>OU343225.1:292352086-292550109 GCA_910596185.1 Chrysanthemum makinoi | reverse complement strand
GTAAACACAGTTTTTAATTTTGATCGACTCTCGTCTTCGCATCTAATTCCTCTTGACAATGATATTCAACAACATTCATAACAGAATTATCAATTTTATATTTTGCACTGGAAACTTCAGGATTTGGTTTGAATGCTTTGGTTGAAAGCTTAGGTTTATGTCAGCAAGATTTGGTCCATAGCCATTTGGATTTGGTTTTAGAGTAAACTTTTTCAATAGGCTGTGACCCTACTCACCATGTTTTGTAAACAACAGTTTTAAACTCGTTAAGTTTGTTTTGCAAGCCGATGATTTCTTCCAGATGATCATCTATGCGTTTCGTTGAATGCTTTTTGTATGCAGAGAACTGTTTTTGACAAGTTAACAACTCAGCCTTAGCTTTTTGATTTTCCAAGGTGAGAGCGTTAATTTGCTTTTTATGTTCATGTTTCAGTTGTTCTATTTCGGACAACAAAGCATTCTTTGAAGCGGCTAGATCACGCATCTGTCTTTCTAAATATTTTTCGTTTTGATAAGATTTGGCAAAGGCTGCTTCAAAACCGTTTTCAGGTTTTTCTTGAGTTTTGAAAAAGTTGAGTTGCTTTTGTAAACATTCAAAATCCTTGTTACGGTGCATTTTTGCTTTGCAAGTCCTGATTAATGGCATGACATTTTTCCACTATGGTCTGTTGGTCTTGTATTAAAACGAGCAAAAATCGGATGAGGCAAAAGTTCGGCGTGTTTCAGCGTGAGTCTCAACATGATCTTTACTGAGATCCTCAAGTATAACCACGGAGTCAATTTGATTATCAATGGAGACCGTTTGGTCATCTTGATCGCTCAAATATAACTCACGGGTCTAGTTGAAAATCGTCGGAATGAGATGTGGATGGCGCATTTTGAACATTCGAGACCTTGCGGATTCATGGTGGCGGAGATAGTAGATCGAGAGATGAAAATGGTTTGTTCGAATTTTGAGACAACATCAGGTGTCATCACTTGGGCCTGTGTCACTCATGTGTAACTCATGCATATTAGCCATCACATACATTTGCATTGGCCGCAAGTCCTCCATATCATCATCAGTGCATTTGCCATAAAACTCGTTCTTGTCGTGAGAGATCCACCAGCTTCATCCTTAAGAGCGAAAAGAAGAGCCTCTTTGAAATAAGCACTGCCCCTAGTCCTTGGCTTTGGGCATGCATTAGCAGGTGTCCCTTCTCATTGCAGTTGTAGCATCGAAGACCATTCAACCCATTCAGGCATTTCCTGTTCCACCCCTGGAGCTTCGATTGTTATTCCTTCCCTCAAGCCTTAAACCCTAATGACCACCGCCCATCGGACGACCATAACCCGCGATTCGAACTTCAACTCGTCCATTGTTCACAACAGCTTGATTCCTTGTATTAGATGAGGAGCGAATACGGTTGTTGGATTTGTTGGTATAACGACTAAAGGCATTAGCAATCATAGCAAATCCTTGTTGTAGTGCTTCGAACGGATCAGATTCCTCATTAGCTTCGGCTTGAGCATTGTGGTTGTTGTATGGAACCAATTGAGTTTGTTGAGATGGAGGTTGTGAAGGATCATGTGTGTGATTGTAGCTTGATTGGTTGAGTTCTTTGGTTTTAGGAGAATAACTGTTTTGAGCATATAAGGCAAGTTGTTGATTTTCAGGATGTGTCGGTGGAGCAATTTGAGCACGGAGAATCCTTTCCCTATCAACTTCCTTTCATGAGGCTTCAAGTAATCGTACAATAATCCATATGTAGATTGATGCATGTTTTTAAGCAGACGGAGAAAAATGACATACTTCTCCCATTCGGGACCAAGAACTACTCAGGAACTTTTTATTCACTGCAATTTTAGGCATATTGATGTTGTGTTTATCCAAATCATTGATGATGTCTGAAAATCGATGATGATAGGACTCAAGTGTCTCTCCAGGTTCAATCATGAAGTGTTCATAAGCCAAGTAAATTTTGGATTCCAAATCTTCCGATTGAGTACGATCCTTCCATAAAAGACGAATATGATCCCACATTTTCTTTGCGGTCTTTTGAGCATCAACACTCCAGAAGAATTAGGTTTGGTAATCCTAGGAGTATATATTCCATTGCAAGCTCATCTGCTTCATAGTGTAGAAGTTCTTGAGGATTCAAGTCTGCAACATTGTACAATGTTAGTTTGTTCATCTCTTGGTGGAATGGCATTTGGATCTCCGGGTACAAGGATAGTAGGCATCTCAAATGGACCTTCCAAGATAACCTTGTTAAGAACTTTCCATGTGTCTTCTTTAGATCACAAAACCTAAAGAACCTTATCACCCATTGATCGTAGTTTCCTAGAGTGAGCATTGGAGGTCTATCAAGTGATCCCCCTCATGAATTGATTGTTGGTACGCTTAAAGTTTCAAAAATCTTTGCAAACCAAGTGGGTTCCTTCATAGTGATCCTTGATGGATGTTGATTAAAGTCATTTGGGTACGGTTGAGCTTGAAGACTTGGTGGTGGTTGAACCATTTGAGGTTGTGGATTTACAGCAAGTTGTGGAGTATGTTGTTGGTTAAATTGTTGTTGATAAATTGCTTGTTGTTGATTCCATTGTTGATGTTGTGGAGTTAGTTGTTGTTGGCGTTGAGGATGAGGATAAGTGTAAGGGTAATAGTTAGAGTATGGTGGTTGTGACATGTTGATAAACTTGTGTTGGTAAAATGGATCTTTGTAGTCGAATGAACCTTTGTTGATGAAGTATCCTTAGGCGTAGAAAAGACAAGAACCAAGTAGCACTTATGCGTAAAAACACCAAAGTTACGCGTAACAATAAGGAGTTACGCATAGGATTTAGCTTACGCGTAAGTGGGAAAAAAAACACTAAAGTTAGGCGAAGAAAGTTAGGCGTAGGGTTTTCTTATGCGTAAGACTAGGCTTAGGCGTAGGAAAAATCTTAGGCGTAGGATTCTACGCGTAAGTTAATGCTTATCGTAATTTTAGGGTTTTTGCCCAAATGATCGTTTACACTATCCACCGATGCAAAAGATATCCAAAGTCGACGTATTTTCAGACTTATCCAAGTAAGAAAACACGTAATAAACCACGAAAATGAAGATCAAACCAAGGAGGCACTTACGCGTAGTTTTAGGGTTTTACTACGGCGTAGAAATGCTTCAAATTTTGATTCTGTCCAAAAGTGTTTCTAAACCAGTTTTTGTGTGATAAAATAGCTTCAATAACACCAAAATACACAAAGGTGTGAAACTTGATGAACCGAAGCCTCTAAAGCGATTACGGTAGGGATGAACCCTCGTTCAAAAACTTCGATCAAAAAACAACTATCCCCGCTAAAGTTTGAAACTTTTTGTCAAAACAAGTATTTTAACACCTTAAAACGTTGAAAGTACAAGAATCTTGGATTCAAAAGTGTAAAAGTTACGTTTTTAAGCGAACCAAAGTGTCACTCACATTTCACGCATAAGACCCAAGAAAAACCTTCAAAAAACAAACTTGTTCACCCAACTATTTGGCGATTGATACCACTGTTAGGTCACAAGGTTTAATCTTCAATACCGGCGTCACTAAGTGACAACCAGTAGCATATAATTGAACGATGTGTCGCCCTAAGTTGATATCTGGAGGCTATTTCTTTTTCACCCTTTTCTTTGCATTTCTTTTTAATTCTTCAACTCCTTCTTTCTCCGATTCTCATTTTTCTCCTTTTACAATCATACCTAAGGACTTCTAAATACTAACTATTTGTGGTGTCTTGGGGTAGATCCATCCGGCCTGGCGGATCATAGAGGTTTATTCCTAACCTTAGTCACCTTATAACTCCATGACTAACCTATGTTGCCATAAAACCACTGATGTGAAAAATCTCTCACGGTGTTTATGAATGAAAAACATTTTAGTACCACTGTTGAGATAAGATTTTGCATAAATACTCCCCCTCCACATTTGCTTAAGAGTTTTAACGGTTAAAATGCACAGTGAGGAAAGAGCGCGCACTTTTGAATTGATTAACTCAAGATAGACATTCCCCATGCTAGACACATTATTGGCATAGTTAAAGAGTTGCATTTCGCTTTTAGGTGACACTGGCTCTAGTAACTACCGAAGGTGTAGACATCTCGAAGGTTGTCAAACTCGTCAGAGTTCATGTCTACCAGGAGTTTCTCGAATGGTACATTCTACTCAGACAAGTCCTTTGCGAGACACGTTTACATCACTACCGAACTAGCTTGAAATTATTACCCTCAGGACAAGTCTTTTCGAGTTACTACTTGCAGTTAAGATCTCGTCAATTCATGGGTTAAGTCTTATAGCCACAGATTCTTTGCATTGACACAACATATTTCTTATCACGTATTTTCTCCCCCTAAAAATGGCATATGTGATGTTATTTTTGAAAAGTTGAGAATAAATATGACCATTTTCGATGTTGCGGGAAGAATGAACACTGTGAACAATTTTGAACAAAGTTTAAATTCAAGTACTCCCCCCTCACCGAGTGATATAAGCGGTTGAGGTTTTGAAAAGCATAAGGGAAAGTACTTGTTCTTTTGAGCAAAACCTTGAAAAGTGAAAGGTTTGATAGGTTTTACTCAAAGTAAGAAGCTTTCGCTCCTTTTATAAGGATTGTGGCACTGACGCGTACCATAGGGTCCTTTATTTACAAGTATGGCTTGTGCACACATTACAGTGTACAACCCGTACTTGTAAATAAAGGACCCTATGGCTACGCGTCATGCCACAATCCTTATAAAGGGCGAAACTTCTTACTTTGAGTAAAACCTATCAAACCTTTCATTTTTCAAGTTTTTGCTCAAAAGAACAAGTACTTTCCCTTATGATTTTCAAAACCTCAACCGTTTATATCACTCTTTGAGGGGGAGTCGATTTAAACTTTGTTCAAAATGTTTCACAGGGTCATTCTTCCAGCACCTCGAATGGTAATATTTATTCAACTTTTCAAAATAACATCACATATGCCATTTTTGAGGGTGAGAAAATACGTGATAAGAAATATGTTGTGTCAATCAAATGATCTTTGTGCTATAAGACTTAACCATGAATTGACGAGATCTTAACTTGTAGTAACTCGAAAAAGACTTGTCCGGACGGGTAATAATTTCAAGCTAGTTCGCTAGTGATAAACGGTCTCGCAAAGGACTGTCTGGTAGAATGTACCATTCGAGAAACTCCTGGTAGACATGAACTCTGACAGGTTTGACAACCTTTCGAGGATTGTCTACACCTTCAAGGTAGTTACTAGAGCCAGTTGTCACCTAAAAGCTGACAATGCAACTCCTTAACTATGCCACGTAACTGTGTCTCGCGAATGTCTATCTTGATTAATCAATTCCAAAAGTGCGCTCTCTTTCCTCGTGCATTTTAACGTTAAAACTCTTAGCACATGTGGAGGGGAGTATTTATGCAAATCTTATCTCAACAGTGACTCAATGTTTTTTTCATCATAAACACTGTGAGAGATTTTTCACATCAGGGTTTTATGGCAACATAGGTTAGTCATGATTTATAGGTGACTAAGGTAGGAATACCGTCTATGATCCCCGAGCCGGATGGATCTACCCCAGACACACAAATAGTTAGTATTTAGAAGTCCTTAGGTATGATTGTAAAAAGGAGAAATGAATCGAGAAAGAATAGTTGAAGAATTAAAAAGAAATGCAAAGAAAAGGGTGAAAGAAATAGCCCTCCAGATTATTCAACTTAGGGCAGACACCGGGTTCAATTCATATGCTACTGTTGTCACTTAGTGACGTGGTATTGAGATTAAAAGTCGTCATGGACCCAGTGATGCATGCACTAAACCTTCTTATCCACTCAAGTTTCTCTTAACAGAAGCTTGTTTCATTCTCACTGGGAACCTACGTAAACTATCGCTTTCTCTTAGAGATTGCTGGTATTGAAGAAGGAGACCCTCTCCCTAGTCTCCGCTCATGAAAACCAAAACGCACTATTGAGTCTAGAGCCACGAGATTCATCAAAAGATCTCTTAGGTACACTTGACATTTCATCACTTGAAGTTCAACAATAAGAATTTCAGTGGTACATTATCGAGTCCTTCACAGATCTTAGCAATCTGTCGAGAACATTTATGAGAGGTTCACATTTGTGATCCTCAGTGATTGAATGGAAACTCCTGCCAGGTCAACATCAAATACCCTACAGCCAGTTCGTTCCGCAACTCCCCGTGGATTACACTTAGTGGTCTCAAATGGTCTACAGTCGTGAGGTGATGCTTTGGTGTACCTCGGCGACTCATCTGAATCGTGGTGTCTTCGTACATCGTGTTTATCTCAACTTGTGGGACTCCCATTCAGGAACGGCCTTTGTAAGAATTAGAGTTGTCTTTTCACACTATGTTGTTAACACTCTCGAAGTTCAAACTTGTAAGAGCCGGAATCCGCTTATTACTAACCGTTTAAATGTTTTCTTCTTATGGAAGCTGGAGCCGGAATGATCGTGCAGATTCTTCACATGCTCACGCCAACATCATTACTAATGGAAGTTCTATCCAAAGCAACAACATCGGAATGATTCTTCGTCAATACAGAGAATCTACAAAGTTAAAGACTTAAAAACTCCATCAGTACTGAATTCCAACGTCAAAGAGCGTGTGAGCATGTTGAAGAATGACGTTGAGACACTGGAGCAGCGAAGCAGACCTGAGGCGGACATGATGCAGACAACAACATACTATCACTTTCATCACAAAGAACAATGATCAAAGAACAAAGTTAAAGATGACGTCAAAGCATAACTGAGGATCACTTTCATCACAAAGAACAATAAGACACTGGAGCAGCGAAGCAGACCTGAGGCAAATGAACATCACTCGAAATGGTAATATTTATTCTCAACTTTTCAAAAATAACATCACATATGCCATTTTTGAGGGGGAGAAAATACGTGATAAGAAATATGTTGTGTCAATGCAAATGAATCTTTGTGCTATAAGACTTAACCCATGAATTGACGAGATCTTAACTGTTAGTAACTCGAAAAGACTTGTCCGGGACGGGTAATAATTTCAAGCTAGTTCGCTAGTGATGTAAACGTGTCTCGCAAAGGACTTGTCTGAGTAGAATGTACCATTCGAGAAACTCACGTAGACATGAACTCGGACGGGTTTGACAACCTTTCGAGGATGCTACACCTTCAGGTAGTTACTAGAGCCGTTTGTCACCTAAAGTTGACAATGCAACTCTTTAACTATGCCCGTACTGTGTCTCGCGGGGGATTGTCTATCTTGAGTTAATCAATTCAAAAAGTACGCGCTCTTTCCTCACTGTGCATTTTAACCGTTAAAACTCTTAAGCACATGTGGAGGGGGAGTATTTATGCAAATCTTATCTCACCGTGGTACTAAAATGTTTTTCATTCATAGACACTGTGAGAGATTTTTCACATCGTGTTTTATGGCAACATAGGTTAGTCATGGAGTTATAAGGTGACTAAGGTTAGGAATACCTCCTATGATCGCCAGAGCCGGATGGATCTACCCCATGACACCACAAATAGTTAGTATTTAGAAGTCCTTAGGTATGATTGTAAAAAGGAGAAAATGAGAATCGAGAAGAAGGAGTTGAAGAATTAAAAAGAAATGCAAAGAAAGGGTGAAAAGAAATAGCCCTCCAGATTATTCAACTTAGGGCAGAAACCGGTTTCAATTCATATGCTACTGGTTGTCACTTAGTGACGCCGGTATTGAAGATTAAAAGTCGTCATGGACCCAGTGACGCATGCACTAAACCTTCTTATCCACTCAAGTTTCTCTTAACGGAAGCTTGTTTCATTCTCACTGGGAACCCTACGTAAACTATCGGCTTTCTCTTAGAGATTGCCGGTATTGAAGAAGGAGACCCTCTCCCTAGTCTCTGCTTCAGAAAACCAAAACGCACAATTGAGTCTAGAGCCACGAGATTCATCAAAGATCTCTTAGGTACACTTGACATTTCATCACGAGTTCAACAATAAGAATTCCCGGTGGTACATTATCCGAGTCCTTCACCGGATCTTAGCAATGCAGTAGAACATTTTATGAGAGGTTAGCATTTGTGATCCTCGGTGATTGAATGGAAACTCACAGCCGAGTCAACATCAAGCGACCACGGCCGGTAAACCGGCAACTCCCGTGGATTGCGGCGAAGTGGTCTCAAGCGGTCTACGTTCACCATTGAGGTGATGCCGGTGTACCTCAGCTGACTCATACGAATAAACCAGGTGTACTTAGGTATCGTGTTATCTCAACTTTGTGGGACTCAGATTGAGAGCGGCCTTTGTAAGAATTAGGTTGTGTTTTCACACTATAAACATTAACAACGAAGTTCAAACTTGTAAGAGCGAATCCGCTTATTACTAACCGATTTAAATGTTTTCTTCTTCTTATGGAAGCTCGGGCCCGGAATGATCGTCGCGGTCTTCCATGCTCAGCGCCAACTTCATCACTAATGGAAGTTCTATCCAAAAACAACACAACTTGATCGGAATGATTCTTAGTCATCACGAGAGAATCTACAAAGTTAAAGACTTAAAGAACTCCATCGATCTTGAATTCCAACGTCAAAAGCGTGTGAGCATGTTGAAGAATGGCGTGGAACAGCTGAGATGAACTGAGGCCGACATGATACAGACAACAACATACTATCACTTTCATCACAAAGAACAATGATCAAAGAACAAAGTTAAAGATGGCGTCAAAGCATAACCGTTCAAAGTAAACTATCTCTCTACACCGGGGAGATTGTTCAAATCAAGGCAATTCTTCTCACAATAAATAAGAATGTCGAGAAGGCGTCAAAGCTACTATTACATCAACGCCTTCACCGTTTTTCATCACCAACACTTGAGTGTTTGTTACTCATATGTAATAACACTTGAGGGGGAGATTGTTGGAATCATTCTTAAACCTTATTCAAGTGTTAGTTACTTATATGTAATAGTTAGCTTATTATGGCCTTTATGTTTGTTATTAGCCTTAAGCTTATGTAGAAGGCCTATGAGCTTAGGCCTAAGCCCATAGGAGAAAGGGAAGGAGTAGGAGTGTTGCCCTAGCTCCTTGCCTATAAATACCTTATGTAAACCTTCATTTGAAGGTTGGTTGTTCAAGTTTTTCTTTCACTACATACTCTACGCCTAAACCGTGTTTATTATCTCGTGTGTGTGTGTGATACTTGTTCAATCGCCTCTCTATCTTTCTTATAAGCTTGTGTGGTAAACCTTGTGACCTAACAACTGCTACCTTGGTTGCGCTCTACTGTGTCGAGGCTGCAAAGGCTATTGGAGTTGAAAGCGGACATCTCATTGTTGTTGTTAACATCAACTCTCATGGCACTAAACTGAATCTCACTACTGTTGTTGCAATTGGTAAAGTTTGTTTCTTTTCAAATTCTTATATAATTAAATATATATAGGCCACATGTACACACATCTATTTGCACCGGATAATTATCTTCAATCTTATAATCCGCACTGGACTTAGAAAAGCTTATTTTTAGTTTTTGTATATATAAATGTGTAGAATCGTATAAGTGGGTGAATACGGTATTTTCGACTAACTTGAAGTTTAACAACTTCTATTCTCAAAGAACGAACAAGTAGATCTGCACAATACAATCACAACCACAATATGAAGATAGTCGAGAGATAGATACCATGATATATACTGGTTCATGATGGGGGTTTATACCATCCGTACGTCCGATTGTGAATCAACGACACCGATACTATTCACTAAGTATAATCCTTACGGTGGATTACAAACCTTTACAACTTCACTCCATCGATATGCACCAAGATCGGCGCTTACTAAGAAGAGCTACTCTAACAGTATTCCGCCCTCGAAAACCACCCACAAGAATCTCATGATCTGACTTTCCACTAAGACCACAAAGGCTTCCCCACCGGAAGTATCAAACCCCAACTAGATCTTCCCCGGTCTATGCTTGATCACCAAGATACAAGACTTCACAACCTTATAAATGATTACAAGTGTTTGTTTGTTTGATATAACCTAACCTAGCCTAGAGACTTGATGCGGATAATTGTAACCACAAGAAGTTTTACAATTCTCTTAGGCAAAGTACCTAATCGTTGTAGTGTAGTATAGGTAAGATACAGGGAATTAATCGTTCTCTAGGGGAATAGTGAGGTAGGCTCGAAGTGTATGTCGAATTAAGTCTAAGGGTTTAGGGAAGATTATTTTTGGTCTTTTATATTTATAAGAAAGCAAGTAAAATTTCGAGTTTTGAAGAGTCTGGTTTTTAACTAATAACTAATTAAACTAAATCTATTCTAAATGCAAGAAAAGTAAATTGGTGAACTTCAAGTATGACGAAAGTGTATTTACTTAGAATTCCACTACTCACTAGTTATCTTTTATTGATTAGTCGAATTGTCACGTCCCTGTTTATTTAGAGCGTTGTATTCCTTAATACCAATCGAGGGGTGGTCAAGCCCTAACTCATATGAACTATGTTCTAATTGAGTGGCGCCTAAGAATGCCCTTTTATCTCAATTTCCACAATACGAGCAAATTTTACGCATCATAAACAACGAATATCAAGTTAACTAATTATTAACAAACATTTTAGTGGAAGTATAATTTGACCTAGCTAGTTTTCCAACTCCTAACGCAAATCACTAATCAAACAAGAGATGATACATAATAATCAATAACTAGGTTTCATGTAACCCTAAGCAAATACTATTAAGTTTAGCCTATCACAGTAATGAAAAGAAAATAAAGTAAAGAAATAAAACAATCACAAGTAAAAATAATTGAATTATTGATTAAATAACTTATTTTTTCTATACATTGAAGTATTTGAGGCCAAAAGGCATGGAAAAACATCTTAAAATGTCTAGGGTTAGAACCTCCAAAGTTATATCAAAGTTGCACACTTACAATGAAAACAATGCAAAAATATATATAGATTTACAAATGTGACGACGTCACTTGTTACTTGTGACGTCGTCAGCTCGCCGTCATCTAGGGTTTCGTTATTGCACCGACTTAGTTGTGACGACGTCACTCAGGAATTGTGACTCCGTCAGCCTTCATATTCTTGGTCTTGATACCGTCATCTCGAGGTCGTCTCAGGAACCTGAACAGTCAGCCTCACATAGGTGACGGCGTCACACATTTGGCCGTGACGCCGACATGAAACCTTTTCGTGATGTTTTTCCTGGTGTTGTCATTTTCTTCGTTTTCCTCTCCAATCTAGCCCAGAACTCATCATTTTACAGTATTTGCTTCTCAATTACCTAAAAATCAAATAAAAATAATTTAGGGCAATAAATGATTAAATATGCACGAATTTAGAGGCTAAATGACCCATTCAAACATATAGAATTATACCTCATCAAGACTCGATTCTAATAGAAAGGGTATAGAGAAGAAGACCCTCGACACAATTGACAAGAGTGGATTAAGTTCTAGTGAGTTTCTCTTGCAGAAATGAAGTGTTCTTTCAATTGAAGATAGAAGAGAAGTTATAACACAATAAGATAATAGTTAGGAATTATAAAATTCCATAGTGAAGAGTCGGTCACCCCAAATGTTATCTAGCTTAAGTTAGCTCGTAGACTTGTCGTTAGTCACGTTATTTAGTAGTTTATTTATTAGTTCGTAGCGTAGTATAGCTTAGTGCAACACCGTGGAGGAAGGGCGGTCTTTACCCACTGTATACCGATCCACGAGGTAGATAGGAGGTCGTTGTGTCATGAAGTATAAATACCCTTCCATCCATGGAAGGGGTGGTGCTTCCATTCAATCTAACCTTTCACATTTGAGAACCAAGTCTCTAGCAAGAACACCCTCTCTATCTTTCTCTCTCTAAATATGGCAAACATGTATTTTGATCATCCAAGACCACCCGAATCATCAACACAATAATATTTGGATCCTTACAATTGGTATCAAGAGCCAAGGTTGTTGTGTTATCTTTGATTTGGGTGATTTCGTACCATGGTTGTTGTGTTTTATTGATTAATGTTGGTTCGAAACTTGTTTTAAAAACTGTTTTTTTATCACCTTTTGGTTGTAAAATTATGTCTTTAACAGTTTTTAAACAAATTTTCTGTATCCAGTTTGGTCCAAATAGTCATGTGGAATATATACAACATCTGTCGTGTGTCATTCTTCTTGTCCATGTTAGATTAACAATTTGGTTTTGTGACTTTTGGTACCAAACGTGTTAACTAATGGTCTTAAAAGGTATAATATGCGGTCCTTATTCTTTGGTCAAACTGGGCATTCAACATCAGTCATAACAATTTTTCTGGGTAAAACATGAAGATGGTTTGTAAAGTGGTCGAAATAAGTCAAATGGTCAAATATTCTTGTTGGCGAGTTGGTCTATTCTTGCTAGCGACTTGTGTCAAATCTGTCCAGATGCAATGTATCAAAGTAGCGACTTGTATTAACAAGTTAGCAATTTATGTGTTTTAATGATATAGCGACTTGGTAGCAACTCATGAAAAAGTGGCGGTTTGACTTTTGAGTCAAACTGGTAGCGACCTAGTAAAAAGGGTAGCGAGTTGTGTGATATAAGACCTAGCGACTTGTTGTGTTTGTCCTAGCGACTTGCTTTGTAATATTGGCTAGCGACTTGACTTAAAGAAAGGTAGAAGAAGTTATGTCTATTAAGACTCGACCATGCATACCATATACCAAATCTACAACACGACCTCAGTTCTAAATCACATCATCAGTCCTTTAATATCGAAAAGATATGAAAAACTAACAGGAAACATTTCAGATTATTTTTTATCTCAGTTTATCTTTCTCGTGTGATACAAATGTACACAAAGACACCTGTAGATCTTACGAATTAAAGAGTACATCACTGATCTATACAAATGTAAAAATCCGAGCTTAAGTTCTAGATCTCAGCTTGTATGACTCGTGGTTCTCAAATGAAACACCAAGACTATCAAGAGTCTTTTTCACGAGTCACTCATACCATCATTGATCAAAACGTTCTTCCGTTTAATTATTCGAAGGTAACAAATTGATGTCAACAATCTTGTTGTATCAATTCATTATCTCGGTAGTAAATAGATTGTCTATCTAAATGATAACAAGTTATATCACAATTAAAACCTACCGTACTCATTTGTGTGTGATGACTTGTACACAACTCGTGCCATCCCTGTGGCTATGTCTATTCTTCAAAACCTCATGCCATCTCTGTGGCAAGGTTAATATGAGAATCGAGTGGAATGAAACGATTTATTTCAGCACAAGAAGTCAAGATGGAGGCGGATTTGCTTTTGATTATTTAGGGTTTGATGTTGTTTCACTTAACTGCTCACATGTGGATTTTTTTTGGGAGAGTTGCGTCTGAGATTATAAGGGGAGGCGTTCAGTTTTGATTAGGGTTTTAATTGAGTTGGATGATATAAGATGGTGTGTTTGTTCCTGGTCTAAAGTTTGAGATGGGGGCTGAGGAGTTTTGGTTGTGACTATGATTCGGTTTTCATTGATTGTGAGATTTGAGATGCTTTTTCAGATTCAAGATAAAAGGGGAGAGAATTATTTGTGGTAGGCGATTATTTTGAGTTTGAGATAGTAGGTTAATTTTATGACCTAAAGATTAGGGTATCTCTACTTTATAACCGAATACATCACGTGAAATGGATAGGGAAATCTGTTATTGGACATGGGCTGTATTGATAATATCACATGGACTATTGGATCTGAATGGGCCGTGTATTAACTCATCTTATGGTTATGACCATCATTTGGAACGCATGGTATTTCACCTGGATGAAACTATCTTAACATGTCACCCAATAAATGGTATTTATTTTATAACATGAAGATTAATGCAACCTTAAGGAGTTAAGTGATGTACCATGAATTTATTCTGGTATTTGTATTATTTAAACGGATCGGGTATTGGATTTTGGCAAGGAGCTATATCGATTATGGGCTTGAATGTTTATCGGATGTGTCAATATATGTGATGGTCTGGATGTAATGTGATGGACTAATGGGCTTCTCATTATTTGATCGATAATGCGTAAATTTGAACATATGTGAATTGTCTATTATGAGGTCTGAATTATGTGAGATTTGCAAGTTAATGAGCATTGTCGACGAACTCTGAAGATAAATAATTTGATGATATGAGATTGGGTTTGATAATGAGATTTGTGTTGTTGTTGAGATTTGTTGTGTTGTGCGGGCAATACTTTGGTTTATGCATTTTCACGAAAAATATTATGTTGCGGCTTAAATTGATGGTTGAACTTTGTTGACTACGGGGTTGTTTGTACGATATTTCTTATTTGGATTTTAAGTGAGGCTTTTCCGGGCGTGTTTACTTATTTTGTCTTCTTTCTTTCTACCCTTCTGCGAAGATGACTTGTTTGGGCGTTTATTTGAGTGTGATAAAGACTTGGCTATTTAGTTACGCTTGTGATTCTTTCTCGCTTAACCCACAACGTAGCTATCACTTCGGTGTCTCACGCAATTGAGGATACGTCAAGAGGTTTTGTACATTGGGTACACCGTTTCTTTTTCACGAGGATGAGTACAAGTTTAAGTAACGTATCTAGGGAATTCTACTTCATGATCAAGCTTGGTATATCGGGTTTACTTCTCCATGTGGTCACTACAATAGCCGACAGAATGCGTGAATGATGTGTTTACCAATGTGTTGATTGGATGGTTGATGTTATTGATGATGTTGGATAATAAACAGTTGATGAACCGCTGCATGTTCCCCCAAAACAGATATTCACTGAAACCAAAGTCGTCATAACATATTCAAGCTGACATTGTTTACGGTTTTGTCTTGATTTTGTAAAATCCGCGAAAGAACCTATTTCTCGGTTTAAATCATAGACTTGTAAAATCCCGTGACAATGGAAACATCTGATAATAATAGAGTGCATTTCGGATCTATCTTACGGTTTATTCTTGGTTTTGTAAAATCCGCGAAAAATCTATTTCTCGGTTTAAACCATAGAATTGTAAAATACCGTATTGATGGAACCATCCTGGAGAAAAGGAAAGTGTATTTCGGGATCTTTTCTGATCTTTGGTGCTACGGTTTTTGCTTCAAAGAAGGGATAAAAGGGTGTACTTCATGCAATTGGATTTGTGTTTGGATATTCGTCATGGCAGTTTGGTTATTACTTGGTTTTACGGGGTTCTGTGCTTGTAACCATTGTCGGGATGAAACCATTATCAAAGTTCATTTGTTAAGATCAAAGGAGGCTGGATTTGAGCTTTTAACAAGATGTGACAACGGAGTTAATTCACTATTATTTATTTGAGGTTGAAGTGAAATATCATGGGCGAGTGTACTTAGTATCTGAAGGTATCGGGGATGGTTGGATGAAGATTCTTCATGATCCTTGTTTGAGCTTATTATCATAAACGAAGACTTGGAAATCTAGTTATTGTTGGGTGTCTTTTACCTTTTGTTTTACCACTTGGGGGAATTGGGCTCTTACCACTACAAAATAACTATCACTTTAAGGAGTTACGTTGTAGTGCTTTCGGTGTCACATTGAATTGAGGAGTTTCAAGAGGTGATGTACGTCTATTACTTGATGGTTGGTTGGTTGAAGAGTATAGAGTACTTAGAGATTCAATGGAGCATGAATTCTCGACACCGCTCTTTGTTTCACATGTGCAAGTTTAAGTCACGAGTTCGGTTAGTTTACTTGGGTCAAATTCATCATATTGGGTTTTCTCCTTGTTGTCACGACAAAGAGCCTCTTGAATGATAATGGGGTTGATTACTTGTTTTACCAAGAGATTGAAAAGAGAGAGATTATGACGTATGAACACAACAGTTCATGCCTCGTACTCTCTGAGAAAGAAAAGTTATACGTTTCAGGCGCTTTATCTTCAAAAAGAAATCTTCTTATGACGTATGAACACAGCAGTTCTTGCCTCGTACTCTAAAGAAAAGAAAGGTTATGCGTGTCAGTGCGCTTTATCTTACGAAGAAGAAATCTTCTAATTAATGACCATTCTCATCAACATGCTTCATGCTTTTTCCATGTGCGTCAGTCATAAAGTGAACCGGGCTACCACTGATTGTTTTCTCATTCCACTTGCTCGATTATAATGAAGATGGCGACATCATGTGCTGATTTTGCGGGGAGAAAGTGTGAATAGAACACTCGGATGATTTTCACTTACTTAATCAAGAATGGCAACTCCGTATGCAATTCTTGAGGGGGAGAAGAAGTGTGAATTTTTGCATTGTTGATTGATATTTGAGAATATAAATGGTCATACGGCTCTAAACTCATGTAAGAACCGAGCTTCTTCTTATCGGGTCATCTTCACATGGCGTTTTTCTCTTCTAAGAGCCGTTGGTTGAAATCTTCACTCGGATTGATGAGTTTATCGACAAAGTGCTTCCGGTTAATGCTTCGCGTATACATCAACATGATGATTCCGAACAATCTTTCTGTTCTTGTTTGATGTGATTGGTAGTTTGGTGTTACCATCTTGTGTGTTCGTTGCGGCGATTGCTTTGATTTCCTTGATGAACATCTTTTTGTTCTTGTTTGATTGGGAGGGATTTTAGTTAAGGGGATTTGCAAGATGTAAGTTAATGGGATGCTTTTTGGTGGGATGCTTTTTTGGTGTGAGTTGAAGATGTTAACTATCTATTCCCAACTGGACAATCTTGAAGAAGGTCGAGTCTACGATCATTTCTACATTTTACGCTACATGTTAGAAGACTAAAGACGAGTTGCATTTAATGATCTAAAGACTTCTTCTTAATCACAGGCATTTATCAAAAGATTGTTAGGTCTTGGGGAGAGCACTAATTGGAGGAATGTGATATGTCGAATTTAATCCCCAATTAGACTTGCTCACATTATTGACATGTTGATTCTCACAAAAACTTCAAGCAATCTTCTCAACAAATTTCAAGTATTTGGGCATTCAAAGAGTTACTAATTACGAGTATCAAAACCGAGAGAAGGGAAGGAGACAAGCAACTAAACGCGAGTAAACTTGATGTACTTAATACTTCTAAGTAATTGAAGATATCATGGGAAGACAAATGTTATTACCGCAGAGAAACTCAAAGTTTGACTCATGGCGAGTAAACTTGATGAACTTAATTCTTCTAAGTGATTGAAGATATCCGGGGAAAACAAATGTCATGACCCTGAGAGAAACTCAAGGTTTTACATCAAGCGTTTAGTGTTAGTATTTCAACTACGTGGAGAAGTGATGTTAGAGAAGTTTCGAAGATAAAGAGGTACACTAGTGTGTGGTGATTTCGATGGTACGCAATCATCGAGGAGAAAAGAATTGTGTACATTGGGGCTCGCTATTTCATTTGAGGGCTTAATCGGTGATTCGAGATATAATCACTTATTCGGAGTTGACATCCATGAGATTGTCATCCATGAGATAATCGGTGACTTGGCCTTGCTTCTTCAATGTTATCGGTTATTCCTTCTTTGGGTATTGTTATACTTCGGATACTTAAGCTTCATACACGATCATCAGGGAAGAAAAATGTGAACATGAGGAGGTGTTTTCATTCCCTTCATGATGTGTATTCGGGAGAGCTCTTAGGTATTGGTGTACCGGGTTCTTGAGCTTCATACCGATCATTAGGAAGAAAATGTGAACATTGGGGAGGTGTTTTCATTCCCCTCATGATGTGTATTTGGGAGAGTTCTTGAGCATTATACAAAGAGGTGGTGCATCAATTCAACTACTTGGGGAATTGTTCTCTTGACACCTTTTGGAATGGATAAGCAGGACCTCAGTGGGTATGGAAATTTGAGAAGATTATTTATGAGTGGGATGATACGTTCTTTGTTCTTCTTGATGATATAACCCCGAACGATGAATCACGATGATTATTCTTAAAAGGAGCGGCAAGTTCGATGATAATGGTGTGCTTCTTTGTGCACTGGCTAAGGAAGCTTGTAAGAAAGCTTTGAATCACTTTCATTCTAAAGGATTTTATGTTTGGGGGAAGCGCCAGTCTCACTTTCGGTTAGTTCAATTTCTCTCAATTTCAAGAGCCCTGGAAGCTTTGGTGGTGAATGTTTAAGAGTTGATGACTTCTATCTTCTACGACGTCTTTGCTTTCGATATCCTTATCTCGGTTTTCGTATCATCATCTTCTTATACTATATCATCTACTCTATCTTTGTATATATTTATCAGAAAAACAAAATAGAAAAATATAAAACCCTCAAAAGCCCATAAAAATCAGAAAATTGAAAAATACCAAAAACATTGTTTTCTCAAGACATGTCTTCTGGTATCGATAACATCTACGGTCTTAGAAATGTCATTCAATAATGTACGGGACTTTAGATGAAGTTCGAGCTGGAGGTGTAAATATTTCTTTCAAAACATGTCCAAAAACCATGGCTTACAGTTATTTCAGACTGTAACCCGGGCTTCAAATGGTGGCTTGCAGTTACTTCAGACTGTAACCCGGGCTTAAACTATGGCTTGCTATTATTTCAGATAGCAACCCGTTCTTCAAGAAAGGAAAGTGCTGCGCTAAACCATTTTTCAAAATTCGTGCACTTATCCTAAAACAATACAAGGAAAGCATGTCGTCAAAAAGACTGCTGTTCCTACACAAATGTTTTTCCGTCTAAAATTCTTCAGAAAAATATTTGTTGTGTTTTAAAAAAAATGGTGGAAAATGAGTTGCTTAAAATCAATGGATTGAGTTCTTATAAAATTTGGAAACTCAATCAATGACTTGACACTTTTAAAATCTTTTATAAAATGAGTTATTGGTTGAGGGGAGAATGTTTTCAAATCTATATCTTCTAACGAGCTTTCTTAATTATCCTAATATGCTTAATTAAAATGATGTTAATCTATGTTGAAGGACTAGGTGCCAAGGATATGATTGCTAGGATTAGATAATTAGAGTTTGATGAACACGTTTTTCCCACACATTTAAATGATCTGATTGATATGTTGCATAGACTTTTATTAGTCGATTATTGTTTGGGTGATGTCGACCACCATATATCTGTATGTGTGTTCACTAGCATTATCAGGTATATTGGTTATAAGAATGTTCCCGATCCGGATCCCACAAATGAATATGATTGGATGCCGAAGAAAAGGGTAACGATTTCTTGAGTCGAAAATGAAGAAAGCGAGCTTAATTTGACTTCAATGGAGAGTTGGCATTAATGCAGCGTAAGAGGTCTCCTGCATCGCAGATGGTTTTCTTCTAAATGATTGAAGAAACATAGCTTAATTTGACCTCAGTTGGCATTCAAAATGCAACGTAAGAAGAAGTCTCACTGCATCGGCAGACGGTTTTTCTTCCAAGCCCTACGGCATCAACGAAGCTTCTCAACCACATAACATATCTTTGTGCAGGATAATCGTGATGATACCATTTTTCTAAAACTTTGAAAAATATTGTTTTTGAAAAAGGAAAAATATTGTTTTGAAAATATATTGGACTAAATTTTGAAAATCACCGGACTTCATTTTATCAAAATTTAAGTCACTCAATTATCGACTTCGGTCATCGATTGAGGGGGAGAGTGATTTAATTTAAAATATTTTCAAACAATATATCTTCAAAAGAGTCCGTTTGTACAACAATAAGTGGTGATCTAAAGATTTAATGTTATGTCATGGTATGAGTTTTCTTTAGAATCAAGGTCTTTCAAAATGAAATTTTTTCTGTTCTTGTTTGATTGTGAAATTGTTTTATTTTACTAAAAGATCTCTTAAAACAATCATACATGACACTAACAATCTTTAAATGTCTTAAAATGGTCCTTATCATCATTTTTCATAATCAAATCTTGCCACGTCTTTCCCCAAAATCTTCTAAATGATTTAAATCTTTTGGGATCACAAATCTCAAATGGTTTGAAATTTCTGATCGGGGTAGAGATCGTGATTTAAATCTCAAATCTTTTTTAAATGGAATTGGTTTTAGTCCTTCAAAGGCACTCCTGCCTCCATGTGCCAGATTTCAAATACACAATGCACCCGTTGAGGAGGAGGATTTATCCTAAAACAAGATGAGTATTTAAACCAGCTATATTCTCCCATGTTCTCTAAACCTTATTAAATCACTTGGGATCCAAAATCTCTAAGGGTTTGATATTTTTGATCGGGGAGAAGTTGTGATTTAATTATGAAATTTGATGAAAGGTGATCGTTTTGATTTAATTATGCAGAACGCTTTCTCGTATGTGCTAGCGCTTTCGAATCTCGAAGCACATATTGAGGGGGAGCAAACAAACTATCGAGGTATGGAAGCTTTTTAAAGTAATTTATAAAGTACCTTGATTGAGTTTTAAATGGTTTCTTAATGGCTTGTGTGTTCGTGGATGTGCTTCAAAAGAACTCTTGCCTCTATGTGTTAAAATGATTTCTCTTATCCTATGCATATTGAGGGGAGAATTTTACCAAGAAAATCAAATGGCTTTTTCTATGAAAATAGTGATCAAAGAAAATATTTCAAAGTCCTCTTGCCTCCATGTGCTAAACAATTTCTAAATCATATGCACATGTTGAGGGGAGGTTTTCTAAATGATCAAAACTATTAAGGTACAAAATGTTTTGATCTCGTATCACAAGTACCTTGATTGTTTTTCCAAATGATTTTTCAATTGGTTTCGAGAAGGAATGAACTGTACCAAAAGACCGACCATTTTACTTTATGCATGGAGTTATAAGGATGGTTAGGTTAGGTATTTGTTCCCACGATCCCGCCAGAGCCGAAGGGATCTACCCAGGGACAATCCACTAGATAGTGTAGAGTCCTTAGGTATGATGATAAAAGGAGAAAAGTGAGATACGGGAAGAGTGCCGGTGAGATAGAGCTAGTCTGGAATAAACCCACAAGGTTCTAGTAATGAAGTCTCGGTAAGCACTGAAGGGGTTGAAGAATGAAAAAGAAATTAATGAGAAAAGGGTGAAAAGAAATAGCCCTCCAATAATTCAACCTTAGGGCAGAAACCGGGTTCAATACATATGCTACTGGTGGTTACTAAGGTAACACTGGTATTGAAGACAAGACGTCATGGACCCAGTGACGCACTGCACTAAACTTCCCAAGCTACACAAGTTCCTCTTAAAAGGGCTTGTTTCATTCTCACGGGGAACCTACATAATCTATCGAATTTCTTTTAGAGATTGTTGATATTGAAGAAGGAGACCCTCTCCCTAGTCTCCGGCATAGGAACCAAATGTGCACTATTGAGTCTAGAGCCAAAGATCATCCACAATATCTCATTAGGACACTAAATTCTTGAAGACTGTTTCACATAATGTGGAAAGTAAGTATATATTAAGAGTCCTACGCATTATCCTTGTGGTATTGCGAGAACATCTGAGTGATATGCATACATATTCACAATGAAGATGGAAAGCCTTCGGGAGCCAACATCAAACAAGCTCCCGGTAGGTGGCATGTGAGATCTATTCTATAGATCAACCATGTGACAACTGGATAGAAGCGATGGGCGATTCACTCATGAATCAACCTTGGTCCAGGAATGGAATTGACGAATACTTTTGGAAAAACCGTTCGGTGTGCAAATCTTCTTTTCTCTAGCACATCGAATGTGTACTTATGCTTTCAAACACAAAAGTATCTCACGATTGAAAAAATACTTTTGTAAAAACTGTTCGATGTGCAAATCTTCATTTCTCTAGCACGTCGAATGTGTACTCTTTTCAGGATACAAAAGTATTTTTGATTGAAAATTGATCTTTCTCATAAAACCTTAGTCGTATTGCAAAACTCTTTCTTCTAAGCAATACGCGATTGTTTTTCAAATCAATTTTTCATCAATCAGTGAATCTCAATTCGCTGGTTCACTCACTCCGTGTTGTCTTCTTTGAGACGTTCGGTTTGAGAACGGTAGAACATTTGCGAAACCCTGTCAAGGAGATTCTTAGGAATCCTACGATCCGCGAGCGTACTTGTACTGATCAACGGGGCACCGTGGGCCGTGTACCTCAATTCAGCGAAAGTGATCAAAGACACTTTCGTGTGTTTTATTCTTGCTGTTGTTTGCAGGTACATTTGGGCGGTTGCGGTGATCGAATGAGCGGTCAATCAAAGCCGCATGCTCACAACATCCACACTTAATTTGAAGTAATCATGACTGGTGCATATCTACATAACCTGGCTCGATATTTCATACTATATGCCTTATCGCTGCTGCAAATATCATGAACCAGTAAGGCTTCCGCTACTCAGATGGAAAGATGTCATGATTCAAAAGTGTGAGCATGTCGGTCCAAAAGTCACCACTTCACATGATGGCAACAAAATAAAGGGTGATCGAGAGATTTCTTGTGGTGATGATCTCAAAGCTTCGAAGATCATCAAATATGTGGATCAGTTAAAGGCCTCCACTAAAAGTACAAATCAGTGCGGACTTTGAAGAATCGCTACTTAAGCACAAAGATTGCGGAATTGAAGAATTGAAGTCTACGTACTCAAGAACAAAGTCAAGAATAGAATGCTAGGATTCAAAATGTAAAACATGGGGTGACCTCCCTTAGGGGGAGATTGTTAGGAATTAGAAAATTCCATAGTGAAGAGTCGGTCACCCCAAATGTTATCTAGCTTAAGTTTGCTCGTAGACTTGTCGTTAGTCACATTATTTAGTAGTTTATTTATTAGTTTGTAGCGTAGTATAGCTTAGTGCAACACCGTGGAGGAAGGACGGGTCTTTACCCACTGTATCCCTGATCCACATGCCGATAGGAGGTCGTTATTTCATGTAACTATATATACCCCTTCCATCTATGGAAGGGGTGGTGCTTCTCATTCAATCTAACATTTCCTTTGTGTAAACCTCTAGCAAGAACACCCTCTCTCTCTAATTTCTCTCTCTAAAATGGTAAACATGTATTTTGATCATCCAAGACCACCCGAATCATCAAACACATAAATATAACGATCCTACAATAATAGACTTAGAGGGTTTAGAGAACAGATAACAGAGAGAAAGATGATTGTCAAAAGGTGAGATGTAAAATACAAGAGTGGGGTATTGATAACCAAAACCCCAAAATTTGAGACGAGCCTTGCGCGCTGGTTACATGTCTGCGTGTCGGGTGCCATTCGAGGAATTTAGCGGGTTTTGTTTATTTATTCCTGACTCTTGTTAAACCCCCAACTGTACTTCAGCTTTGACATTTCCAATAATATTCCAACACTCAAAGTGAGATAAGGTTAACTAACTAATTTAGCCAAGGTTTTGGTATTTAAAAACATTTGTGAATTAAAACTAGATAGTTGGGGTTTAGTCCAATTTCAAAGAGAAAGAGAAGAACCATTAAATATTAGATGTTGGGTAATAAATTTGTATGTTCCCTAGTGGTTGGATATTATCTTGCCTCCCAAATTTCAAATTTAAAAACTAATTGTTACAAAGATGAGTTGTATGATGTGAGAGTTGAGTGTGTAAGAGAGTTGTATCATAGAAGTGTAAAAATGTATGAGAGAAGTGAGTTGGCAAAGAAAGACTTGGGAGATGAAGGGTTTGAGTATATGAGTGAGTGTGTAAGAAAAGTATGTCATAGATGAGTTGTATGAGAGGTGTAATTGGACTTTCAAATTCAAATTAGTTGGTGATTGTGAGAGGGAAGTGTGTTGGAGAAGAAAGATAGATTGTAGGGTGTGTAAGAATGTGTAAGAGATGAGTTGTATAAAGGTTGTATAGGGGAGGTGTATTTGAATTTAAATTCAAATTAGAAGAGTTGTGAGTGTGTGCGTATTTTGGTGTGTAATTTTTTTTTTGTCTGTAAGTGAGTAAATTCAAACTCAAATATGAATGTTGAGAGTGTGTCAGGAAGAAGAAGAGTGTATGTTGGCATTGTAGAAAATGAGGGAGGGCACAAAAGAATGTAGTAGAAGATTTTTGTTGTGGTGTAGGAGACAACAAGTACAAGTAGTGTAAGAGAATTTAAGGAAATGTGTGTGTGTAGGGTTTTAAAATTATTCAAATAATGTTTATATTTCTTAGAAATTAGCAAGTATTTAAAATTGTTAATCCTTAGTTAACCCATAATTAAACTATTCACTAAACATCTTGATGCAAGTAAGATGAGTGCTTTGCATCAAGGTAAATCAACATCTTATAAATGAGAGAATTGCGTTTACACAAAGTGACCTTGGCTTAAATAACCAATAAGGGAGTAACTCGTTACGTGATTAGTAAAGATAAACATAAGGATTATAGTCACTTGAATATTTTTCTTTGAAGTTCTAGGTGAAAGTATAAACCTCCTAGGTTTGAGGAAAACAATTTTTCCTTGGCTCGAGGCTTTGTAAAAATATTTATGAGTTGGCATTTTGTAAAACCGGGAGGACTTGTTTTGGGAACCTCCCTAAGTCTAAATATTAAAGTAAAATTCACAAAAATCATGTACGAACCTGAAATAGAAAGAAGCACCTTAGTCGTGTAAGAGGAAAGTGTAGAAAACTAGAAGGGGGGTTGAATAATTTTACCGATTAAAACTTCGTTTTAATCTATTTAGATCGACTTATGTCAATCTATTTAGTGTGTGTGTTGGATGATGATAGATAAGCATATATATAAGTAATGCAAAGATAAAGAGTAAAGGAACACAAAACCATGACACAAGTATTTATAGTGGTTCGGCTACAAGGACACCTTCCTTGCCTACTCCCTCCCCGAGTTCCCCACTCGAGAGTTCGTAAGCACTACACAACACAAGCTCCTTAATGTGGCGGAGAAGCCTTCACAACGTCGCCTACTCTTTATCCGGTACTAGGCTAGAAACCGAGTTCTTCCACGAGGTAGAACCACACCTATCACAACGTCGCCTACACTTTATCCGGTACAAGGCTAGATACTGAGTTCCATTACAAAGGAGGAACTACTACCCAACACTACACCACTACATGATTACCCCAAAGAAGACACACTCCTTATTACAACATCATAAGGATATCAATATCCTTTAACCCAAAATAACTATCTTGTACATCGATGCACCATATCGAATGTACACCCTTGGCACCTTTCACTAATGCCTTTTACACGACCCTTCGGCACCTTTCACTAATGCCTTCGACACGACCCTTTGGCACCTTTCACTAATGCCTTCGACACAACCCTTTGGCACCTTTCACTAATGCCTTCAACACAACACTTCTATGGATGGAGAAAATAACTATCAACAAGATACACTTCAGTGGTCTTGATGATGACGAAGCTTAGCAACTCATGACCTTGAGCTTGCACGTCTTTAAGAGCTGGTGATCTCGCCTTTAAGAGGAACCTAGAGAATCACACAAACATAAAACTACATAGAATGATCCTTTGGATAAAAGGTTAAAGATGTTACAATACTAAGAGAGAGTATATGTAAAAGTGGTAGTTAGCAAGAGAGAAATGGCTCACTATTTATAGACAAAAATGTCTACTGTCCCACGGTTTCCACGGATCCCTCCCTAGAGGGATCCGGCTAGTGTAAACCTTGGGATCCAGCTGTTGGGTCAGCTTAAGTCCGGATTTCGGGTTGCACACCGGGTTATGGGTTATGGGTTATCAACCATGGGTTATGGGTAATGGATTATGGATACCTAATAAGATGCAATGTACCTAGACATTGGGTTATGGATCTTGGGTTATGGGTCATGGACTCTGGGTCATGGATCATGGATAATACCCAACATGACTTCATGCATGATGTCATGCAATGAGTCATGGGTTATGGATCATGCACCATTGGTATGGGTTATGGACTTAGGCCTTTATCCAACAACATTCATTGTACCTAGTCAATGGATCATGGGTCATGGGTCATGGACTTTGGTTTTTACCAATTACATTACCCATTATAATACGTACAAAGTATAAGTACATTTCCATATTATGTAAACACTAGTTATTATGCATTTCTATAAGATGTGGTTTTTACCCATTACATTACCCATTATAATATGTATAAAGCATAAGTACATTTCCATATTATGTAAACACTAGTTATTATGCATTTCTATAAGATGTAAACAAGATTACTTGTTTAGTGTTTATATGAAAATATAAGTGTGTTAGTAAACTATTGGCTCAAACCTTTTACGTATTTCATTTGTTTCGTTAAAATGATTTTACTTTTGTTATCGACAAAACATTAGAAGATCGTAAAATATAAATAAACATTTTTATGGTTTATTTGTATTAACAATCTCTCCTTTTTTGTTGATGACAAAACATAAGATTATTTTAAGGAAAAACTTAAATTCGTAAAAATTTGAATTGGAGTTTTTACTCTCTTCTCCCCCTTTTTGTCGAAACAAAAAGAGCGTCGAAAAGAAACTAACACATTGTTTTGAGAAAAACATGTGAAAAGTAATAATTTGAAAAATAGAGAGTATGAGGAGAGAAAGATTCTCGTCTTAGCTCCCCCTTGACAGATGCTTCCATTTGTTGAGGGCGTCAAGTAATTAGGAAGTCTAAGCGAGTGTGTTGCAATGATGTTTGCAAACGGTTTCGTCTTTGATGAAATGCTCCCCCTTTACGAGTGCTCTCTTTTGAAGAGGACGTCAAGTAGTAAAGAAATCCCAAGTGAAAGTATTGCAATCGTTTTTGCAATTGCTTTGCTTTGACGAAAAGCTCCCCCTTGTTGAGGGTGTCAAAGTCTTCATGTGTATTTTGAAAATCTACAAAACAAAGGTTAGAAAGCAAGTATATAGTGCATAATTTCCTGCAAATGAGATTCATATTAGTGATAAAATGAGCTTCTGTTGCACTGATCCCATGGTTCCTTCTTGTGAGGGATCCGTCTAGGCAAAACAGAGGGATTCGTGTACCTGCATTCTTATGACAATAATGTGGATGTAAAATGTGATGTTATCATCAAGAGGATTTACGTATTATAGCACCAAACATATTCTCAAGACCATATGGCATACAACATATAATTTCATTCAATAAAACACGAGAAATGATATACATATCTCTAAAACTAAGAGAATGACAAAAGCATGTAGTATACTTTCTAATAATTCTAAGTTGTGCCGAAAACTAATAAAGAGCATCAATGTGATTGTAATCCCAAGTTCTAAGGACGAGTAAATTTGTTGATTTGGTCAAATCGGTCAAGGAGTTAATTAAACATGAAATGCAACTCATTTCGTACTTCTTGAACTAACCCTTGGGTAAGTTAACAGTTAGAGCAATTACTGTCATGAGTAGGAGATGGAGGAGATGGAATATTTTGAGGAGGTTCCACAAAGGATGGTGGGATTTTTGGAAGTGAGTTGAGTGACGTAGGGTATGGTTCAACTAAGAATGAAGGCGATGATGTATGGGTTGGTGGTGCAGATGGGAAGTCATCTGTATGGTTAGGTCTTTGGTGATTCCTTGTTCCTAAAGATGTACTATTTGATGGTGAATGTGATTTAATGAGAAGGATGGTGAATGAGAAGTCCTCGGTGGTGAGTCTTCTAAAAAGTAAAGGTTTGGATGTGAAAGAGGTGTGGTAAAGGAGTGTAGTCTAGGTTCTAGGAATGATGGCTTAGATGTTTTAGTAGAGCTAGGTGTGTTTAGTTTAGAGGGTATGGTGGTGTTTGGTGAAGGTCTTTCTAATCCAAAAGGTTGAATACTAATTCGAGCGGTTTTTCTAGCTTTGGATGGTTGAGTTTGTTGAGGAGGAATTCTAGTATTTGAGTCCTTGACGGGTGATGACTCGGTTGAGGAAATCTCATGGACCACATGAGCATTTTTCTTGGAGGAACCTTTGGTTGAAGAGGTTGTGCTAGATTGATGTAGGTTTTACTGACCAGATTACGTCGTAACTCGTCAGAAGTGTTACGGCGTAACTGAACACTGTCGCCGGAATTTTCAGCCGTAACCGAATTTTTGGTGGGAGAATTGACTTGTAATTTTGCATCTTCATCAAAAATATGGCCTTGCATTCCATCATAGGTTTTATCCCTTCCGGTTTAGTGTTATTTTTCCTTACCTTCTCACTAAGTGTCACAATTCTCATTTTTGGTCATTTCTCAAACTCAACATTCATCATACTAGCTCTTGCATAGTTTTGCATTTCACATTAAACGCATAATTTCTTATTAAATAAACGCTATCGCGTAATTAATTATTTTGAACATTGGATCCGATACTTTCAAAAATTATCACAATATATTTTTATACTCATATTAAGTTTATAAAAATATTATTATAAGTTTACCCGGTGTTTTAAATTTATTTTATATATAAATTGTTAAGTTAATATAATTGCGACGGTTTTCTTAAATATTACACGATTATTATTATTTCACTCAAATTTTTCAAGAAATGTATTTTTATAATTTTATGACCTCAATATATTTTATCTTGACCCGTTAAAAATTTATTTTTAACTAACGCTACCCTATATACTCAAATGTGTATACAAATCAACACTTAACTTCAATTAACTTACAAGTAATTATACTTATGCATATTTAATAAAAAAAAATGGATTACCCATGACTAATACCCCCCTTGTCGACAAGGAGGGGGGGGGTGAGTCATTTATTTGCCAAATATCTCTTGTAAGTTTAAAGTATTATACTCTAAATATCTAAAACATACAACACATTCACTTCATTTTGCAAAGTAAGATCAAAACTCATTTTTCCTTTCTCTCTTCTCTTGCAAACCGGCCATCCAAGGGGACCAAGAAGGATTTCATAAACTTTTCTCTAATCAAGTTTTGCATACACTAGTATCACTTTTGTTAAGGTTTTGCAATATAAACCTTGGGTGATTAGGAAATCCTTTGTTCTAATAACCTCATCAAGTATTCTTGTAAGCATCTCATGTCCACGTTTTTCATCTTACATATTTATTTCATATTCATTTCATCATATTTGAGCAAAACATTTAAGTCTTATGGAGGTTTATACCACTTTTTCATTGTTATTAAGTGTTATATATATATTTCATCCTATAATTACTCCTTGAAACATATCACTTTTGGTGATGCCTAGGAACCCATGACACCCTAAGAAGGTGTATGGTAGGATTAGAATAGCTTCGGAGTTGTTTTGAATTGGTTAGAATAGGTTTTGAGCGTGAAAAACTCATTTCGACAAGTTTTAAAAAGGGTCTGTCCATATTTTTAATTCTGGGAAAATTCGACAGTTGGTAAAATATTTTGGTCTAGATATTTAGAAAATACACTTTAAAACGAAAACGTGGCCGCTTGAACGGGTTAAAACGGAGTTATAACGAAGAAGTTATGAATTTTTGAAGTTTGGCGACGAAAACTAATAATTTCAGAAATTTCAGCATGAAAATGTCACTCTTTACGGGTCAAAAATGAGTCTTAAGCGTTATAAAATGTGTCGACTTATCAAAAATATATTAGTATACTTTAACACGAGCCTAAGGATGTAGAAAACGTAGAAAACGGATTTGTAATGGTCAAATTATACACGTTTACAAAAGTTGTCGTAACTTTATTATATAAGGAAAAACTATTATATTTCTAATAGGCAAGTATTACGGCAACAAGTTGGAGGACGTTTTTAACAATGATGTAGAACTTTTTATAAAGTAATGTCTTCTAGTAAAAGTGAGTTTACCAAGTATATTTTCCAAAATGTTCGACCGTTTGTTTAGCGGAGTTGTAACGAAATAAATATAGTCACTCAAACTTTGCCGGAAAACCACCCTTAAACAATATTTTGGACACAAGTACCATACTTTAGCTATATTTTTCTCCATGATTGGAACCTCTATGATAAAAACTTAAATGCTCAAACTTTGAGATAATGATACAAGCTTCCCAAAACCGTCGAGTTTGTTTACTAACATTCGATGTGCACCATTTTACGACTAGCTTTTCAAGGCCATTTAGTCACTTTCATGAAATTGTCAAGTAAACACTATTTTACGACGAAAAGTTATAATTTCATAATAAATCACAAAACGATTATCGTAGGATGTTTATTCAACGTATATACTTGTAAAGTATTTATAAACATGACGAGATGTCATAAACATATGTTGCGACGATAAATTCTATTTTCAAAAACGTACAAGTGGTATAGATTACATATGGATTTGCATGCACAACATTGTTTCATGACTTATATTAGAGCACATCATTCATTTTAGGTGACGGATAGTTTCCGAGCCTCATTTTTGTGCACTTCACTTTGTTAGCATATCAATCATACCAGGTGAGTTCATACCCCGCTTTTACTCGTTTAAATTCTTACAAACTCTTTGGGGGAGATCCATGCTTAAATACTTGTTTTTACTCTTGCGAATACTCAAACCATTTATACAATTGTGTTACACTATACTTCTTATACTCTTTGGACATTATGTGTGGTTTATTGCGATATGTGCCTTAATGTGTTAAACTTGTTTACAATTATTCTTCAACATACATACTTTAGCAACTGGTTAACTCCTGCGGGAGCCGGCGGAGAGGTATTGATAGTACTATCGGTCTGACGCCCCCACCCTTGGGTCCTTGATGACGTGACCTGGGTGAATATAATCTGTTATTCAATGAAACACCACAAACAATTTAGACTTGTCAAGAGGTTCGGTTGGCTGTGATTCTTTGCATTAAGTACATGTATATATCGTATGCACATATATCCTACTTACAAACAAGATTGACAATTCTATATTAGGCAATGGGTTGTGAACACATAGGTTGCGAGTTTTGTATGGCGGAACTCGGAACTGAATGGATTTACAATGCCTTTGCTGCATCAACATTCTTTATAGACTTTTTCAAATCATTTTCAACAAACTTATGAACTCACCAACCATTGTGTTGACACTTTTTAGCATGTTTATCTCAGGTTGTAAGGCGATAGCATTTCATGGAGCTTTTGGGTCACATGGCATACATTGGAGTCTTGTGTTTTTATCTATTACCATTCGACATGTTTTGTAACCCTTTATGTATTATCAAACTTTGGGATCTCATGTTTTGTAAACTTAAATTTTATTTAATCGAATGGTAAACCTTTCAAAACGTCTCATTTTAGAGGTCGTTTCCTGTATCCATACTTTGTGCTATGAAGTCATACCCCAAAGACACTATCGTTCCGCTGCGATATTTTGGGGGTGTGACAGATTGGTATCAGAGACTTGGTTATAGAGAACTAGGTTGCATTTTAGTTCCTAGACTATAACCGCTTTCACGTCGATCCTTACTTTTCCTATCGCCTTACACACTTTTCGTGCGCATATGTTTTCTTAAGAATTTCATCTAGATTCACCTCATTGGATAACGTAGTTTCTTTGTACCGATAGGGGAGTCCCAAAATCTAGTCAAGTCATCAAAAATATGGAGCTCAGTTATGAGCACTTATCTAACTTGATCTTGTGACAGTTCTTGTTTGATGAGACACGAGATCGAGCTAAATAAGTGTTACTATATAGCTGTATAGATTTGATGATTTTGCCCGAGGATGGGAGTTCTCTTGAGGATACTTTGGGAACTACTGGCGACTAAACCTCATCGTGACTTTAGCACCTAAAGGAATTTCCTATACACCAAGTGCGACTCTCCCTAGATACCTACCCTAAATTCCTCCTTCACCATTTAGAACCGGATGATAGAATGGCTACCTATTTCAGTAACAACAATCGCCGAGACATGTATGCTTGGTGGTATGTACACGTGTGAAATGAGGCAATTATAATTATGGTGGCCAACATAATTATAAATGCGTCACAACCCACGTGGACATATGCGACCACGCATACGTAGATCGGTGAGGGTACACCTTAGGAACCAATTTGTGGCATGGTATTATGTTTGAGGATGTTAAGTATAGACATTGGAAACTCAACTGTCCTTTCCTTGCAGAGGTCATGGCACCAAAGAGGGTAACACGCAGCACTAACCGAGGTGGTGCGGCGCAAAGGGGCGGAAGGACAGGTGAGCATGGAGGTAGAGAAGGCGGTCGCGACATGGGTAACAATGACAACAACGCTGGCGGAAACCCTGATTTTGCCGCCATCATCGCTCAACAACTTCAAATCTTGATTCCCACTATTGTCACACAAGTTGGAAACCATATGAATAACTCGGGAAACCACGGGAACGGGAATGTCGACACCAACAATGTAGTTGGCAGTGGCAACAATAACAACACCACCACCACCACCAACAACAACAATAACAGAATTGGATGCACGTATAAGGAATTTTCAGTATGCAAACCCGTGGATTTTGATGGTATAGGAGGTGCTTTGGCTTATACTCGATGGGTAGAGAAGACAGAGTCAGTGATCGACATCAGCAATTGTGCCGTACATCAGAGGGTGAAGTATGCAGCTTGCTTGCTATCAGGGAAGGCATTGACATGGTGGAACACACAGCTACAGGCTAGAGGCAGAGAAGCAGCTATAGGTATGACATGGGACGAATTTAAGGCGTTATTGCAAGAAGAGTACTGCCCGGACAATGAAATCAGACTGGAACATGAACTTTATCATCACTCTATGATAGGAGCTGGTCACGCATCCTACACAGATCGCTTCCATGAATTAGCCAGACTAGTTCCTCATATGGTTACCCCTGAATCCAAGAGAATCGCGAGGTACATATATGGTCTTGTCCCTGAAATCCGTGGAACTGTAAAAACTACTGAGCCGTCTACAATACAAAGTGCAATCGAGGGCGGAACCACGACAGATGAGATGGTTAGAAATGGTACTTTGAAGAGCAGTGACAAGAGGAAGGAAGCGAGTGGGTCGAATAGGCAGATGGACGTGGTAGCAGACAACAAAAGGGCAAGAGTTTTTGTGGCAACTGGTACTAAACAAAGAGAGTATGCGGGTACACATCCCAAATGTGCTAAATGTGCTTATCATCAACCAAAGACCAAGCCCGTCGCTTGTGTACAAATTGCAATCGATACGGCCATTTTAAGGAGCAGTGTAAAACACAGGTAACACCGGTTAACGTGGGCAACATGAGGAATAACCAAAGGACTTGCTTTGAATGTAACAGCCCGAATCACTTCCGGAATAATTGTCCTAAGTTGAATGGAACGCAGAGGCAACCACAGGATAACCAACACCTAGCTTTAGCAATTGACGGAAACAACCCAAACTCTGTACTCAATATCAGTCCACCCCGAGGTCGAGCATTCTATGTAGGGACCGAGGCAGCCCGCAATGCGTAACTGGTACGTTTAACCTAGACCATTAAGTGATCTACTGTATTATTTAGATTCAGTTAGCCTCATTAGATAAGAAACCTAGACGCGTAAGTTTTGGCATAAGCACTTTGATCATACACCCTTATTTCGTGAAACCTAAGGGTAGACCTTTAAGTATCATCGATTGAATCACGAGGACGTGATTCCTCCGACATGGGAAGAATGTCACAATTCTCATTTTTGGTCATTTCTCAAACTCAACATTCATCATACTAGCTCTTGCATAGTTTTGCATTTCACATTAAACGCATAATTTCTTATTAAATAAACGCTATCGCGTAATTAATTATTTTGAACATTGGATCCGATACTTTCAAAAATTATCACAATATATTTTTATACTCATATTAAGTTTATAAAAATATTATTATAAGTTTACCCGGTGTTTTAAATTTATTTTATATATAAATTGTTAAGTTAATATAATTGCGACGGTTTTCTTAAATATTACACGATTATTATTATTTCACTCAAATTTTGCAAGAAATGTATTTTTATAATTTTTATGACCTCAATATATTTTATCTTGACCCGTGAAAATTTATTTTTAACTAACGCTACCCTATATACTCAAATGTGTATACAAATCAACACTTAACTTCAATTAACTTACAAGTTATTATACTTATGCATATTTAATAAAAAAAAATGGATTACCCATGACTAATACCCCCCTTGTCGACAAGGAGGGGGGTGAGTCATTTATTTGCCAAATATCTCTTGTAAGTTTAAAGTATTATACTCTAAATATCTAAAACATACAACACATTCACTTCATTTTGCAAAGTAAGATCAAAACTCATTTTTCCTTTCTCTCTTCTCTTGCAAACCGGCCATCCAAGGGGACCAAGAAGGATTTCATAAACTTTTCTCTAATCAAGTTTTGCATACACTAGTATCACTCTTGTTAAGGTTTTGCAATATAAACCTTGGGTGATTAGGAAATCCTTTGTTCTAATAACCTCATCAAGTATTCTTGTAAGCATCTCATGTCCACGTTTTTCATCTTACATATTTATTTCATATTCATTTCATCATATTTGAGCAAAACATGCAAGTCTTATGGAGGTTTATACCACTTTTTCATTGTTATTAAGTGTTATATATATATTTCATCCTATAATTACTCCTTGAAACATATCACTTTTGGTGATGCCTAGGAACCCATGATACCCTAAAAAGGTGTATGGTAGGATTAGAATAGTTTCGGAGTTGTTTTGAATGGGTTAGAATAGGTTTGGCGAGAGAAAAACTCATTTCGACAAGTTTTAAAAAGGGTCTGTCCATATTTTTAATTCTGGGAAAATTCGACAGTTGGTAAAATATTTTGGTCTAGATATTTAGAAAATACACTTTAAAACGAAAACGTGGCCGCTTGAACGGGTTAAAACGGAGTTATAACGAAGAAGTTATGAATTTTTGAAGTTTGGCGACGAAAACTAATAATTTCAGAAATTTCAGCATGAAAATGTCACTCTTTACGGGTCAAAAATGAGTCTTAAGCGTTATAAAATGTGTCGACTTATCAAAAATATATTAGTATACTTTAACACGAGCCTAAGGATGTAGAAAACGTAGAAAACGGATTTGTAATGGTCAAATTATACACGTTTACAAAAGTTGTCGTAACTTTATTATATAAGGAAAAACTATTATATTTCTAATAGGCAAGTATTACGGCAACAAGTTGGAGGACGTTTTTAACAATGATGTAGAACTTTTTATAAAGTAATGTCTTCTAGTAAAAGTGAGTTTACCAAGTATATTTTCCAAAATGTTCGACCGTTTGTTTAGCGGAGTTGTAACGAAATAAATATAGTCACTCAAACTTTGTCGGAAAACCACCCTTAAACAATATTTTGGACACAAGTACCATACTTTAGCTATATTTTTCTCCATGATTGGAACCTCTATGATAAAAACTTAAATGCTCAAACTTTGAGATAATGATACAAGCTTCCCAAAACCGTCGAGTTTGTTTACTAACATTCGATGTGCACCATTTTACGACTAGCTTTTCAAGGCCATTTAGTCACTTTCATGAAATTGTCAAGTAAACACTATTTTACGACGAAAAGTTATAATTTCATAATAAATCACAAAACGATTATCGTAGGATGTTTATTCAACGTATATACTTGTAAAGTATTTATAAACATGACGAGATGTCATAAACATATGTTGCGACGATAAATTCTATTTTCAAAAACGTACAAGTGGTATAGATTACATATGGATTTGCATGCACAACATTGTTTCATGACTTATATTAGAGCACATCATTCATTTTAGGTGACGGATAGTTTCCGAGCCTCATTTTTGTGCACTTCACTTTGTTAGCATATCAATCATACCAGGTGAGTTCATACCCCGCTTTTACTCGTTTAAATTCTTACAAACTCTTTGGGGGAGATCCATGCTTAAATACTTGTTTTTACTCTTGCGAATACTCAAACCATTTATACAATTGTGTTACACTATACTTCTTATACTCTTTGGACATTATGTGTGGTTTATTGCGATATGTGCCTTAATGTGTTAAACTTGTTTACAATTATTCTTCAACATACATACTTTAGCAACTGGTTAACTCCTGCGGGAGCCGGCGGAGAGGTATTGATAGTACTATCGGGCTGACGCCCCCACCCTTGGGTCCTTGATGACGTGACCTGGGGTGAATATAATCTGTTATTCAATGAAACACCACAAACAATTTAGACTTGTCAAGAGGTTCAGTTGGCTGTGATTCTTTGCATTAAGTACATGTATATATCGTATGCACATATATCCTACTTACAAACAAGATTGACAATTCTATATTAGGCAATGGGTTGTGAACACATAGGTTGCGAGTTTTGTATGGGCGGAACTCGGAACTGAATGGATTTACAATGCCTTTGCTGCATCAACATTCTTTATAGACTTTTTCAAATCATTTTCAACAAACTTATGAACTCACCAACCATTGTGTTGACACTTTTTAGCATGTTTATCTCAGGTTGTAAGGCGATAGCATTTCATGGAGCTTTTGGGTCACATGGCATACATTGGAGTCTTGTGTTTTTATCTATTACCATTCGACATGTTTTGTAACCCTTTATGTATTATCAAACTTTGGGATCTCATGTTTTGTAAACTTAAACTTTATTTAATCGAATGGTAAACCTTTCAAAACATCTCATTTTAGAGGTCGTTTCCTGTATCCATACTTTGTGCTATGAAGTCATACCCCAAAGACACTATCGTTCCGCAGCGATATTTTGGGGGTGTGACACTAAGCTTCTCCACCATTGTTTCAAGGTTTTTTAGGGTTGTGTCGTGATTGGAGAGGCTTTTATTAGTGTTTTCTTGGAATTCCTTGAGCTATTCATCTTGTTCCTTTTGTCCTTGGGCTGAGGTTTCCAGAAATTTGTTGATGGTCTCTTCAATGTTGGGCCTTTTTTCTCCATTAGGCCCGCGGTTGTAATTTCCAGAAGGTCCTCCACGATAGCCATTACTATTCCGATTATCCCCATAAAACGGACGATTTTCACCATATTTAATTTCTTCAATCGTGTTATCTTCGTCAATGTGAGGAAATTTTTTGGTGAGATGTCCTCCTCCACAGCTTTCGCATCCTATTTGGATGGCATGAACACTTTCTCTGAGCTTGAGCATATCCTGACCAAGATTTTCAATTTTGCTAGTGATGGCGGCAATTCCATCAAGATTTCCGCCTTGGTTCCTCTTGCTTCCTCCATCGTGCCATTTTTGGGAATGATCGGCCATTTTTTGGATGGCTTCAATGGCGAGAGTAGAAGTCATGTTCGGGATATCGGTCCTTGGTAGTCCAGCATCTGTCTTGTAGTTACATTGATACCTTTGTAAAAGATGTTGACGTTTTGCTGGTTGTTCAAGTCATGAGTTGGACACTTGTAGAGGAGATCGTTGTATCTATCCCAGGCTTGAAACAACGTTTCATCGTCATCTTGATTGAAATTATGGATATCCATGAGCTGATTAGATATCTTTGACGGAGGACAATATCTTTGGATGAAGTGCTTTTTTAGTAGAGCCCATGTGTCAACTGCCCCGGCGGGAAATCTTTCGATCCATCTTCTTGCTCCCCCAGTAAGAGTCATGGGGAACACCCTTAACATAACAGTGTCATGAGACACACCAGGACTGTTGAAAAGGTTTGCGATGTATAAGACATTCTCAACATGCTCATACGCATTTTCGTCCATGTTTCCTGAAAAAGGGTTAGCACGAAGCTCCCTCATAAATTGATCTTTAATCTCGAAACGGACATTAGCTCCAATCGCCGGTCTTACGAGAGTCGGCCCTTGTTCTTCTCTCGTCAACGCCAAATATTCCTCAAAAGTGAGGTCATCAATGTTAACAACTTCCATGGTACCTGAAACTTGAAAATTAATTGTGAGAAATTGAGAAAATTTAAAACAAAATAAAAATGAAAGACTTAATGAAAATCCAAATATAACTCTCCGACAGCGACGCCAAAAACTTGATGTAGATTTTACTGACTAGGTTTTAATATTTATATTTGATAAGGATTTAAAACGTACACTTTTAAGGGGTCATTTAAGCCTTTAATCGCCCACTTTTATATCCGTTAATGTTTAATTTCGTTCCTTTTCACTTTTTAGGTCTCTTGGAGGCAAAATCTTTGGAATGATGCATATTTGGACGAAAAGGAGTGAATATATGAATAAAATGGCTAAGTCAAGATCAAAGACACTCAAGCTGCTGAATTTGAAGCTGACGGCGTCCCAATCAAAAGGCGACGCCGTCCCTCTATACGTAATTAAATTTGTGACGGCTCATTAGACTTTTTGCTAAATTACACCTGACGGCGTCAGGCTTTGAAGAGGAAGGGCGTCACGAAGACTTTTCATCCCAGACGGCCTAGATCCAGAATCAGACGAAGTCACTACTGAAGCCCGACGGCGTCACAACTACAACGTGACACCGTCCCAATTATTACTTGGCCAAGACAAAACCTTAATGACGGCGATCTGACGGCGTCCAACCTATAAGGCGACGCCGTCGCGAATGTAAAATTATATATAGAAATCAAATTTTCAGAATTTTAGGGAGGTAGACTTGTGGAGTAAAAACCTAAAAGGATTGTAGTCCGATTTGGACAGTATCTTCGGGTTCTCATACCCTATTTTACATCAAGATAAGTGTTTTACTTCATTGATTTCATTATGTCTTCGATTGAATGTGTGTATGCTTGCGTGTTTAACATGTTCAGCTAAATTTCTTGTGTGTTTGTTTAGATCTATGAAACCTAGTTGTTAATTATTGATTGGTTGTCTCTTATCTTAATGGTAAATGGCTTAGGAGTGCGATTAGACCATCGTTGTGTTTAAATGCTTGAGTAATCTTTGTGAACCTTAGTTTATGAGTCACATAGCGGATTTGTAGGTTAAACATCCAAAGATAACCTTAGAGTTAGTTTATGATTGACCTAGAGATTTCATAGGCAATAACTTTAAGGTAGTCTCAAAGAGTTAGGGAATAAGGCACACCCTACGACTTTAGAAAACACAACGCGTTAAGAATAAGGACATGACAATTCAACCACCAATAAAAGATAAATAGGGAGTAATAGTATCTAGGTAGACACATTTTTAATCATTATACGGGCACACATCAGTAGACATAAGACTACCCATAGTTTAGATAATTAGATAGTAGAGTAATTAGTAGAAGTACCAACCCCCAAATCTAAACCCCGAGATTTTACCCTTAGCTTTCTAAAATATATAAAAAAGATAAAAAACAATCTTTCTCAACCTCAACCTTAGCGTAGTACACTTCTCACTAGCATTCCTATTCCTCTAGAGAATGATATCAATACCCGAGGCTTACCCAATACTACACTACAACGATTAGGTTCACTGCCTAGGGTGTTGAAAAACTTGCTCGACGAAAAGGAAGTTCTTTTGACCCTGAACGCGTTATACGCGCATCAAGTTTTTGGCGCCGCTACCGGGGAATAGAATAGCTAGTTTGATTTTTATCTCGTTTAAGTTCCCTTGCTTGATTCCTATCAAGTAAGATTTTTTTTCTCATTTTTAGCTTCCTCGTTGTCTATCCCCCTTCTTTGTGTTTGTGTTTGTAAAACCCTTTTCATTTGTCGCTATGGCAAGTGAAGTAGAATTTGAATCATTAACAAATAAGGAACAATTGAATTTCACATATTGGATTGCTTTTTATTGTTCTAATGAATTTGTGAATATCTTAGAGATATCCAAAAGGAGATGAGTGTAAGGATGGATGGATTTGATAAATTTTGTGCTTGTGTAGCTTCTATTCAACAATCATTGTTAGAATCAACTCTTTTTAGTGAGACCCTTTGGATTTTTTTTGAGAAAAGCCTCCTAAGCATAAACCACCAGATCATAGGCTTGTCTACATCACAATTTGAGGAAATAGATAAGGAGGATTCATCCAACCTTAGGCACCATAAAAAAAGACCTAGATTTTAAGAACATGGAACCGAAATCCGAACAAGATTGTGAGATGGTTATAGTTGAACTACCTAGTTTCATGCGTGGGGTAGATTTCACCAAAACATATGACACACGTGAGGAATCCTTTAGGCAAATAGAACATAGTAGTCAAGTTTTTTAGAACAATTCTTATGAATCGGACCAAGAATTTGAAATGGCCAAAGAAGGATTTTAGATGCTTAGGAGTGTATTTGGGTTAGATCACACTAAAACAAATGAATACATAGGTGATCTAGATATAATGGAGAATGAGGTGGAAACTCCAAGCCCACAAGCCCTACCATCACTTGAGGAACACACACCGCCTATAACTTACCCGGAAGAAGTAGAAGAGACTATAGGAACCCTGATTGATATAGAACCTTTGGACCAAAAACCACTAGAGAATGTAGGTTTAGATGCTTGTTGTCATGACCTCTCTTTTAGTCCTAGGGAAGTTCGTAGTTTTGATGAACCGAAGCCTCAACTGAAACCCTTACCAAATTTTCCGTCTTTAGATGTGAATCTAGGAATTAAATTAGGCCCCAATCCACCCATCAAAACAAATAGTCCGGGTAGTTGCATGATAAAGGTAGTAGACTCTAGGCCATGTAGAGTGGAAGCTAATATAGGAGTAACCCATGACCTTACACACTTACATCACCCATTCATGGTTGATAACAAGAAACATTATGGGTTTAAACTAGGTTTATTAGGTCAAGATGGATCTTTAACTAAGAATCTTTTGAAGTTGATAGAAGATGATCGATTTCTAGGAGAAAGATTTGATTCACCCGCTGCACCAATAGAATTAGGTAAGGTTAAAATGAATGGAGCACACCCCTTTAAGCATATAAATCACCCATCACCCTCTCCTCACGTAGCAAATTTCCACCCTAAGGGTGTGTATCGCTACTATCACCCGCACTTAAGCTTAAGTGTAGGAAAAACTTCCCCTTTATCCGTTAAATAAGGGTAGAGTCAAGCTCGTGACTCGAACAAAAATAAGTTCTTCTTGGGAGGCAACCCATGTGTATTTGTTTTTCATTTTTATTTGTGTGTTTATATATCTTTTCCACTATTGTTTATTCTCATGTTAGACTTTGTGAAAATGCTTTATTTTATTTTTAACCTCGTCTTAATTACATATAAAGGTATTTTACAAAAAAATAAGTGTAGGGAAGATCAAATATGTTTTTAAGAACATGAACATGAGAACTACGATTAGTGAAATTGATATATATGTGTGTTTGTTAGAGTCAAATGCTTGTATCGAGTTATAATGGATGTTTTGCAGGAATTTTTCCAGATTTTAAAGGCGTAAATTTTCCAGAATTTTTCCAGAAAAACTTGCAGAACCGGTTCTGTCAGGATAACCTGACGGCGTCAGGATTAGAACCTGACGATGTCAGGAGGAGCAGAAACAACTTATAAAAATTCGTCTCGTTTTATGTGTTATTTATAAATTTTTGGAAATTCTCAGGTCTTAATTTTCCAGAAAATCTGCAAACATCCATTCCACAAGCATTATATTCTAGTGTAGTAGAGTCATATATAATTTTACCGCCGATTTTACGCGAAGGTTTCGTCTATTTTCTTAAAGTGTGCAGGTTTTATTTATCAAGAAGAAGAAACATAATATTGGATGGAGCTTATCACGCATACATTCTTCTTGGGAAAGAATTTAACCACTACTTCACACGGATCCTACCGAGCTAATCAGGGGAATACTAGTTTCTTTCTCTTTTTATTACATTCCGTTATCATAACTTTGATACTTTCGGGGAACATTAGGGACAATGTTTAGTTTAAGTGCAGTGAGGGAGAATAAAACGGGAACTTTGAAACTATGCTTATCCTTGATTATTTGTCTTGTTCTATTTCATTTGTGTAATAAACCATGAGAAATATTTGTTAGGGCAATTTTAGCACCAAATTTAAAAATTTTCATGACATGTACGGGTGGGACTTTAGTCTTAATAAAGCGTCTCATGGATAGGAGTTATATGACTAGCACAAAAACCTTTTACCACTCAAATTCCACCCCAAAAATGTGAGGTTCGCCCATAGATCTATAGGAATTAAAGCATTCACCTTTAATGCTTCGAGAGTGTATCGGTAGTATAATAGATTCTAGAACTTGTTTTGTGATGCATTCCGAGATCGCCAGTGAGACTACACTTGTGTAGTTAGGAATGACTAAATGATAAGAGGCATTAGGATAACCCTTGTTTGATACCCGTATTATAATTACTTCTTCCACATCGGTTGAGTAATTACCCCACACCCTTGCGATGTACTCATCTTTAGTACACGATACCCCTAGTTAACCCCTCAGAGCCTATCCTTTTCACGGTTCTCGTGATGTTTCGGTTTTCCGGAATATCAATGAAGAGCATTGTTTATAATCCACCTCCAAATGTACACCCAAATCGCCTTAGCCTACCTTGTATGCACTCACCTTTAGTGCATTATTGTTATCATACTAAACCCTTAGTTCAATTATCTAGTTACTTGCATGGTTGCTAAGTCGAGTCATATCTTTTGTATACAGTTTTGGGATGATTGGGACTCATGGGTAAAGTAAAATTTTATGGAGTGACGGGAAAGAACGTTAAATTCAAATTCCCTTTATTTACGTAATAAAATACTCCAAGTGTTTCAATCTTTTCAATTTGGGTCAAATTAGTGTTAGAGTAATAAAAACTCAAGTGTAGGGATGCTCCTATAAATCCCTTTTATTTTGATGTTATCGTAGAGGATGGTAGAGTAAAAGTGTATGCAAAAAAAATGAAAAAAACATACGGGCTACCATCCTACATCTATCTTTATATTTATGTTTGTTTGTTTCAAAGTTATCTAGAGTTTAGTGAGTCGAGTCTTGGCTTAGCAACGCCTTTCTTTTCATGCTTGTAACATAAGATTTTTGACTTGCCACCACTAAATCGCCTATCCAACCAAACCCTTTGTTTCCCTACCGTAAGCCTAACGTTACAACCCTTTAAAAGACCTCTTAGATAGTTGTTCCTAGGTGCTTACGCCAAAGCAGTGGAGGTTTGATCTAGTCTCAAGCCTATTGTAATATATGTACTATGACCGGTTAATGAGTGTTTATCTTCCATTTCCATTTACTATATTTCATATACACCCGAGAGATGAGAGAATCCAAACACCCCTTGTGAGGTGCTAGTATATAATTTCCGTGCTTGTTATGACTATTTCGGTGCTTTTACTTGTTATGAATTATGTTAAACCAATCCTTTATGCCCCCTAACTTATAAATTTATTGGCCAAAAGCACATTTGCTTGAGGACAAGCAAATAGCAAGTGTAGGGATATTTGATTAGGATTTAAAATGTACACTTTTAAGGGGTCATTTAAGCCCTTAATCGCCCACTTTTATATTCGTTACTGCTTAATTTCGTTCCTTTACACTTTTTAGGTCTCTTGGAATCAAAATGCTGGAATGATGCATATTTGGACGAAAAGGAGTGAATATATGAAGAAAATGGCTAAGTCAAGATCAAAGACACTCAAGCTGCTGAATTTGAAGCTGACGGCGTCCCAATCAAAGGGCGACGCCGTCCCTCTATATGTAATTAAATTTTTGATGGCTCAGTAGAGTTTTTTCTAAATTACACCTGACGGCGTAAGGCTTTGAAGAAGAAGGGCGTCACGAAGACTTTTCATCCCAGACGACCTAGATCCAGAATCAGACGACATCACTACTGAAGCCCGATGGCTTCACAACTACAACGTGACGCCGTCCCAACTATTACTTGGCCAAGACGAAACCCTAATGATGGCTATCTGACGGTGTCCCACCTATAAGGCGACGCCGTCGCGAATGTAAAATTATATATAGAAATCGAATTTTCATAATTTTAGGGAGGTAGACTTGTGGAGTAAAAACCTAAAATGATTGGAGTTCGGTTTGGACAGTATCTTAGGGTTCTCATACCCTATTTTACATCAAGATAAGTGTTTTACTTCATTGGTTCATTATGTCTTCGATTGAATGCGTGTATGCTTGCGTGTTTAACATGACCGGCTAAATTTCTTGTATGTTTGCTTAGATCTATGAAACCTAGTTGTTAATTATTGATTGGTTGTCTCTTATCTTAATGGTAAATGGCTTAGGAGTGCGATTAGACCATCGTTGTGTTTACATGCTTGAGTAATCTTTGTGAACCTTAGTTTACGAGTCACTTAACGGATTTGTAGGCTAAACATCCAAAGATAACCTTAGAGTTAGTTTATGATTGACCTATAGATTTCGTAGGCAATAACCTTAAGGTAGTCTCAAAGATTTAGGGAATAAGGCACACCCTACGACCTTAGAAAACACAACGCGTTAAGAATAAGGACGTGACAATTCAACCATCAATAAAAGATAACTAGGGAGTAATAGTATCTAGGTAGACACATTTTTAATCATTATACGAGCACAGATCAATAGACATAAGACTACCCATAGTTTAGATAATTAGATAGTAGAGTAATCGGTAGAAGTACCAACCCCCAAATCCAAACCCCGAGATTTTACCCTTAGCTTTCTAAAGAATATAAAAAAGATAAAAAAAAATCTTCCTCAACCTCAACCTTAGCGTAGTACACTTCTCACTAGCATTCCTATTCCCCTAGAGAACGATATCAATACCCGAGGCTTACCCAATACTACACTACAACGATTAGGTTCACTGCCTAGGGTGTTGAAAAACTTGCTCGACGAAAAGGAAGTTCCTTTGACCCCGAACGCGTTGTACGAGCATCAATATTGTCTCGTTATACCTATGGTCTACCCTAATGCACTAACAGGCAGTGTACCCAGTCGTGTGTATTGTAATATTCGGTAAAACCGAGGTCGTCCCAAGAGCTATGTGTGCGGATTTTAACTAAGTCTAGGTCTCGCAGATTTTAAGGTTGAAATAATTAATAATTAAAACAATAAAAAAAAGAAAGCAAATAAAGGCGAGGGTTGTGATCAATAGAGGAGAAGTGTGCTAACCTAGTTAGTCATCCTATCAAGTTAAGTTCACATTTAATTACTTCCAATTGCCTCAAGTGGGGGTTTAGGTCGCTAGGACAGCATTTGGTCAGTTCGTCCTAACCTGTCAGCAAAGGTTTCCACAGGAGATCAATAGGTGACCCCTTGAAAGTCTAGTTGTTTTTAGTCCCCTAAGCCAAGTCATTAAGTTCCGCTACATGCAAGATTCATAACAATGAGTGCCCGGGCGCTGGCATCTTAAACACTCATCCCTAACTTCTTAAGTTCATCCAAACGGTAGGTGATCAGTTGGTCAAATCGCACAAGCGAAGAAGGGTCGTCAGTTAGTCAATTCTTACCCTTCCCACTCAGTCTACCTACTTAGAGTCAGTTAGTCATATCTCCTAAGTAACTAGCCACTACCGCCATCAAAACTACCGAAACAAGGGTAGCTACCAACAAACTATGCATGCATACACTAGAAACAATTATACGGAAGCAATGTAAACATAAACAAAACAATTAAGGAATCATAACTAGGCTAGCACCAGAGGTGCTTAGCCACTTATATTAACTGAAACAATCGATTCAATGTTTAACATATCAAAATACATGAATTGAAAGTAAAGAAATGATAAATTGCTAATGCTTATCGTAGGGGAGTGATTTCTCCCTTGGAGATGGCTCCGTATGCTCCTCAAGATCTGCCTTCAACCTTCTACCCACGTTCTCTGATTTGGTGTGTGGAGTGAATGATTCAAAACGCTAGAATTTGGGCGGTATTTATAGGCCATATCTTGTTATGGCGTAACTTAAGTTAAGAGTTACGCCGTAACATCTATTTCTTCGTATTTTGCTCCGGAAAATCTGGTTACGGCGTAACATCTGGAAAGGGTTACGCCGTATATTCAATAAATCGTGGTTACCCCGTATTTGAATGAGTTACGGCGTAGCTTGTAGAGGCGCGGAACATCATTTGACCTAATTAGTTACGACGTAATCCTAGGAGGGAGTTACGCCGTAATCTTCAGTTTAGTTGGTTTTCTGAGCCACGCTTCTGTTACGGCGTAATGTGAGAGGATAGTTATGCCGTAACATCTTAAAAATGGGCATACTATCATATATCATCAATAAACTCTCCAAATCCGCGTCTCATTAGCTCTAATGCTCGTAATTTACCTGAAAGTGAAATATAGAGGAAAACAAGCGTAAATCCATATAAATGATATAAAATACGAGCATTATCGGGGGAAATTGACACTTAATATTCAGGATTATTTGATGTTATCATAGATGCTTTATTCATAGTGAAAAAGAAGTTGTAATGAGTGTCTTAGCTACTGAATTTGAATGTTGGTTTGAATGATGGTTTGGGATCATAAGCACACTTGGTTTATAAAGGAAGAAATTAGGTTAGTGAATTAAATTTTAGACCATTAAGAATTTTGGCAAGCACTAAGGTCAACTATAGTGTTGTTCTATCCTAGGGAGTCATTTAAGGCAAGGTAAAATGTTTAGATTACCAAAGAGAGTTTGAAATTGATGAGTAGAGTGAACTTAAGCTGTTCTATAAACCCGGTTCCCATGGACCCTTAACTTTGGGGATCTGTCTAGTTAAAAACTAGGGATCCGTCTTCAGACAGTGATGAAATGGAGTGATGATGTTCTATCAAGGTCTAGTACCTATAAATCTTGAGTGTTTAGGTTCCCTAAGGTGTCTTAAATGGTATAGGACTTAAATGTCCAACCATAATGAATGAGAATATCTAATGATGGTTTTTGGCAAGAAAACGGAGTGTTTAGGTATGCACATGAGTACTTGAGTATGATACTAAGATTTTGAGGTATGCACGTGAGGTATGCACATGAGAATATCTAATGATGGTTTTTTACAAGAAAATGAAGTTTTTAGGTATGCACATGAGTTTCTTGACACTACACCTTTTGCATCTAACTTATTTTTATATACCCATTTAGTTTCTATTATGGTTTGGTTATTAGGTGGAGGAACAAGTGTCCAAACATTTTTAGAAACAAATTGATTTAACTCTTTTTGCATAGCAATTACCCAACTTTCATCTTTTATGGCGTCTTGCGTGTATTTAGGTTCTATGGTTGAGACAAAACACAATAAACTACTTTGGTTTTGGACTTGAGATCTTAAGGTTCTTTCATTTAACTTTCCTATAACCGTTTCTGCGGGATGATCTTTAGACTTTTTAATATTGATGATTTCATTGTTTAATGGTTCATCTTCTTTATTCATATTCTCCTTGATTTCTATGGCTTCACTTTCGATTATCTCGTCATCGATAAGAGGTAGGGTAGGTTTAGGTGGACTTTCATCAAATTTTACATTTAAGGATTCTTCAACCTTCATGGTTTCTTTATTAAGTATAACATAAGCTTTACTATTAGGAGAGTAACCTAAGAAGATACTTTCGGTTGATTTAGGATCAAATTTGGTTAGGTAATCTTTAGTGTCAAGTAAGAAACATTTACTACCAAAGACTCTAAAGTGTTCTAGCGTAGGCTTTTTGCCTCAAAGTAACTCGTATGGAGTTTTACCTAAGAATGGTCTAATTAGGACACGGTTAAGTATATACGCTTTTTGAGGAATAGATTGCTCATTAGTCATGGTGCGACTCATTTCTTGTAAGGTTCTATTTTTCATTTCAACTACTCCATTTGATTGTGGAGTGCGAGGAGCCGAGAAATTGTGAGTAATACCTTTAGCATCACAAAAAACTCCAAATTGCACTTCATTATCAAATTCCCTACCATGATCCGTTCTAATTGACACTATAGGACTTTCTAGTTTTCTTTGGATTTTCTTACTCAATATTTCAAAGTAATCGAACGTTTCAGTTTTATACTTAAGAAATTCAGTCCATGTGTACCTAGAGTAATCATCCACTATAACCAAAGTATAGAAGTTACCTCCATAACTTTGAATAACGGATGGACCAAATAAATCCATATGAAGTAGTTATAGACACTTAGTAGTAGAGACCATATTTTTAGCCTTATGACTAGCATGGACTTGCTTTCCTACATTACAAGCATCACAAAAATGATGTTCGTATTTTAATTTGGGTAGGTCTCTTACTAGTTCTTTAGATGATAGCGATTGAAGAAGTCGCATATTGGCGTGACCCAATCTCCGATGTCATAAGGTCGAAGTATCATCCATAGAAGTAAGACAAAGTTTTTTTGGTTCATTACCGATTTTAATGACATAGACTCCATGTTTTCAAATGTCTCTTCTTATAGTAATACCGTTTTTCAATATTTTACTACCGGTTTCACTAAAAAGTACGTTGCACTTTTTATCACATATTTGTCCTATACTTAGAAGATTGAAGTTTAGGTTTTCTACGTGACAAACATCGTTAATGGTTAAGGATTTGTGAGAAATTGTACATTTACAGATGATTTTGCTCTTGCTATTACCAAACACCACATTTCCTCCATTGAAGGATTCGTATGTGGAAAACCGGTCATGTGCCTCGTGCACCCGCTATCCTTGATCCATTCATCCGGATCTAAGTCGACCTTTAAGCACACCTAAGAAAACAATTAACTCAAAAGTTTGGTCTCTATTTGTTCTTGGTTCCATTCGTGTTATACATATCATTCATGTTACGCATATATGAAAAAGGTGAGAAAGCAATCCACGGTGTAAAGTTTTGAAATGGGAAACTGTTTTGCACATTAGGATTCCATCCCATTTGATGGTGGTTACTTCTCGGATAAACATTATTTGGTCTTCTTATAAATGTGTTTGGTTTAGAAAATGATGGACCTTTGTTTTTCATAAAACGTTTATTTTGTTTTAGTGGAGGTGGTTGTTTGACAGTAACATGGGTTGCTTTCTTCTTGTTAACAATAACAAAACCAGTTCTAGATGATGTAGTTACATTATTTCTACTGTTTCTTTGGTACAGACCCACGAATCCCTGGTTTTAAACTAGACGGTTCCTTTTTCAAGGGATCTGTGGGATCCGTGACAACAATAGCTTGTTTTTCAATTGCTTTAACGAACTATTTTTCTTTAATCTCGCCAGTTGATGCATTAAGTTCCTAAACACCTAAACCCTTTTGATTATTTCCCGTTTTAACACTATCAAGTATTATATCAAGAGTATTAGTACTCATTCTAGCAATCTTGGAATCAAGACAATCAACTAACGTTTGAAGTTGAACACAATGACTTTTCTAAACGTTTTAATTTATCTTTTAACTCAATGACTTCCTTTTCTAAACGTTCATTTTTTGTTTTTCAAAATCTTATTTTTGTTAATTACTTTTAGACTAATTTTGCAAAGTTTATCATCTTCACGATGTAAGGATTCATCGTCTATTGATGAGCTACTATAATAAAGAGATTCGGGACATACCTCGTTTGAGTTATTTTCCATGAGACAAATTTCTTCGTTTTCCTCCTCACTCATTCCCCACGAACCACTTACGGACGCCTTTTGTTCGTCACGTTTGGGACACCCACTAATAAAGTGATTAGGGTCCCCATATTTAAAACATGTGCGTTCGTCCTTTGCTTTCTTGTCGTCTTTGCCTTTCTGGAACCACTTCTTGTCGTCATATGGTTGCTTGACATATCTTCCTTTTCTTCTAAAGAACATCTTGAAATCCCGTACCGCCATGGCATACTCTTCGTCATCACTTTCCGAAGAAGAGGTTTCTTCATCACTTGAGATCTTCTTGGCTTTTAAGACAAGAGATTTGTGCTTCTCTTTCTTTTATTTTGAGGCTTCGGAGTCTTTAGCAAGGACGAGCTCATACACCTTTAGATTGCCTATGAGTTCGTCGAGAGTGAGGATTGACAAGTCTTTGGATTCTTCGATGGCCGTCACCTTTGATCTCCACTTAGATGGAAGCGCCCTTAGATATCTCCTGACATGATTACGACTAGAAAAATACTCATCAAGTGCTTGTAATGAAGTAATAATAGTATTAAAGTAAGCAAAAGAATTATCTATACTATCCTCATCCGATATTAAAAATTGTTCATATTATTAAACAAATAAATCTATTTTATTGTTTTTAACTTGTTGATTTCCTTGGTGAGTTACAACTAAAGAATTCCAAATTTCTTTAGAGGTTTTAAGCATAGAAATTATTTCAAATTCCTTTTTGGGTAAAACATTATATAAAACCATTTTAGCTTCACTATTTTTGGAAAGCTTTTTCTTTTGATCGTCGGAGAGGCGATCATGAGGGATGTTTATTTGGTTGCTGGTTTTATCATCTTTTGTAGTGGCTTGAAAGTCACCTTCAACAATGATGTACCAAAGATCAATATCTTTTGACTTCACATAAGTTTCAAATATATTTTTCCAATAAATAAAACCATTTGTTTCAAGTAGTGGAGGTCGTTGCATAGATTTTCCTTCTTTATAATTTTCAAAACTCATTGTGATCAAAAAGTTTTTAAAATACGATTTACTTTAAAACTTTTGTAAACCTTGCTCTTGATGCCAATTGTGGAAAACTAGAAGGGGGAGGGTTGAATAGTTTTGCCGATTTTAAGTTTAGTTTCAAAAACTTTAGATTCGATCTTATGTGAATTCGTATGGATGGATAGAAAGTATAAATCACTAAGTAAAGTAAATAATGAAAGCAAGTAAAGTAAATGATAGAGAGTAGTGACACAAGTTATTTATAGTGGTTCGGCTACAAGGACACCTTTCTTGCCCTACTCCACTCCCCGAGTTCCCCACTCGAGAGTTCAAGCACTATGTCAACAAGCTCCTTCAACACGGCGGAGAAGCCTCACAACGTCGTTTACACTTTATCTGGTACAAAGCTAAATACCGAGTCCTTAGCACGGCGAACCAAACCAACACAAACATTACACAACAACTATGTGAAATATGAAATACAAGATCTTGCTACAGAAATCTTGCAGAGGAACAAATCAATCAAGGACCCCTTGTTTGGATGACTTGTAGTATCTCGTGATCTCGCCTTTGACAAAGACCTATATGAGAATCACAACAAAAGAAAGAAGAACTACTAGATAGATCAAGAGATCTGAGATTAGAAGAGAGAGACAATATATGAGAGATAAAAAAATGGCTCACTATTTATAGGCAAAAATCTCTACTGTAGCCCGGTTCCGGCGGATCCCTCACTTGGGGGATTCGTCTAGTGCTATCCAAGGGATCCGACAAACTGGGTTGTACCAGTCCGGGTTTTGGGTTGCAAACCGGGTCATGGGTCGTGGGTATGAGCCTTGGGTACCCAACAAGATACAATGTATCTAGACATTGGGTCATGGATTATGGGTTATGGATTAGCTCCATGGGTATGGGTCATGGGTCTTGGATATTACACATCCTATTAAACTATTACAACAAATGAATATTACAGCATTTTATGTAAATGACTAAATGTAAGTACTTTATAAAAATAACAGGTATTCTTATAATTTTACTTATGATAACTTTATATTTGTTATCAACAAAACACAAAGAGATCGCTAAATATGAATAAAATTTTTACGGTTTATTTGTATTAACAATTTTTACCTCCCTATAAATAGGGCGTGAGGGGTGAAAGGTTACATTTTCAACTTCTCACTTTTCAACCTTCCCCAAAAATGCTTTATTTCTTTTGAAACTGCCATTAATTCTTCATATTTGAAACTTTCTCTTCCCTCAAAGTTTTCTTTGTCAAGAATATGGTGACGCAAGGTTAGTTTGCTTTCTTGTTCCTTTCTCTTTTAGTTTCTTGTGATGTCGTCCGAGCAAAGTTATGTTGTTGATCATCCTTCTACAGTTAAGAGTCCGAAGTTTAATAACTTTTTGCGTGACCATGCGTGGGTTGAGCCATATTCTCCTGTTTATATGTTGTTCAGGGATGGTGAGGGTGAGTTGCTGATGCGTGGTTTGGGGTCGAAAGAATTCCTTTTCCGCGAGCAAGCTTTACAACCCACTAGGCAGTGTACCTAATCATTGTAGTGTAGTATGGGTAAGCCCAGAGGGTTGATCGTTCTCTAGGGGAATAGAGATGTTGGTCGAGATGTATGACAAAAAAGCAAGTGTGAGGGTTATTCTTTTTAGTCTTTTTGTATTTTTAGAAAGCAATTAAAATCTCGGGTTTGAAGGAGTGGGGGGGTGTCTTTTACCAATTAAACTAATAAATAAATTAAATTAAAACTAATTACTAATTAATAAAATTAAATCTATGGATTGTAGGAAGAGTTCTTATGATAATTAAAAGCGTGTTTACTTAGATTTGCTTACTCTCTAGTTATCTTTTATTTGTCGGTTGAATTGTCACATCCTTGTTTAATTGGTGCGTTCTATTCCATGTTTTAATCATAGGGTGGTGACAAATTCCCTAATTCTATGAGTGTATAAGTCTCCTCTAGAACACCCGGGATCGCCAAGTACCGAGGTATCTCCCCCGAATATCCTAGTATCTACAAGCCGTAACTCATGCAATAAATACAACAGGAGCCTACTAGTGCACTCTAGGGCTAATAATCGCTATTTAAGACGTTCAAGTTCACAACAATGAAAGAAGAAGCCAGTTTTCCTTAATCTAGCGTGACAACCAATTAAACAAGAGACAACGTAACAATAGTTAATAACTAGGTTTCATTGGATCTAAGCAAACACTAATTAATTTAGTTACACATCATAAAGAAGCAAGAACACAAGCAAACAATCACAAAAGAATTGAACATGATGATAGTTATATAAGCATTAAAGATGAATGCTTTATTCCTAAAGATGTAAGGGCGAACCTCATATTTTTGGGGTGAAATTTGAGTGGTAAAGGGTTTTTGTGCTAGTCATATAACTCCTATCCATGAGACGCTTTATTAAGACTAAAGTTTTACTTGTAAGTGTTATAAAAAATTAAAAATTTGGTGCTAAAACTACCCTAACAAATATTTCTCATAGTTTATTACACAAATTACTAAGGACAACACAAAAATCAAGTAAGTGAATAATTTCTAAATTCATGTTTTATTCTTCCTCCCTACACTTAAACTAAACATTGTCCTCAATGTTCTCCGAAAGTATCAAAGTAATAACAGAGAAAGGTAAAATAAAAGAGAGACTAATACTCCCTTGATTAGCTTGGTAGGATATGTGTAGAATCGCGGTTAAATCCTCCTACAAGAAGAATGAGTAAGTAATAAGTGTTACTTCCATCTTGCACTTCATCTTCTTATCCAATATAACCTGCAAATCAATGAGAAAACAGAGATGAAACCTCGCGTAAAATCGGCGACTGGCCACCCTTTTTTCTTCTACAAATTGTTCCAGGCATGCTACTACAGATGGCGTAACCTGGATATAGTGTAACCCTTCTCCCTGCTATACCCGAGAACCTTGTTTTTGCTAGGTATTGGTGTAGTGAAGTTGTTGGATCGATATACTCTGACCAAACTAACCATGTAGCTTGTAAGGGCTTAGCAACCTCGGATAAATCCTAAGTTACTAACAATGAAACACTGATATTACTTTACTAAGTATGCGGAAACTACTTCAATAAAGCTAAGAAGAACAACTTAAACTTCAACGATTTTATTAATACTTTGAACCTGCTTGATACACAGATTCACTAATAACCCTAATAACTCTAATATCTTACTTTGTAAATTCTAAATCACATATCTCTAATGCCAATCTAGGGGTCCTTTTATAGGTATAAGGAGTACCCTAGTCAGTTTACAATTACAATCCTTGTACGACAAGTAATACTAATTCTAAGAATATTCTAGATAAACATAACTTTCCATAAAAGATATAGCATTTCTTTAGCTTTGCAGTACTTTGACGTGAGCAGTACTTTGACTTTCTTCAACATTTTGACTTTCTTCAGCACTTTGTCTTTTATATCCCAACAATCCTCCCCTAACTAGAATTCTACTTGCTTGATTTCAAGTTCCTGTGCATCTTTAACTTTTAACAGCTTTGTTTCCAAGGAAAGATTGTGTCTTTATCTTCAGATTTGTCTTGTACTCTCAGTGCTTGTATTATCATCATCAAAGTAGTCTTTATAAGCAATCCTTTTCAGCAATCATTATCAGCAATCTTCATCTTTTCAGCTACTCAGCAACATATGGAAAATTGTACACCAGATCATAAAGTTTCAGTCTATTCTCATCACTTCCAGGTGTGTTGATGCAGGTTTTACTGACCAGGTTTTAAAATTTATAATTACTCGTTATACCTATGGTCTACCCTAATGCACTAACGGGCAGTGTACCCGGTCGCGTGTAGTGTAGTATTCGGTAAAACCGAGGTCGTCCCAAGAGCTATGTGGATCGGAAATTAACTTAAGTCTATGTCACGATTTTACATGATTTTAAGATTGAAATAATAGATTAACTAATAAGACAAGAAAATAAAAGAAAGCAGATAAAGGAAAGAGTTGTGATCAATGAAGGAGAGTGGTGCTATCCTAGTTAATCCTCCTAGCTAGTTATGTCTACGTCTACTTACTTCCAACTACTTCAGGTGGGGTCAAAGTCGAGAGGACATCATTTGGTCAATTCGCCCTAATCTATCAGCAAAGATGCCACCACATGAGAAATCAGGTGCACCGTCATAAGTCCTGTTGTTCCTGGTCCCCTAAGCCGAATCATTAAGTACCGCTACATGCTAGATTTATAATAGTGAGTGCCCGGCCGTTAGGAACTTAGACACTCACCCCCTAATTCTTAAGTTCATCCAAACGATAGGTGATCAGTTGGTCAAATCGCACAAGTAGAAAGGGTCGTCAGTTGGTCATATCTTACCCTTCCCGTCTCAGTCCGCTCACCTAGGGTCAGTTGGTCACATATCCTAGGCAATTGGCCTCTACCGCCATTCAAAACTACTGAACCAATGGTGGCTACCAATAAACTATGCATGGATACACTTAGAAATAATTGTACGGAAGTAAAGTAAACGTAAACAAAACAATTAAGGAATCATAACAAGGCCAGCACCAGGGTGCTTAGCCAAACATATAGTAAATCATACCAACAAAAATGAATAAATCATAAATTGAATTGAACATAATGTTTGATACAAATTACTTGATGTAGAGCTAATAATGATGACGATTGCGAGTGAATTCTTCCTTCAAAACTGGCTTCGGACTGCTGGAAAATGCCCTGGAGTGGTGCCCTAATCGACCCCTAGGAGAGGGGTGAAGAGATATCCTCAAAAATGCAGATTTAGGGTTGTATTTATAGGCCGCGACATAGTTACGGCGTAACCTTAAGTGCAAATTACGTCGTAACTAAAGACTGCGTAAAGAATTCTGGATCTCTAATAGTTACGTCGTAACTAAAATAAATAGTTATGTCGTAACTAAGTTACGCCGTAACTACTTACAGTAAATCTCAATTTCGTACTTTTTCAACTCATCCAAATAAATTGAAACTTATATACTCTTGTTGATGCTTTTAGCCCCTCATCGTACTTCATATTTTTATAACAAGTCCTTGAAGTAAATAAACTTCATATGAATTGTCACCTTTAGTCCCTGATCGCACTTGTTATTTTTACTTTTCATCCTCGGAGTAAATATTATCATCATTTAGCCACGGGACTTCAACTCCTTAGCGCCCAAGTTAATAATTACGGCGTAATTAAATTACCGAATTATGCCGTAACTCTTCAACCGTATATTTTTATCCGCTCCGTAATTATCTCTACGGCGTAACTAAATTGCAACCTTACGCCGTAACCTTCACAAAAATAATTACGACGTAACCATAAGAATTGGTTACGCCGTATCCTTCAAAGCTCATATTTACGCCGTAACCTTATTAGCTAGTTACGGCGTAATCTTCACATAAAATCCAAAGGCCCTCGTAAATCAATCTTTAGAACATATAGTTGGCCTTTTATCACTTCTTTTCCGCTCCAACGCCTCATTTATCCTGACATGCAAATATGAACGAATATGAAAGAATTAAGTACTATATTAATGCAAATGAGGCCATAAACACGGGAATTTGATATATAAAAGATCAGACTAATTTGATGTTATCATGTGTAAACTCCTGTGAGAGGTGAATCATTGAATATTTAATGGATTTTGATATCTCTTTACCAAAGCCATTAACTCTGGAGTAGCCAATGTTTAAGTGTGTAAAACCATGGTACATTGATAACCATATGATTTTTAGCAAATCATCAGCTATCAACGGATTTGTTTTGTCTTTACCAAAAGCCGTACCCTTTTGGACTAGTTAGTTCTTACAACCATGGTGAACTAATTACCATATAAATAGTTTTTCCACAGCCTTTACCACAAGCCATTTTTCTTGTGGGCTAGCCAACTCTTTACTATTACATATATGGTGAGTTGATTACCATACAACTTATTGGCAAGTTGTCAACCATAAACGGATTTGAGATATCTTTACCAGATCCGTTTGATCATGGATTAGCCAATCCTTTTGTTAAACATGGTGGACTGATAACCTTTTATTGTGTTAGTGTAAAGCACTTTTACCAATTAAAACCATCTCAAAAACCATTTGTTGCTGATAACTTGTGCTTCAAAAATTATTTTGCACTTCACAAAAATTGCTTATCTATTTTTATTAAAGACCTTTACTGGTTTTAAGCTGCAAGCAGTACTTTGAGAAAGTACTGTTTGTTCAGCACTACTTTGAATAAAGTACTGATTTTTCAAAAGATTTATATTATAAAAACCATACCAGTAATTATGCATCATCATCTGCAAATTCTTTCCATTTGATGAACAATTCAATCACCATAAGAGCTGTTTCATTCTCCTCTTCGACTTCCATACGATGATCTAGCATTCTTCTCATAAGATCTCTTGTAAGAGGATATCTTGTTTCTGTAACATATGGATCATAGTCCCATATTCTAATTCCAAAACATGCACTCTTGATTCTTCAAAGAATCTCCAGCTTGTAATCTCCCAAACTTCTTGATTGTTCCAGATTTCACCAGTGCTTGTTTCTTCTGTCTCCCATATGGTTATCAGATCTCCCAGCAAGACTAAACCAACTCCAGTTGATGGAATATGCTCAAAATACTCTTGCACTTGTTGATATAGGTGAAACAGATCTTCTCTATCAATCAAATGCAGTATATCCCATAGTAGATTAAATACTCTAAAACTTTCATCTTCTCTATGAAACATAAGATAGTCTCCATCCTTTGATTTTACAACTTCAAATGTAGACATCTTGGACTTCTTTACTGCAACATCTTTAGACTTAGGATGTTCAAAATCTACAACTCTTAGATAATTTCTCAGCTCATCAACTGTATCTGATCTCAATTCTACCTTCTTTGATGGCTGTTCATCACCAGTTGTTCTTTTTCTCTTTAAGCTCCTTTTTCTTGCATCCTCATTCTGTTTTTCATCATCAAAAGGAATAATACCAACCACTTCCTTTTGATAAGCTTCTCTAATAACATCATATAGATCTTTCATCTCTATATACTTCAACCTTTGTAATCCAGTATATCCTCTACCCTTCAGATAAGCCATCATAGCATTCCTTTCCTTAGCAATACTTGGTCTTCTTGGTAGAACAGGAACAGGAACAGGTTGCTTTTATGGTATTTCAGCATCAAACTCAGCTTGAAACTTATCTAGCAGCTTCCTCATTCTTAGCTACTTCAATAGCTCTTAATTCTGCTAATGTAAGCTTCTTCTTTTTCTTTGTTTCTACCATTTTACCTTTTCCTTTGTCTTTAGGATCTAAAGCTGGTTGAGAAGCTTGAGGTTGTTCTTCAACTCCAGGGATACTAACACCTCTTGGTCTTGATAAGTTTTGCAATATCTGAGCAACAGTCTCATCATCACTAGCATTACGTTCTACTTTAGGTGTATCAGCTTCTTCTTCTGGTAAGACTGTTGAAGGACCAACTTCTTCTTCAAAATTTAGGGTCCTTGGTGTAATTAGCTCTTGCCTATAAGTTCCTTGAAGAGAAGTACCTTGATCACCAGCTCCTTGATTATCAGTACTTTGTACACCAGTACTTTGAGGTCCAGTACCTTGAGGCTCAGTACCTTGAGGCTCAGTTTGCTTAGTTTGCTCATTTTCTTTAATTTTCTCAGCTTCATCTTTATCAAGATCCTTAGCTTCTTGTTCTTCAAAATGTTCAGCATCTTCATTCAAATTTACTTGCTCCAAATTCCTCCCCAATTGGAATGAAGAATGCTTATGAATCTTCTTGCCTTTAGAAGCCTTCTTAAACTTCTTACCTTTCTTCTTCTGAGACTTAACCCACAATCTGTGATGTTGAACTAATGGCCATACAAAGTTCTTCAATCTTCTAAACTTGTTGTTCAACTTCATCAGTTGTGTAGCTTGAGCTTTATAATGTTTCTTTAATCTCAAAAGCTCCCTTGTCAAAGCATAGTTATCCAGAACTTGACCCTCATTAGCCATATCTCCCTCATCTCCTCCAGATGTTTGAGACCCATCTGTGGAAGTATAATCATTGGGAGATGATGGTGGGTTGACCTCTGGTTCTGAATCACCATGAGCAGTATCTTGCATAGATGGAGTAGGTGGAGATGCAGTACCTTGTGGTGAAGCAGTACGTTGAGAAGCAGTACCTTCCCTTGAAACATAAGGTTCATGCTCTTCACTTTCAGCAGCTTCATCTCTAACTGCTTGCACTATCTCCATCATTTGAGCTGTTAATGGTGTATCCCTCCCAGAAAACTTGTCACTCTTTCTAGCCATGAAGGTAAATACCTTGGGTGGAAGGACTACGACTGGTTGCAAGCTAGAAGGTTTAGGCTCATCCTTAAGCTGTTTGTTCAAGAATAATTGAACAAATCTTGGATACATTAAAAACGGTGAACCATTGGAGATGTGAGATAGCATACCATCGAAAATCATTCTTGAAAAGTTAAAGGGTTGATTGGTAGCTAATCCCACTAAGGCAGAGGCTATATTTGAACCAAATTGTTCCCATGAAGTACTCTTGGGACTTAAGCAATGAAGTAAAACATGGACTAGATACTTCCATTGAGGACTAAACAAGGGTTTCTTAAAAGTTGTTTCAGTGAGAGACCCTTCATACCCAATATCCCTTAATGTATCCCAAAGCACTTGTTTATCAAAACGAATAGCCCCTTCTTCATCATGAAACAATAAATCTTCTCTAATCGAAGCTTCACTAACTCTAACTATCTTCCCAGCAACCTTAGCCTGAATATAGGATTCATCATCTTCCATATGAGATCTGGCAGTTTCCCAAAATTGTTGAATCCAGGGCTCAATGATGTCAGGTTCGACCAAAAGAGCATAATTAATTGATGATCCAGTGAGAAAATCAATTATGTCATGAAAAGCAACATTATATGGTGTCTTGTATAAGTTAGCCACCATATTAGGCTTACTAACTGTGTTACGATTCGCCATTGAGTGTTGTTATAAGAGAAAATGGTGCGATGAATAGTGAATGTGAATGAGAGATATGGATGGATAAGTATAAAGTGAGAGGGAAAATCGGAGGGTAGTTATTTATAGGTAAGATTTGAAAAAATCACAGCCCAATTAATAAAGTTATCGTTGTTTGAATTTTACCCCATCTTTTGACCGTTGGAACAGTACGTTGACAAGACTGCAGTGCTTTCCACGTAAGCAGTACTTCTAAAGCAGTACTTTCAGAGCAGTACTTTCAGATAAACTATAAGCAGTACTTTTCCATCCTCTTCTTCACAATGGCAAAAACATCAAAAAGCATTGTATTGCCTCCCCTCAAACAATGCATAGGAATGTCTAACTAATAAGTCCTCCCCTTAATTGTAGCTTAATAGTTAATCATACCAATACTCACCACTAAATGATTGAATCTTGAAACATCAAATCCTTTTATAAGTAGATCAGCTACATTGTCATCTGTGTGGACCTTGACAACATTAATGAGCCTATGCTCATAACAATCTCGAATAAAGTGATGCCTAATCTGAATATGCTTGGTCTTGGAGTGATAAACTGGATTCTTCACAATGTAAATTATACTCTCATTGTCAATGTTGATAGGAGTATTCTTAAAATTAAATCCATAATCCAAGAGTTGATTCTGCATCCACAATACTTGTCCACAACAGCTTGCAGCAACAACATATTCTGCTTCAGTGGATGATGTTGTTGCAATGGTTTGTTTCTTACATTGCCATGAAACTAATCTTCTTCCAAGATACTGGCATCCTCTAGTGGTTGATCTTCTATCATAATTATCACCAGCATAATCACTGTCTGAAAAAGCTTCCAAGTGAAAAGGTGAATCCTTTGGATACCCCAACCCTAACTTAGTTTGTTGCTTCAAATAACTAAAAATCCTCTTGACTGCATTCATATGAGAGACCTTGGGTGAGACTTGATATCTTGCACATAAACAGACATCAAACATGATATCAGGTCTAGATGCAGTTAAGTACATAAGACAGCCAATCATTGACCTATAAAGCTTGACTTCCACAGCTTGTCCATCTTCATCCTTTCCTAATGAGTTGATAGCTTTTATGGGTGTGGTGACTGGCCTCATAGCATCAAAGTTAAACTTTTTAAGAATGTCAGTGACATACTTATCTTGACTAATAAAGATTCCAGTACTTGATTGTTTAACTTGAAGCCCTAAAAAGAAAGTTAATTCACCCATGGAACTCATTTGAAATTCTTGTTGCATGAGCTGCTCAAATTCTTTCACCATAGACTGTTTTGTAGCTCCAAAGATAATATCATCTACATAGACTTGAACAAGCATAATATCCTTCTTTTCTCTCTTGATAAACAAAGTCTTATCAATTGCTCCTCTCCTGTAACCATGTTGTAATAAGAAAGTGGAGAGTCTTTCATACCAAGCTCTAGGTGCTTGATGAAGGCCATACAGAGCCTTAAAAACTTTGTAAACTTTGTGTGGATGTGCAGTATCTTCAAAACCAGGAGGTTGTTTGACATAAACCTCCTTTGTAATCTTGCCATACAGAAAGGCACTCTTGACATCCATTTGATAAACAGGAAAGCCCATATAAGATGCAAAAGCCAGGAATAATCTAATGGCTTCAATCCTTGCTACAGGAGCAAACACTTCATCATAGTCCACTCCTTCTTCTTGTCTATATCCTTGTGCAACTAATCTTGCTTTGTTCTTGATGACATTCCCTCTTTCATCTCTCTTAACTCTGAAGACCCATCTTGTACCAATGACTTTCTTTCCATCTGGTAGATCACATAGTACCCAAACTTCTTGAAGTTTGAATTGAAGAAGTTCTTCTTGCATGGCTTCAACCCAACTTTCTTTAGTTAATGCTTGAGCTACATTCTTGGGTTCTTCTTGAGAGATAAAACAAGTGAATAAACATGTTTGTTGATCCTTATGATTCATCCTGTTTTGTTTATACACAAAGCTAAGTAAAGCATTATGTGGCTTAGAGAAACCTTTAGCTTTGGTTCTTGTGAGTACACCTGATGTAGAAGGTCCAATGATTTGACCAGTAGGATGATCTTTATGAACTCTTAATGTAGGAGTCTGTGGAACTTCAAGATCATCATCCAAATTTGTGAAATCAGCTCCTTCATTGGAATTTGAGAAAATACCTTCATCATCTAATTCATCATCAGTGTCTTCTAATCCAGGCATGTTAGGATCATTCAAATCATCAGAAGTAATGTCAATTTGTGCAGCAGTACTTTGATCCAAAGTACTGTGAGAGTAATCTGTAGTCTTACCCTTTTTCTTTGCAGCTTCATAAGCTCTCCTTTGATCATCATCATAAGATTGTGCTATTGTTTCTTGAAAAAGCATCCTAGTAAGTTCATCTTGAATAGCTTGATCTTCAGCAGACAAAGTGGATTTTGGTTCATCAGTACTTTTCTCCTTCTCAATAATAATGGGTTCTTCATCAGGAACAGCCTCAGGACTAATATTGACTCCATGAACAATGTACTGTAAATCTTCTTCTTTGTGAACAGCTTGATTTTCTTCTCTAACAGGAACATAGTTCATAGAAGGAGTCAAAACATCAAGATCAAACATCCAATCAGGACCTTTACCCTTTTGATTTTCTTGATCTTCTAAAAATTCAACATGAAGACAGTCTTAAACCTTTTTGGTAACTTTGTTGTATACTCTAAATCCTTTGCTGTTGGTACAGTAACCCAATAAGTATCCTTCATCTGACTTATCATCAAATTTGCCCAAAGTATCAATGGTATTACGAATAGTCAGAGGACATCCAAAAGGTTTCATAAAATGAATGTTAGGTTTGTTTCCCATAAGCAACTCATAAGGTGTCTTCATCTGAGGTTTAGTGACTGATACTCTATTCAACACATAGCAAGCAGTATTTATAGCTTCAGCCCAAAATTGAATAGGTAATAAAGAATCTGCAAGCATTGTTCTGGCTGCTTCTATCAAGGTTCTGTTCTTTCTTTCTGCAACACCATTATGTTGTGGAGTTCTAGCAATGCTAAACTCCCTCTTAATCCCTTTCTTAGCACAAAATTCATCCATAAACTTGTTTTTGAATTCAGTCCCATTATCACATCTAATACCTCTTACTTTGAGTCTCAATTGATTTTCAAGGGCTATTATAAGATCATGAATAGCATCAAAGGTTTCATCTTTAAATCCCAAGAAAAAGACCCAACTAAATCTACTACAATCATCTGTTACAACCAAGCAGTACTTCTTCTTGTTTAAACTTGTAACAGAAACAGGACCAAAAATAGATCCATGTGCAACAACTCTAAAGGATCTCTAATAGCTCTTTCCTCAATCTTCTTGCATGATGCTTTGTGTTGTTTACCCTTCTTGCACACCAAACATGAGTGATCATTCTTGTATGTTTTGGAAGGTAAACCTCTAACTAAATTTCCTTTAACCAACTTGTTGATATTCTTAAAATTCACATGTCCTAATCTTGTATGCCATTGATGTGCTTCTTCAAGTGTTGCCTTTGCTACTAAACAGGTTGCTCTTTCAGATGAGTTAAGACTCTTCATATCCAGACTATACACATCATTGGTTCTTGGTATTCTCAGTATTACCAAGTTATTATCAACAAGCTTGAACTCGGGGGGAAAGAATTAGACATTCTGTGTCAGTGAATAACACAGCGTGCTTCTTATCACAGATCTGAGATACTGACAAAAGATTGAACTTGAGCTCCTTCACATAACGAACATTCTCAAAATCTATGCTTCCTGCCTTGATGGTTCCTTTTCCAGTAATTCTTCCTCCACTAGGATCATTCCCAAATGCAACTCTTCCTCCAAAATAAGATCTAAAATCTGACAGAATCTCTTTGTCTCCTGTCATGCTTTCAGAGCAACCACTATTAACAATTAAATGATCTTTAAGCTCCTCTTCTGGGTTGCCCTGCACAAAGATGAAAGAGTTAGTGATTTTTAGGAACCCAAGCCATTACTGACTTGTGTTCCCCTTGTGGAGTGACATACTTAAATTCTTTAAGTATGTAATCTCCATTGTCTTTGAAAACATGATCAATTATCTTTGGTTGTTCCAAAACATGTGTTGGTTTTTCAAAAAAACTCTCTTTTTCATCAAAATTCTCTTTTTCTTTTTCAACAAAATTCCCTTTTTCACCCTTGCTTGCTGAAAGTACTGTTTGTTCCCCATCAGTACTTTCTTTCTTAACCCAGTTGGTTTTAACTTTTTCTGTAGATTTCTTTGATCTAGATACTCTTTTTGAGGTGTAACGCCTTCTAGATTGATAGTAATTGGATCTCTTAGGGCTTCCATTCCAAAAAGTGCTAGCAGTACATTGATTGGGTGAAAATCTAGCAGTACTTTGAGAAGGTACTGCTTGAGAAACTTGTGACTTACCAGTACCTTTAAAAGTGTTGCTTAAGGGTACTGGTGGTTTGGAAAAAGGTTTTTTCTAGTGAGCGTACCTATAGTATTTTGAGAAATTACTATGGTTAACCCTATGTGAATGATTCCAAACTGGTTTAGTCTCCCTTGGCTTATGGTTGGTAGATTTGGTCTTTGGGAATTTGCTTAAGTAATATGAGTGAAAATCACAGTCGTTAATCAAATGATCAGGACTATAACAAACAAAACACAATTTTTGACCCGTAATCCCAAAATTGCTTCCTTTAGGTCTATGACCAAACCTATCCTGTCTTTTTGGTGAATGACCAAAACTATCCCAAAATGAGTTAGCAGTATTTTGAAAAGTTTTTCTTGAAGTTACTGCTGAATGTCTAGCAGTACTTTGAGATAAAGGTATTGTTGAACTCTTAACATTAACATCCTTAGGTTTCTCAACTGTTTCTTTTGGGGTTTCAGAACTAGATGGACCTGTATTAGATAGACCAGTAAGGTTTTTCCTAAACTCTAAATTGTCTACTCCAAAACAAGAAACATCTGTCCTAAGTGGTTGAAAACTACCAGTTGGTGGAGGAACTGCATGATAACCTTTGTCCTTCTTAAATTCAGTAGGTGTTTGACTAACTGATTCCTCATTACTAGATGTGTTCTCTTCTGAGCTAATGAGTTCATCATCACTAGTGGTTATCTCCTCTGAATCAATTTGTTCCTTATCACTAGGTGAGTTCTCTTCTGTATTGCTAAAATCCATACCAAATCCTAGACCAGTTTTAATGTGTGCTCTTTTCTGTTTTTCAACAAAACTAACATGTAAAAGACCAGATTCATTCCAACTAGCAAACTTCTCTAACAACTCATCCCTTTCTTTAGTCAGTTTTTCAATTTCAGAAATCTTACATCCTAACTTCCATTCACTCAATTTCAATTGATAATCTTGTTGCTCATATTTTTCTGCCCAAGCCATTTCATTATTTTCATGAGTTATTATTTTGGCTTCCATTGACTCTAAAGTTATTTGATAACCAGCTACCTCAGACCTAGCCCTTCTACAATTATCTCTTTCAGTTACATAATCATTAAGCACTTTTTGATAAAAGTTGTTATATTTGGAACATACCTCAGAGATAGTGGGTGAACTTGGTGAAGTAGCTACCATGGAAAGTAGAACTGGTTCTTCTTCACTTTCCATGCTCTAGTCAAAGCTTCCAAGACCATCTCTTGATTCTAAAGCAGCAAATCCTGGTTCCTCATCAAAAGCTGTGCTCCAATCAAACTTTTCCACTGTGACCATAGAGTAGGTTACTGGTTCATCATCAAATTCAGCACTCCAGTAAACTTCTGATAGATTTTATTGAGCAACCAAAGCTTTTGGTTTTGATTCAGTAATAATAATTTCCCTTATTACAAGCTTGGGTTTCTCAATCATTCTGTTTGCCTGATATTTAGCAAACTTGCATTCTCTTGCAAAGTGTCCAGTTCTTTGACAATTAAAGCATTCAATCTTGGACTTGTCAAAAGTGATACCCTGTTTGGGTTTGAAGTCAATGCCTCTTCCTGTTTTCTTCATGAACTTCTTGATCCTTGCAGTGATCATGGTGACTTGCCACCTTATATCAATTTCTTCTAGAGCATCCTATTCAATTTGTGACAAATCTTCTTCATAAGTAACAGGTAAAGTGGCTTGTTGTGTGAAGAATGAGCATACAACTTCATCAGAGTGGATGGTGTTTGTTGGTGATGAGGTAGGGGTAGTCATGGTTGTGTAAATATGTTGTTTTTCACCAACAGTACTTTGAGCAGGATAAACAATACTTTTAGTGGAAGTACTGCTTCTATTTTTAGAAGACACAAAAGCAATGCTGTGAGATTTTGAACTTGTTTGGCCATTCATCTCATGCTCATACACCTTTAAGTGGTTGTAAAGATCATCAAAGTCCATAGTGTCCAAGCCAAGTTGTCCTCTGATCATAGTAGCAATCATATGCCATACGGATGGCAGACTTCTTAAGAACTTCAGGTTTGCATCTTCAACAGATACTTCTGCTTTGTATAACTCTAGCATACTAAGGAGATTCTGGAATCTGTCATAGGCAGCATCAAGACTTTCTCTTTCACCAACAGTGAATGTTTCAAACTGTTGCTTCAACAGATTTCTATGCATCTTCTTGGAAGCCTCATTACCTCCAAATCTTGTCTTGATAGCAGCCCATAGTTGTTTTGCATCCTTAACATCATGAAACTTTAGCAGGTGTCCATCAGGAATAGCAGACAGCGGTATGTTGAGAGCCTTCTCTTGATTTCTTATTGTAGCTGCTGGCAAGATAGACTTAGGTGGTTTAGGTTGTCCAGGAATTTCTACAGGGTGTTCAAGAACTTCATTACCATTGACAATTACATTCCACAGTGCATGGTCTGTAATGGCAATGTACTGCCTCATCTTCATGCTCCAGATGTCATATTCTCCCTTCTTGATGATAGGAATTCTGAGTGAGGTGATGGATGGGGGTGGTGCAGCTTCAGTCGACATCTTTAGGGTTTGTAGTTAAGTAGGTTTTAAGGGTTTCTTCTTAATCAGAGTTTTCACACAAGCTCTGATACAACTTGTTGGATCGATATACTCTGACCAAACTAACTATGTAGCTTGTAATGGCTTAGCAACCTCGGATAAATCCTAAGTTACTAACAATGAAACACTAATATTACTTTACTAAGTATGCGAAATACTACTTCAATAAAGCTAAGAAGAACAACTTAAACTTCAACGATTTTATTAATACTTTGAACCTGCTTGATACACAAATTCACTAATAACCCTAATAACTCTAATATCGTACTTTGTAAATTCTAAATCGCATATCTCTAATGCCAATCTAGGGGTCCTTTTATAGGCATAAGGAGTACCCTAGTCGGTTTACAATTACAATCCTTGTACGACAAGTAATACTAATTCTAAGAATATTCTAGATAAACATAACTTTCCATAAACGATATAGCAGTTCTTTAGCTTTGCAGTACTTTGACGTGAGCAGTACTTTGACTTCTTCATTAGCAGTACTTTGACTTTCTTCAGCATTTTAACTTTCTTCAGTACTTTGTCTTTTATATCCCAACAGAAGTCATCTACCCGTGACTGTACTCTGGGTCCCTTTGAGCTACCCTGACCTATATATTTGTTAATACAAATAAGCCGTAAAAACGTTTATTTATATTTTACGATCTTCTAATGTTTTGTCGATAACAAATGTAAAATCATTTTAACGAAACAAATAGAGTACGTAAATAGTTTGAGTTAATAGTTTTCTAACACACTTACGCTCTCACATAAAACACTAAAACAAGTATAAGTGATTTTATGATTTAGATACATATGTACAACAACTAGTGTTTACATATTGGGTTAAACATATACTTAAATTAAGTATACTAAAATGGGTAAAAACTAAGTATATGCTAAAATGGGTAAATACAAGTATATACTAAATGGGTAAATACTAGCAAATGGTTTTGACCCATAACCCATGGTTTTATATATACCACTTAACCAAGTTCATTGTATCTAGAAAGAAAACCATGGATCAACCCATAACCCATGACCCATGACCCATAACCAAAAATACCCATGGGCAAAGAGGAGCGGACCACGGATCCCTAGCGTTGTGCTAGCCGGATCCCTTGTGGTAGGGATCCGTGGGATCCGGGGAACAGAAGAGAATTTCCTCTATAAATAGAGAGCCATTTCTTCCTCTCTAGACATGACTTTTACACACATACTCCCCCAAAGTATTCTAACCCTCTAACCTCAGATCTAAGTTATCTACGTAGTTTGTCTTTTGTTTTTGTGTGATCTACTAGGTTCCTCTTAAAGGAGAGATCACCACTTCTTGAAGACATGCAAGCTCAAGTCCATGAGTTGCCATGCTTCGTCATCATCAAGACTACTAAGGTTCTCTTGTTGATAGTTCTTCCTTTCTCCATAGATGTTGGGTTGAAGGCATTAGTGAAGAATGCCGAAAGAGTCAAGATGAAAGCATTAGTGAAAGGTGCTCATCATCCGTGTCAAAGCATTAGTGAAGGATGCTAAAGGTGTCAAGACGAAGGCATTAGTGAAGGGTGCCAAACGTTGTGTCAAAGGCATTAGTGAAGGATGCCAAAGAATTAAATCAAGTAGCATTTGGGAAGAATGCCTAGGTCGTATAATCGATGAGGTGCATCATTATACATATATGTATTTGTTTATCTTCAAGGATGGTGATATCCTTGATGGTGTTGTAACAAGGAGAAGATCTCCTTGAGATTAGGTGTTGTGTCGTGAAGGGTAGTAGTTCCTCCATAGTAATGGAACTAGGTGCTTAGCCTAGTACCTAATAAAGGGTAGGCGATGTTGTGAAGGATTAGTTCTCCTAAGGTGTGAAAGAACTCGGTGGTTAGCCTAGCACCGTATAAAGGGTAGGCGACGTTGTGTTAGGTGTGGTTCGCCTTGGTGTGAAAGAACTCGGTATTTAGCTTTGTAACCTAAAAGGTTGCGACGCAAGGCTTCTCCGCCATAATGAGTTGGTGTAGTGTTTACGAACTCTCGAGTAGGTGACTCGGGAGTGGAGTAGGGCAAGGAAGGTGTCCTTGTAGCCGAACCACTATAAATAACTTGTGTTGTGGTGATGTGCTTCTTACTCTTTATATTTCATTACACGCTTATATATCCATCTATCAACGTCCAACATTAACAATCAAATAGATTGACATAAGTCGATCTAAATATTTAAAAGGAAGTTTTAAATTGGTAAAACTATTCAAGCCCCCCTTCTAGTTTTCCACAATTGGCATCAGAGCTTAGTTACCAAGTTTTTTAAAGTATATTGTACTGTAAAGACTTGATACGATCCGTGTATGTTTGAAAACTACAAAGAAAGTTTTTTTTTTTTTGGTCATATTCTCTTTTAAATCATTTTGTTGGACATTGATAGATGATTCTAATCATTTTTGCTCTTAAGAAATCTTCATGCTAGAATCTCTTCAAAATCTTCATTCAAAGAATAATGAAGTCAACATTCAAGGAAGGATCTAAATAGTAATCACAACTTACGTACACCAAGTACAAAGGATTACTTTAAAAGCTCATGAAGTATTTTTGGTATTATACCAAAACAAGAAGCATAGAGGTATGTTTTACTCTTCATTAGATAGGTTACATGAGTTCCATTTATTGTCATAAGTTCTCTTTGCTTAACTAATCACTAACATCATTAGAAGTCTCTTTCGTCACCTTTGTCTTTTTCAACATAAGAAATGATATTATTTTTTTCACAAACTAACGCCATCATCACATATGAACCCTCGAGATGTAATTCATCATTCAAAAGCAATCCTCATCTAATACCTCTATTTTTTTGGGCAAGCTAACTTATAAAAATACTACAAAAATAATACCAAACAACTCCCTTTCGTCCACAGAGCCGGATCCCTCTAGTTGTACTAGCCGGATCCCAAATACAAAGGATCCGGAGGGAACCGTGGAACGTAACTCACTATACGCTTTCAAAAATTCACCACTGATCTTTTTCCATCTATCCACATAACACTAAAACGACTAAGCTACTGAATCCACCCTCATTGGCTTCCATACTCTCAAGTATTTCTTCCTAGAACATCATTGTAAGTAATTACATTAACTTGTTCTAATTTTCATCATCCTCATCCTAGGGTTTATGGTTTCTTAATTTTAATCAATTAATTTAATTAGGGCGTTTTAAATTAATCATGAAAAGGGGCTTTTAACATAATCACATTGTGTTCACAACATTGTTAATACAAATCAAAACCATAAACCCATTCCAACTAATTTTACCTAATTGGAAAATTTGTATTTTTAGGATCAACTATGCCCAAAGCTACTCAACAAGATCATCATGACACCGTCCACTACCTTACTCATTACTATCGTAAAAAGGGGTTGACCAAAACCGACCGTAAAATTTTCAAAAGCCTTGTAAAACAACTTATCTACGAAGGTCGTGTAGTCAAGGAATGTTTCCTTGAAGATACCGACATTCGTCAAGTTTTCTCGACAATCAACCTTGATTGTCTCCTTGACATAGATGAACAAATTTGTCCGGTTTTCATTTTTGAATTTTACAAAAGCTTTAGTATCATTCGAAACGTCAATGATAGCATTTCAATCGCTTTCATCACCAATAAACAAAACTTCACTCTTCCTGTCAACACCTTTGCTCAAATTCTTCACATTCCTTGTGAAGGAATTTGTATGTACTCTCAAGATTGGGCAATTAACGCTCAAAACCTTGCACTTGATCCTAAGCCTCTATATAACACTCCTATTGATGAACCCGAAACCATCCGAGACACTATTTTCAAAATAAGAACCGACCAATCCCGTTTCGACCGAAACAAGAAGCTCATTCACCGTAATCCCTTTCAAATGGAACTTTTCGAAATGCACCACATGTTTAGAAAATGGGAAGAAATCCTTAGGGAAAACGTCATTAGCCTAGTTGGAAACAAAGATCATCCAAACGCATGTCTTGTGCAAATGATCTATTGTCTTATCCATCAAAGGCCATTCAATCTTGCCTATGACATGGTAAGGAGAATGGCTGGGGTATTCAAAGCTTCCAACATGGTACTTCCGTATGGTATGCTTCTAACACGACTTTGTAAGTATGTTGGTACATTGCAACCATCCCCTATCAACGATGATCATTATCTTTCCGATCACATCATGGTACCTCTTACCAAACGACCCTCTAAACGGTTCATGGTCAATGGAGAGCAACCGGAAGCTCTCTGACTCCTCGGTAGGAAGAAGAAGATGTCAACCCCGTAGCCAACATCAAATTGGAAATCCTTGAATACCACAAACAACTTCCGACCATTCCAAACGAGACCGCGGAATTTAAGAAATTGAGGGGCATGATTCAAAACCTCGCATACAACCTCACTAAGCCGTCAAAAGGAAAAGAAAGGATTGACGAAAGAGACAATAGGATTGTGCTTATTTTCTTTATCTTATGTTTGGATGATTACATTTTAGCACTTTCGGTTTATGATTATTTGGATATTGTCTTTAACTAGTGTTTTGTGATAAACATGCTTGTTTCTACTGTCTATCTGTGGATTTACTAGTGTGCATAAACTGCGCGATCATTTCTGTAGGTTTCGTGTTGGTTCGATCTGCAGATGCCGTATCCCTAGGATTAGCCTAGCCGGATCCCTCCCTTGAGGGAACCGTGGGATCCGTGACATCGATCAGAATACAACATTCAAGACATCAAAACTGCTTTCTAGATAACATCACATTAGCTTAGCATATGATTTTAGAACCCCAACTAAGTCCACTTCAAGGATGAGAAAGGCTTAGACTTACTAAAGGCTTACTTAAGATCTTAGTCTGATTTTATCAACACTTCTAAAGTCACCATATTTCCGCTTCAACTACTCACAAACTATTTCTCACCTCTCAGAGCACTTTAAGAAGACAAGCTAAGCAATTTTAGGAAATTGCTTCTAGTCATTTATATCTCAAGGTAAGACAAAAATTAGTTTTTCAATTCTTGAAATTTTTAAGAATTTTTCTTAATATCACCTCAAGCTAAAATCTGATCACTAGGATCATTTATTATGACTTGACACCTTCATAACTCTTAGTGTTATCCTTGGACATCCATTGGTAGTCATCTTGTCCCATCCTCTTCCATAAAAAAAAACAATCATTTGCTATAACACTTATTACCTCTAATCATTCAAGTACCCTTTCATCCTAAACCCTTAGGAGAACTGAAACATTCAAAATGAGATAGGCTTTAGCTCCTAGAAACCTCATTTCAAACCTGTCATAACTGCTGAGAGCCGGATCCCTAGGATTAGCCTAGCCGGATCCCTTCAAGGAGGGAACCGTGGGATCCGTGACAGCTTTATGTCAAACATTTCTTAAAACAATCATTTCAACTCATCTTCCTAACTCAAACACTCCATCTCATCTTAAATGAGTTCCTAGATCGGTGAAACTCTGAATCTCAACCTTGTGCATGTTAATCATCACATTGCTAAGAACACTTTAGTCATCAAACATATAGTTAGATCACCCATGGTCAAATTTTCTTGGCCAAAACCATCATTAAGCACCATTACTTGTTATGGTTAAGGATTTGAGATATCCAATGCCTAAAGACTTCAAAATTAAGTCAATCCATGAATAAACAAACCTTACAAAATCATAATGATTTCATCTAGTCCTTTTCCGACAAATGGATCCTCGTCTTTAACCAAGCGGATCCCTATGAGAGGGATTCGTGGGATCCGTAGATGCAGAAAGCATAAACCAGCTCCATATTTGAATTCAAGTCACCTTTTTGGGTCTCCAACCACCTCTAGCATTCATTAATTATCCTCCTAGAACTGATCAAAACCCCAAGAGCATGCTTAGCACTTTAAGTAGCCAAGAATTTAATTTTCTAATTCAAATTACCCTTTATAAACCAAACAACCTTAGGATTAAGGTACCACTCTCAAATCACATCTCAAATTTAGCAACTAAAGGAATTCTTACTAACACCATCACTATGACTAAGGCTCCTAGTGCTAATTCATCCACTCAAGAACCACCCAAGAAACTTGCTAGAATCATACATGAAGTTTCCTCAACCAAATCATCTTCGGTTAAGACCACCAAAGCTAGAATCTCTCCCACACTAAGAAAACCAATCAAACAAACTCGCAAGAAGAGTGTTCCCACTAGGATCTCATCACATAATTCTACTATACCCTCCACAACCCAACCTACTTCATTAGTGCCTAGAGCCACCTCACAATCATTTGAAGATCCTCAACCCACTTCACTTGAACCTCCACCTCAAGAAACTCAAAACCATGACAAGGAGTGCGATCATTGTAAACATGTTGAAAGATTGAAACATGAACTAGATAGATTGATACATGAACTATAAGCTCAAACTGAGAATGTTTAGGAAAACTCATCTCATCATTAAAGAGTTTAGTTGAATCTAAAGCTTGGGGTAACTCATTAGCATTAGTAGCACTTGTTTGGCTAGTTCATTCTCTTAGTTTTAGCGATTTGGTCGTGTATCTCTTGTTTTATTGAATGAATACTTATATGCTATGATTATTTTTGTTGTGCTTGATATATTGTACATATATCTCATTTTCTCAAAATAGCATTCCTTGACATTTCTTCACTGCTGAAGATACTGCCAACAGATAGCCGGATCCCTTCTAGATAACTAGACGGATCCCTCCTTGAAGGGAACCGTGGGATCCGTGGTACAGAAGCACAAATTTATACTAACTTGAGTCTCATTTGCAGGAAATTATGCACTATACTCTTGTTTTTCTAACCTTTGTTTTATAGTTATTCAAAATACACATGAAGATATTGACACCATAAAGCTAGGGGAGCTTTGTGTCAAACGACATTGCAAAATCATTTGCAACTTAATCCAATTTTGGATTACACTTCATGACACCCCATTGCAACATTGCAATATTCAAGGGGGAGCACGTTCTCGTCCACTTAGATCGAACCATTTGCAAACTTAATTGCAAACTCAATTAGTTTATTTTACGTTATGTCCTTGACGCCCTTACATAGGGATGGACTCGTCAAGGGGAGTTAAGACGAGTACCATTCCCGTCACTTGCTCTCTTTACATTTTTACATTTTTCTTATAAAAATTGTGTTAGTTTCTTTTAACACTTTTTGTTTTGACAAAAGGGGGAGAAGAAAGTAAAAACTACAAATTCAAACTTTTACTAATTTTAGATTTTTCCTTAAAATAATTTTATGTTTTGTCATCAACAAAAGGGGGAGATTATTAATACAAATAAGCCGTAAAACGTTTATTTATATTTTACGATCTTCTAATGTTTTGTCGATAACAAATGTAAAATCATTTTAACGAAACAAATAGAGTAAGTAAATAGTTTGAGTTAATAGTTTTCTAACACACTTACGCTCTCACATAAAACACTAAAACAAGTATAAATGATTTTATGATTTAGATACATATGTACAACAACTAGTGTTTACATATTGGGTTAAACATATACTTAAACTAAGTATACTAAAATGGGTAAAAACTAAGTATATGCTAAAATGGGTAAATACAAGTATATACTAAATGGGTAAATACTAGCAAATGGTTTTGACCCATAACCCATGGTTTTATATATACCACTTAACCAAGTTCATTGTATCTAGAAAGAAAACCATGGATCAACCCATAACCCATGACCCATGATCCATAACCAAAAATACCCATGGGCAAAGAGGAGTGGACCACGGATCCCTAGCGTTGTGCTAGCCGGATCCCTTGTGGTAGGGATCCGTAGGATCCGGGGAACAGAAGAGAATTTCCTCTATAAATAGAGAGCCATTTCTTCCTCTCTAGACATGACTTTTACACACATACTTCCCCAAAATATTCTAACCCTCTAACCTCAGATCTAAGTGATCTATGTAGTTTGTCTTTTGTTTTTGTGATCTACTAGGTTCCTCTTAAAGGAGAGATCATCACTTCTTGAAGACGTGCAAGCTCAAGTCCATGAGTTGCCATGCTTCGTCATCATCAAGACTACCAAGGTTCTCTTGTTGATAGTTCTTCCTTTCTCCATAGATGTTGGGTTGAAGGCATTAGTGAAGAATGCCGAAAGAGTCAAGATGAAAGCATTAGTGAAAGGTGCTCATCATCCGTGTCAAAGCATTAGTGAAGGATGCTAAAGGTGTCAAGACGAAGGAATTAGTGAAGGGTGCCAAGCGTTGTGTCAAAGGCATTAGTGAAGGATGCCAAAGAATTAAATCAAGTAGCATTTGGGAAGAATGCCTAGGTCGTATAATCGATGAGGTGCATCGTTATACATATATGTATTTGTTTATCTTCAAGGATGGTGATATCCTTGATGGTGTTGTAACAAGGAGAAGATCTCCTTGAGATTAGGTGTTGTGTCGTGAAGGGTAGTAGTTCCTCCATAGTAATGGAACTAGGTGCTTAGCCTAGTACCTAATAAAGGGTAGGCGGCGTTGTGAAGGATTAGTTCTCCTAAGGTGTGAAAGAACTCGGTGGTTAGCCTAGCACCGTATAAAGGGTAGGCGACGTTGTGTTAGGTGTGGTTCGCCTTGGTGTGAAAGAACTTGGTATTTAGCTTTGTATCGGAAAAAGGTTAAGCGATGTTGTGAAGGCTTCTCCGCCACAAGGAGTTGGTGTAGTGCTTACGAACTCTCGAGTAGGTGACTCGGGGAGTGGAGTAGGGCAAGGAAGGTGTCCTTGTAGCCGAACCACTATAAATAACTTGTGTTGTGGTGATGTGCTTCTTACTCTTTATATTTCATTACACGTTTATATATCCATCTATCAACGTCCAACATTAACAATCAAATAGATTGACATAAGTCGATCTAAATATTTAAAAGGAAGTTTTAAATTGGTAAAACTATTCAACCCCCCCTTCTAGTTTTCCACAATATTCTTGCATAAATCTAACTTGATGGCTTGGCCTAAGTATTTAGATTTCATCATGGGATCGAGAGAGTCCCTCTAGGAAGAGAGTTGTATGCAGGTTGACATGGTCATTTGTTGCATGCATCTCTCCTGATGGCCTTCTTGTGAGGTTCTTTGACTGCTGATGTTCCTCGTTTTCAAGTACTTGCTGACCCTATGTGTAAGTGAGGTCATCCACTTGCTGACCCGAGGTGGTCATTGGTTATGTCCAAATTTTGAGGGGGGGGGGGGTTTCACCAGTCATGTTTTGTTAAGAAGTTTGTACAAGAAGGAAAAAGATTTTTTGAATTTTTGAGTGGGAAATGAGTGAAAATAGGTGAAAATTTTCAAGAAATTTGTATCTATTTTGTATCACGTACCCACGGATGGCACCATGTTTACGTATGGTATGTAAATTGGTTTAGAGATGGGATGAGAATGATTTTTTTGTTTGGTTTCTCGTGTTGAACGGTAAGGACTTGATGAGATTGATATAGATCAACAAGCTCGGGTAACACTTAAACAAGAACCATACTACACTGCTATGAGGCAATGTTTTCCCAAGTGTGTAAAACTTGTGAAGTTGTGTGTGTTGTGTGGAAAACTAGAAGGGGGGTTGAATAGTTTTGCCAATTTAAAACTCATTTTAATCTATTTAGATCGACTTATGTCAATCTATTTAGGTGTGTGTTGGATGTTGATAAACAAACATATAGAAGTATAAATATGTAATGAAAAGATAAGAGTAAGAAACACAAACCCACAATGCGAGTATTTATAGTGGTTCGGCTACAAGGACACCTTCCTTGCCCTACTCCACTCCCTAAGTCACCTACTCGAGAGTTTGTAATCACTACACAACACCGACTCCTTATGGTGGAGAAACCTTCACAACGTTGCCTACTCTTTTTCCGGTACTAGGCTAACCACCGGGTTCTTTCACACCAAGGTGAACCACACCTACCACAACGTCGCCTACCCTTTATCTGGTACTAGGCTAAGTACCGAGTTCCATTACAATGGAGGAACTACAACCCAACACTACACTAACGACTAATCCCAAAGGAGACCAACTCCTTGTTACAACATCATCAAGTATATCAATATCCTTGGATCTAATGCTAATCTATCTTGTACATCGAAGCACACCATATCGAATGTACATCTTAGGCACCTTTCACTAATGCCTTTAACTAGATCTTCAAGACACCCTTCACTAATGTCTTGTGACTTGGCTTCTAGGCACCCTTCAATAATGCCTACAATACGGACGATCGACACCTTTCACTAATGTCTTCGTCTTGACACTTGAGACATCTTTCACTAATGTATTCAAAACTACACTTCTTAGAAGAAAGAAAAGAACCATCAACAAGAGGACTTCAGTAGTCTTGATGATGAGGAAGCATGGTAACTCATGGACTTGAGCTTGCTTGACTTCAAAGATGGTGATCTCGCCTTTAAGAGGAACCTAGAGAATCACACAAAAATAAAACTACAAACATAGATCTCTTGGATCTGGGGTTAGAGAGTTTTTAACTCAAAGGGAAAGTATGCTGGAAAGGGGTGAGAAACAATGAAAAAATGGCTCACTATTTATAGAGGAAAATATCTATTGTTCCCCGGATCCCACGGATCCCTCCCACAAAGGATCCGTCTAGCGTAAAGCTAGGAATCCGTGGGACTCTCCTCTTTACCCATGGGTATTTTGGTCATGGGTCATGGGTCATGGGTTGATCCATGGGTCTTATACTAGATACAATGTATCTTAAGAGTGCAATGCACCTAGTCAAATGAGTATGGGTCAATACCATGGGTTATGGATATTATCCATATATGATATAAGCATGATGTCATGCAAATGGGTTATGGGTCAAGCTCCATGGATATGGGTCATGGACTTTGGGTTGTACCCAACTACATTCAATGTATTTGGTCAATGGGTTGTGATACTTTAGTTTCTACCCATTTATATTACCCAATATACTACATGCTAGTTATGTGTATATTTTACCCAAATATGTAAACACTAGTTGTTGTACATCTGTAATACTAAATCATAAAATCACTTATACTTGTTTTAGTGTTTTATGTGAGAACGTAAGTGTGTTAGAAACTATTAGTTCAAACTATTTACGTATTTTATTTGTTTCGTTAAAATGATTTTACGTTTGTTATCGACAAAACATTAGAAGATCGTAAAATATAAATAAACGTTTTTACGGCTTATTTGTATTAACATGTTGCTCTATTTTATATAAGAGGCTTGTAGGGTTTAGAGATAAACCCTTTGGGGATGATCAACAGCTGCTAGAGGGCCTAGTGTTGATCATCCGAGAGCTGACAAGGAGGACAGGTGTCATGCGTCCTTGAGCTCGTACAGGAGAGTACTCTGCTATCCTGTTTTGTTGATCGTGTGTTTCCCACTATGATATGCCAGACTCGTACGCCTTAACCATTAGCGATAATTGTAATAGTTGTCTCTTTGTGCATGTACTATGTACTATGCCGCTTGAGAAGAGTTACCATGCCTAGCTTGACCTGGGTTTATGTTGTTCTAGTCAATGTTGACTTTGTGAACCGTTTGGTGTTTGGGCTTGATCTGACTATGTGATTAGTGGGCTTGGGCCACTATTAATGATACGATATCAGGTATGATTATGTCTACAAACCGGATATTAGCCGCGTAGGATAATGATGTTAGGACCGGATAAGTCCGGGTATTATAATGATGTAGGAACGGATGAATTTCGGGTATGTTTAAGTGATGATAATGACGTAAGACCCGGTAAAATCCAGGTATGTTTATATTTATTATTATGATGATGAAACCGGGTAAGTGTCGGGTATAGTTATGTTATTATGATGATGAATGAAATAGGGTAAGTGCCGAGTATGTTCATATTATGATGATGATGAAACCGGGTAAGTGTAGGGTATGTATGATGATTATTGGAACCGTGTATGTCCCATGTATGTATATGAAATGATTAAGGTGACGATTAGCTATTTAATGTTAAAATTGTGGCTAGAAATGAATAGTTACTTTATATGATTAAAAGGAGTATCAAGAACGGATCATTTAGTGATCGGTTATATTTATGTTTCTGACTGTGTACCGTTATCTCATTAAGTCTTGTAGACTTACCGTTGCAAGTTCATGTTTATATGTAGGTATGCAAGCTGAGACCAAGTACGTGCTAAATGGGACATAATGGGTTAAATGGTGTAGCTCGCGGGTCAGGTAACGAGCTTCTCATCACAATCTTATGTTATCTTCTTGGAATGCCCCAAAGCAAGTGTTGTTTTAAGTGTTTATGAAATGTATGTCAAGTGTATTGCAAGTTGATATAGCCAAGGAGCCCAAGATTATGTATTTTGATTAGTTATAGTCTTTTAAAGGGGCATTTGTCAAAAGCTCGTTTACATGTGAAAGTTATGCTTCCGTTGATTTATGAAAGTACTTAGTTTGCAGAAATGTTTATATTTATAAATGTGTCAAGTTTTGTTCAGTATGTGTTTGCCGATATGGGTTAAAAAATAAATTGTAGAAAATGGGTGCAAGTCTGTTATGGAGCCGATACGGCGCATGAGGTTTTTTCCATACGGCGTATCGATCTTTCTTAAAAATAAATAAATAAATAAAATTTAGTGTCAAGCGTTTCATTTTATCACTACCTTCGCCACTTAGAAGTGTCATTTTTAGCCATCTTAATTAAATGATTAAAACAACATCATGATTTATCAAACCTGTACATCTGTTTATATAATTATTTACAACACCACTAATAGAAATGATTTATCTTACAATGATTTATGCTACGGTCTTGTTTTTTTGGAATTAGGGAGCTCGATGTGGGAGTGTTGTTGGTCCTCCATAATCACGAACAACGCATAAATGGCACGTTGTGATGTACCATGCATCGTGTTGTTGGTCCGCCATTCGGCTTTTAGCCATTCCACCCATATACGCTGTTTGTATTTTTTTTTAGTGAATTGGTGTTTTTGGTTGGGTATTTTATGAGACCTACATGAGATGAATAACGTGTTATTGGGTTTTTAGTTAGGATGATATTTTAGTGGTTGATGTATTATTAATACCTTGATGACGTGGAGTTAAAGTGGCAGACGAATTACGTGTTGTTCGCCTCCACCATACCAAACACTCTTAAAGGGTTAGCGACACAATAACCAATGTGAATGCACATGAAACAAAACCAAGTTTACGTGTTATACTGGAATAGTGTATGACTACACCCATATTCTGAAAGCAATGATAATTTGCAAATCTGTTCTATGAGATTGAGAGGTGATAAGATGCGCAAGTTGGGTGACAAGATTTTTAAGGAACAAGACCATTGAATCATAAGTTTTTATAATTTCTCAAATTCGTGTTTTTTTTTCTTTATGTCAAAAAACCAAATAACAAACTTAGAATTTTCTTTTCTAAAGCATAATATAGAGTTATCCTGACGGGCCTTGAATCTAGTTGATAATAAGGGGATGTTTGATAATAAATATGATTTAGCGCTGACAAAATGCTGAATTATTAATAACTCGTTAAATGATCGAAATTTGTATTGAACCCGTCTCAAATAAAATATAATACAAAGAAAGTAATGTTGAATAAAACAAAAAAATTTAAACTTATCGAAGAATAAAACAATATAAATAGCAACGAATCGTTTGTATTCATAACTAACTCGAACTTCATGACCATTATACCAAATTCACTTCGTAAAATTTAACCAACGAATATATATGATCGAATACTTGTACTAATTCAATGTTATTTTCACAATATGCAATTATAACTGATGACTATTTATTGTTTTTAAAATGAATAATTGATAGAAGACCATTGCCAAGGTTAATTGGAAATGTGTAACAATCATTTTGCATACTCCATCTCCATATCACTTATCATTCTACTCATTTTTTTAATCAAACATTTGACCGATTAAGTTTTTGGCAATCAGTACTTAATCATTTCATTAAGCAGTAATCAAACACACCCTAAATATAGATATGACAATGAATTATTACTCGTTAAAAAGTCGACCCAACACTTATAAAAGCGAGTAATAAAACACCTACACTGAACTTGCATTATAATTTAAACTTGCAATTAAGTGAGACACATATCACCCTATTAGACAAAACTCCAAACTTTTTGCTATTTAGCCCACAAACGAGTGAAACGAGTGACAACACAAGCCTAAAAAAATTTAAAATTAAATATTTTACAAAAGATACCCCAAACTATACAACAAGTTTTGAAAACTACCTACCGTTTTGCTATTTACAACTTTTTTATATAACAAATTTTGTTTACCAAATATTTAACTGATATCTAGCGATTTCTTTAATAAAAAATACCGCCGAAAAGGTCTTTTGATTACGAATAAAACGAGCCCAATATTAATATACTTTTGACATGCGTACGATTTTATAAAAATATTGAGTTTAATATATATATTTTTTATTAAATAAAAGAACTTTCAAAACGCACACTTAACCTATCAAATAACCTTAAAAAACTATCTTAAATTTTGTTTAAACCACATGGAGCAAAGATGTACACTTCTGTTAAAGTTTGATTTATATATAAATATTTCCTTGTTATATAACAAACTTGCCGGAAAGGCTTTCGGATTACAAACAAAACGAACCCAATATTGATATATTTTTGACATATATACGATTTTATAAAAAATTTTGAAGTTTAATGTATGTTTATAAAAAAAATGAGATATCTAACGATTTCTTTAATTAAAATTAAAAAATATACCACCAAAAAGGTTTCTGGAATACCAACAAAATAAGCCCAATATTGACAGAATTTTAACATACGTACGATTTTATAAAAAAATGTTGAAGCTTAACACATATATTTAAAAAAGAAAATAAAAAATAAAAATAAAAAATAAAATCTTTCAAAATTCCCTTAACATACCAAATAAGTTTAAAAACTACCCTATTTTTTTTATAATCTATGCAACAAATGGCACGACAAAAAAATGATCTAAGAATAAGTTAAATTTTATAACCGAAAACTTAGCTATAATACTTACAAAAAATAGAAAAAAAAAAATCTTGTTAAAGCTACATGCGCAAACCCTAAAACTCCGCCACAACATGCAAAAGCAAACTCTCAAAAAGCCATGCATAACTCATATGAAAATAAACTTTCATCAAACAAAAAACGCATATATCATAACCAAAAAGCCCCGCCGCAACACGCGGGGTGCTATTTATCTTGTTAAACACTAAAACACACTGCACACAAAAAAAAAAACAAAAAAACAACAATTTTCTCAACTTCAAAACCAATAATTGGCTAAATATCTTAAGGACATGACAAAAATTGACATTTAAAAAAAGGCTTGTCGATGCAAAGAGGGTGCTAAACCAATGTGCCGTAAATACCTATACTGGGTCAAGACGATCATGCCATGAGGTGGTGGAACACTGAGATTCAGTGATATAATGGTGACTTGGCGAGAGTACAAAATATGTATATTAATGAGTGCTCGATGATGACAATGGTAGGGTCGAGAGGGATGCCTTTAGACGAGAAGACAATGTTAAGAGCATGTACTAGACCAAGATATTTTTAGAGATAAAACATCATGATGAATAGAGGTACAATAATTGTTATCGACAATTCTAACATGTTGGTCACCACCACAATGGTTGAAAAACATGTTTGCTAGAGATAATTGTACCAATTGTGGCATACTTGTCATTAGGTTAAGATTGAAAAGTATATATAAGATTGTGACATTTCATCACTACCGTAAGAGTTGAAACAATATCTTTGCTAGAGACAAAAACATAATTAAATGAAAATGAGTTTTCTAAATGATGAAAGTTTAATGAATGCTTTTAAAAGTAAGGGTCCATTTGATTTATTAATAGATTTGAATTTGGATTAGGATTTGAATAAAGATTTATATTTGGATTTTGATTTAGTATAGATTTAAAAAAAATAAGAGTGAGAAAATATTTTATTAAATATAAAATAATATATTTTTATTAACTTTAATATTAAAATAATATAGCTAGAATAAAACAAAAATGTAATTTGTGATTGAAACTAAATGGGTTATGGTACACGTAAGTTACTAAAGTTTTCAAAAAATTTGTCCTAAGTTACTATAGTTTCATTTTGGTCATCCAGGTTACCAATGTTATCGGGTTTGTTAATTAGGTCTCTATACGTTTAAAAGTACTACGCTAAGGTCATTGCGTGGAGTGGCAACCGGCTATTAGCCCGTCTCCTATGCCACATGGGCAGAGATACTCTTCCACCTCATTCCCACGTAGGATTTCCACTTTCCAACCCTTTAATATTAAAAACCGGGTATATATCAAATACTTTCCTTCTTGATTTCCCCAAATCATTTTAGGGTTTCATCAAACCCTTTCTTCCACAAAACCATTTCTACCACAAACCCTTTCTTCCACAATGAGTGTGCTTTGTGGTCGTGGTGAAGTAGCAAGGTTGCGAACTTCATGGACACAAAATAACCCCGCAAGAAGATTTCTTGGTTGCCCCAACTTTTTGGATCCAACAACCAATTGCAACTTTTTTAGATGGGTTGATCCCGCATTACCAAACCGTTGGTATCAAACAAGGATGGTTGAGTTGAATATGAGTGTGATTAATCTTCGACAAGAGCTTCTTCAAGTAAACAATCAATTGTCAAGATCTACCTCCTACAATCGGGTGTTGATTGTGTTGCTTGTTAGCATTTTAGTCTTTTATTTTCTTTAGGTTAGTTAATCTAGTATGGCAGGTTAGTGAATGTGGTAGTTGATGGTTCTTTTGGTTAGTTGTGGTTTTACAAGAATGGTATGCTGGTTCTTTTGGCTAGCAGTGGTTGAAGTGGTAGGTTGGAAAGAAGAGTATCTGGAAAGAAGAGTATGTGATGTGGTTACCAATGGTTCTTTTGGTTAGTTGTGGTTTTAGTTCTTTTGGTTAGCAGTTTTATGTCTCTTGTAACATGTTTTGTTGTATGATGGTTTGTTGCAATGAAATGTGGTTTTTATCCTTAAATGACTCTTGTTTATAAGCTGTATAACATAAACTGGTAACATAAACGGGATACTATAACCTGTATAACATAAGCAATATCAACTAGATACCATAAACTGGATACCATTCATTTAAGTTGAACATACAGAATCCATGATTACAGAATCCATGATTACACAAAATAACTTTAAGATGGCAGATGTACAAAATTGCCTAACATTTGGCAAGCCATTCTTAGTCAGTTATACCAAGTAATCAACCATCATCCTAAGTCAGTTATACCAAGCATCCTACATTACTTACATAACAAAGTTTTAGCAAATTACTTAATTGGCATATGAACAAAAGTGCCTAACAATTGGCATGCCAATATACATCCATCCTAAAACCTATTCAACATCAATAGCATCATCTGGATCCAATCCAGGTCCAGGTGGTGGTGGCTTGTTGAACAGAAGTTGCTTGATCCTTTCAGATCTTCTAGCATGTGGTGGTGTAACGGTTCTTCATCGATGCTCCTGTTTCTTTTGGAGAATGCACATGGTTCTTGGGAGGGCGTGGTTGAGACTGGGTTAATGGAATCTCGTGAGATCGGCCATGGATAATGCAGTCTTCTGGTGTAATTCCAACTGGCCATGCATATTTAGGAAGACCCATACTGTCCTGCTAAGAAAGAAACATAAAGCTACATTAGTTTAATGATTGAAGTAAGGATTAGTTTAATGATTGAAGTAAGGTTAGATGTTTACCCCTAACATAGTATCTCCATCAACTGGATCCCAAGACACACCAAATCCTATAGGGACAATTCCACCATGATACATTCTTGCTCTTGATCCGTCACCTCTTCCTCTACTTCTAACTACCTTTCCATTTATGGTCCTAAGTTTGCTAGGGCTGCTTATACTCTCATAATATGGTTCTTTTCCCCTATAAGTGACACCACCACCTCTCATCCTTACACCACCACCTCTCATCCTCACATCAGCATTTGGGGGTGACTTTTCTGGTGCAACCATCTCAAAACCAGGAGGTGGTGTTGATGGTGTTGAACTCACAGACCTTTTACCACCTTTAGAAGGCACTTTACCACCTCTAGTAGACACTTTACCACATCTAGGGGGTGTAGCCAACTCTTGTGTAGTCTCATTTGGGGGTGTAGCCAACTCTTGTGTAGTCTCACTAGCAGACCCTTTCCCACCCCTTGCAGACCCTTTCCCACCCCTAGCAGACCCTTTGCCACTACTAGCAGACCCTTTGCCATAGGTAACAGGCTTAGTTGGACAAGACCTTTGATTGTGTCCAGTTTGGTAACAAAGCTTGCAGTGGTTTAGTTGTCCCTTCCTGCTAATCCTAGTCCTATTTTTCCTATACCATTCATCCCCTCAATGTAATGGTTATATGCTGACATAAAGACATCTTTCCTATACCATCTTGACACATACTGCTCAGGTTCTAAGTGTAAGAAGTAAAGGGCAGATATGACCCTCCTACATCCTTCCAACCAACCATCCTTTAACCCCTTAAAGCATACATAAAACCTACTGAAATAGTTCTTACCATCAGGCATTGCATCAACACTCATCAAACAAGTAGAACCTGGATTAGAATCTAATATCTCCCTAGCATATGACCATAACATTCCATAATGATCCTCTAAACAAGTCTCATACTGGTTTAAAGCTTTCTGCTTTCCCCTTCTAGCTTGACTGACAGTGACCTTGCATTTATATTTCTTTAGAATCATTTCAATTAAGTCCTTTACTTTGATACAAGGATTGACCATTATCTTTTTTGCATAGTTTCTAGCAATCCAATTACTAGTGATTAATGTCCCATATTCATAAGTCCTAGAACATGCATGCTCATCATTCAATGTCTTTATTTGAAAAGTCTTTTCATTTTGCATCCAAGATGCCCACAGTCTGAATGGACACTTCCTATCCTTATCATCTCTACAACATTTAGCCAGAAGTCTCCTAGGGTTATTGACTTGGTAATATAGCTTATAACCATTGGCTAAAGCATAGTAAGTCAATGCTCTTTTTAAGTTGGTCTGGTGACTCATACTTTTCACCTAACTGAGGTCTAACTAACTTCCATTTGATAGTAGGATCATGTACTGGCCGGTGATCACCTAACTTCTCCTTATCCTCTAGACTATCACTACTAGCAGCTACCTCATCTTCCTCAGCATATGCATCCCTAGGTAAGGCGTTGTATAACCTACTCAGAAAGTTAGCATCAAACATTTTTTTACTTTTTGCTTTAGGTGCAGAGTCTACTTTGTTAGTCCTAGTATAATAAACTTCCTCTTCACCATCAGATAAATGATCCACTGATGCAGTGTCACTCTCATCAGAGCTATCATACTCAAATACATTATAATCACCCTCTAAATCACTGTTACTATCATCATTTTGAACCTTTTTTGCATGTTGTTGTTGACTAGGGGAAGTGGCATCATGTAAATCAAATGCAGAGTGAGATACATATATATCTACCACATTATCATGTTGTGCACCTAATTCAACACATTGAGCTAAGTTACTATCATTTTTTAAGTTTTTCAAGCCTAACTCTAAGTCTAAACCAGGAACAACATAAAATATCTGTTGGATGTCACTAGAGCATTCACTTACTAACAGTTTGACTAAACCAACAAACCCCAATTCAAGCAGGTTCACATTTGGTATTTTAGACAAGATTTCATACTCATAAGAAAATGGATCCCTTACAAAAACACCTCCACGATGAAATTTTATTCTGAAACTTGAAGATGATGAGGAACATGCCATCTGAAACAACAACAATTCATTAAAAACTGTTAATTTCAAAAAACCCTAATTTGTAAGACGAAATCCTAAATTTATAAACCTTAAACAGAGCTACAAGACAGTTCGAATGAATAATTAGGGAGTGAAATTTACCTTGTTAGGGGGATGACAACCCTAAAATGAAAGTTAATTGCAAAAACACGGTGATCAAGAATTTGGGATTGAGAGTGTGTGTGAATGTATGTGTTTTAGGGTTTCTGCGTATAAAAAATGAAATGGGGATTTACACCCGTTTTATTATAATAACCCCACTTATGTTTTAGTTATAAAATAATACAATTAGCCACGTAGGATTGTAACCGGGTATTATAAGTTGGATAAAACGTGGTAACCTATTGAACCGGTCACATTAACATGGGTAACCTGGATGACCAAAATGAAACTATAGTAACTTAGGACAAATTTTTTGGAAACTTTAGTAACTTACGTGTACCATAACCCAAACTAAATAGACATAGTGGCCTCACTTGAATGTAACAAAACCCGCCTTCCTTATGAGAATTCAGTTTATGGTCTTTCAATCATAGATTGACGTCAAAAGCATCAACCAAACAACAGAAAACAGTCATATTCTTAATCCTTCGCTCTAAAACCTTTAAACCAAACAACCCCTAAGTGTTTTGTCAATTAATGTGAACCACATATAAAAATGAATTCATACTAACTCACAAGGACAAACTGTGTAATACCATGTGTTTCCCGTGTAAACGGTGTTAAAAATAAATAAAATAACATAGTCTTTTCAAATACATTATAAAAAAACAATGCTAAAATTTTGCAAGATCGTAATACAAATAGTTTGATCTTAGTCACATTTCGTCCATAGTTTTATTAATGTTATAGAATTGTTTATCGTTGGGGCATTGCTCTGGTGGTGTCACTCTCCCACCGCAAATATGCGTTTTTGAGAGAAGTCCCATCGGCACCTAATAGAGTTGTACGGGGTCAGGGTTTATCCGTCGATCAAATCTTTTGAAGAAAGTTATAAAATTGTGTCATCCTGTAGACACGAGTTAAAGTCTATTTACCTCTATAGATTTTGTCATTTGAAATAAAAATCTTGTTTTCGTGAATTGGAAAATTTTAACTTAAAATACTACTTTTTGGTGTGTAATTGTGTAACGTGACATGCACCCGCACAAATTAGACAATCTGATTCACTGTAATTCAACTTCATTCTAACGCAAGTATTTACATCTAAAAAACTAATATTTATATGTGATTTAATCACTCATCAAGAATGTACAAATTGCATACACATATCTATGAATTTTCAATCCTATATCCATTGATGTAGAAATCCTAAACACCAGTACGTACACATATCTACAATTAGAATTCATCAAATATAATAATTGCTTATATATTATGGAGGAGAGTTATTTTACATAACAAACTTTTCTTACATACCAAGGGACTCATCTCCACCATCCATCTAAAAAAAAATCAATGGCTGAGATTAAAAGCATTTTATTATTTCACATATTTTTTATAATTTAAATATCTCTTAAACCGTTAATTGTTAAGTGAAAATATTTACACCGTCGCGAAGAGCATTTAATTATCTTTCTATAGACGGGCACTTTGATATACTTTCGAAAAAAGAAAAAAATCGTTTTTTTCACGTTTTTTCGTCTTTTTTTACGTTACTTGAAATTTGCATGAAAAAAATCATATATGATTAAACACTACTTTGAATATCACATGTGATATTTGTGTTATATCATATATGATATGTAATATCACATGTGATATTACACTAATATCACATGTGATATTACATATCATATATGATATAACACTAATATCATATGTGATATTCAAATTAGTGTTTAATCATATATGATTTTTAATGCAAATTTCAGTAACGAAAAAACTTAGAAAAAAACGTGAAAAATACGAAGAAAAAAAAATTGTCGAAAGTATATCAAAGTGCCTATCTATAGAAAGATAATTAAATGCTCGTCGTAATGATATTTTTTTTTTTCGCTTAACGATTAACGGTTTGAAAGTTATTAATATTTGAAAAAAGGGAATGAAAGTGGGTTTTTTAAATTGTTGGGATTAATCTCATCCATTAGATCAAATAAAAATGGATGGTGGAGATTGATCCCTTGATATGTAAATTATCTTTTGTCCTCAAATGATCTTAAATCTATATTATGAGCAGAAACATCACAATACAAAATTTAGTATCTCTAAATTGCCAAGACACAATAACAAACCATACCCTTAATACTACGTTAACTGAAAAACCAAATGCATGCTTTTAGCGTCGAATTACCCATTGTTAACTGATCGTTTGTGTCCACTATGATGTTTGTAGTGTCTTAATGACAAAATTGAGACCAACAAGTGCCAAAGAAGAAAATTATAGTGTGATACGATGGACAATAAGAATTGCGATTGTTGATATTAGAAGAAGAAGGTGTCGAGTCCATTAGTGAGTGTCAAGAAGTATTGACAAGCATTACTATGAAGCCAAAACTATGTTGTAAACACCAATGATTAATAATTGGACTAAGAAGGAAGTGGTTAAATTGATGAGGTGAAGAAACTCAACACAATATTGAACACACCTGCACAACAATTTGGAAACACTTTCTAAGTAATTTGAAAACATGTTAGGAATCTATGTAATTTTAAACTAATTAACTTATTAAGTAGAATCATGATTCATGAGATAAGGCTAAGGGGAGTGGTTGATGGCCGGGTCATCGTCATCTCAGCGTAAACTCAACTTTCTATCTTCTTTCACTTCCTCTCACTCCTCGTTTTGGTCATCTTCCCCCTCACCTTTTGTTAAAATATTTTCTTTTTACAAAATACACCCTCTAAATACCCCACACACATTCACAAACCAAATAAATAATATTAAACTTGCACGGAAACCGAATGATTAGCCAGTCACCTTTGTTGCTTGATTTGAGCGTGGCAGGGGATAAGTGTTTTGGTGGTCACAAGTGATGTGACCCATCACGATGCATTGCTCACCATCCACTTCGGATGGCCTAAAATGTAAAGCCAAAAGCATAGAAAGAGTTTCAAAATTTAAATATGCCCCATTTAAAATATCAACAAACTTCATCACATTTTTGCTAATTAAATTAACGTAGCTGATAACAATTATATTTAAACTATAATTGAACATGAGCTAATCAAATATTTACCTCACAAAAAATAAGGTAAGGGTTTATAGATTAGGTTAATTAACTTTATTCTAAACGGTGCAAATTTATTTTCAATTGATCGACGGAGAAGAGATGATGCAATGTCATTATTCTTTCTCTCTACCCGTAAGCAATACTTAGTAATGGCATATTTGACTATAAAAGTAGGATAGAGATTCCCTCAAGTTAATATGAACATGACTGGTCATGTTTCTTTACAATAAAAAAAAGACCAGGTCTCGCAGCAGACTCCACAATTTTCTTTGTGAGAGAAAATGACCCATAATGTTTAGGATGGGTGCAGAATGCTCGGTCGACTGGGCGATCGATCGTCCCTATTGTGGGGTGTCGATCGTCACTCGATCGTTGCGTTTTTTTCTTCTTTTGTATAAATCGCCTGCACGACCGAAAGATGAAGCAAGAAATAGACAAAAAAAAAATCCCTTTCCAATAATTGTTGACCGTTTGGTTTGTTTAAAAAAATTAACTTTTAAAATTTAAACATTTTTTACACTATAAATAACCTACTCATTTCATCATTTTATTCACAAATTCAGACTACAACACTCTCTATGCACATTCAAACACATTCTCTCAAATATACATAATGTCGTCGTCTTACGAGCTATTTTTTGTCATTTCATCTTCGAACGATGAAGATGAAGTTACTAGCGAGCTTGCGATGTTTACGGAAGCCTGTTGGGAGGCTTTTCAAGCGTCAAAGCAAAAACTCAAAACCCAGTACAGAGGGATCGTTACGGTGCTCATAATTGTTTAGTGGTGGCTTACTTCTCTGAACACCCAGTGTATGACGAAGCAACATTCAGTACGCGGTTCCGAATGAACCGAACACTATTCACACGAATTGTTCGAGAGATAGCCGATTATTCCCGTTATTTTCAAAAAATTCCTAGTTGTACGGGCACACTTGGTATTTTCCCATTGATGAAGTGTACTTCGGCAATTTGTTAATTGGCATATGGAGCCAATCATGATGCTCTTGATGAATATATGCAAATGGGTGCGTCAACAGCTCGTGAGTGTCTCCAAAAACTTTGTCAGGTCATCATGGAGTTATATGGTGAAGAGTTTTTGCGAAAGCCAACATATAATGACATTGAAAAGCTCTATGCTCATCACTTTCAAAGGCCATGGGTGAATTGCCCACACGCTTTAAAAGCTCAATTTGCTAGAGGTGATTACGGGCCAGATCTATTTATTTTATTAGAAGCGATCGCTTCCCAAGATTTATGGATTTGGCATGCGTTCTTTGGTGTCGCCGGGATGAATAACGGGGTGAATGTTTTACGTCAATCGCCTCTTTTCAATGATCTCAAACCGGGGAGAGCACCAGATGTGGAATTCGATGCTAACAACGTGACTTATAAACGGGGATATTATTTTGCTGACAGGATATATCCGGAATGGTCCGTTATTATTAAGTCCATAAATAATCCAGGGACGAATGATCACAAACGAATATTGTATAAGACAAAGCACGAAGCATCAAGGAAAGATATGGAACGAGCTTTTGATGTACTAAAGAGGAAATGACTAATGATTAAACATCCAGATAGAGGGTTGGATAGAAATCTACTATCATATATAATGTACACATGCATCATATTACATAATATGACAATTCATGGCAACAGAGAAGCGATATCTCCCATATTTTTTCGAAGGGAACAACACCGTGATTATTATCCCTTAAGAACGCATGAAGAATCGTTGAAAATTACTCGGGAGATAAACTGAACAACTCATCTAAGCCTAAAATCCGATTTGGTGAAGACATTTGACGTCGTAAAAATCAAGACTTGTTTAGTCATTTTATTATTGTAATGTTTTAATTTTATTTGAAATATTATGTAATGTTTTAATTATTAATGAAATTAAAGTTTGTTGTTAAAAATGTTTGGAAAAAAATAAAAATAAATGAAGGTCGCTTTTAATGAGACAAAAAATTGTCTATAAATCGTCGGAAAAAAAAAGCTGACGCGAAAAAAATGGTCGATGCTGGTCACTGCTACTAACTCGAGAATCTCAATCAGTAATATTTTATTTTTTGAACTAAACAATACCAGTAAAATTAATCTAAGAAATTATTCTTCTTAGTAATTAATGTCTTCTTCCTCCATGACCCCCCCTTTATTATTACTAATATTTAATTACCTTCACAGACTCCGCGTCTTCTTTGAACTTTCCCGTGATCCCAATCCCTTCTTTATTCATTTCCAATCCATCTCAACCCCCACACTCTTCTTCACACACTATCACAAACCCTAACCCTAACCCTAATAATCAAAACCAAATCACCCATTTCTTCAATTTCCACAACAATGTCAGAAAACGGTGAAGAAAAACTAATCGCCGTAGCACGCCACATAGCCAAAACCCTAGGCCACACCGACAACGCCATGGCCGACGACATCCTCCAAATCTTCTCCAACTTCGACGGCAGGCTGAGAAACAAGCTGCACGAGACTTTGGAATCCGACGCCGACCCCTCACGCGCCGTCACGCGCTTAGACCAGGCTTTGAAGTCGCTAGACCGTCAGATCTCGAGATACGTCACGATCGACCGTCCGATCTGGTCTGATTCAGCTGACGCTGTTGCGTTTCTGGACTCGGTTGATGAGCTTGTCAATTTGATACGCGAGTGGACTCCTTTGGCTGCTGATAAAGGTGTTACTGTTTGTTTGGATCGAGCTGAGGATTTGCTTCAGCAGGTTATGTTTAGGTTAGAGGAGGAGTTTAAGTTATTGATGGATAGTTTTGATGACGTGGCGAATGATTTAAGCAGCGTCGAAAATGGTACGGATAATGAGGGGGAGGGGGAGGAGGAGGAGATACCGGTGGCGAATGTGGTGTCGGATTATAATGTGATAATTGACGCGTTACCGTCTGGTGTGATAAATGATTTACATGAGATTAGTAAAAGGATGGTTGGGGCGGGGTATGGGAAGGAATGTTCGTTAGCGTATAGTATATGTCGTAGGGAGTTTTTGGAGGAGAGTTTGTGTAGGTTGGGGTTTACCGGGGATGGGAAGGTGAGCGTTGGATTAAGTGATGATGATAGTGAGGTTGAGATTGATAAGTGGATTAAAGCGATTAATATGGCGGTTAGGGTGTTTTATCCGAGTGAGAGACGTTTGTGTGACCGTGTGTTTGGGTATTCGTCTGGTACGGCTGCTGCTGCGGATTTGTCGTTTATGGAAGCGTGTAGGGTTTCGTCTATGGAGTTGTTGAATTTTGCCAATGGGATTGCGATGGGGAGTAGAGCGCCGGATAGGTTGTTTAAGATACTTGATGTTTATGAGGCGGTTAAGGATTTGATGCCGGAGATTGAGGTGTTGTTTGCTGATCAGTATTGTTTGTTTATACGGAATGAAGCTGTGGGAGTTTGGAAGAGATTAGGGGAGTCGATTAGAGGGATTTTTATGGAGTTGGAGAATTTGATCCGTCGTGATCCGGCGAAAGCTGCTGTTCCTGGCGGCGGGTTGCATCCGATAACTCGTTATGTTATGAATTATCTTCGAGCTGCGTGTTCTAGACCAACTTTAGAACAAGTTTTTGATGAAAATGTTGTGCCTCCGGTGGGTGTTGAGAGGTCGTTTTCTTCATCTTCTCCGTTAGCGGTACAAATGGCGTGGATAATGGAAGTTTTGGAGAGTAATTTAGAGGCAAAATCGAAGATTTATAGGGATCCTGCCTTATCGTCTGTTTTCATGATGAATAATGGACGGTACATTGTGAAAAAGGTTAAAGACGATGAATTGGGCTCACTTCTAGGAGATGATTGGGTCCGAAAACACTCTGCAAAAGTGCGACAATATCATGTGAATTACCAACGAGCCTCGTGGAATAAGATACTTAATGCGTTGAAATTGGACAACAATAACTTATCTCCTAATGTCGCTGCAAAGGGCATGAAAGAAAAGCTTAAGATATTTAATTCTCAATTTGAGGAGATTTGTAGAACTCAATCGACATGGGCTATTTTTGACGAGCAACTAAAAGAGGAATTGAAGGTTTCGGTCGGTGGACATTTGGTCCCAGCTTATAGCAATTTTCTGGTCAGGTTTCATAATATTCAAGATATACAGAAATATGCTGATAAACATCTTAAGTTCAGTGTTGAAGACGTTGAGGCTCGCATTGATGGCTTGTTTCAAGGAACTGCTGTATCAGGAAGTGGTCGGAAATGAAAAGCCAGCAAGTAAGCCACTCTTGTTTTTGTGTTTATGTGGGACAAGTTTAGTTTTGTATCATACTGTGATATGTATGCATAATTTGCTAGCGCATAGTTTATGGATGCTGTTCTACGCCATGTAACATTTGTTAATTTTGGACATTTGTATGTGGTTAATGGTGATCCGTCAATGCCCAAATATTTAATTGTTAATGGAAATTATTTCTTTGGTCCTTACAACAGCTTTCTTTGTGTTACTGGCATATTAGTTCTGTGGCAATAAGAAATTTATTGGTATTGATGATGTTCAATCTAGTATCAATGTGTTTAATCTAAGGAACCAAGGGTTAAATAAACTTGCATATTTGCCCCTTTTGGCCGATAGTTTTTCTCCATTTAACAAAACGTCTTTTCTTAAAATAATTGTCCACAATAATGTTTGTGGTAAAACCTTGCTTGACATGATACTTTGACTTGATGTCATTTTTCAAGATGAGAAGGTAGATTGAGGTGGTTTGGTCATGTTAGTCAGGCTTTGTAGATGGCAAGATCTAGATTTGACATCTAGCTTTATTGCTTGCTTTTAAATCCTTTCTTCTTACTCTACTCTTAGAACTCCCGAACACTCAAAAAATCATATTAATTGATTATCATAAACAACAACATAAGCATATCCCCACTTTCTGTATCTGGATTTACATAGAAATATTTTAAACTCGTAAAAACTGTGACCACCATAAGACCTTGTAGCTGGATGATGCGACAACTAGGAGCCCAGATACCAGTCATTATACCAAATATTTAGTGAAATAGATTAATTGTAGTAATGTTTTCTTGAAATAACCAAAACATTCTATGTACTTTTGTACAACTTGTCAAGGATTTGTTTCTTGAGGCATTCAGTAACATAGCGATAAGTTTTTTCACTAGGATGAATGCTATCAAAAAACATGTATTCAGACGAGTTGTGACACAGTGGAGTGAGTGGGGTGCATAGAGGTCCTGCTTCCAGCAACCCTGTTCCACAACATCCCCTCATGGTTTCACGAAAACCTGAAAAAATAACCCTCCATGTCACTACCTTTCAAAACACGTATTTAGGCCTAAAAACAAGCTTCACTATACCGTGTTGTTTTGGACATTTAATTATGTCCATTATTGGGTTGTATATGTCTGCATAGAAGAGTCTGCTTCCTTTAAGAGACATCTGTATTTGAGTCAAAAGTGCTACAAGCTTCCTGTTATAGGCTCGAGCGTCCGCATTCTGCTCCTCTACACATTTTCTGTGAAATCTCCCTTTTATGTTGGCGGTAATTTGTATTGGTAGACAACCAATAGGTGGAAGACCAGCTAGTACTAGTGTCCGGCAACCAAGAAAATAAAGCTCCTGCATTCATACAAGTTACAGTTTTTGTGGGTGAGGATGAACATATACACACATAGATATGCACGTGGACCAGTTGTCAACCGGTTAAATGAGCAGATATATCTTAATCAGTTTGCGGTCTGCTTTGTAGACAAGGCTAGTTTCTGGTTGTGCAGCTATCTGCTTCTGCGCCTCTGCTCTTCTGAATTAACACACACACTTCTACGTATGCAGGATATATCATATATGTAATCGCGTATTGCCTGTTACACACAATTACGTACTGTGTGTTGTGTATTGCAGATACATATCACATATTCTATCTACCTATTGCATATGACGTATTGCATATTACATATACTTATCGCATATTTACATATTACATATTACATATTACATATTACTTTGAGTTAGACTTAGATGTAGACCTATAGACGCATAGCTGTATATATATGGATGTAAACACGCGCGCACACGCACACACACATACACGGACACATAAAGAGAGACAGAGAGGTGACCTTAACAAATTGATGGACCCTTTCTAGAATGAAGTCTTGATACTGATTAATGTCAAACTCGAGCCTCCTCGTAGGAACATCATAATAGTTAAAAATAAAATCATTAGTACCCGCACTAATGACAACCAAAGAACCACCAATTATCCTCTTCGCTTCTTCATCACCAACAATCTTCTTCAACCTCTTCCTATACCCCTCAAATAAATCAACCTGCTTACCAACCGGTACAACTCCCGTAATAGCAGCAGTTAAGCTATCATACCCAGTTCCAGCTGACGCGAAACAGACACCTGTACAAAGTTCATTGGCAGAAAGATCTGGCTGCAGGAACGGAGGAATCGCCTGTTTTACACCCAGCATAGATGCAATAAAATCTACGGATAGCTTCCCGTTTGAAAATCTGCCTGTGGAAACATGGCCTGGGAAGTCTTTTCCATACGGGTAATGGTTACCTTTAATAGCAGTAGGTATGTAATTGTTATTTCCTGTATCAACTGTGGAATCACCAAATACAAGTATGGCGGGAAACTTAGTGAAGTTTTTGCCATTAGTTTTCCGCCACCCGACCGACCTACCCAGCAGGAGTAGCAGGATGAAAACCCGAAGATGAAGCATGGATTCGGCTGGTAAGTATATTGAAAGTTTGCATTTGTAAATGAAGTATAAAAACAAGTTATATATGGTCCTGGTCCCCTTTAATTAACTGCTAAGTGATGGTATTTTATGCTTTGGAGTAGAAGTAAAAGAGTGAAAAACTTGGAAGGAATGATGAGTCATTTCTTATATGCCATATTGACTTTTGTACCATGACCAGTAGAAGATGTACCTTTCCTATTTAGGAAATAGTGATTGGTGAATGGTCTGTGACCTGCAAAACTTTCAATGAAGAGCGATCATATTTATTCATCTGTAGCATTGTTCAATGTGAATGATCTGCCCTTGTGAAATCTGCAAAGTTGCACTGCCATTTTTTATTGCCTCCCATATCATTCACATTTAATTTTGTTTCTTTCAAGCAGTCTCTGTTGGTCCTAAATTGAACCAACTAGAAAATTTTGTGTGTTAATAAAATAAGGGTTGAGTTATTAATACCCCCCATTTGGTTATTAAAGTATACGGCTAAAGTTTGGATAGATCTTGAATCTTTATTGTCATTTGCCTGCCACATAAATGAGTTGTCGATAAATGTACTTTGGAACTGTTTGTGAGTTAATGGTGTACAGTAAGTTAGATTTAGCCATCTCCATGCTCTCTCGAGCTAGAATAACTTGATATTTCAAAATATCTATTATAATTCGGAACTATTATCTATAAATCAAGTTTTAATGGGAGACTTGATAGTTTTGTGTTCAATCAATACACAAACAATTTAATCATGAGTACAGAACTTTGGAAAATGACAAAAACTGCCTTTTTTTCGAACACTTTTTTCACTAAACCACTAAAAGTTTCTTCAAAAAGCAAAAATACTCAATTTTTTCTATATGGTAAACTAAGGGGAGATGATTTGCACACTCCATCAAATGATTGGGACACTCCAATTAATTGTGTTTGGACATTTATATCCTCACAGTTACCCTTACACTTTCATCATGTGAGGGCATGAATGTTCAAACACAATTAAATGAAGTGTCTCAATCATTTTATAAAATGTGCAAATCACCTCCTTAAACTAAGACCATGTGTAATAAGGGACAACGACTCGGTCGGTCTTAAATGACGCGTCACCCTTGTTGTTTCCAGTTGCAACTGACGCGTCGCACAAGAGAAAAATAGAAAAGAAGGTCATTGAGGCGACCGATTCGTTTATAGACAAAAAAACAAATCCAACGGGAAAAATGTATCCGTTTGTGTTAACCTACTTTTTTAGAAAACTTTTAACACTATAAATACCCTATTTACTTCGACATTTTATACACAATTTCAAACCACTTTAATCTAATCTTCTCATCTCTATATAAAATATCTCAAAACTAAACCCCAAAATCTTGACGCCAACAAAACGTTTCAAACTTAACACTAGATCCCAATTTTCGTTTATCCAGTCTTTAACCACCCATTCATTTTCAACTCGCAAGTTTCAATTATCAATCACAACACCAATATTATCAAAATAATCCGTTCCATCCTCCTTATGGCCAACAACAACAACAATTTCTTTTACCAACAATAACAACAAAATTCGTTTTATTGTCCGACGTTTGAATCACCACCACCTTTTAACCAATTTGATTCACAACAACCTTAATCTTCTCAATGATTTTCTCCGGTTAATCGTCTTATTTTTTACGTAGATATGGATCCATTTTTTGGTAGTCAAGGTTCGGGTGGTGGTCAAGATTATTCTATGGGCCAAGGTTCGGGTCAAGGACCATTCGAACCCGTTCCTTCGGATGCCTCTCCTTTCGAAGAGGTGGTGCAGGTCAAAGCTAAGAAGATTACAAAACGGCGTTAAAAAGCCAAGACGACTATAAACACTACCTCGTCAGTATCATGGACCTCGGTGGAAGAGCTATCGTTGTGTAAAGCGTGGGTCAAAACGTCGTAAAACAACGTCAAAGGAAACATTCAAAAGACTAGGGGGTTTTGGGGGGAGGTGGTGACTTACTTTGAGAACAAAATGGGGGAATCGACAAGAGGATACAATGCCATTTATACCAAATGGAAAAATAGGATTCGTCTAAAATTGGGCCGGTTTTGTGCCATTTACGATAATGTAAAACAGATGCACGAGATTGGGTCATTTGACCTAACTGTGTACGAACAAGCGTGTAAGGCATATTACGTAACATACAATCAAAACTTCAAAATTGAGTGTTGGAGACTTTTGAAGGACCATGCTAATTGGAGAGATGTTAAGATGCCAATATTTTACAAATCACAAAAAATGGGTAAAACAAATCCAAGATATCCGAAGCCACCTCACACGGCACATAGCACATGGTGGTTTGAATCTGGATGAAGAAGCGGATGATTATGAGGAAGAGGTTCAGGAAGAAGTGCGACCAATGGGTCGGGACAAAGCTAAGAAGAACGGGTGTCATCGTCCTCTGTTCCTTCGGAATCTTCAAATGCTGCATGAGGTCTTGTTGATAAGATAGCGGATAAATGGAAAAGCATCAAAGCGGCTAGTTGGGGCAAAAAGAAAGAAGCGCATGATTATTATATAGCATTGAAGAATCGACAATTGGAAATCCAAGAAGAGGCGAGAATGGAGCAAGCGGAATTGGAAAGAGAGAAGCTTGCAAACCAGAGAGAAGAACTTGCACTCAAACATGAACTGCTTGAATTTCATCAAGAAAAGAAAACAGACAAAGACATCTGCTTCTATAATAAATGCATCGATGAGACTTTGTCTGAATTGCAAAAACAGACGCTATTTGGAGATGAAGCAACACATAAAAGAGATGAGACTTTATTTTCAATTATCTTCCACAACTGAGTAATCATTAAAACCTCATTCCAGTGCTTCAAAGATTTAATCCCTAGTCTCCCTAGTTCCTTTGGTCTGCATACCTCTTTCTTAGCTACCTTTTCCTTTCCTTTACAAGTATCACGAGAATTCTATATGAATCTTTTCAGGGCCGTCTTTGAGGGTGTGCAAGGTGAGCGACCGCTCAGGGCCCCAGAATTTTTAGGGCCTCAAAATTTGTCCCGTTAATATTTATATGCATGTGTGGACATATTTTTCACGACAAAAAAAGTATTTAGATGGGAAAATATCTTAAATGAGTTATATGTTAGAACGTTTAGATAACTAATTGCATTATATCTTACTAGTTAGATACCCGCGCACAGCGGCGACGATAAATATAGTTATATAATAAATATCGTAAATGAATTGCTAACCCAACTCTCCTCGCAATTCCCTACCCACTTAGTGAATTCATTTCACAACACTCCAAATGTATATGTGTTGGTTGTATGTGTTTGTTTGGGTTTTCCGTATCTTTCCCGTGGCATCATTATTCCCGCATATAAAAAGACCTTACAATCTCTTACCCGTCAAACACTTTCCCAAAAGTAAATGATTTTGATAAATAAAGTTTGTATTGATTGAAATAAAGGTTAAAGTTATAAAAATTTGAATCAAAATAAAATAAACCTACTAAAAATGTAAAAGCTAAAAACTCAAAAAAATATATCAAAATGGATGTTGAATTAAAGAGCACAAAATTTTTAAAAATATGGTGAAATTAGATCATAAAAAAATTAAACGAATTAAAAGATATTTAAATTTAAAAATAAATGTGATTAATTAGTTAAGAAGTAACATGTGTCACCCCATTATTGGAGCCCCTTATTTTAGTTTGTTAGAGCTCCCTCTTTTTGTTATTTTTTAGTTAGAGAAATGAAACATGTCACTCAATGATTGGAGCTCATTATCTTAATTTTTTGTAAATCCCACAACTTAAATGCTTTATATAGTATAGATAAACGGTGACACTTTATATATAATATTGCTTAACAAAAGGCCTCATTATATAATTTCTTACAGGGCCCTAAAAAATTTCGCCGATTCATGGTACGACCCTGAATCTTTTAAACAACTTCTCAATATATTATGTATACATAACATTTAGCGTCTACTATTCACCAAAGATTTGACCCGCAACTGTTCATGTTAGATTAACCCGGTTACTTTTGACCGTTAGATTAACCCGACCCAAATTATTTCTTCATATCTGTTGACTCTCACAGTTGTTGGTGTTGGTTTCCACCATTTTCCAGAACCTCCCATCACAGCCACAAATCACAATGAAAACCTAAATCAATGATCAAACTTTTTTCCCCCAGCAAACTACTGGCGGAGGTGGTTTAATCGTCCGTTATGAACCCGCAAAAATAACTTGGTATTCAGATTCTGTCATGAGGCAAGTGTTAAAATTTTAGGCAGATCCTAATTTTACCCCATATTTTGGTTGTTTTTTGGTGCCTTACGATGTGATGAGCCAATTTTCTATTGGTTTGAGTTACGATCTGGGTGAAAAAAGTACCAGAAACATAAAGGAAGGTAAAATTAGTATTTTTTTTTTAGATAAACGGGGTTGCCTAATTAGTTTTGTTTATCTTCACAGCTTATGAGGTTCTTTGATTTTCTGAAACCTGATTAGGAAAAGAACTGTACACATAGGTAGAATTAGGGTGTTATAATTTGTGTTTTATGCTAGTTTTGTGTTTTTTTTTTATAAATTTTAGGGGTTTATAGCTTTGACTAATTAGTTTTGTTGTTTTCTTAGATTGGCTTATTTTTTCAGATTATGAGATTGTTCATTCTTGGAAACCCGATGAGGTGGTTACTTTTTTAGGCTTACTGAATGCTTACTTTAGCTTATGGTGTCAGACGTTGTTTATGATTGGTTGACGCTTGATTTTTTGATGCTTTTCTAATAATGTTCTTCTTATCCTTACAGTGCACTTTGTTAAGTAATAAAAGTCTGGTAATAAGTGTTAACTGTAGTTGTTGAGTATAAGTGTGGTTACAATTGCTTATTTTGAGTGGGCGTTGGTAAATTAGGGGTTGTTTGATTATTTTAATTGTGTATGTGATTGTTTGATTATTGTCGTTGTTTGTTTTCCAGTCTAAACTTACAGGTTATTTAAGCTCAGCGTCATGAGGTCATGTGCATAAGAGTCTGTCTGGACTCTGGATAAATGCAAAGTTGCTGCTGATAAAGTATTTCTTTATGTTATTGTCAAGGAAAAATTAGTAGATGGGCTAAATGGGACGTTTCGTTGCACTCTTTACAACAATGTAATGTTGTTTTATAACTTTTATTACTTTATTTTGTTGCAAATCTTTCATTTAGAACTTATGCTTATGAGCTTTGGGTACTAAAATCAGTTTGTTTTGTTTTAACTGTGCAATTAACAATAAGTTGCTGAACTAAGCTTTTATTCAGCCAAACATCGTTTCAAGTAACCTTTTTAATAATTATGCAGGGTAAAATAACAATTGAACCTCACACAGGCGGGTTCATCTCAACAATAGCAGCAGGAAGAAGTAATTAGAATGTATCTATTGATATCATACGTCGATTGACTGGGTCCGCAGATGATTCTAAAAGTTCGTTTTTGCCTTTGTCGCACCTTATAGGTGAAAGGAAGGTAAAATGTTATTTACGTCTTTGGTTTCTGTTGATGGCCAATATATTTTTATGTCTGTGTTGATAATGAAATGTTCTGTGATGTCATAAAACGAAGAATAATAGGATGTTTACGTACTTCAGGTTGTCTTTGTTTATGGTTATTTCGTCAACTTATGGGCATTTTCAACTTTTGGGAATCTAGCAAGCATAAATTTTTAGGCAAATAACCTGATGACTTTGAACTAAAATAAGCTATAAGATTAGATGGGAAAACATGAGCTTATGAACTTCTAAAAATTTCCAAAAACTCATAGGCCCAAAAATAACCATAACTGCTTACCAGTCGTGCCGTTTGTTCATGTTATGCTCTACCGCCCATGTCTTTATATAATTTTCAGATTATGTTCTATATGTAACATGCCAACCATGGTGTATGTGCTTCTAAGCAAAGTTGCAGTTAAGGTCATCCGTATCTTGTCGGCGCGAAAAATTGAATTTGCACCCATGGAAGGTTCACGCTTTTGTTTACTTTTGTTGCTTATAAAATTCAGTTTTTGTGGGTTTTATGATATTGGGTTTGTTTCATTATTAGGGTTTATTGATGGGCTATGATGGTAAACTGATGTTTTTTTTCACAAACTAGAATTTGTGGGAGAACACTGGTTGATCAATCTAACATTTGTCGGGTCAAAACTTTTATGAACAGTTCAACGGTTATTGTTATATTTATATAATGAAGTGGGTCGTCCAAAATTTAATCCGTGATTTGGCGTGGCGAGTACCGGATGGCATGATTATGCAACCGTGTTTCTTTGCAGCCATAACAGAATGAGTTTCATTATAATCGAGATTGTAGGGATTTTGAGGAGGAACATTACTAGGCATGCATCCATGGGTTATGTATCCTTTGTTATAATTTTTTTTGGCAAAACCTCACGCACGAAGCTTCGGCTGTGTCACTTACCTTACATTTTATGGGGCTATGGTGAATTTTCCTGCACATTTACTCTTCCTTGAGTGTCACTCACACATTCCCGTATCTTGGCGGGGTAACCACGAATGTCACGTGGTTGCAGCCGTGGTGGGTGTGTCGAGTCGCCCAGGGAAAGCCAAATCTGGCCCTTATTTTTAGTTCAATAGTTCAACTACTTTTTTTCGTACATACGTATAAAATTCTCTGTAAACAACAAATAGACTACATTTATGTGTGGAAGCTGGTAAGCGTTGACGTATGTTTGTTACTCATGTCTTGGTAAGGCACCCAGAACGGGTTGCAAAAATGCCAGTTGTTGTGTGGTTCTCTTACATTTGCATACCAAAGAGAATCATTGGATCCCGAGAATGAAGAGTAATATATCTTGCTATCCAGCTTTGTTGATTGAATGGCATGTTAGACCTGTGATCATCTATAAATTAAGGCTATTAAAACTGAGCTACAAACAGATGATACCAGGTCTGGCATGGCATTCAAACAACAAACCTTGATTGCAACTAAACAAACGATCTCCATTGGTTGTATCGGTCTGCGTCATTATTGTCTGTGCGGTGAGCGAATGATTTTTTTTTAATCTTTTCTTAACGCCGTAATCAGTTAATCACTATCAAAGTATCAAGTTTAATCACGTTGCATGCTATATTTTCAGCGTTAAAAGATGATAGAGGAGATAACAGGAAGCCTAAGGCGTTCGATAAAAAACAATACTTGAGGAGGTTATGTGGAAAACTGGAAGGGGGGTTGAATAGTTTTGCCAATTAAAACTTTGTTTTAAAGTATTTAGATAGACTTATGTCAATCTATTTAAATGTGTATGTTGGATGTTGATAGATAGCTATGTAAGTGTGTAATGCAAAGGTAAAGAGTAAGAAACACAAAACCACGACACGAGTGTTTATAGTGGTTCGGCTACAAGGACACCTTCCTTGCCCTACTCCACTCCCCGAGTTACCTACTCGAGAGTTCGTAATCACTACACAACACAAACTCCTTGTGGCGGAGAAGCCTTTACAACGTCGCCTACTCTTTTTCCGGTGTAAGGCTAGACACCGGGTTCTTCCACGAGGTAGAACCACACCTATCACAACGTTGCCTACACTTTATCCGGTACAAGGCTAGATACCAAGTTCCATTATAAAGGAGGAACTACTACCCAACATTACACAGCTCCTATCCCAAAGGAGACCCACTCCTTATTACAACATCATCAAGGATATCAATATCATTGGACACAACCTATCTATATTTGTACATCGATGCACCATATCGATTGTACACCCTTGACATCTTTCACTAATGCCCTTAAAACGATCTTTTGGCACCTTTCACTAATGCCTTCGACTTGACCCTTTTGGCATCCTTCACTAATGCCTTTGACACAGACGTTCGGCACCTTTCACTAATGCCTTCGTTTTGACCCTTTTGGCATCCTTCACTAATGCCTTTGACACGGACGTTCGGCACCTTTCACTAATGCCTTCATCTTGATCCTTTTGGCATCCTTCACTAATGCCTTTGACACGGATGTTCGACACCTTTCACTAATGCCTTCGACACAACACTTCTAGAGAGGAAGAAAGAAATATCAACAAGAGAACTTCAGTAGTCTTGATGATGACGAAGCATGACAACTCATGGACTTGAGCTTGCTTGACTTCAAGAGGTGGTGATCTCGCCTTTAAGAGGAACCTAGAGAATCACACAAAAACAAACATAAACTACATAGAAAGATCCTTTGGATCTGAGGTTAAGAGTTTACAATACTAAGAGAAAGTATGTGTAGGAGTGGCTCCTTACAATGAAGAAATGACTCACTATTTATAGACAAAAACATACTACTGTTCCACGGATCCCACGGATCCCTTGTTGGAGGGATCCATCTAGTGTATCTTGAGGGATCCGTGAGACGCTCCTCATTAACCATGGGTTATGGGTCTTAGACTTTGGACCATGGGTATCAAAGTAGATACAATGTATCTAGAAGATGCAATGCATCTAGTCCATGGGTTATGGGTTAGCTCCGTGGGTCATGAATAATACCCATTATGACTTATGCATGATGTCATGCAATGGGTCATGGGTTATGCTTCATGGGTATGGGTCATGGACTTTGGGTTTTACCAAACTACATTCAATGTATTAAGTCAATGGGTTAAATGCTTAAACTTCTACCCATTCTATTACCCATTATAATACATACTAAGTATATATCTACCCAATATGTAAAAACTAGTTGTTGTACATATACATTACTAAATCATGAAAAACACTATTACTTGTTTAGTGATTTATATGAAAATGTAAGTGTGTTACTAAACTATTGGCTCAAACCATTTACGTATTTTATTTGTTTCATTAAAATGATTTTACGTTTGTTATCGACAAAATATTAGAAGATCGTAAAATATAAATCAGCGTTTTACGGCTTATTTGTATTAATAATCTCCCCTTTTTGTAGATGACAAAATATAAGATTATTTTAAGGAAAAACTAAAATTCGTAAAAGTTTGAATTGGAGTTTTTACTCTCTTCTCCCCCTTTTAAGAAAAACATGTGAAAAAGAAAGAAAAAAGAATAATAAATAGAGAGTAAGTGAGGAGAAGTATTCTCGACTTAGCTCCCCCTTGACGAGTCCATCCCTTTGTGAGGGCGTCAAGTAAGAAGAAATACTAAACTAGTGTATTGCAATTATGTTTGCAAATGGTTTCGTCTTTGTGACGAATATGCCCCCCCTTGATGATTGCACCTTTGCAAGGAGGACATCAAGTAATATAATTCTATGTGAATGATATTGCAAATGTTTTTGCAATGTTTTGCTTTGACAAGGAACTCCCCCTAGCTAAGGGTGTCAAAGTCTTCATGAGTATATTGAAAATATACAAAACAAAGGTTAGAAAACAAGTATATAATGCATAATTTCCTGCAAATAAGACTCAAGTTAGTAATAAACAAGTCTTCTGTTGCACGGATCCCACGGTTCCCTCTTTGGAGGGATCCGTCTAAGCTAAATTGAGGGATCCGTCTGTCTGTGAGCTAAAGACAACAATGGTGATGCAAAAATTGATGTTAACATCAAAATGAGATGTGTATTAAGGCACCAAACATATTCTCAAGACAATATGGTATGTAACATGTAATATCATTCAATAAAAATACGAGAAATGATCTACATATCTCTAAAACTAAGAGAATGATTTAAACATAAAATATGATTCCTAAACTATCTAAGTTAAGCTTAAGACTAGGACACCACTTGAATCCTTAAGCTCAAGGTTTTTTAGGTTTGTTGATCTCGTAGAAACGTTCGAGGAGGTGATAAAACATGAAACGTTGATCTTCACGTACTTCATGTATCAAGCTTTCAACATGTTGACAATGATAAAAATATTTGTCATGGCTCAGAAATGGTGGTGGTAGAAAAGGAATGGCTTGAGATGGAAGGTTTGGTTGAGATTCCACAAAAGAAGGAGGAATTTGCGGAGGTATATTTGGAGGTGATTCAACCAAAGGTGGTGGTGGTGGAATATGTGATGAGGATGGTGGTAGAGAGGTATCTACTTCCATGTGATCGGGTGGTTGACTTTGATGATTCCTCATAATCCAAAAGGGACTATTTGAGGGTGACGGAGAAAAAGATGCCGGGGCTAGTGTTGATTCAACACCTTGATTTTGTTGCGCTATTCTTTCCATTGAGGAGAATGTTGGCAATGGTGGAGGATGAGATGCCATAGGAGGCAAGTTCTCTAGATTGTAGAGGTATGGTGATGAGAGTAGAGTGGTGAATGATATGGCTCTAGGCACTAAGGGTGATGGTTTAGTGGAAATAAGAGTGTTTGGTTTAGGGGGTATGGTGGTGTTTGGCATTGGTAGTTTTGTGGGAACAATCCTTTTGGGGATTGGTTTGATAGGTGGAGGGGAGATCCTAGCATTTGTGGATTTAACGGGAGATGATTCGGTTGAAGAAATTTCGTGAATAACACGAGCAAGTTTCTTGGGTGGTTCTTTGGTGGATGAGTTACCACTAGGAGCTTTCCTCATGATGAGATGATTAAAAAATAGTGTGGTAAAGGTTTCTAAATGCTGAGATGTAGATGATGACTTTAGGAGTCTTAACAAGATGGTTTATAAAGGGAGGGATTTGGCAAGTGCATTCAAGACTTAAGCCACTAAGATCCTTTGAAATGTAATGATTTGTATGCACAAGAGTCAACTTTAGAGTTGCACTGATCAAGGAGGTTAATTAAGACAGGATAAAGTGTTCAAGTTAGAAAGGAGAGCTTGAAATGATTGTTTTAGCTAGAGTTTAGCTGAATCTATCACCCGGATCCCACGGTTCCCTCCAATGAGGGATGTGTCTAGGCTAATCCTAGGGATCCGGTTCTCAGCAGCTAAGAAAAGAGCAAAATGATGTTTGTAAGGTCTAATACCTATACATCTTGAGTGTCTTAGTCTTCTTAAGTGTCTTAAATGAAATGTGACTTAAATGATCAAGGGTAATGAGTGATGGTAGCTAATGATTGCCTTTTATGGAAGAAAATGGGATTTTATGAGCACCAATGGGTGATCAAGGATGAAACTAGGAGATTTGAGAGTTTTAAGTGGTGTTAAATGACCCTAGAGATCAGATGGCAACTTAGGATAAAATTTAAAAATTCCTTAAAAATTATAAGAATTGAGAAACTAGTTTTTGACCCATTTTGAGGTAGGAATGACTAAAATCAATTTACTAAAATTGAAAGAATTATAAAATTAGATGTGTTAACATGTGAGAAATGATGTGTGAGTATAGGAGCGGAAGGATGATGAGTTTTGGTGAAATGATAAATCAAAAAGCACCTTGAGTGTGATCCTAAATGAGCTATGAGTGAGTGTGAAACTTACTGAGCTCGAGAAAGACTTAAATGGTCCTAAGGCATTATGTTTAGCTAGTGTGAAGTGGTCTAGTGGGTTGGTTTGATGTCTGTATTGCATTTCTGTCACTCCGGATCCCACATATCCCTAAAAGGAGGGATCCGTCAAGAACAAATTGAGGGATCCGCCAACTGCAGATCAGTAGCATCACAAAAAATGTGCAGTTTTTGCACTATACTATGCATATTGATTGCTACTAGTCTCTATTGTAAATGAGCATCAAAACAAGTAAATACCTCATAATCCATAACATAAATAAGAGTAGTAGTGATAATATCCAAACAAACAAGATAAACCATTCACAAACATAAGCATCCATTGCAAAGATGATAAATGATATGTCTAAAAACAACCATAATCCTAATGTCTCTTTTGTCAATCTTTTCTCTTCCTCTTTCTCGACGTCACGAGGTAGTTAGTTAGGCATTGGATCATACCCTTCAATTGTTTGAATTTTTCGGTCTCGTTTGGAAGAGTTGGAAGTTGTTCAAAGTAGGTTATGGGGTCCAAGTTGACGTTGGCAACGGGGTTGACATTTAATTCTTCTTCGTCCGAGGAGTCCGAGAGAGCACGAGGTCTTTTTCCATTGATCATGAATCGTTTAAAAGGTTGTTTGGTGAGTGGTACCATGACGTGATCGGCAAGAAAATGATCATCGTTGATAGGAGAAGGTTGCATTGCACTAACATACTCACGGATTCGTGTTAGGAGCATACCATAGGGAAGTACCATGTTGTTGGCTTTGAATACACTGGCTATTCTTTTCACCATGTAATAGGCAAGGTTAAATGGTCTTTGGTGAATGAGGCAATAAATCATTTGGACAAGACATGCATTTGGATGGTCTTTGTTTCCGACCAAACTAATGAAATTTTCCCTAAGAATTTCTTCCCACTTTCTATAGATGGGATTCATTTCGAAGAGTTCCATTTGAAAGGGATCACGATGAATAAGCTCTTTTTTGCGGTTGAAGCGAGATTGGTCGGCTCTAATTTTGAAAATGGTGTCTCGAACAATTGCGGGGTCATCAAGAGGAGTGCGGTAGATTGGTTTGGGATCTAGTGCAAAAGATTGTGTGGATATTGCCCAATCTTGGGAGTACATACAAATTCCTTTACAAGGAATGCAGAGGATTTGTGCAAATGTGTTGAGGGGTAGAGTAATGCTTTGTTTATTGATGATAAAAGCGATTGAGATGCTTTCATCACTATTGAGGATGATCCTAACACTTTTGTAAAACTCAAAGATGAAAACAGGACAAATTTGTTCATCAATATCAAGGAGACAATCAAAGTTGATTGCCGAGAAGACTTGTCGAATGTCGGTATTTTCAAGGAAACATTCTTTAACTACACGACCTTCGTGAATAAGTCATTTTTCAAGATTTTTGAAGATTTTACGATCGGTTTTCGAAAACTCCTTTTTTCGATAGTATCTAGAAAGGTAGTGGACGGTATCATGGTGGTCTTGTTAGGTAGCTTTGGGCATGGTTGGTCCTAGCAAAACAAAGATTCCAATTAGGTAAAATTTGTTTGAGATGGGTTTATGGTTTTGATTTGTATTAACAATGTTGTAAACACAATAGAATCTTAATTATGTGAACACCCTTATTAGTGATTACTTTTGCAAAATCTAATTTCATCAATTGATGTTTTAAGAAGAGAAATTAAAAATCATAAACCCTAGGATGAAGATGATGACGAGTAGAACATATGAGTGTAATTACTTACAATGATGTTCAAGAAGGAGATTCTTAAGGATATGAAGCCCTATGGAGATGGAAGCAAAAATTGGGTCGTTTTTGTGTTTTGATAGGAGAGGGAAAAGAGCAGAACTGGTTTTGAAAAGCGCTTAATTGCTTTTCTGTCACACGGTTCCCCCGGATCCCTTGTAATTGGGATCCGGCTAGTACAACTCGTGGGATCCGGCTACTGTGGACAGAAAAAAGGTGTTTGGTGTTATTTTTGTAATAAGTTATACAATAGCTTATAGACCAAAAATAACTTTGAGGTTCCTAATTGAATAGACGTTTTGGTCAACGTGTTTTGATAGGTTAACTATCAAGGATCTATTTGTGACGGCGGCGTTGGTTTGACGATCTTTAGGAAATCAAAGAGGAATACTATTCCCGATGATGAGTAAGTCGAGAAAGTGGTGAAGAGAGACTTTTTAGAGACTTGCAACTATAAACGACTTAATTAAAAAAGTATATTATCAACATATCCATGTAAACGTAAAATAGATAATTTGTGGATAACTGAACATACCTCTAAAATATTGATATGGTTTATAGAGACCATATATCCGAAATACTTCATGAGCTTTTAAAGTAACCCGTTGTACTAAGTATAAGTAGGTTGTGATTAGTTTTGGGTTCTTCCTTGAGAGTAGACTTCATTTTTCTTTGAATAGAAGTGAAGAATTTAGAGAAGTCCTAGCAAGAAGATTTCTTAAAAAGAAATTGTTAGAATAATCTATCTCTATCCAACATAAAAGAAACAGTTTGTTTTAAAAGATTTCCTTCTTTGTAGTTTTCAATCATACACGGATCGTATCAAGTTTTTAAAGTACAACATGCTCTAAGAAACTTGGTAACAAAGCTCTGGTACCAATTGTGGAAAACTAGAAGGGGGGGGGTTGAATAGTTTTACCAATTAAAACGTCGTTTTAAAGTATTTAGATAGACTTATATCAATCTATTTAAATGTGTATGTTGGATGTTGATAGATAGCTATGTAAGTGTGTAATGCAAAGGTAAAGAGTAAGAAACACAAAACCATGACACGAGTGTTGATAGTGGTTCAGCTACAAGGACACCTTCCTTGCCCTACTTCACTCCCCGAGTAACCTACTCGCGAGTTCGTAATCACTACACAACACAAACTCCTTGTGGCGGAGAAGCCTTCACAACGTCGCCGACTCTTTTTCCGGTACAAGGCTAGACACCGGGTTCTTCCACGATGTAGAACCACACCTATCACAACGTCGCCTACACTTTATCCGGAATAAGGCTAGATACCGAGTTCCATTACAAAGGAGTAACTACTACCCAACACTACACAACTCCTATCCCAAAGGAGACCCACTCCTTATTACAACATCATCAAGGATATCGATATCCTTGGACACAACCTATCTATATTTGTACATCGATGCACCATATCGATTGTACACCCTTGGCATCTTTCACTAATGCCGTTAACACGATATTTTGGCACCTTTCACTAATGCCTTCGACTTGACCCTTTTGGCATCCTTCACTAATGCCTTTGACACGGACGTTCGACACTTCACTAATGCCTTCGACTTGAAACTTTTGGCATTCTTCACTAATGCCTTTGACACGGACGTTCGGCACCTTTCATTAATGCCTTCGTCTTGACCCCTTTGGCATCCTTCACTAATGCCTTTGACACGGACGTTCGACACATTTTACTAATGCCTTCGACACAACACTTCTAGAGAGGAAGAAAGAACTATCAACAAGAGAACTTCAGTAGTATTGATGATGACGAAGCATGGCAACTCATGGACTTGAGCTTGCTTGACTTCAAGAGGTGGTGATCTCGCCTTTAAGAGGAACCTATAGAATCACACAAAAACAAACACAAACTACATAGAAAGATCCTTTGGATCTAAGGTTAAGAGTTTACAATACTAAGAGAAAGTATGTGTAGGAGTGGCTCCTTACAATGAAGAAATGACTCACTATTTATAGACAAAAACATGCTACTATTCCACGGATCCCACGGATCCCTTGTTGGAGGGATCCGTCTAGTGTATCTTGAGGGATCCGTGAGACGCTCCTCATTACCCATGGGTTATGGGTCATGGGTCATGAGTCTTAGACTTTGGACCATGGGTATCAAAGTAGATACAATGTATCTAGAAGATGCAATGCATCTAGTCCATGGGTTATGGGTTAGCTCCATGGGTCATGGATAATACCCATTATGACTTATGCATGATGTCATGCAATGGGTCATGGGTTATGCTTCATGGGTATGGGTCATGGACTTTGGGTTTTACCAAACTACATTCAATGTATTAAGTCAATGGGTTAAATGCTTAAACTTCTACCCATTCTATTACCCATTATAATACATACTAAGTATATATCTACCCAATATGTAAAAACTAGTTGTTGTACATATACATTACTAAATCATGAAAAACACTATTACTTGTTTAGTGATTTATATGAAAATGTAAGCGTGTTAGTAAACTATTGGCTCAAACCATTTACGTATTTTATTTGTTTCGTTAAAATGATTTTACGTTTGTTATCGACAAAACATTAAAAGATCGTAAAATATAAATAAGCGTTTTTACGGCTTATTTGTATTAACAGGTTATTTATTTATTTATTTTATTATTATTATTTTTAGGGAGAATTTCATATATATCCCTCATTTGGTTCAAAATTTCATATATCTCCAACATAACTTGAAAATTTCATATATATCCCTCATTTGGTTCAAAATTTTCATATATATCCAACCTAACTTGAAATTTTAATATATATAACTTGAAATTTTCATATATATCCAATCTAAAACTTAAAATTTTCATATATGTCCAAATACCCAATTTATATATAATTAAAATCTTAAACTACATATTAGTACACATGGGTTACGAATATTATTATAATCCGTAATAAACAATTTCAGTACACAAAACATATGTATACTTCATTGCTCCAAATACAATATATAAACATGCTTTTATGATTTATATATTGTATTTGGAGCAATGAAGTATACATATGTTTTGTGTACTGAAATTGTTTATTACGGATCATAATAATATTCGTAACCTATGTGTACTAATATAGTGATTTGAGAGATTGTTTATATGGAAATAAGAAATATACACGTGAATTAAAAAAAAAGATACGAAAAAAAAACAGAGGGTTTAATGGTCATTTAACATTAAATGATATTAAATATGTATTTTAAACTTGTAATTAAATATAAATAGGGTATTTGGACATATATGAAAATTTCAAGTTAGGTTGGATATATATAAAATTTTGAACCAAATGAGGGATATATATGAAATTCTCCCTTATTTTTAAGTTGGTGGTTAACTTACGTATTTATTCATCGTCTACTTATAAATAACCACTTATAAGCTACATATGTTTCAAAATAAACTAGTTAAATGAGCTTATGAAACATAAGTTCAAGAACACATAAGCCCAAAAAAAGGTTACAAACACTCCTAACAATGTGTTATTTAGAACTTTCTTTTCGATTAAGGAAATTGTAAAGGTTTAAGAGTTTGATTATGGTTAAATTAGTTTCACGTCGAGTAAGTTGTATGATTTGCCACCTAGAAATATGTTCATTGTGCATAGGAAAATATGTTTCTCTAAATTTGAATTACGACATAACTGTTTTCCTACGTTATCCGAGTTTGGATTAAGCTGATTCAATTTAATACTGTCATTTATAAGGAACTAAATTACTCTCAGTATAAGAAAATTAAGTATTGTTAGCGTATTTAGCAACAACTTTTCTTTCTAATTCAGGCTGGAATGGATGAAGATTATCATACCAATGTGAATCTCTTAGATCAGTACATTGACGAGGAAAAGAAAACTTCTAAAGAACGTGCAACAACGAAGTCAGTTGGAAAGTAAAAAATAATGTAAGCTCAGTTTCATGTTATCGCAGTAAACTAATACTTTTTTGTTTATAATAAGTAACGATTTGCCATCCACAGTAGAAGGGACCGACTGTAGAAATGAGGCCCAATCTATTCTATGGACAACAAGAAATGGTCATTTTTGGAAGCTAAAGTTCAAGCTAGAAATTTTCCATTCGTCTAAACATATTTTGAACCATATTTATTATATTCCGAGGCTCAAAAATTGTCCAATTATGTGAATAAACTAAAAAATATAATTCAGTTCTTTGTAACATGCAAAGTTCGCCCCCGAGTATTTATTGCTAATATTAGTAAATTCATATTAACATTATTAATTTTATTAAATGTAGTTGGTTAAATTTTTCTTTATTACAAAGTAATCAAAAAAATTCTTGCTGCTATCTTCATCTTATTGGACAATCATGTATATCAACTCCTCAAGATATAATTAAAAAGGTATTGCTTTAAAATTTACAAGGTTTTCTTTACCATAAGCAATAAATAAACCAAATACAGTATGGATCTTTTTGGCCGCAAAAGTAGAAGAAAAACTTTTATGTCATTTGAGTCATGATTCAGTGCTCTTTCTTAGGTAGGATATAGTGTTGTCACTCCGGCCCATTTTTATATCAAAAAACACATACAGATTTACACACCCACTTCATTTTTTATCAAAAAAAGATGCACTCAGATCCAAACACCCATGAATAAACTGAATATATCATCACTCGAAATGAAAAATTGAAATGTGGGCTGATCACATGTGGAAAATCGGTAGATAGTTGGTTGTCGAAGATTGATTAGGTGAATGACTACTTATTCATACATCACATAAGTTACAAAGACAACCACAAATATTAACAACATGCTGTTAATCAAAGACACACCATCATACCATAGCTCCACCTAACAAACAGGCCATCAAACAGACACACAAGACAACAACCTAATCATACATATCCATCATGAACACATGACGGTTCTTCTCAACCCTTCCTTCACGCGCCAAATCAAGCACTTCAATCAAACCAGCCAAGATCTGGTGATCCCTATCCTGTGCTTCTTTCAAACATTGAAGACCATCGGTAGCAATATCATTAAATGGGCTAAACCTCCACCCTTCCTCAAGCAACTCAGTTCTTTTCTCAAGCCTGCGACGAACATCATCACATTTCTCCCCCAACAACATGCTAAAGCCTTCATTTTCACTCTGCTCTTGCACGAATAGGAATTTGAAAGCGTGGTAAAGTTCATCAGAACCACATGCATCTTTCAGTTGATCAAAGTTGGGAGTTGAAACCATTTTCTTAACACACTCTTACAAAAAATAACAAGGTATACAGACAACTATGTGAGCAAAAAAAACAACTTATATAGGCAAAACAAACAGTAACATCTAGTTAATCCAACCAAACTAGCACAATATCTCATTGGCTTCTCTTTCCAATAACAGATTCCAAAAACAAAAAAAACAACACCTATACTGCCCAAAAGCTAAGGCTCTACAAAACTAACACAACCTATAAAGATAGAAAAGCAAAGAGAAGATACTCTGTGGCCAAATTGAAATAGATTCACAATACATCCACACCACATATTCAAAACACCTAGGTATCAACAAAAACAGGTAAAAAAAATAACAATTAATCTTTCTTAAATTAACATACACAAATTCAAAATATACAATTCCCTAATTTCATAAAGCTAAAACATACCAAATCATAATAGAACAAGGTATGCATGCTACGATATGTAGATTGTTAATTACCTAAATTAATCTACGACCTAAGTCACTCAATTGATCTTCATCTGAGAAGAAGATAAGAAAAAATTAAACCTGCAGTCTTTGTTTTGAAGCGGTAGACAAAGTAAAATGCTATACGACTTTTACAAATGTACCTCTTTTTTATTTTTTGGGTATTCATAACCCAATTCCTTTATAAAGATAAGGCAAATACTTAGAGAATCCTAATAACCTTAAACAAAAGAATTTATAAAAAATATATATGCACCCAATGACCAGATGGATCTCTGTACCATTTCAGCTTCAAGATAAACATATGAATCGACCTCAAATAGATGTGACAACAGTGCAATTCAATTATATGCTATTAACTATATGTTTGTTGTGCAGTAAATATACTAATCTCGCGATGGGCCTCTATTTGTCATGACTTCATGCATTTTTTATAGCTGAAGACCATACCACCTCACACAAAAAGCCATCTATGCAAAGCAATCTGTAAGGTAAAAAGATCTTGCTACAGTTTGAAAAGAGATGGATCATACCCGTCTACAATTGTTGCGAATATCCGATGTTTAGTCATAACGTAAAGATATTGCCACACGGGACTCATTATTACCTGTTTTGTTCTGAATTTACCAAAAAATAAAAAACGTCTCTATGTTTTCTTCTGCTTGATACTGCTTATGTCAGAATACCAGCTTTTTGGAATGTGTTCACTATGAAAAACTTTTCTCTAAACAGCGTTGGTTTTATAACAAATCAGGCCTAATATATATACTTAAATATGCGTTCAGTTCAAGGTATGATTTGGGACCGAACTGGTTGTTACTAAAAGTTTACTAGAATAATCACCACTTTTTGTTGAAGCTATAAACGTTTGTTGTTAAGCTTAACCAAACACCACCTTAATGTAATTGTACAACTTCACCAATGGAGCATTAGTCCATTGGTTGGAGCACTTGTGCTTGAGTCAGTTGACTCGGGTTCAACTCCTGTCCTTGTCATTTTCTTTATATAGGTACCCACCTCCGCAAAACCTATGGGCACACTGGAGAGACTTTGTGGAATAAGAGATCAGGGGTCCGAGTCTTGGCTCGTGCTCACTCTAGTTGGTGCCCCACTAGGCCAGGAGAGTTGCCGGAGCTATTCCTTGTGGGGTGGACAATGGCTGGTGCCAAAAGGCGCCCGGGGTCAGGGTGTTCCCGCCAATCTACACCTTTTTTTGTGGAATTGTACAACTTCTACCCTTCTACCAAGGAACATGTTTAACATTGAAACGTCGAGGCCGACTTAAACGAATTTGGATTTATTAACATTGTCTTCAAACATCAAAGTACATCCACTTTCGGATAAAAAAAAAGACAGGCGTATTGTTCTTGGGATTAACATTAAAGAGGACACACAAACTAAAGTTGGCGGTTTTGGTAACTTGCGGTTTCTTGCCTACTGCTTGGCACGGATTCCTTCATACTCTGGTAATTTATTAAATTATATTTTCTACATTTTCAACTGTTGTGATTTCATCAATATTTATACTTTTGTACACTTTCAGGATTAGTTTGTATTCTAAAACAATCCAATTATTGTTACAAAACACTCTATACAACAAACTATTCTCCCTTTAGACTTCTTACCCAACCCGGCTATTTTGTCTCCTTTAACAAATGTCCAACATATCATGTGTAGCTAAGATTTTGCTATTTTGGCTATAAGATTGGATAGGTCATGTACACGTATACAAATTTGCCCCTTTGCAGATTAGTTTTTATATTATTGAATTATCCTGTATGATCTTTAAATCAGATTTTTTTGCTGTCATGTGCAGGTGATGAAACCCCTTGCCTCTCAACCGAGAGGTCAGGGGTTCGATCCTCACTCCCTACAAAAGGCCGGAGGTCCTTTCTACCTTTGGTAGATCTCTCTACCTTAGGTAGGGGTAAACATCTTAACCTCCCCATACACTATTGGTACCCATAACCCGGCATTGTTACTTTACTTTACTTTACTTCTATGTGCAGGTGATGAAAAACTTTCGTAGGCCCAACCCATCCACCTTTGTTGAGCTTAACATTCAGTATGAAGAGCATTATTCTTGATAAACTCAACTACTTGGCAAGTTGTTCTTTAAACAAAGAGGAGCATCATTTTTATTAAAGCAGATTTAGCCTATCATGCGTGAACCGGAACAAAAACCTGTAATTTTATTCTAATACTTTCTTATTATCACATCAAACAATACAGATGACAAATTGCCAAAAATGATCAGGTTCTCATCATGTTTTATATTTACTATATTTATGCTTATGAAGTATTTAATGTTTCTAAACCGAATCTGGGAAAAACAATGGAGTCTTGGATGATAAAGACGCCTATAATTTTTTTTAGAACGGCCACACACTTGAAATTCGACCCCCAAGTTAAACCATCCAAACGGGCAGGCCCCGGGACCCGAACCACTAGGAGAGATTCGAGAAGAGAAACCTCTAGAACTCACGACTTCGCACTAGGAGGAAAACCTGAACTTTTTGTCTCTTGTGAGACTTGAACCCTGGGTAAAACCTCCCCCAAGCTCTAGAAGGAGCCCATGTGGCCAACTGATGCAAACAATCCGTCGCCAAACGTAAGTCTACATCTCTTTTTAAACATAAATGCAATACATGCAATATACAAAAGCTCAAATCCAGCCAAACTACCTGCAGCGAAGCGCGGGCTAACATCCTCGTTTGATTACATTTACTGGAAGCATATAAACAGATGCCCAATAAACCTGCATTGAGGACAAGATAAAAACAAACAATTGAATTCTTACATATGTAAGAACCTTATTCCTCCAACAATTTATTCTAGTTTCCACCTTCTCTATAAGACATTTAAAATCACTAACTCCATGTCTATTTGCAAGGGGAACCCACAATACTTCAAAGGCAGTTTGTCACACTTAAATGGCACAATTTGTAGAAGTTCTTTCTTGACACTTTCATTAATACTCCTAAAAAAGATTATACTTTTGATGTAGTTAGGGAATAATACATACAATTGGCTAAATTCATCCAAAGACTTCTTTATCACAAACAAAGACTCTTTGTCATCATTGCATAGAAGGTCATCAACAAAGCAGATATGAGTCAATTTAAGCTCCTATAAATTCTTAATATGTTTAATAACTTTTTGTCTCCATGCGTAAGATATTCCAAAAATTTTAGTACTGACTAATCAGACACCGGATAAAAGATTATACAACTTGGTTTCAAAATAAAGCAAATAAAATACATAAACAAATGGATTCATGATGACATGATTCCAAATTAAATATTACACTTCTATCTCCCAAGTACGTGAGTTTCTTATTTACTTTGGGATACACTATTCATACGTCTAGAAGTTGGGTTTATGTTAGGATAGTTTTAAGCTTTATTAAACTTATATTCTGTTTATAGCTTTTTGATATAAACAAAATTATAAAAATAAAAAAAAAATAAAAAAAAAAAACAAAAAAAATAGCCACCGTATGAATAAAAATATAGCCACCGTATGAATAACTTATCCCATTTACTTTATGTTAGAAGTTGGGGTTAGGGTTGTGATGATAATTTTTGATATCTTTTTAAATTGTGCATGTTCACTTTTCGTATAAATATTTCGACCCTATTGATGTTTGGGTATCACGAAATCATTATCGGGACTGTTCTTCCTATCATTTATGGATAAAAAAGTTAATTTACTCCATAAATAATACAGTACTACCCAATGATCATATACTATAATATAGTCACTTGCGTATTTCATTTTTCCTTTAACTAAAGTTCCAATTCAAAGACTTTTACAACCCCAAATGAGTCTACAAGTCTTTGGTTGAAAAAAACATTATAACAATGACACGTTAAGATACAACGGGACAAATTTTTCATCAAGTGTCCTATTTTTTATTACATCATGCATTCACACTTGGAATTTTGCGCTAAATAACAAGAAAATTAGTTAAGGGCCTTTTAGAAACCGAGTGCTGAAAAAAATACTAATGGACCAGATACTACTACTATGGGGGTGTTTGGGATTGCTTATTGAAAATAGGTTATTCGTTTTGAAAACGGATAATTAGATAATCAGCTGTTGCAAAACGTGGTTTTGAAATATGGTGTTTGGATTAGATTATGTTGTATGATTTAATTACATAATCCCTTTAGATAAATCAACTTTTTCAAGACTTTATTTGGCAAATAAGATTATTTATAACTAAATATGCAAAATGACTAAAAAGACATTAGTCCATGTATGATGCAATTTTATAAAATTGAATATGTATAAAGTCTAACATACAACTCATAACATTTTGATAAAATATATTACGTCACTATATTTTTATGTTGATAAACACAAGTATTTTTACCTACCCTTCTTATTTTCATCCACATAAATCTACTTTCCACCTTTACCCACTTATCTTCCACAAACAAAACTTTTGAAAGTATTTAGAATCCATTCTTTAATAATATTACCATCGTTCTTCACCATTTTTATGGAGTCAACAACACTTTACTTTGATCAAAGTTAGCAATACATAACAAATCATCGGCCATCTTGTCCACGACCCATGTTTACTCATCAAAATTTTAAAAAAAAAATATTGATGGAATCATCTTCCATTAATTCGTGAAGATGGATTCATCATCTAAACTATATATTTATCATTAAGAAAAAACTTCAAAACATCCCTAATTCGTTAGTTCTAAATGGCTTGGTGAAAGAGGAAGAAGTATGTTTAAGGGGTAATATGGTAATATGCTTATTTGAGATAATTGCGTTTTCAAAAGTAAATCATGACACCTTATCCAAAACCACGCTTTGGCTCTTCCAAAAAAAGTGATTTTCCGATCACCATTGCCAAACACCATAAATCTGATTATTGCGTTTTCAGATCGTGATAATCAGATAATCTGATTCAAACCGCACTCCCAAACACCCTCATTATGTGCTACAAGGGTGAATGTTTATAGCAAGTAAACAAAACGATGTACTTAGAGCAAGGGGTATGGGGTTCTTCACTTCTCGTCGTTGCAAACGTGGCAACTCGCCACTTCTCTTCATCCCGACCATACCATTGTGGCTCGCCACAATGGTTTTACCCAACGACGAAGAAAATGACAGAAACCAAATACTACCGTTAGTGTGTTTTGAAAATAAATATGAGGGTGGGTGGGGCCCAAATGAAGAGAAGTTGGTAAGTTGTGATTGGGGGTATTTTTAGTTAGTTCACACTTGTGTTTGCGCTAAGTAACAAGAAAATGTGGAAGTGAGGGCCTTTAGAAACCGCAGTGCCAAATACTAATGAAGATACTACTACTATATGGCAAGGGTGAATGTTTATAGCACTTGCTCTTAAAAGAGCATGAGTTATTCAAAGTCTTTTTACTCTCTTTATATTTTCTTCTCTTTTGCGGCATCTTCCACTTTCTCTTGCACTTCTTTGAATACTACCGCTGATAAAAAATGCTCTGCTGAAGAGAGCCATGCTTTGGTTCTCTTTAAACAAAGCCTATTCTCATCAATGACACATGGTATGATTGGAAAAGTTCGGGTTATCATTCAATACTGATGAACTGGAACACAAGTACAGACTGCTGTAACTGGGAAGGAGTTACATGCAACCACTCCACGAATGATGTTATTGGTCTAGATCTTACTTGTGGTATGCTAAGTGGCATCATCCATCCTAACAACAGTACTCTCTTTCACCTTCGTCACCTCCAGAGACTCAATCTCGTTTATAACTATTTTACTTCCGAAATTCCAGGTGAGATTGGAAGGTTATCAAATAGTCTCACACATTTCAACATTACTGATTGTTGGTTTTCTGGCCAAGTCCCAACAGAGATTACTCACCTTCATAAAGTCTCCTTAAAAATTCAACTCTTTTAAAAGACCTTCGCTTTCTCAAGTTAATATAGGTTCGGTTTTACCAACTTATCTTAATATCTCTTCTGTGAGATTACTGGATCTCTCTTACTGTGGTTTGAGGGGGTTCCTTCCCAATTCTCTAGTTAACCTAAGGCACCTTAGGTATCTAGATTTATCAGCTAACAAATTTAGCGGGACTGTGCCATCTGGTTTGTTTACTCTTGCATCTTTAGAAACTCTCTCTTTATATAATAACATGCTTGGCGGAAATATACCATTCGAGTCATTTGCTCTTCCACCATTGAAAAGTTTGGACCTGAGTCACAATCAATTTGATGGCCAGATTGATTTGCTTGATCAAGGGCTCATTGTGCAGGCATTTCAACATCTTACCAACCTCACTCGCTTAGACCTTTCATTTAATAAATTTAAAGGTGACTGGGAGTTGGAGATGTGAGCAAATAATCTCGCCCCATTGCTTCATCTATGAAGACAAAAACCTGAAGGGCCAAAATTGCCCGTTTCAAACATTTAAACCGCCAAGCGGTTATTATAGTTAGATTAGTTAATTCGCAGAACCATCATGTCGTTTGGAAGACAACCATTCGATATCTATATATAGATGTATCATGTACAGAATTTCGACAGTTTTACATTTGACAAGTTATTCATTATATTGCAATTTCGTTATATTGTTTTGAGTAAATTACATAAATGGTCACTATGGTTTGTTCATTTTTTCACATTCAGCCACCGAACTTTTTTTTTGACATACATGGTCCTTTGAAGTTTCAAATCGTTACAAATTCAGTCATTAAGGTTTCGATTTCGTTACATAAATGGTCACTGTGGTTTGAAACTTCAATGACCATTTATGTAACGAAATGGTGAATCATACGATTTGAAACGACTATCTATGTCAAAAAAAAAGTTCAGTGACTAAATGTGAAAAAATGGACAAACCATAGTGACCATTTATGTAATTTACTCTTATACTCATATTGAGACCAACATTTGGCATCAAGAGCCTGCCCATACGCTCGTTATACCGAACATAACCATCACTCAAACACAAAATCCTTACCAAATACTAGAACCAGAACCTGTTGGTTAACGAGAGTACAACAAAAAAACCATATCTTGTTCGAAGAAAGAAGGAACCGAAAAGATAGGCGTCTTTGAAACTTTGTTTCGGAAGAAGAAGAAGAAAAGACGCAACGTATTCATTGAACCATACGCTGCCTGGATAACTTGATAACGCAAGGAAAGTAGTGCACGACCGTACTTGTGTAGAAATTGCATTCGACAAGCCACCAAAACTGTGATGACTTGATACACGTTGATTTGATTTGGAACGCAGCAAAAAAACAACAACTTTGTTACATTTGTTTGTTTGTTTTCAAATCATACAACGAAGATTCCTTTTGCCGAGACAGAAGTAGAGAAGGAAAAGACGTACGTAAAGGAAAAGAAGGACGTTGCTTGGATTAAAGTAGAAGGGTATACCGAACCAGAAAAACATATCAAACTGTTTTTGAAAAACGCTCGCAATACAAAAGAGAGACAACAACAAGAGCATCCTGATCATTTGCTCGCAAGGATACCGTTGGTATTTCTGTAGGTTGTTGTAAATACGGTGTGAAATAAAGAAGAAGGAGTATTGTGGAACGCGGACAAGCAACGAGGGCAACAAGGACATCACTTGTTGACATACAACCGTCGAATAAAACTTGGAGATAAAAGAAGCAAGTTCGACATAAAAGAGTTCGAGACTTGGAGATAAAAGAAGCAAGTTCGACACAAAAGTTCGAGACTTGGAGATAAAAGGAAGCAAGTCAACAAAAGAAAGGACAACGTGATACAAGGGAAAGAAAAACATAGTTGGTATATTCTAGTACCGACAAGAAGGGAAACGCGAGTGACAAATACAGGTCACACGAAAAATCTTAAACTTTTGGATTTCCTTTCATATTTATAGTATAGATATTTAGTTTATACTATTAGAAATCCATAGTTTCATATTAGGATTCCTGGATAACTATTTATGTTCCTGTAGTATTAAGTGATACCACTAGTTAGAAATCCCCATACGAATTAGAAAGTGAAGATCATAAGCACTATCAAAATGCCCGGAGACGATGCAAGTGGCAAGTAACATCGCACCAAAACCCGTAACCCCTATGACACAGTATCAATGCCCCAAACTCAAAACCACAAACTACACAGTTTGGACTATACAAATTAAGGTGATACTAGAAGCGCAAGGATTATGGGAAACAATAGAACCTAAGGCTGATACACAATTAGATGTTAAGAAGGATAAGGCAACAACCGCCTTCTTATATCAAGCATTAACTGAAGATGTGATCTTACAAGTAGCAAGTTGCAAAACAGCAAAAGAATTATGGGATTCGTTGAAAAGGAGACACGTTGGAGAAGAAAAGGTGCAACAAGCACGATTACAATCACGATGATTGGATTTGGGACTCTTCGGATGAAGGAGGATGAGGCGGTGGATGCATTTACGTACCAAATTGAACGGCTATGCCACGAAGGCAACGTGAAATTAGGAAAGACATTGGATGATTCACTTTTAGTACGAAAACTATTAGACTCCACACCAGATAGGTTCATTCAAATAGTAGCATCCATAGAACAGAAAAATGATCTCGATGACATTACGTTAGATGAGATCGCAGGAAAACTTAAGGCATTGAGAGAGAATAAAACTCCGAAAGGGAGGACAAGTAGATAGACAGGACAACTTATTATTCGCACAAGGCGAACACTCTAGAAATAAGAAACGATTTACCAAATATAGAGGTAGATCAAACTATTCACGAGGAAGCGTAATAAGGGAAATAGAAACAACTCGAATGGAAGAAACTCATCCCACTCAGATAAGTCGAATAATGGAAAACAAGGATGGGATAAGAGCAAAATCACATTCTATAATTGTGGAAAACTCGGACACTACAAGAAGAATTGTAGAAGTCCGGCAACAACTCGAGGAACAATCAAACCTTATCTTAGAAGACGATGAACCATCATTACTAATGGCTACACACGAGACTGAAGAAATCTTGTTAAATGAAGAACAAGTATACCCCCGAAAATATGCTACAACAGATGCTAGCATATGGTATTTAGATAGTGGTGCAAGTAACCATATGTCAAGCACCAAAGGCCATTTTAAAGATATTGACGAAAACATCCTTTGGACGTGTTCGTTTTAGAGATGGATCGTATGTAGAGATAAAGGGTAGAGGTTCAATACTATTAGGATGTAGAAACTTATAACAAAAGATGATCTCGGATGTTTACTACATTCCAAACCTCAAGAGCAACATACTTAGTCTAGGACAACTTACTGAAATAGGTTGCAAGATCATCATGGATGGAAATTTACTGACTTTGTATGATAAGAACAAGAAGTTGTTGATGAAAGTAGAACGATCTAAGAATCGACTTTCTGATATTAGATTGCATATAGTAGCACCTATATGTCTTTTAGCAAACGTAGATGACCAAGCATGGTTATGGCATGCTAGATTAGGTCACCCTGAACTTTGACGCCAATAGACAAAATGACAAGGAAAAGTTTAGTGGATGGAATACCAAGAATAAAGCATGCATGACAAATCTGTGATGCATGTTTATTAGGAAAACACATCAGAACACCATTTCCAAACCAAGCTAAATTCAGATCAAAGAACCCATTGGACTTATTATATGGAGATCTTTGTGGTCCCATAAGTCCAACAACATAATCCGGAAAGAAGCTCGTCTTCTTATTAGTAGATATGCACACGTTTATGTGGGCTTACTTTCTAAACTCGAAAGATCAAGCGTTTAGCACATTCAAGGAATTCGACACCGGATCGAATCAAAGTTGAAGTCGAAAATAAAGATGCTAAGAACCGATAGAGGAGGTGAATTTACATCACATGAATTCACCAAGTCTTGTAAAGAAAATGGAATCGAGACAACCGTGACACCATACTCACCGCAGCAGAATGGTGTAGTAGAGAAGAGAAATAGAACAGTGTTATCAACGACTAGGAGTATGATGAAAGCGATGAAGTTACCCTTAACTTTTTGGCGGAAGCAGAAGGCACGCCATTTACATACTCAACGAGTGCCGAGCGAAAGCCACGAAAGATAAAACACCATACGAAGCCCTCTACAATAGAAAACCAAACCTAGAATACCTAAGAATATTCGGATGCACAGCTTATGCTAAGGTTACGATACATCACTTGAAGAAGTTAGATGATAGAAGCATTCCCATGATTTACTTAGGAGTTGAAGAAGGATCAAAAGCATGTAGGCTATATGATCCAGTAGGAAAGAAGAAACATGTAAGTAGGGATGTAAAGTTTATGGAAACAAAACCGTAGGATTGGAATAATAATGAAGAGGATACAGTCGAAGATACGTTTTGGACTAGCTTTGTAGTAGATGGAGTTGACTATGATAATCGTACACCATCAACATAGAAAACACCGACAACATATCAAGAACAAGAACCTATACCGGATCCACCCTCACCAATCACACCACCATCATACACTTACAACCCTAACTCGGAAGATGAAGAAAGAGCTACTATAAGTTCATTAGAGAGCTCGGATCCTAGATTTGATCATAGACCTATACAAGGTTTAAAGGATATTACGAAATCTACCAAAGCTGCGTGAAGTAGAAGCGCCAAGCTTATTCTTTACTGAAGAGGAACCCCAGTAATTACAAGGAAGCATCAAAAGACGAGAAGTGGATTGAGGCCATGGAAATTGAATTAGATTCAATCAACAAAAATAACACATGGACCCTTACCACATTGCCCGAAAATCAAAAGGCAATAGGACTCAAATGGGTTTATAAAACCAAGAGAGATGCACAAGGAAGGATCATAAAGTATAAAGCAAGATTAGTAGCAAAAGGTTATGTACAAGAACAGGGAATAGACTTCGATGAAGTGTTTGCACCAGTTGCTAGGATAGAGACATTTCGATTGATATTAGCACTAGCAGCATATCATGGATGGCAAGTACACCACTTAGATGTAAAATCGGCATTTTTACATGGAGAATTGAAGGAAGAAGTCTATGTTACACAACCTGAAGGTTTCATTCAACAAGGAAACCTAGGAAAAATCTACAAGCTAACTAAAGCTTTGTATGGCTTAAGACAAGCACCGAGAGCTTGGAACGTGAAGCTTGACCAAACATTAAAGTTATTAGACTTTAAGAAATGTAATCTCGAACAAGCGATCTACACAAAGAGAAGCAAGACTTCTACACTTATCGTTGGAGTATACGTAGATGATTTGATAATCACTGTGCACTCCAAAGAAGGAAGTAGACTTGTTCAAATCGGATGAAAGATAAATTTAAAATGAGCGACTTAGGGTTGCTAGCATATTACCTTGGGATAGAAGTTACCGCATAGAGGAGAGATTACAATCAAGCAAACCAGATACATTAACAAGATCTTGAAAGAAACAAGCATGAAGGACCGAATGACACGAAGACATCGATGGATCCCGGCACTAAGTTGGTCAAGGCGGAAGATGGAAACCCAGTTGACGCAACTTATTACCGAAGCTTAATTGGAAGTCTCGGATACTTACGCATACAAGACCGATCTTAGTTATTGACGGACTACTCAGATTTATGCAAGACCCAAAGGATCATCACCCAAGGCAAGAAAACAAGTAATCGATACATCAAAGGAAAAAAAGACCATGGAGTAATATACAAGAAAGACGGAAGCTGCAAGATTACAGGATACAACGATGTAGTTATAGAGTTAATACAGATCAAGGAAAAGGAACTACTGGAATAGTATTTTACTTTGGAGAGTCACCTATCACTTGGTGTACTCAAGCAACCGACACTAGCACTCTCATCATGTGAATCGAATTCATGGCGCTACTCGCGGCATGTCAAGCCTTAGGGCTAAAACGATTACTCGGTGAATTAACTGGATTAGAAGAAAAGAAGATAACGCTTAGAGTTGACAATATATCAGCTATACAACTCGTAAAGAACCCAGTATTTCACGGAAGAAGCAAGCATATAGACATTCGCTATCATTTCATTCGGGAATGCGTAGAGAATGGTCATATCAACGTAGAACACGTAAGTGGAGAACTTCAAAGAGCAGATATTTTAACTAAAGCATTACCAAGACTCAAGTTCATGACTATGCGACAAATGCTTGGAGTTCAAAACTTAGGACGAAGCAACGATCAAGATTAAGGAGGAGAATGTGAGCAGATAATCTCGCCCCATTGCTTCATCTATGAAGACATAAACCTGAAGGGCCAAAATTGCCCGTTTCAAACATTTAAACCGCCAAGCGGTTATTATAGTTAGATTAGTTAATTCGCAGAACCATCATGTCGTTTGGAAGACAACCATTCGATATCTATATATAGATGTATCATGTACAGAATTTCGACAGTTTTACATTTGACAAGTTATTCATTATATTGCAATTTCGTTATATTGTTTTACTCATATTGGGACCAACAGGAGACATTGTTATCAACCCTCAAAAACCTTGTCGGAGTCCATCTCTCATACAGCGGTTTCTCTGTTATTACCAGTAAAGCTAGTCATTATGTCAACCCTAGTTTTGACATTTTAAATTTGGCCTCTTGCAAGCTAAAGGTATTTCCGGAGTCCTTAAGAGCAATGAGAAATCTTGGCATTTTAGATCTGTCTAGGAATGAAATCCGTGGCGAAATTCCTCTTTGGGCTGGGGAGATAGGAAGTCCTCGATCAGTTGTATACTTTGGATCTCTCATATAACTTCCAACAGTTTCAATGGTATAATTTATACTATTTGTATCTGCAGTCCAACCTGATTCGGGGACCATTCCCTCTCGAAATTTGCAACATCAGTTACTTAAGTTTTTTGGACATGTCAAATAATAACTTTGACGGAGAGATTCCACAATGCTTCGGCAATATTATTTCGTCTCTTGCAATGATAAATCTCGGGAACAATAGTTTTCATGGAACTATTCCAAAGGTGTACACGGATTGTTGAGGATTAGAGGGTTTGATTTTGAATGGAAATCAATTACAAGGAGAGATCCCAAGTTCCTTGTCAAAATGTCGGTCGTTGAAAGTACTCGATTTGGGAGACAACCACTTGAATGGAACATTTCCTATCTGGTTAGAACGTCTTCCAAATCTACAAGTTCTTGTCCTCAAATCAAACAAATTGCATGGTGTCATTGAAACCTCTTCATCAACAAAACTCCAATTTCATAGTCTGCGGGTCCTTGACTTATCACATAACGGGTTCTCTGGCCAACTCCCTCATAAATACTATCAAAATTTCATTGCCATGAAAACATTAAAAAGGGGTACGAAACCAGAATATTTGAATATGAGTGACTTGTATTACTCTGTCACCGTAACTGTGAAGGGTCAGCAACTCCCATTTCCAAAACTTTCTGTTGAGTATGTGATAGTTGATCTATCAAGTAACGAATTTGAAGGGGAGATTCCAAACGACATCACTAGTCTTACTTCGCTAATAGTGCTCAACTTATCCCACAACAGTCTCACAGGGAAAATTCCACACGCTCTAGGAAATCTCACAGAAATCGAGTCGTTGGACCTATCATGTAACAAACTAACTGGAGAGATCCCTCAAAGCCTTGCGGATATGACGTTTCTTGAGTTCTTGAATCTCTCACAAAACAATCTTGTGGGGCGTATACCACAAGGAAAACAATTCAGCACGTTTGACGGGAACTCATTTGGAGGGAATCCAAAACTGTGTGGGACTCCGTTGCCCATAAAGTGTAATGAGCATACAAAGGAGCCGCAACTTGAAAGTGATGGGGGCGATGAGGATGAGACTTGATTTACATGGGAAGTGGTGATGTTAGGATATGGATTCGGGACCCTAGTTGGACTGGGTATGGGATATTACATGTTGTCAACTGGAAAGCCATATTGGTTTGTCGCAATTGCTTATGCAGGGGAGCAAATGATCTTGAAGAAGCGAAACAAGAGAAGCAAAGTGTATATCAGGAAATGAAGTTAGTTTCCAAAAGGCATGTATTTCAACCGTTTTTCCATTTTAGTTACCAAATTGTGCAAATTATCTAACTGTGTTTGTTTCCACATTCTTTTGGATGCAGGTGGAACGTCATGAGTGGAACATACGCAGTTGTTGCTTCGTGTGAGACGTGTACACTTTGAATTGCTTTGTGCTAGATGCTATGTTATCAGGATTCAGTTTGTCTTTTTTGTTGTAGTTCTAATCTAGCTTGAAGATGAATTGTGATATGTTTCGAGTAAATAACCCTATATATCTTTACATATTTTAGCTGTTTACTTCCATGGTTATTCTATTACAACAGTTGCGAGGTAGTTGAGAGATCAGTTGGGAGTTCAGTTTATGTTACTCCAATGCAAATCTTTCAAACGATCGTTAACAGTTGACAATTTTATGTGAATTAAGCTATTGCTCAAAACCTACAAACTAGACTTTTCAAGACCTAAATTCCAACACCTACACAAATTGGATGCTTCATTTGGCTTATTTTTTATAACATCAATTAAATTCGGAAAGTTTGCACAAAATATAATGTTTGAATAAAATGAATGCATATGTAAATTTTCTAGTCAAAGAAGATATTCATTTTTGCAGAATGACCTTTCTAGAAGAGAGGATTAAGTTTAGGTTTTCTATGTTATATCACATGAAAGGAAGTTTAGAAAATTTATACAAATGGACAAGAATAATAAACCCCAAGACTTGGACAGTCTTAAAGCTCACATACATTGTACCATTGGATTATGAAATGGGCAAAATTCGTAGATTCTGTCTATACACCATGATAAAGTTACAAAGGCTGCTGTTTTTTGTAAACCATTTAGAAGTCAATAACGTTTTTCTTTCGCTCAACATGTATTATGTATATAAGCTTATCCGAAAAGTCTAACTTGGACCTGAATTTTAATTATCTCAAGTTAACGTTTCGGGTTTCTGTTTGTACCAATTTTGTTTAATCAGAACATTTTAGTGGTAGTTAGCTGTTTTGGGATTAGTTGATTGTCTTTCTTATTTAACACCGAAAGATATATTTTTCTTAATCACAAGAAAACTAGCAAAAAGCTATGCACTAAACCGACTAAAAAAGTGAAAAGGCTACAACAACTCTCTTAAAAGAGGTTTGGCATGATGATATCTAATGACGTCAAATCACAATCATACAATGTCGATACAAAATGAACTTCACAATTTTTTAGGGCACCTTAGAAAGTGGTATATCGGTGTTTTTCTCTGCAAACAATTAGAATGATTAATGGCCCATCTGGATCATCTTGTTTTCATACTGGACTCAAATTAGTGTGGTCACCCCGTTATTAGGCCCAACAATAGGGAACTGGCCTATCTCATTGTATATTATACTATAACATTTGAACGTTAAGTGTCGGGTAAATGATAAACGGTTAAAGGTTATGAGGAGATTTTTACCGGCGGAAATCTAATTATCTAAGTAATTACATGTAAAGTATGGTGTTGCTAAGCTAAGACTCGATAAACAAGTACAAATACAATACTATACATCAAACTCTTATTTGCTTTTCTCGACTCTTTCTTAACTTTAACAAGCAGGACGGTCGTCCGTTTTTTTTTTCATACACTTTTCCCCTGCCATCGTTTTGATTTGCTTTAACATAATATAATAACATGAGTCACTTGATAACTTTAAATTGAGCATAATTATAAGTAATAATAATAACGACCCGATTTAGGGGGTTCAATACACATGGAGTACTTAGACATTAACGTACGTGGAGGTAATAAATTGACGTTCTTCCCAATTTCTCCATAAATAATAATACTACCATGATTCTCAATCATCCCAAAATTGTATACACCTCGACTCAGACCATTTAATTAAATAGACAATTAACTTAGGGTTTATACTTTTTACATGCGGTACGTACACTAAAAATAAGTGCACAAGTGGGAGGTTACGGCGATTAGGGTGTAATTTTTTAGTGGAGTGTAGGGAAAACAAAAACAGGTTTTATTAAGGGTATTTTGCACTAAAGATGAGTACAACAAAAGGTAGATGGGCAATTACTTGATCAATAAAGTCAATGTAATTATAACAAAAGAATGCTAAAAATGAGGTTAATCCTAATGCCTTTTATCACTTTAATAAACCTATTTACATGAATGTAATCTCACTAGTAGTCTCGGAATATATCAACTAAAACAACTTCTAGAACCTAATACACTACCGGTACACTCAAGCACTAAGGATAAATGCTATTAAAGTTGTACTCACATTGTGGCGGTAATATTTGAGTGAACAGGTTTTTATACTAGCTTATAAGTTCTATCCAATGAGACACTTGAAACCAGTGTCACTAATAAATGCCATAATTTTTTTAATTTGGTGCTAAAGTTACAACTACAAGTTTTTCTTTCGGAGTATTACACATCACTATAAAAACAAAGCAAATAATGCATAGATAGTTTCTAGAGCGCCCTTTTTACCCTCAATACACTTACATTGAACATTTTCGACAATGATTTAAAAGTACCTAAAACGGCATAGGAAAAATAAAAAAAGACAATAGAAACTTAGTACTCTCTTGGTTTGCCCGGTATGATTGAAGAACAAAAGTACGGTTAAAAACTCATCCAATAAGCACATCACATGAGTCCAAGAGCACTTCTCGTCAAATATAACCTATAAATCTAAGAAAACAACAAATATACCTCGCGTGAAATAGCGTGGAACAAAATATACAACGCATAAATTCATTAAACGAAAACAAAAATCAAATAAGATACAATGCTTGCAAAAATAAATTATACAAGAACCTTGACATTCAAAAATTCCAAATTTTTTTAAAAAGTTAATTTTCAATATTAAACAAAAATCTGGAAAAAAAAATTGTGCTACAGTACCTGACGCCGTCAGGATGTACCTGACGAATGGTTTTTTTTTTGTTTTCTGGAAAGTTTCTAGGAAAACCTTATTTTCAAAATTTGTATTCCTGCAAAATATTACTTAGACAATATACAAGGATTTGACTCAAACAAAAAAACAAAACAAAGATAAATATATGCTAATTATCAATTATAAACTTTTATATTTTTGAATTTCATTTTTAAATCGATAAACATTTTCCCTATACTTATTTCATGCAAAATACCTTTATATATCATTAAGAAGACGTTAAAAATAAAATAAAGCATTTTAACACATAATTTAAAACGCGAAAATTTAAACAATTAACAATTAGGCATATATGACACAACAGTGAAAACAAAAATGTGGTTGCCTCCGGTGAAGCGTTTTTCTTTATTTATAAGTCTTTTAGCTAGACTTAAAGTCCATACTATTACGTTTTGTACTTGCTCACATAAGCATATGTAAGCCTTCTAATCACCTCTTTGTTAGTATTATATTCGGGACCTAACAATAAACAATTCACGTAATAGAGTCTCATTTTCTAAAAGATGTAATTGAATCTTGTTTTCTTATCCTCCTCACTAGCAACACATAATGATCTAATGTTATTCTTTTCTAGGTTTAACACGAGACAAAGTTCTTTTATAGTTTGAGGCATCATATATGTAACTTCATCTATTCCATCTGAAAACTGAATCGTTCCTTCTAATCGATCATAAGCTAGGTTAGATTGTTCCAAAATGGTTTACCTAACACAACATTGTGAAAATGACTATCTATAACGGTTCCTACATCCTCCAAAATCATAAAGTCGACAACGTAAGTAAAATTTCCTACAAAGACATGCAAATCCCTAACTCTTCCAACATAATTTCAAATTTCTCCAGGATAATTAGGGTCGCTCCTAGGCTCAAGTTGCTTGCTCATAATGTAATTGTAGTAAAGTCTAGACATCACATTTACGGGTGATTCTAAGTCAATGAAAGTTTAATTTATGTGTAAGTAACCAATCATGCAAGGGATCTTTATACTCCAAGGATCATCTCTCCTAATTTTGGGTCCTTTCTTATGAAAAAGGGGCGAGAGTCATTCAATATTTACCTATGATAAGCTAACTCTTCTTTAACATAAAATGAAAGAAAAATAGATGAAAATAAAAGTAAAAGTGGTGGGAACTTCTTATATGATCAGAAGCGTATTTACATATGTTTGCAATACTTCCTATGCGTTTCTCACATTATCTATTGAACTGTCACTACCTTGTTTAATGCAATGTGGACTATTCCTTATTACCTATTCTGGGTTGATCAGTCCCACGTCTATGAACTAGCCTAAGTGAGTAACGGTTATCTGAATGTCAATAACTCACCCAACAACTAATTCACGCAATAAATAATCATCATAGTTCATAATTTAAGACATAAGCACTAATTAGATGTGTTTTAGTGGACGTTCAAACTAAGATACAGGATATAACCAATTTTCCATCTCCTAACACACATACCATTAACAAGAGACAATAGATAAGTGATTATTAACTAGGTTTCATGCATTCCTAAATAAATACTAATTGATTTACCCTACATAGCAATGGAGAAACAGCAACACATACAACCAAACAATTAAAGGTAAACATAATCGATTGATTGATATAGGAACTTATCTCAACAATACATGAAGTCTTCAATGGCCAAAGAGGCCTGATAACTGATGAAAACATCTAGGGTTCCGACTTCAAGTTACACCAAAAGTTCCACACACAATATATGCGTTCGTATATATAAATTTTTTATCGTGGCGCCGTCAGGTTATGCTTCTGACGCCGTCAGCTCGCCGTCCACTTAAGGTTTCGTTTGTCCACTGCCATATGTGTCGGTGTCACCCTTGGTCGTGACGCTGTTAGAGTGCCTATGACGCCGTCATTTGAAGCTGTCTGTACACACTGACCTGTCACAAATAATCTTGAAATTGCACTTTCTAGGACGAATTGGTGACCACGTCAGATATGCTAGTCGTGTTACTGAATTTGTCGTTTTTCTACGTTCTTCATCAACTCAAGCCCAAAACTTGTACATTTCCAGCATTTGCTCTCCCAAGAGACTCAAATCAACGCATTTTGGGGAAACATATGGTCAAAATACACATGTTTAGAGGCTAAATGACCACTAAAATGCGTATAAACTACACATCATCAATAATACTAATGGTTTACCAAGACAAATCACTATAAGTAATATGCATGATTGAGATAGTCACCATTGGTTTAAATTACCGATATTCATAGGGTTAGGTATTTGTGTTCATCGGGACTATTCTACATAAGATTCACCAATAAGTTAGGAGTTAAACATTGCACTAAATGACTCATAACTGGACATAGGGAAATTAACTAGGTGAACACGTTTACTTCTTTTCTCTGCAAACTTATCCATTATTGTTTATTTTCATTTTATCATTTGAAGTAATTTAGATTAAGTATATGACCGTGTGGATCGAAAGCACATCTTGGGATTTTAGATTGCTTTCATAGATTTTATTGTTATTTTAGTTAGACAATTGGAAATCATATACCGTTCTTAGGGATCGACACTTGGATTTACCTAGGCTATACTACTACACGATAGGGTACATTGCTCTTTAGTGTGTAGGATTAGATTTAGGTTTATTTGGATTTATACATATATGACTAGATCCCACACATTAGCTGTTGGTAGCCCCAACGGTAAACAATTCGAGTTTCTCTTCATTTGGAGCAAGCCAAATTCTTGGCATTTCATTTGGCGCGAGTGAGGGGGTGCAGTGGCACGGTTTGGCGTAGGCTCCACATCAACTTGGCACCTGGTCTAAGCTGATGCTCTAAGACCTCCTCTTGATAATCTTTGTGAATTCTTGGTAATGAGACTAACATTTTCCCCCTCCAAAATACCCCATAATAACACGTATGGAACACGTGTTGGTATGAGGGAATAAATCCCTTGATTATCTTGTTATAAGTCGATAAGGGCACACCGGTCATTTGCCATCTATTCTCCACTTTGTCACTTTTGGTCCCTATCTACATAACAAAACAAGTCGTATCTTGTTCTCTTCCTTTGCATCATAAGTCCCAGCTACTAACATAGTTAACCTTATATATTTATATCATTCTACAATTTGTCGAGCTTATCTAATAAATATATCTTTATATTTTCTGTAAATTGTGTGACGTTACAGGTAGTGTTCACTATATAGGGAAATGTAGCCTACTGAAGCTAGAATTTTGTAATAGTATATGAGGCCTTCATATGTTCACTCCCGTTACTGTTTTTAAGGATGTAATTTGTATATGTAATGTATAGTGTGAATTGTTGGTTTGTGGGAGTTTTAAACACGACAAAACGACTAAAGGTGTGTGAGCCGATGGGGGGCACACACGATAAACACGAGTATACGTGTTGAACGTAAATATAATCTTGAATTACGTACCCAACATGCATGCAAAATTGACCCGATTATTATTGTGATCCATGGGCTGTTTTCGGATTGAACATGGGTCGAATAGAGTGAACAAGTCTTGGGCTTTTGGGTTTCCACTGATCGGGCAATATGGGAAGGAATGGGTTGGGTTTTGTTGCCTTGTCGACCAAGCCACAAGCTTGGCTGTTAGGTCGGTTGGTTACATATATATACCAACCCCTTACCCATTCCATTGTACGCATATCTTTTATCACCTATACCCTAAAACCGATCCAACTTCTTCCCAGCTGAAAGTCTTAGTCGACTTACTTCAAAATTCAATTAGGGGTTGTGTTTAATTTTGTTCCTAAACTTGTAATCGATCAAGTGTTTAGGTGTGAAAGATTGGAGGGTTTTCTTGTTGGTTTCTAGTCGCAAAACAACAGCAAGGAAGGTGATTTCTTTTCTGGTCGTGGGTATTTTTCTCGGACTGGAAGCACAAGATATCGGACCGACTTGTCCGATATCGGGTATAATATAAACAACAACTTCTTGCTGATTTAGAGTTCTCGGACAGAAGTATAAGCAGGCTCTTTGGTTTTCTATACGTGGGAATACAAGTGGTCAAGTGTTTGATTGGTTTATTATTTACGTTCTCGACTAGCTTTTAATCGAACGTATACGTTATCGGGTTTGTGTGTGATACTCATCGAGGTATCTAATTTTGATACTTGGGTTTCGTTTTGGTTTCTTGTTCGTTACTAAAGATCAATTGCCAAGCAATGTTTGGTTTTCTATATCCCTTTTATTAATTAATTATTGTATTAATTATTTGTTTATTAATTACGTGCTTAACATAATTGCATTAACTACATCCAATATCCGTTGCGTACTCGTAGAGGTTAATGGTTAACTAGTTCTAAAATCCCAATTGTGGCATCACGAGTCAACTCTTTTTTGCGATTATGGGTTACACGTTTTTGATTAATAAACATGTTTAAAAGGCTACATAAAACCTAATTTAGTTATTTGTTTTATTTTATTTTGACAATTATATGCAATACTTGTCAATTTTTAATAAATAATAACTTGTTACACACAAATTAAAATTATATTGATAATTAGAATTACATGTTAATTATAATTATTTGCTAATTAGAATTAAATGTTAATTAGATTTAGTTAATTGTTAATTAGAATTATTATGATAATTAGAATTACATATTGTTTATTAAATACATAAAATTGCGTAATTACTTGATAATTGAGATTGCCATGCTATTTTATGTGTTTTTCCCGCCACAAGACCCACTCAATTGCTTTTATAAGTGATGTATGGGGCGATCTAGGTATTATATCATGGTGACAGTCTTATGGTTCTCCGTTTGGGGAAGACTAGCAAGAGTACTCGGAACAATATGTGGTTATTTATGTTGATGTTTATGCTTATATGTTTGTGATTCCTATATGTGCATTATTACTTGCTTTGACACCTAATTGTATGCAATATGGAATAATACATATCGTAACAATAACATTAATATTGGCCTTTATTTACACGTCTAAAATACCATGCTCATTGTGACCTGCTATTTGATTCGTGAAAAATTGTTTTTGTAAAATAAAGTGCCCTAATATTTGAAAGGATATAGCTTCCTTCATGCTCATGACCATGTAAAGGTCAAAGGCTCAAAGGATATAGCTTCCTTCATGCTCATGACCATGGAGTTAGAGATCCAACAAAATCTAACTCATCTTGGTGCTTATGACATGCTTCAGGAGTTGAATTCTATGTTCTCCCAACAAGTAGAACAAGAGCTTCTACAAAACTGCACGTGAATTTCACACTTGCAAGCAGGAAGAGGGTCAATCGGTTAGCCCATATGTTCTCAAGATGAAGAGCTACATTGACAATTTCGAATGTCTTGGTCACCCAGTTACTCTGAACTATGGAGTTAGTCTGATCCTCATCGGTCTTTCTAAATAGTACATTACGCTTGTGCAGAACTTTAATATGCACAACATGGGGAATACTGTGAATGAACTACATGCTATGCTTAAACAACATGAGCAGACGTTGCCAAAGAAGGATCTTCTGCACTACATTATGTACATGGGGGTGGTGGTAAGGTCCAGAAACACCATAAAAAGAATAAATCATTTAAGGCTACTAAGGAGAATCATGGAAATGGAAATAACAAGTTTGGTTATGCCACTGAGTATAAGCCATACAATGCTTCTTCTTCTAAATCCAAAGCCAAGATTCCTCCACCACCCAAGAAGGATAATCCAGCAAAGGACGCTATCTGTCACCAGTGTGGTGAGACAGGACATTGGAGAAGGAATTGTCCCCAGTATCTCGCCGAGTTAAGGAAAAAGAAGAAACAATCTCTTGCAACTAGTTCTTCAGGTATTTTCACTATAGAACTCTACTCTTTCCCTAAATCATCCTTAGTATATGACACTGGTTGTGGTACTCACATCGTAATAATACTCGAGGTCTAAGGGCGTAGGAAGCTGAAGCCAGGAGCTTTAAGTCTGTACGTGGGCAATGGTCAACGGGAAGAAGTTGAAGCTATTGGAATTTATCATTTATCTCTCCCTAGTGGATTAGTTATTGTTTTAAATGATTGTCATTATGCTCCCTCTATTACTTGGGGGATTATTTCAGTTTCTCGTATGTATGACGATGGTTTTATTAACCATTTTGAATCGAATAATTATATTTCAGTTACTAAGAATAACGTTGTTTATTTTACTGCTATTCCTTGTAATGGTATTTATAAAATTGAAATGTCTTGTTCGAATACAAATGAAAGTTCTATGTTTGCTGTAAGCAATAAAAGAGCCAAGTCAAACTTGGACTCTGCTCTCTTGTGGCATGGTCGTCTTGGACACATTAGCAAGAAACGCATGGAGAAGTTGCAACACGATGGACTTCTCAACTCATCTGACATTAAGTCTCTTGAAAAGTGTGTCGCTTGTATGTCTGGTAAGATGGCTAGAAAACCTTATTCACATCAAGTGGAAAGGGCTAAAGATCTACTTGGACTTATACACTCAGATGTATGTGGCCCATTTAGAATCACATCTAGACAAGGAGCAAATTACTTCGTGACTTTCACTGACGACTATAGTCGGTATGGTTATGTTTACTTGCTGAAACATAAACATGAAGTGTTTGAAACATTCAAAGTGTTTCCAAAGGAAGTAGAAAATCAACTCGGGAAGACCATAAAATCACTACGTTCTGATCGTTTGAGGTAAATCTATGAGTCAAGAGTTTTTGGAGCATCTGAAGGAGCATGGGATTATTGCCCATCGAACTCCTCCTTATACTCCACAACACAATGGTGTATCTGAGAGGAGAAATCGAACCCTGCTTGACATGGTGCATTCAATGATGAAACAAAATACTCTTACAAAGTCCTTTTGGGATTATGCCCTTGAGTCTGCTGCACGCATTCTCAATATGGTTCTAACTAAAAAGGTTGAAAAGACACCATACGAAGTATGGCATGGGCAAGCCCCTAAGCTGTCTTACTTAAAAGTCTGGGGTTGTGAGGCACTTGCTAAGCGTGATACACTTACCAAACCTGACAAACTTGAACCTAGAGCTGTTAAGTGTATCTTCGTAGGATACCCTAAGGAAACTATTGGATATTCTTTCTATCTTCCATATGAGAACAAAGTTTTTGTTGCTCGAAATGCTGAGTTCTTTGAGAGTAATCTTATGGATCTTAAAGCAAGTGGGAGTTTAGATGATCTTGAATTACTTCAAGAAGAAGATACAAATCCTTCTTTAGACACTAGCATTCATCACGATGAGGAGGATCAAGAAATTGAAGAACCTCAAAGTGATATTGTTCCCATTCGAAAGTCCAATAGAACACGTTGTGCTCCTGACCGTATGTGTTTATACATTGACGCTGAGGAACATGAGTTAGGGGATCTTGGTGAACCCAATAACTATAAAGCTGCATTCTTGGATCCTAAATCCAAGAAATGGCTTGATGCAATGAATGTGGAAATGCAATCCATGAAAGACAATGAAGTGTGGGTCTTAGTTGAGCTTCCTCCTAACTGCAATATAGTTGGCAGCAAGTGGCTCTTCAAGAAGAAGACTGGCATGGATGGTAAGGTATACACCTTTAAAGCTCGTCTCGTAGCAAAGGGCTTCACTCAAATCTACGGGATTGATTATGAAGAAACCTTTTCTCTGTGAGACACATTAGAGCTATATGGATTCTCATAGCCATAGCTGCATACTATGACTTTGAGATATGGCAAATGGACGTCAAAACCGCCTTCCTCAATGGACATCTTTACGAGGAGGTCTATATGGAGCAACCTGAGGGTTTTGTTGATCCAAAATATCCTAATTGTGTATGCAAGCTCAAGCGTTCCATTTATGGACTTAAGCAAGTATCAAGGCAATGGAATAAACGTTTTGATGATGAGATAAAGAAATTTGGATTTTCTCAAAATCAAGATGAGCCATGTGTATATCAGAAAGCTAGTGGGAGTTATGTCACTTTCCTAATTCTATATGTTGATGACATATTGCTTATGGGAAACAATATTCCAATGTTACAAGATGTAAAATCCTATCTTGGAAGATGTTTCGCCATGAAAGATTTAGGAGAAGCTGTATATGTTCTTGGAATCAAGATCTATAGAGACAGATCTAGACGATTAATTGGTTTGAGTCAAAGTGCTTACATTGAAAAAATCTTGAAAAGATTTTGTATGGAGAACTCCAAACGTGGCGCGATCCCAATGCAAGATAAGCCTAAATTGAGTAAGTCACAAGGTGCTGAAACACCTGCTCAGCAAGAGCGCATGCAAAGAGTTCCTTATGCTTCGGCAATAGGTTCTATTATGTATCTTGTGAGATGTACTAGTCTGATGTTGCGTTAAGCCCTGAATGTGACAAGCCGGTTTCAACATAATCCAGGTGAACTTCACTAGACTGCTGTGAAAAATATTCTTAAGTATTTACGCAATACTAAAGATATGTTTCTGATTTATGGAGGGAAAGATGAACAAGAGCTCAGGGTTTCTTGCTACACTGATGTTGGATATCTGACAGATGTTGATGACTTAAAATCTCAGACTGGATATGTATTTGTTTTAAATGGAGGTGCTTTTGATTGGAAAAACAAAAATAAAAGTATCTTTGATACTTCATCTACTGAAGCTGAGTATATTGCTGCTTGTGATGCATCAAAAGAGGCTATATGGATTCGTAAATTCATTTTTGGGTTGAACATTGTTCCCACAATTGAAGAACCTATAAATACGTATTGTGATAATACTGGAGCCATTACTATAACTAATGAAAGCAGAATCATTAAAGGTGCTAGACATTATCGCGCTAAAGTTCATTATCTTTGAGAGACCATTGAAATGGGCGATGTGAAGATATTAAAAGTTCACACAGATGACAATCTAGCTGATCCATTTAGGAAAGCTTTGGAATTCCCTAAGCATTCTAAATTGACTAGAGATATTGTCACAATTCTCAATTTCCGGTCATTTCTCACATTTACTATTTCATCGTTTATCGTAAACTAGGTTTGCAAGTATTAAATTCGCGTAACCTTAGGGGTTTAGCTGCGAATTCATAAACAATCATCAAGGACATTTCATATAGACTAGGTTTAGTCTACATTTCATTAGCATCATTGTCATCATATTAGTTCATGCATGATTTTGCATTTTACATTTAACGCGTAATTTTCATATTAAATAAACGCTATCGCGTAATTAATTATTTTGAACAATTGATCCGATACTTCCAAAAATTATCCCAACATATTTTTATACTCATATTAAGATTATAAAAATAATATTATGAGTTTACCTGTTGTTTTAAATTTATTTTGTATATAAATTGTTATATTCATATAATTATGACGGTTTTCGTAAATACGACACGATAATTATTATTTCACTCAATTTTTGCGAGAAATATATTTTTATAATTTTTATGACCTCAATATATTTTATCTTGACCCGTTAAAATTTATTTTTTGTTAACGCTACCCTAAATGCTTAAATATGTACACAAGTTATCAACTATCCTTAAATAACTACACATTTACTTTCACTTATACATTTAATTAATACTACTACTACTTGATCTCTTTTTTTTTTATACATGTCGACACCCAAAAGGGTGACTCACACTTCATACATACTAAATATCTTGCATAGATATTGTTTTATACACTAATTAAAAACACATACAACTAAAGATATCAAGGTGTAAAGATCAAAAGTTTTCTCTTCTCTCTTCTCTACACAAACCGGCCACCATAAGGACCAAGGAGGTGATCACCAAAAATTTTTCAAGACAAGTGTTATCCACTCTAGACACACTCTTGATTAAGGTTGTGAAATAAAAACCTTGGGTGTTTAGGATTAATCCTTTGTTCATTAACCTCATCAAGTTAACTAGTTGCGGATAGAGATCGCACCTCATTTCAGTGTATCTACTTTTGTCATCATAAACATTGCACCAGGTGAGTTTTCATAGCCCCACTTTCTATTACTTAATTGTTTTACAAACTTTTTGGGAGAGATACATGCTCAACTACTTGCTTTTACAAATACAAATACTCAAAACATTTACACTTTTATGCTACGCTATACTTTTTATACTTGATTGCATAATACTTGATAGCATTTATACTTGATTGCATTATACTTGATTGTGTTATATACTTGATTGCGTTATACTTGATTGTGTTATACTAAACTTGAAAGTCTCCTAACATACACGAAGCAGTCCCCTCGTTTGCATGATAAGTCTCTTTGGATAACACATGCATTGGGTTTTGGAGATGAAGTAAAACTAATGCTATTACTTTCCTTATGAGCAACACAAAGTCTCCTTGGATAACACACGCATTGGGTTTCGGAGATGAAGTAGAACCAATGCTATTACTTTCCTTGTGAGCATCATACCCACCTAGGGTTTCTGGAGATGGAATAGAGACTCATGGCTAATTGCATAAGTTTTGATGCACGTGTACGTGATCAATATACTAGTTACATACTTAAAACATTTATACTTTTAACTACTATGATACATGCATACATAATTGACATACTATTTTTAGCAGTGGGTTGTGAACACACAGGTTGCAAGTTTTGTATGGGCGGAACTTGGAACTGAGTGGATTTACAATGCCTTTGCTTCTATGGACTATTCTAAATGACCAAAAACTTTGCCTTTGTTGCATGAACGCTTTTTAAAAGCCTTACTTGTTAAACAAACTCTATGAACTCACTCAACCATTGTGTTGACACTTTTAGCATGTTTTATCTCAGGTATCTAAGGCATTCACTTCATGGCATGCATGTGGACTTATCATAGAGTCGCGGTGTCGACGCGTCTCACATATATTTTATGCACTTAACTATTGTTTGATTGTAACAAACTCATTTTGGTATATTGGAAATATTTTGGGACCTATGTTTTGTAAACTCTTATTATTATACTTAATCAAACGATATTTTCAAAACGACACTTTAGGTCGTTTGATATAACAGTAACTTTGATGCTATGACAGTCAACCCCCAGGAATTCCATTCCGCTGCAAAAACAGGTAATTTGGGGGTGTGACAGATTGGTATCAGAGCATCGGTTATAGAGAACTAGGTTGCATCATTGACCCTAGACTATAACTACATCATCATAGCATCTCATCATATCATTATAAGTGCATACTCCTATACATGCGAACTTATGACTCAACACCAAACATCATATGAGACGATTAGTCCAAGCATTGCATAGTTACTCCTAAATTATACATAGCCTGATCACCTATGTCTAATTCAGGAAGAATGATGCAATGAAGGGAGTAGTAGTCTCATATGTGTAAGCTATTCCGTAATCGAGCCAAATTTTCAAAAGATTTTCTTCAAACCACTTGTTTCCAGTTTGATCCGAGTGACAGTTCTTGTTTGATGAGTTGCAAAGATCAAGCTAGAAACAAGTTGATACTCAAACCGATTTAGCCTAATCTCATGACAGTTCTTGTTTGATGAGTTGTGAGATTAAGTAAAAATCGGTTACCTAAAAATCTTTTGAGGGTTTCGCTCGAGAATGGGAAAGCCTGCCTCATCAAGTCTAATCATAAGAGAGCATGTATTTAGGACGGGAAATGCTCACGATAGCACGAGAACGTATTGTAGTTGAACGAGGAACCCATATGCATGAGCATTGACATAACCATTTAGACCATATGCGAGCATGAACTTTTAGAACTCTTGTCGAGGTTCGGACCATAGTATCATTAATCGAATCACGAGGACGTGATTCCTCTAACAGGGGAAGAATGTCACAATTCTCAATTTCCGGTCATTTCTCACATTTACTATTTCATCGTTTATCGTAAACTAGGTTTGCAAGTATTAAATTCGCGTAACCTTAGGGGTTTAGCTGCGAATTCATAAACAATCATCATGGACATTTCATATAGACTAGGTTTAGTCTACATTTCATTAGCATCATTGTCATCATATTAGTTCATGCATGATTTTGCATTTTACATTAAACGCGTAATTTTCATATTAAATAAACGCTATCGCGTAATTAATTATTTTGAACAATTGATCCGATACTTCCAAAAATTATCCCAACATATTTTTATACTCATATTAAGATTATAAAAATAATATTATGAGTTTACCTGTTGTTTTAAATTTATTTTGTATATAAATTGTTATATTCATATAATTATGACGGTTTTCGTAAATACGACACGATAATTATTATTTCACTCAATTTTTGCGAGAAATATATTTTTATAATTTTTATGACCTCAATATATTTTATCTTGACCCGTTAAAATTTATTTTTAGTTAACGCTACCCTAAATGCTTAAATATGTACACAAGTTATCAACTATCCTTAAATAACTACACATTTACTTTCACTTATACATTTAATTAATACTACTACTACTTGATCTCTTTTTTTTATACATGTCGACACCCAAAAGGGTGACTCACACTTCATACATACTAAATATCTTGCATAGATATTGTTTTATACACTAATTAAAAACACATACAACTAAAGATATCAAGGTGTAAAGATCAAAAGTTTTCTCTTCTCTCTTCTCTACACAAACCGGCCACCATAAGGACCAAGGAGGTGATCACCAAAATTTTTTCAAGACAAGTGTTATCCACTCTAGACACACTCTTGATTAAGGTTGTGAAATAAAAACCTTGGGTGTTTAGGATTAATCCTTTGTTCATTAACCTCATCAAGTTAACTAGTTGCGGATAGAGATCGCACCTCATTTCAGTGTATCTACTTTTGTCATCATAAACATTGCACCAGGTGAGTTTTCATAGCCCCACTTTCTATTACTTAATTGTTTTACAAACTTTTTGGGGGAGATACATGTTCAACTACTTGCTTTTACAAATACAAATACTCAAAACATTTACACTTTTATGCTACGCTATACTTTTTATACTTGATTGCATAATACTTGATAGCATTTATACTTGATTGCATTATACTTGATTGTGTTATATACTTGATTAGTTATACTTGATTGTGTTATACTAAACTTGAAAGTCTCCCAACATACACGAAGCAGTCCTCTCGTTTGCATGATAAGTCTCTTTGGATAACACATGCATTGGGTTTCGGAGATGAAGTAAAACTAATGCTATTACTTTCCTTGTGAGCATCATACCCACCTGAGGTTTCTGGAGATGGAATAGAGACTCATGGCTAATTGCATAAGTTTTGATGCACGTATACGTGATCAATATACTAGTTACATACTTAAAACATTTATACTTTTAACTACTATGATACATGCATACATGCTTGACATACTATTTTTAGCAATGGGTTGTGAACACACAGGTTGCAAGTTTTGTATGGGCGGAACTTGGAACTGAGTGGATTTACAATGCCTTTGCTTCTATGGACTATTCTAAATGACCAAAAACTTTGCCTTTGTTGCATGAACGCTTTTTAAAAGCCTTACTTGTTAAACAAACTCTATGAACTTACTCAACCATTGTGTTGACACTTTTAGCATGTTTTATCTCAGGTATCTAAGGCATTCACTTCATGGCATGCATGTGGACTTATCATAGAGTCGCGGTGTCGACGCGTCTCACATATATTTTATGCACTTAACTATTGTTTGATTGTAACAAACTCATTTTGGTATATTGGAAATATTTTGGGACCTATGTTTTGTAAACTCTGATTATTATACTTAATCAAACGATATTTTCAAAACGACACTTTAAGTCGTTCGATATAACAGTAACTTTGATGCTATGACAGTCAACCCCCCAGGAATTCCATTCCGCTGCAAAAACAGGTAATTTGGGGGTGTGACAGATATAGGTTTGGTACCTGCTAGTAGTCTCATGAAAACTGTGTGTTAATTAGTATTTGGATAATTTGGAGTTGTAAGACAGTTATTATTTTCTGATTAATAAACATACCAGGTATTTGTTATTATATTCATATAATATGTTATTCCATATTCGCATGTTTAATCCATGAAATGATTTATCATTCTAAATATGTCCATTGTCGGTTAACAATATGGGAATATTGTTATGATAAGGCAAATGTAAGTGTTGGTTATAATTCTAACAAGAATTTGGATTGTTCCCGCCAAACTCATATGTATTCCCTAGAGATGCATATTGGATTCTCCAACTTTCAAACATATACTTTTGGATCCTTGTCATAAGTAAAATACTGAAAATGGTTTGTTATCTTCGTCCTTAAACTTGAGATGCAAGTAAGTTTTGTTATGTGCGGATATCATTTTATGTAAGTATACGCAAAACGCTATCTGAATAAGGTAGTTATAAAGGCTATATTTCGGAGTGATGTGAAGCAGCATCCACAACACTTGTAGTCAATAAAGGATTTGTTACTCCACTTGATATGTGCAGAAAGATACCATGGCGCTCTCCAGTTTAATCGAGATAACTGTGCGGCGGACAAGGGTAATGCATGATGATTCTTGATTACATTTGGTATATCTGAATTAAAATCTGTAACGAGATTCTAAATGGTTAAACTATATGGAATGATTTGAGATCCATAATCCATGGTTTAACAGCATCTATAACAAAGGATGATTACAACAAGACATTGAATAACCATGCTACTGAGAAACTTTTACGAAACTATTCTCTCAGACACTTTTAGTTAAAAAGCGAGTGAGAACGTTTGCTAGGCGTTTCCGTCGTTAATTTTGAGTGCCATTGACACACCAACTCCCAAGTGGGAGCTGTTGGTTTGTGGGAGTTTTAAACACGACAAAACGACTAAGGGTGTGTAAGCCGATGGGGGCACACATGATAAACACTAGTATACGTGTTGAACGTAAATATAATCTTGAATTACGTACCCGACATGCATGCAATCATTGACCCGATTATTATTGTGATCCATGGGCTATTTTCGGATTGAACATGGGTTGAATAGAGTGGACAAGACTTGGGCTTTTGGGTTTCCACTGATCAGGCAATATGGGCAGGAATGGGTTGGGTTTTGTTGCCTTGTCGACCAAGCCACAAGCTTGGCTGTTAGGTCGGTTGGTTACATATATATACCAACCCCTCACCCATTCCATTGTACGCATATCTTTTATCACCTATACCCTAAAATCGATCCAAATTCTTCCCAGCTGAAAGTCTTAGTCGACTAACTTCAAAAGTCAATTAGGGGTTGTGTTTAATTTTGTTCCTAAACTTGTAATCGATCAACTGTTTAGGTGTGAAAGATTGGAGGGTTTTCTTGTTGGTTTCTAGTCGCAAAACAGCAGCAAGGAAGGTGATTTCTTTTCTGGTCGTGGGTATTTTTCTCGGACTGGAAGCACAAGATATCGGACCGACTTGTCCGGTATCGGGTATAATATAAACAGCAGCTTCTTCTTTGTTTTAGAGTTCTCGGACAGAAGTATAAGCAGGTTCTTTGGTTTTCTGTATGTGGGAATACAAGTGGTCAAGTGTTTGATTGGTTTATTATTTACGTTCTCGACTAGCTTTTAATCGAACATATACGTTATCGGGTTTGTGTGTGATACTCATCGAGGTATCTAATTTTGTATATCCTTTTATTAATTAATTATTGTATTAATTATTTGTTTATTAATTATGTGCTTAACATAATTGCGTTAACTAGATTAAATATCCGCTGCGTACTCGTAGATGTTAATGGTTAACTGGTTATAAAATCCGAACATGCATGGATGAGAGGAATGTAGTCTTCTATTACTTTCAATGGAAATTGCAAAGTCTTCTATTACTTTCAATCTCCATACACAAATGGAGATTCTTGAGAATGAGTAATAAAGTAAAATGTCAATTAGATAGATTTGAGCTCGAAAACTATTGATATAATGCAGAAGATTTCTGTTGTAGATTGTATCCGAAGTGAACGCTCAACATTCAACATTATATAATTATTTACGATTTTTTTATAGGGAACAGTAAGCATTTTATAATACTATTAGCTACTTTCATCATAGTTACTTTTGTCTAACTTTGTGAATCTTATCAATTTGATTTTCTAACTAGATAAGGGAGGAGGGAGTGGGCTCGGGTAAGGGATTCGGGTACCCTTACCCGAGCGGTAACACCGCCGCCGGCGCATCGGGTACCCTATTCGGTGAGTGAATTCGGTTTGGGAAGCCGAGCTTGGGAAGGTGATGGCATTTGAAAAAATGGACAGTTGGCTAGTTGGACATTAAAAAAAAAAAAAAAAAAAAAATTGGACAAATATGGAGGCTGAAGAAGACATGCAAATGAGAGGTTGAAGAAGACATGTAAAAAAAAAGTAATAAAAAAAAAAATCAGGTACTAGGGTACCACTCCCTCCAAATCGGGTAGTGTTAGGGTAAAATTTGATAGTTTTGAGTTGGAGGGTTCTTATTGGATAGAGGTGATGTGGCACCTAGGGTACTAGGTGACCACTCCTTCCTCCCTAAAGGGTTGTACTATTGGAACCCCCTATGATGTCACAGGGGAATATTCTCTTTGTTCCTCACTTTTTTCAGTACAACACAGTTTTTTATCAGTTTATGTTCTGTATTTCTGACAGTTTTAATCGTTTGACTTATTAAACTATATATTTACTGTTCTGTATTTTCAGGTTTATAGTTTTTTGATATAAATAAAATTATAAAAATAAAAAAAAAACAAAAAAAATAGGAGAGGTCAATCTAAAATTATAAGGGGGTCAAAATAACCCAACCCCTAGATAAAATCTGATCTAAATATACTCGATCAGAGTACTGCATAAATTGTAGTATTGTACGTGGTAATATAAAATGCTTTACTGTTTTATCGAGTATATTTGTGAATCTTTATCATTGAATGTGCAAGTACTAGATGCTAGAGTACGGTTCTTCACGGGTGCTCTATTACCCATATGAGCTAATTATTTTATTTCACATTAATCATGAAAAACAGAAATAAAACACATAACCTTCCAAAATAATTAAAATAGAGAATATTCAAATAAAATATAAGAAATTTGGACCTTGGAAAGAGGGTGAGGACAGAGTTTCACACGTTATTCGACTATTATTATTTTTGTCCTTTTATTTGTTAAATTTAAGATTTAAAAGCACAAACTCTCATGCTAAGTTGGTAGTATTGAATAATAGCAATAAATATTTTGTTTGTCTATAAAGATCTAGCAAAATAAAGGTGACGGTGTTTTTATATGTAAATTTATATAGTGACTGATACTAGCTAGTTAGCTCTAAAAAGTGATTAAATAATAAGAAATTTAGCTATCCGTTTTCATGCAGACTAGCTTGCATCGATCTCGTACTTGTAATTTCAAAGTCGCTGTTTTCTAAACACCACCCAATTAAACTATTAAACCATCATCAGACAGCCTAATGGTAAGACTTTTGGTTTTCTCACAAAAGTTTATGGGTTGAAACCTTACTAATAAGTGTACATTCATGCAACGGTTCCAAGATTAAACCGGTGAAGCCCATACTTATAAGTAAAAAAAACTCGCTCTCTCCACATAACAATCCAAGTAACCTTACTTACACCTCCTTGAAGCCTCATCTTACAAGAGAGATGCAACCAAACATATCATCATAATCAATTTCAAGTTTACTATAACTTAATTTGAGACAAGTGATGCGAGGCATATTATCGCCAATGTAACACAGGGATATCATATTGGTCTTTATGCCGATGTCCATTTCATATTGTGTTCTAGTCTAAATTATCATTTTTGCATGATATGCTAATCTTAAAGCCCTAAACCCTTTAGACCATCTAAATATCTTGATGCATGTAACATCCAAATCTACCACTGAAATTTCGCCCATTTATAATACTCTAGAGACAAATTCACTTACTTAGATCAAAATCCCTTGATAAAAAATAATGAAAATCATAATTGCAATAAGCATAACCTAATATCGTTGCGGTCGGTGGCCGAAAAACGTACGTACGATGAAGCTTCCTCGTTACAACATTAATAATGTGATTAACACCCAAGTACAAAGAATCTTAATCCAACCAATTTCATTAACTACTAATCATAAGTGTTCTATTCACCTATTAAAACAGTTTATCGGGCTCAACGTCCCATGCATGTGCATCATCATACATACACCTATTAAGTTTATCAAACATGTATATTTGACGCAAGTTTTTTTTTTTTTTTTTTTTTTTTTTTAACAGAGATAACATTTCACTCCTCACAAATGGAGGTAATTTGAACACAACAAGTTACATCGAACATAATGGGCAAAATCGAAACCGACTTGCCAAACAAAATACACGAGGTAACAAGTTAAGCCAAAACAAGACATACACCATAATAGCTGTGACAGACTACAGCAACACCATACAAGTGAGCTTTTGGTAGGCACAACCATATGAAGATGTAGCTTGACAAAAGTATATAAAATACATAAAACATACATAGAAGATAAAACTGAGCATCCTTAAAGGAGCTATTTATCATTTCATAAAACATTGGTTTTCAGATTTAAGAAAATTCTGTACATAAAAATATTACACTGTTACATGAGCACGATGTAATTTATCATTTGGCTAAGAGTGAAACAGATAAAATATGACTAAAATGACAATAAGATAGAAATTTTTATTAGTAAATTAAGTTTATATAGACGAAAATGTGCGGACTAAAATAAACAGATGTCATTTGTAGTTTTAAAGTTATTAAAAAATTTAAAAATAAACAGTTAAATGAGTTGGTTAAAGCATAATGAGGCAGACCCGGGATTCGGGGTGCTGAGAACCCGGTTTATTTTAACTTATATTCTCAGTTTATTGGGAAAACAAAGAGGATGAATGAATGTAGTCAACAGAAATATATAAAAATTATCAGCCAGCTGTTTATTTATTTTATTAGTTTGGTCAATTATAAATTACAGACTGAACACAATGACCAAGAAAAAAAAGATTGTTTCTAAGATTACACTCCTTCAATTTGGAAAAAAAAAATGACATGTAAGATGGTATATATAAAAAAAGAGGATATTAATTAAGGTATTGAAATGATGTTCAAAAAAAAAAAATAATAAAAAAATTAAGGTATTGAAATATTTCTTTTTGGGATAATAATTTAAGAGAATTTTATTTTAAAACAAGAGTTGTTGATCTCAAAAAATCGTTACAAATGATATTTGGTAAATCAGTATTTGGAATATTTCTTTTTGCATTTTAAAATTACCTAGAGCAGCAAGCTTGTATTTGACGAGACCCAAGGAGCATAGAATATAGCGAAAATTACCTGTGAGGCCCTGCAGAGACTTCAATGTCCTGCAGAGGTCCTTTTTTTTTCTTATATAAAAAAATGCCACCCATTTCGCCACAAACTTGTGCAGAAATACATAATGGACACGTGTCGTTACCCCGTTAATTATACGAGATATATTTAAAAAAAAAAAAGCAACTCGCCTCTTTATTGAAGCGAAATCTGACATTTTGTGGGGCCACGAGCTGACACAAGAGAGAGAAACACCATTTCACATAAACTTTTATGTGAAATCCGACATGTGGGCCATGCGTGGGGACATCAGCTTTGACATATCAATATATAAAAAATTACTTTTTATATAAAAAATTACAAAAGTCACCCTTTAACTTTATAATATTTACAACTTTTTTATATAACAAACTTCATTCGTCAAATATTTAGCAAATATATAGTGAATTTGTTAATAAAAAAAATACCGTCGCGAAGAGCTCTAAATTACGAACAAAACGAGCCCAATATTAATATTCTTTTGACGTATGCACAATTTTATAAAAAATATTGAAGTTGATTATATATATCAACTATTTTGAAATTGAAAACTAAAACTTACCATAACCACCCTACACTTTAAAATATTTGTAAATTTTTTATATAACAAACTTTATTCGTCAAATTGAAAACTAAAACTTACCATAACCACCCTATTTATTGTTTAAAACATAATGTACTCAGTAATCATTTTGAAAAATATATTAGATAAGTTAATTAATTTAATTTTTATATTTTTTGTGTAGCAAAAATGAAGTACGACATCACAGATTGGGCAGCGCATAAGGTGGAGAAAAGAAGAATGAAAAGCGTCAGTTGGGTTGTACACGGAATTACTCAATTTCGATTTCAAGTTTATGATGGCCAATATAACCGTGAGGTGAACTTCACGACCGGTGAATGTGAATGTCGAAAATGGCAAATTTCCGGGATACCTTGTGGTCACGTTATTCTTTGTTACAAGGTTTTTGAACCTAATAGATTGTGTCCAATATGTACATGACTGGTTCAAAAAGGAAAAATATCAAGCAACCTATGCAGAGTCAATTCAATTTGTTGGAAATTTTAACGAATGGGAGTATCCAAGCCATATACATCCTCTTACTCCTCCAACAATGGACAACCCTCAGCCAGGTCGTCCGAAAAACACGGACCGTATACTATCTCAAGGAGAGGAGCCAAGAACTATACACTGTAGCAGGTGCAAACAAGCGGGGCATAACCGTCAGAATTGCAAAAAATCATTTGTCCCAGATCCACCTAACCGCAAGGGTAAACAAAAGCAAGGGGAATTTCCAACTAATGAGCAACATGACACTGCACCTTTTTATGACCAACATCACCCGTTCGATCAAACTTTTATGGGAAACAATCAATTCTCATGGCAACCATTTGGCCAAAACACATACACTAATCAAGCAAATGGTCAAAACTCGTTCTTTTGGCAACCATATGGTGACAACACATACCCCACAAACCAATACGCTTCACAAACTTACCACCACAACCCATACCCATCTCAACAATATGCTGAAAACACACACGCATCACAAACATATGATCAACATAACACACAACAAGATTTCAACCTATCTCAGCAAAACCGAACGCAACCACTTGAAAATGATCTTCAATACCAGTCTCAAGTGTATCAACAATACACTTCCCAGCAACACAACTCTTAACATCTAGATGATCAACATGCGAGGATTCAAATAGTTGGTTTAATCGGTTTGGGTTTTAATAAGGTAGAAGCTGTATGTGACTAGTTAACAACTATTAGTATGTTTTGTTTTTTTGTGCATCATGCTTTTCATTCTCAATTATCCAAGTGATGTCTGTTCTGTCTATGTATTTGAATTTTACAATTGATGTTTGTATTGAATAGACAATATTTGAGCATGTGTTTTGTGTAAAAATAGTTTAAAGTAACAAAGAGTTAGGATCAAATAAGAAGAAAAATTAAAATGAGAATGATAAGAAGAAACCACAACCACTCATTTCAGATGCACCTATAAAAATAGATGCATCTCCCCTTAAATTTCTCCCTCCTATTTGAAATGTGTGGCTAGAAATTATTCTTATTCTTCTTATTTTAGTTTTTCTTCTTACCGGATCTCTTCCCAAGTAACAAATTTACAAGTATGTCAGGCAGTAATTACATAACGTTTTTTATAATGACAATATCTGATACATTTTGTTTTTCTTTGACATCTCTAATTAATTTAAGTAGAGAGAGAACTTCGCTTCAAATAACACAAACCCAAATGAGATTCAATTTTATACACCATCATAAACACAAAAATAAGTTCATTACATTTTTATAACAAAAATTAAATTACATTTTTATAACAAAAAAAAAATTTGTAACAAAAATAAGTTTGAGATTCACATTCAATTGCAACATAAACACAACATCAAATAAAATAAAATAAAAAAACGAATGGATTGTATTGATATGTCAAAGCTGATGTCCCCACGCATGGCCCACATGTCGGATTTCACATAAAAGTTTATGTGAAATGGTGTTTCTCTCTCTTGTGTCAGCTCGTGGCCCCACAAAATGTCAGATTTCGCTTCAATAAAGAGGCGAGTTGTTTTTTTTTTTTTGTTTTTTTTTTTAAATATATCTCGTATAATTAACGGGGTAGCGACACGTGTCCATTATGTATTTCTGTACAAGTTTGTGGCGAAATGGGTGGCCTTTTTTGATATAGACAAAAAAGAAGACCTCTGCAGGACAACGAAGTCTGTGCAGGGCCTCACAGGTAATTTTCGCTAGAATATAACTTAGGTAAGTTCTTTATTTCATGTTGGGCGTAATAAAAATATTTTTGACTATTTGTCTGGGTACATGAAACATTACATTGCTCATCAAAAAATATAAAAAAAACCTTAAAGATGCATTCAGGATTAGCACTAATTTGATAGACTGATATTTTATATAAGGTAGTAATTAAGACTAATCCTTTTTAACAAAAAAATTACATTTTTCAATAAAAACTCAAAAATTATAACTAACTTCACCTAATTATCATCACAATCACTATTATGTTTTATTAGGCGACTTTAACTAGCGTACAATGTTTTGGTTAAAACTACATGTAATAAGGCTTATGACCATGAGTTAACAACCTTGACCACGAGTGTCACTTATTTGGGCCTGGATTAGTCGTCCCGACAACCTAACAAAGAAGTACTTTTTTGCAGTTTTTTATGTATCAAAGTATGTTGTAAGTATATTTGTGTTTAAATGTGATATGTTCGTATGATGATATATCAACTACTACGAAAATTTGCTAATTGATTAGATGATGAAAATAGAGGGTGATACACTTGTCATACCCCGGCCCGCAACCTTTTATTAAACATGTATGATTTCTTTAGAATCCAATTGCTAAAAACTAGTTAGGTCAACTTAAAAAGCAAAATTGTGGAATGAAATGCCTTCATGCGTGCTAAGATTAGGTGACACAATCATGGTGAAATTATTGGAGACGACCTTTTTAGGTTGTTTTGTCATTTAGCGAGGCATTACTTATGAAATGGTGAACAAGAATTAAAATTTGATTAACCAAAAAGCTTAGATGTTTTTATTGTGGTATAAAAATTTCTTTGTCTACGCTTTAGTGGTTTACATTTAGATTTAAGATCATTTGAGGACAAAATATTATTTATATGCTAAGGGATCAATCTTCACATTTCATTTTTATTTGATCTAATGGATGAGATTAATCCCAACAATTTAAAAAACCCACTTTCATCATTTTTTTTCAAATATTAATATCTTTCAAACCGTTAATCGTTAAGCGAAAAAAAATATATCATTGCGACGAGCATTTAATTATCTTTCTATAGATAGGCACTTTGATATACTTTCGACAAAATTTTTATTTTCTTATTTTTCACGTTTTTTTTTAAGTTTTTTCGTTTTTTTACGTTACTGAAATTTGCATTGAAAAATCATATATGATAAAACACTAATTTGAATATCACATGTAATATAAGTGTAATATTATATATGATATGTAATATCACATGTGATATTAGTGTAATATCACATATGATATTACATATAATATCACATGTGATATTACATATCATATATGATTTAACACTAATATCACATGTGATATTCAATTTAGTGTTTTATCAAAAAACGAAAAAAATAACGAAAAAACGTGAAAAAACGAGTTTTTTTTCTTTTTTCGAAAGTATATTAAAGTGCCCGTCTATAGAAAGATAATTAAATGTTCGTCGCGATGGTGTAAATATTTTCACTTAACGATTAACGGTTTAAGAGATATTTAAATTATAAAAAATAGATGAAATAATAAAATGTTTTTAATCTCAACCATTGATTTCTTTTTAGATGGACGGTAGAGATGAGTCACTTGGTATGTGAGAAAAGTTTGGTATGTAAAATAACTCTCCTCTTACATTTATAGCTCTGAAAGTTTATTATAAAAATCATCTATTTATATTGAAATTGGTTACACATATCTCCTTTAATGGATTTTGGCAACCCCTTCTTTTATTTTATCTTTTTTATATTTTAATAAATTTTTTATTATAATACTATCAAACTGAAAATACAAAACATAAAATATAATGTTTAATAAATCAAAAAGTATTTAAAGACATAAAATACAAAAAAGAAAATGATAAAAAAAAGTGTCTTGTTTTTAACAGAAAATACAGGTATTTCATATGAAACACTCAAGGCTTTATTTTCACACACATACATTGTGATTAAACTTGAAGATTAGTAAAGTACACGACTAACCACACACGGTGGTTAAAAGATACAATCGTCTCATGCTACAAAGTTCTGAAACTATTTGATATATATCATAACAAAAATGAGGTGAAGAAGCTTCGACCTCGTTAAAAAGTTGTCAATTTTGTGTGATGCGTCTTAACCAAGTACGTATTCCAAGCACCACTTGTTAGGAAATTATGATCACAGTAATCTGAGAGTCGTGTAAACACTATCAAATTGAAGTATTTCGGTGGTTCTACCGAAATCTCTAATCGGATAAAACTCATATTTTTAACTTGAGAATATGTTTAGTTAGTTATGAAACCAGAACCAAGAAACGAATTATATGACTAAAAAACTGCATAGCGGTTGTAACTGCTATAGCAGTTACTTAACAACCGAGCAGTTAAAATATGGGACAAAATACCGGAAATTTTATTTTCTAGTGCGTTTTTAACATAGCACTGCCCCTTGGACCCTGCCAGGGGCTGCCGCCCCTTGGACCCTTCTACCAAGGGCGCTGCCCCCGGACCCCCGTCATTCGAGGCTTCGCCCCCGAATAGCAATCATAATAACGTCATACAAGTGTGCACTCCGTACAACCCCGACTTGTTGAACATTTATCACAATTACACATTGGTCAACTAAGTCAATCCATTACACTTAAATAATATTGGTGATGTAAAATCACCAACAATCCTCCCCCATTTAAGTGTAATCTTGATTAACTTAAAACAAACTCATAACAAACAACAAACTGATGCATAAATGAAATGTCGAGACGATTGAATTTCACATTAGTACATTAGCATTCCAAATATTCGAATATAAGAGTGTCACTAAGGATTGAACTCCTTCTATTCATAGTGAATACATGAAGATAATATACACAACAGTTTACACATTCACATGTTCCACTTGACACTATGTTTTACTAGCTTGTGTCCTATCCTTCAATAAGCATATCAAAGCCAAGTCCCAAGCTTCTTGAAGCAGCTAAACTTCATGCTTATATAGGTGGTTCTTTACTCTTGCACCTGCACATGCAATTTGTCAAAAAACCATTAAGAAATATAATTTCAACCTCCTTTATCTTGCAGTTCTGAACACATACCGTGGGATGATGTAATTATGTATTCCAATCCAAAAATATCAAGCTTTCCTCATTGAATTCAGCATTTAACATTACGTTATATGGGAATTGGGTATCTTGATACAAGGATTTAATTAGGTGGACTTTAAACCCATCCCAATAGCCGCCTTGCGTACAAGATCTCTTGCTAACCCTTTGGTTAAATGGTCGGCTAAATTCAGTTGAGTTCTTACAAACTCCACAGATATCACACCATTCATGATAAGCTCACGAATCATGCTATGTCTAACACCTAAGTGTCTAGACTTGCCATTGTACACTTGACTATAAGCCTTAGCCAAGGTAGCAACACTATCACATCTGATAGAAATGGTAGATATCGGTTTAGGCCACAAAGGAATTTCATAAACCAAATTCCTAGCCACTCAGCTTCATTACCAGCTGCAGCTAAAGCAACAAATTCAAACTCCATAGTTGAGTTTGTAATACAAGTCTGTTTCTTTGAAGCCCAAGAAATAGCACCTCCCCTAAGAAGGAATACCCAACCACTCGTAGATGAGTGATCCTCCATATTGTTAATCCAACTGGCATCAGAATAACCTTCTAATACAGATGGATAACCACTATAAGTCAAACCATAATTTATGGTTCCTTTTAAATACTGAAACACTCGACCCAAAGCTTGCCAATGTAGAGCACTAGGATTGCTAGTGTACCTACTAAGCTTTCTTACAGCAAAAGCTATATCTGGTCTAGTGCTAATCATGGCATACATAAGACAACCAATAGCTCTAGAATATTCTAACTAAGACACTGAATTTCCTTTATTAGGTCGAAACTTCACAGTAGGATCTACCGGAGTATAAACAGGAGAACAATTAGCAAAGTTAAACTTTGTCAGTATCTTCTCAATATAGTGTGATTGAGAAATAGAAATACCATTGTTTCCTCTTTTGATTCTAATACCAAGAATCACCTCAGCCTCCCCCAGATCTTTCATATCAAAGTTAGATGACAAGAATTCCTTTGTCTTATCAACTTGATATTGGTCAGTACCAAAGATCAACATGTCATCCACATATAAGCAAATTATCACTCCTTTACCAGAAGCATCAAATTTGCTATACACACACTTGTCAGCTTGGTTTAAAGAAAAACCATTAGACAATACCACATCATCAAACTTTTGATGCCATTGTTTTGGTGCTTGTTTCAGACCATACAATGATTTCTTCAATTTACATACCTTGTTTTCATGTCCAGGCATCACAAACCCTTTAGGTTGTTTCATGTAAATTTCCTCATCCAAATCACCATTTAAGAATGCAGTTTTTACATCCATTTGGTGAATAACTAGATCATGTATAGCTGCAAGAGCTAACAATAATCTAATAGTGGAAATCCTAGCAACAGGAGCATAAGTATCAAAGAAGTCAATTCCTTCCTTTTGTCCAAAGCCTTGGATAACCAATATGGCTTTATACTTATCTATGCTTCCATCCACTTTCATCTTCCTTTTAAGAATCCATTTACTTCCTAATGCTTTGCATCCAGGAGGCAAATCAGTGACTTCCCAAGTATCATTCTGCATGATGGACTCAATCTCACTTTGAATTGCTTCTTTCCAAAAAGCAACATCCCTAGAAGCCATTGCTTCACTCAAAGTCCTTGGATCCTCCTCAATAATTAGGCAATATTCACGTTGAGATAAAGTCGTATCTCTTGTTCCTTCAACTAAATAAAGTTGAAAATCAGACCCAAAAGACTTGGCTTTCCTTGTCTTAGTGCTTTTCCTAGGAACAGATGGACCAGGTATATCATCAGTACCTTCAACATCATCTTCAACTATCTTGCTCGAAGATGGTTGAATCATACCTCTTGGTCTTGGTATAGACGTAAACCGTTCTTCATCAAATATTGCATCTCTTGACTCTATTATAGAGTTCACCGACACATAATCATTAGGTTCTATAACATAAAACATATAACACTTGGAATGCTCAACATACCCAATAAAGATACAATCTATACCTTTCTCACCCAGATTTTTCATTTTGGGTTCAGTTAATCTTACAATTGCTCTACAGCCCCAAACCCTCAAATAAGTCAAATTTGGTACCTTCTTGGTCCAAATTTCATAAGGTGTTTGTTCTTGTTTTTGTTTGGAGTTCTATTCGAATATAACAGTCACAACATAGCCTCACCCCAAAACCCTTCACTTAGAATAGGATAACATGGAATTCACCATTTCCTTTAAAGTCATATTCTTCCTTTCAGCCACACCATTCTGTTGTGGCGTGTAAGGAGCCGTGGTTTGATGTATTATTCCGATTAAAAATAAATGGGTCATAATACTCACCACCTCTATCAGTACGAAATACTTTTATCAAATCTTGTCTTTGAAGTTCTACTTTTTGTTTATAAATTTTAAATTTATCTAGAGCTTCATGTTTAGCATGCAGTAGATAGACATAACAATATCTAGATGCATCATCAATAAAAGTAATGACATACTTATTATGTCCTTGTGAAGGATTGGCATGAAAATCACATAAATCACTATGTATGAGATCTAATACTTTGCTTTCCCTGTTAACACTCTTAAATGGATGTCTAGTGATCTTTGTTAACATACAAGTTTTGCAACTTTCATGTGTCATATCAAAAGCAGGTATTAAACTCATTCTAGACATATCTTTCATTCTCTTGTAATGAACATGTCCTAGTCTAGCATGCCATAATTCAGATTTGCTTAAACTATTACTATGACTAGAAGAAACCATACAAGCAGAATCATTAAACAAAGGATAATTCAAATTTAATCTAATCATTCCATTACATACATAACCAAATCCAACAAAGGAACCATGTCTTGACAAGATATACTTGTCACTTTCCAACACTTGTTTGTAGCCAAACTTATTCAACACAATTTCAGAAACAAGATTCTTTCGAATCCCGGGTACATACAATACATTATCTAAACATAAAGTTTTTCCAGAAGTAAAAGTTAACATAACACGCCATATTCCTTTGATTGGTTCGGTTGCAACGTTTCCCATCTTTACACAAGATCCATCTTCAATCGGATTACATACTTGAAACCAACGAAGATCATTGCAAACATGACATGTCGCACCCGAATCAACCCACCAAGCAACTTGATCATCCTGAATATAAAATGCATCAGAAATTACAAAACATAATGTAAAACATTATCAAAATTCTGTACAAAATCAGAATTATAACCTTGTTGCTTATCAGGATCCTTAGACCCACTTGGACCCGCGCCATTATTGCCCTTTTTGGAGCGACAATCCTTCTTCATATGACCAGGCTTGTTACATTTCCAACAAGTCAAAGTACCCTTTTTGTTGGCAAATTTATCATCACCACCTTTGAACTTTCTTTTGTTCTTGTTGTTGTTAAAATTGTTTTTAGAATTTTTGACTCCATCTCCTTCAACCATGTTAACAGAAGAAGATCCAATTTGGTTCTTTCCTTTAGGATTATTATCAAGTTCCTGATTACGTAATCCTTCCTCAATTCGTAGATGAGAACCGAGTTGAACCAAATTTAACTCTTCTTTTTTATGTTTCAAATCATGTTTGAAATCTCTCCAGGAAGGAGACAGTTTATCAATGATAACTGCAACCGAGATGGCTTCATCCATCATCAAATTATGTTGGGTATACTGTCCCAGAATCCTTAACATCTCATGATATTGTTCCATGACAGGCCTGGTATCAACCATCTTGTAATTCATAAAATTACTAACAAGAAACTTCTTTGTAGAAGCATCTTCTGCCATGTATTTTGATTCTAGGGACTCCCACAGTGCCTTTGCAGATTCAGCGTTTTGATAGATATCAAATAGGGAATCAGACATACCATTCAGAATGTGACCACGGCATATGTAGTCGTCGTTTTCCCACTTCATCCTCTTCCTAGTCGTCTCCAAAGCTTCATTCTCATCCCATTCCGGACTGGGTGTACTCAGAACATACACAACTTTCAGGGTGGTAAGAAGAAAGTGCATCTTCTTTTGCCGGCGACGAAAGTCCGCCCTTCAAACTTTGCCAGCTTATCGAACTTGCTCGTCATGTCCTTCACAGATTCTCCGTTCGTCATGATCACAGAATACTTCAATCTTTGTTAGGAAATTATGATCACAGTAATCTGAGAGTCGTGTAAACACTATCAGATTGAAGTATTTCGGTGGTTCTACCGAAATCTCTAATCGAATAAAACTCAGATTTTTAATTTGAGAATATGTTTTGTTAGTTATGAAACCAGAACCAAGAAACGAATTATATGACCAAAAAACTGCATAGCGGTTGTAACTGCTATAGCAGTTACTTAACAACCGAGCAGTTAAAATATGGGACAAAAAACTGGAAATTTTATTTTCTAGTGCGTTTTTAAAATAGCACTGCCCCTTGGACCCTACCAGGGGCTGCCGCCCCTTGGACCCTGCTACCAGGGGCGCTGCCACCGGACCCCCGTCATTCGGGGATTCGCCCCCGAATTGCAATCATAATAACGTCATACAAGTGTGCACTCCGCACAACCCCAACTTGTTGAACATTTATCACAATTACACATTGGCCAACTAAGTCAATCCATTACACTTAAATAATATTGGTGATGTAAAATCACCAACACCACTTGTCACAAACAAAATACTTATACTTTTGAATATGAACTGGAATTGGAATCATTCTTACAAAACGTAATAGCTCTTCACGTGTTTCTTTTTATTCAATAATTTCAAAAAATAAGCACAGAAATAAAAAAGAAGTGAAAATAACGTTACTTATTAATTACTCTCCAAGGACAAAACAAGTGGTACTTATATACTATGTCCGTACATTAATTCGATCTAGAGTAAGTTACAAATATGGTACCTGTATTTATAGTTGCCTTGCTTTTTCACTTCATTAACATCTAGATTTTTATAATATAAATCAGTAATCATTTACTATCTTTTGTCGGTATAATTATTTATAACATAAATTAGTAATCATTTACTACATTTGTCTTCTTCTATTCTCAATAATTTTAGTATACATGCATTGTCGATCAGAATATAGAGTTGCACATGCGGATGCCTCGCCATATCGGTACGCCCCCATTTTGGGTGACTATCCGGGAGTGGCGAATTTCCGTCTAGCATCACATAAATGAAGTGAGCACCGTCCCCCACACGGGCAATCACAAGGGGGTCACTTTCTTGTGATAAGTCTGGACCGAAAAAAAGCGAAAAACACGTAAAACTTTGTCGTGGGGAAATAGATACAACTGGCCGGTTAATCAGTGAAGCAATAACCAACCCCGTGTAGGCATACATATCCAGTAGTCCTGCGGCGCAAATCCAAGACGAAACCATTCTACCGAGTTCCGAATTTGTTTAAAGCCATCATTCAACCACATACTTGTGTAATATTCCCAGCGACTGTCTAACTCTTGCATTAAAAGAGCTCGAATTTCGGACCACCTTTCTTCTTGTAGACCAATACCGACGACAATGCACCCAAACCCACAATTTCCGTCACCAACCACATTATAAAATGTATCGATGGAAAAGCTCAGGAATATGCTCCATCAAATATTCGCAAATATCATCTCGAACGTATAACCTATGTCTTCTACTTTTTTCAACGCTGGGACCCATGTATGAACTATGTATGGCAGGTTCTTTGTTCAAGTCCGTGACTTTTTTAGATCTTGAATAACTTCTTCGGTGATCTGCGGTTGGTTCTTTATTCAATTACGGGACTTTTGTAGCCTGGGACTTTTTGTCGTTTGCGCTCGGACGTCCACAAGTACTTTTGTGAACAGCAGGTTCACGTATATCAACAGATTCGGGATCGTATATCCCTCTCACCTTCTTTAACATATTTTTCTTGACAAACGACGACATTTTGCCAAAAACATTCTTGAATTGTCGTATGCCAGTTTCACAAGAAGGACCATCTTTAGGCGTAGGAGTATTGATACTAGGCCACGGAATAACTAGGGTTCTCCAAAAAATATCAATTCTCTCCAGTGGAATGGCCATTTCTGCATTCATTAAAAGTGACTCATATAAATTACTGATATTAATGGGGAAAATAGCTTGATAGTCACAATTTATATACTTACTATGAATTCGAAAGTAAAGCAGTTCGTGAAAGCATGATAGCCCATAAATTGACCGCAACTGATGATCACATTCTTCTGTGGTGATCAACCGTTGGAGTTCTTCGAAAATGAGTTCGAGAGCATAATTGGAAACTTTATACCACAATTCTGCAAATAGTGGTATATTACATTTATGCATTTTCTCGTTTTTGCTTCTATTAAATGTTTCTTTTATCGCAGTTTCTTACGCAATGATAATGTAACACCCTAGGAAAATCCCACATCGGCTGTGGCCTGGAGAGATCTTTGGGCTCATAAGATAACATACTCCTTACAATGACACAACGCGTTTTGTGGTCTACTGCGGGTGGAGTTCTTAGGAACTAGCAGTTAAGCGTGCTCATGTGAGAGTAGTACTGGCTTTGGTGACCTGCCGGGAAGTCTTCAAATGAGGCCACAAAAACAAAGCCGTAAGCCTGCGGGCAAAGCGGACAATATTGTGGTCTGAGTAGGCGGGATGTTACAGATAATCTTATCGATCGAACTCAACAATGTTTCAAAGTTGGATTGTGTGGTGCCCAAGTATAATTTCAACAACGCGTGTTGACTTTCAACTCTGCATGTTTTTCACTCGCCATAGTTGCGATATTAATCGGTAATAAACGCGAGAAACATGTCTGAATAACCTTGCAGCCAGTTATTCAGATATGAAGAAATATCTGAAAAACAATGAATTAATAAAAACTCATTCGGGTCTTATTTATTAAATAATAAAAACAATGAATTAATAACTAAGTACATGCATGTTCGACCAATAACTGTTGTAGGTGGTCATAATAATGCCTGAATATGTCACGTGTCGGAGCTTTAACCATCCAATCCCATGTTCCTCTAAAACTGTTGGTAATGATGGTGGCTTTGATTTTTACCATGGTAAATTTTTATCATGGATCTTGGATGTTTTTTATGGTGGTTTCTTGGCTGAAAATTTTATTTAGATCTAAAAATTTTTATTCTTAGATCTTTTTAGATCTGGTTGGCTATTTAGATCTTGAAAATTTTTTAGATCTTGAAAAAAATTTAAATAAAAACCATGGTTCTCGTCATGGTTGGCTGTTTAGATCTTGCAAAGTTTCAAGATATAAACCATCGTTCTCGTTATGGTTGGCTGTTTTTTAGATCTAAAAGCTTTTGTTAGCAGTTTTAAAATTGTTGGTGATGATGGTGTTCTTGGATGGCTTAAGATAAAAACCATGGATCTTGTGTAAATATTTTTAGAAAGGTTTCTTGGATGTTTTTATGGTGGTTTCTTGGCTGTTCTTAGTGATCTGTGGTTTGTTAGATCTTTTTGATATATGAAAAAAAATGTTTAAACTGCTTAAGCAGTTGTGATGGTTTCTTGAAACTGCTTATTATCAAATAAGCAGTTGTGATGGTTTCTTGAAAGTACTTATTATCAAATAAGCAGTTGCGATGGTTTCTTAAAACTGCTTATTATCAAATAAGTAGTTGTGATGATTTCTTGAAACTACTTATTATCAAATAAGCAGTTGTGATGGTTTGTTGCTTATTATGAAAAACCTGTTATTTTCTAAACTTGGTTTTTTAAAATGGTGTCTTAAAAAAAACCGAGATACGGCGATGGTGATAAAAAAAAATAAAATAAAATAAAATTTGTGTTGATTGGCATGACATAACCGAATGGACAGTAAAGTGACTTTTTTTCCATTTTGCAACCTTCAAATTTGCATCCAAAATGATAAAACGATAACAATATGAGCCTATTAAAAATCTCGATATGTATTTTTGTCGTTTTTTATAAATGTAACATATTTTTGCATGTAGTATTGAAAATGTGTAAAATTTATTACCTCTTGTCTGTAAAATAGTGAACTCGACATTGTTATAAACCCGTAATAGCACTTGTTCCTTTCTACTAACTTGTTACTTTTTTTTGTTTTGTGAATGCAAGCAAGTATTGATATTGTAGCTTTTGTTTTGTGAATGCAAGTTTGATCACTGCTATTGATATTGTAAGCAAGTATTGATATTGTAGTGTTTTGTGAATGCAGTTTATAATTTCAAAAGATAATATTGAATAGTGAAATGACTGACTCACTCGTACCAAATCACATAAAACACTCCTGTGACTCACTTAAGCAGTTTTACAAAACTGCAAGACTTTTTTAAAGTCGCAACAACAACAACAAAGGCACAACGACTAAGTTGAAAGACAAAAAAAGTAATACTTTATCTCTCCCAAAACGTGAAAGAGAAAGAAAGAAAAAATCCAACTAAAAGACAAATACACTTTATCTCTCCCAATACGACTGACCATAAACACACCCAATTTCAAAAACTAGCCGTTTAACCAAAAAAAACTTTTTTTTAAAACAAATTTACCCCTTTACAACCTTATAAATGCTAATCTCAAACACACTTCTAAACACACAATTTCAAACACAACTCAAACAACTTCTCATCAATATTCATCATGTCAAAAAAAATACTCCCACATCAAAAAACCGACTATCCCAAATTCCCTGGATTTGAATTTCTCGCCGGATCCACCGTTTCAATTAACCAGGATAACGCCACCACCAAATCGACGTATTCAGTTTCGTGCACCCGCTTTTGAATATCCAACACGACTACCACAACCGAGTCAACAGCAAAACCCGTTTTACGTTAATCGTCCATATGTAAATCCGTATCGTCCTAACATGGATTTCTCGCAGTCTTCCCAATCGAATCAAGTGTTTTCACTGCTTCAGGGTGTTAACCTTGATATAGATTTGGAGGATTATATGCATGACTATCAAACTCAATAATACCCGACTCAAAACTATCCGAGTCAAGATTTTTCGATGGGGAAAGGTTCGGGTCACGGTTCGTACCACAGTTCCATGCCTCTTGAAGACGATGACAATGACGATGACTATGTTGAAGAGACATCACCCGTCAAGCCAAAGAAGCCTTCGAGACGTTCTACAAAGGCGAAGGACAAAGGCAAAAAGGCTGAACCAAACAAAAAGACCGAACCATGGAGAAAGGAGAAAGAGATTGCGCTTTGTATAGCTTGGGTTCATGTGTCGGAAAATTCCTTGAGAGGAAACTCTATCACCAAGATTGGGTTTTGGGATGAGGTGATAGCGTACTGTGAAAACGAAACTGGTAAAGAAAGAACATACGACTCGATTCTTCCAAATGGAAGAATAGGGTTCGTAGTAGGGTTGGGCAATTTTGTACAATTATGGATAATATCAAGGGGAATCATGGAAGTGGTGAGAATGATGTAGACGACTACTCAAAAGCTCTTAGAGAATACCGTGTGATTTACGGTCATGATTTTACATTGGAGGAGTGTTGGAAAATTTTGAGGAATCATGATGCTTGGAAGAATGTTGAGATGCCTGCTTTCAGAACAAAGAGTCGGAAGAAATCTAAGGCTTCGAAAACCACCTCGGGATCAACAAATGGTCCTTTGAATTTCTAAAACGTGGATGATTCTGATGAGGAGGAAGAGACTAGAGAATCACGAACAGAAGGTTGTGACGCAGCCAGGAAGAAATCATCCTCCTCCTATCGTGATCCACCATCATCAATTGTTAGTTCGGTAGCCCAGAGCTTTTTCAAGTTCAAGCCGTCAAGACCGGGGAAAAAGAAGGACATAGAAGAGTCATACTTAAAGTTGAAGGAAAAAGAGCTGGAGATGCAAGAGGCAAGGGCAAGGCGAGCCGAGGAGTTGAAAAGAGAGAAAATTAAGCTCCAACGACAACAAATGGAATTCATGGCCCAATCAAAACGGGAGCAAGACTTGATTTTTTACAATACAAAAATAACCCAAATTTGCCCCCATGACAACAACAAGAGCTTTTGGATATTAAGTCAAAAATCAAGGCATGCTACACCTTAGATTATTAATTTAAGTTTTTAATTTAGTATTGTAATGTTTAAGTTTTATTAATTTAAGTTTTTAATTAGTATTGTAATGTTTTATTTTTAATGAAGTTTAAATTTGTCGTTTTAAAATATTTGAATTAAAAAAAATAAAATAAAAACCTTTGTCGTCACTGTGACAACTTGATCGTCGTCAGATCGTCGAAGAGAAAAAGCTGATGTGGCATAGTCGTGTCTGATTACGACTGTGCATAGCCTAAGTACAAGCAAACATGTATTAGTCATCCCCTTATTGTATACTAATAAGACGAGGTAATTTAGCATGCGTGTTGTAGTGGCTGCAACAAAATATTTTTTAGTTACGAAATAAAGGTCTCATTTAGGTAATCTATAACGGAAAATGAATAGTCATAACTAATTCCATATATAAGATACCAAACATCTAAGATGCCGATATGGATAAAACTACATGATAACATCAAATAGTCCTGAGTTTCTAAGCGTTAATTTCCCCCTATATCATCACATTTTGAGTAAATTATTAATGAAAACATCATTTTTTCCATATTATTTCATTTCAGGACACATTCGAAGTAAGGAAGCTGCAATTGGACGTTTTCAAGCCCTATTGATTCAACTGTCTCTTAATTACGGCGTAACCAAGTGATGAAGTTACGACGCAACTAATGATTGCGAAGGCTACGGCGTAACCCTCAACTCAGGTTACGCCGTAACTACTGATATGCACTAAATTAACTAAGACCACGGCGTAGCCCTCAGCTTAGGCTGCGCCGTAATGAAGAAATACACTGGATTACAGAAGCTACGGCGTAACCCCAGCTAAGGTTACGCCGTAACCAATGGATAAACACTGAAGATTGAAGAAAGTTACGGCGTAACTACGTAATAAGGTTACGCCATAACTAGTTTGAAGCCTATAAATAGTCGATGGTTTCATCAGTTTTAGATATATCTCCTTTCCCAAACCTTCTATGGTTTGGGGAGATCAAAACACAGAAGAAGAAGCATGGTTTAGGAGCACTGAATAACTAAGTCCTCATCTATGATTTTCTTTGTATTCAAGTTTGGATTCCTTTTATATATTTTTCTAGAACTTATACTATGAATTCATATCATTAATTAAAGTTTGCATTTATGTTATTGTTATTCTCTATAATTCTTTATAGAGATTTGCTAGTCTTTTCATAGATCGCTAGCCTTGGTAGTATTATAAGCTTGGTAGTATCTAAAGGGCTGGGAGATATGACCAACTGACCACAGTCTAATAGATAGCGAAGTATGGGAGGAATTGGCCATAGTACGACCAATCTTCGTGTGCGATTTGACCAAATGATCACTTATTAAGTGGAGGTATTTAAGAGGTTAGGGGGAATCTAAGTTCCCAATGGTCGGGTTCCCACCGTCTAGATCTAGTAGATTTAGTGCTTAATGACTGCTATTAGGTTGCCGAATGATCCCGAGTGACCTGCTCATCTTGGTGAGGAATCTAAGAACCATAGGCCATGACGAATCGACCAAAGGAGTCTGGTGATAATTAACCACTATATTGAATCTTGTTATCGGGAATCAATTAATATTTGTATTCTTTATTAAGCTTCGTTTATCTATCTCTTTTCCCTAAATTTCTGGTGTCTGTGTAAGTAGAATAAAAGCTTATCTATGGATTATATCAACTTTGTCATACCCATATATTATCTAATCATCTTAGTTCTTTTAAGGTCACAGCTCTCTTGGGACGATACTCAGATTTACCTAAGGCTTTACTACATCTGATCGGGTACTCTGCCCGTTAGTATGTGTCTATCCTAAGTTATCTAAGTTTTATAAATATTAAAAGCAGGATGAAATAGCACATTAGCTTTTTGGCGCCGCTGCCGGGGAGCAGTTAATGAAAGATCTAAGGTATTACATATTCACCTCATTAAGAGATTTGAGCACTTCCATAAGGTACGTCTATATATCTCTCTTATTGCAATTATACATAATTCGTATTCTGATGCTATTAGTTACGGCGTAACTCCTTTCGTGGGTTACGACGTAACCATATTGCAATTTATTAAAATTATTATAAAATCTTTTTGACTAATTAGTTACGACGTAACTCTTTTCAGAGTTACGACGTAACCATTATACAATCAGATATATAAAAATCTGACATTTGATTAAAATTAAAAATTTAACTACGGCGTAACCCTTATTAGGATTACGACGTAACCCTTTTCACAACCATTTAATTTTCTAAAAATATTAGCTACGGCGTAACTATTTAATCGAATTACGCCGTAACTATCTTGGCGATATAAAAACCTTGCGGAATAAGAACTAGGTTTTACACATACACTTTCACCGCCTACCCATACAGTAAATTTTTCTCCAAAAATTTTTTTCCATCAAGACCACTTCATCTAATCATTCTCCATGGCTGGTAAGATCTATCACTACTCTTTTTGATTTGTTTATGTCAATTATTTCAATTAGGGTTTATATTTTAATATTTTAGGGATCTTGCCTATTTGAATTAATTATTGATATTGGTTTGATTACTTGACAATTTTGGTGATTTCCCTATGTTATTTTGATTTGTGTCCTATCACTACGGTTCGATTTGGGTGTTTTGGCTTTATTTAAATTGGGTTTTGGGTCAAACACAAACTTAGTGGGTTAGGCGCGGCCCCTCAGCACTAATAGGTTAAAATTTTATCAAAACTTTTTACCACTTGGAAAAAATTGATGGTTCCGGCGTAATCTATTGCGTAATTAAAACATCTGAGGTGCTGAGTTTCTGGGGAAGTTACGGCGTAACTGGGGGTTTAGTTACGCCGTAACCATTATATCTGTATTTACGACATATCAGTTTGATGTAGCTACGCCGTAACCTTTAAATCTGTAATTACGGCGTAACTTTTGTTTTGGTTACGCCGTAGCTTGACATCAGTAAGGTCTGCACTTACTGTTATTTGTCTTATTTTCAGGTGCAAATAATCCCACGAATTGGCCTAGGTTTTTGGCACATCCTGATGCTGGTATTAGGCAGTTGTGCGTGGAAGAGTACGAGAAATTAAGGGGAAAGAATATCAGTCAACCCGAGGCACTTGATTTTGATGCATTTGGTACTTTGGCAAACGGGAAAGCTAGTAGGAGATTAAGGAAGTTTTGCAAAATTAAGTTCACGTGTAATGCTGGGGAGTTCACGTGTAGTGCATGGTTGAGGCTATTCAGGATCACGGAGCCGGTCATTTCGGAGTACGTCCGTGAATTCCTTGCTAGTGTGTAATTTCGTACTGATATTGGTGATGATGACACGGAGTCAATGTTTTTCCAGCTTGGGGGTGTTTGGAGAAGTTTGACTCTTAAGCAGTTTACTACGAGGATGGGTTTGTATACTGAGGAAGAAATGGAAACTGAGGCTTTTAGAACACTTGTTGGAGAAGAAGGGATGAGAATCAAGACCTTGCTGCTTATTTCAACCAAATCGCTGTCATGGATGGTTATGATTCGAAGAGCCCACCGTCCTACATTATGGTGAGAATCCCCATTTGTGACCGGTGCACCGCTTGCTTGCTTGCTCTATTCGATCAAGACACTCCGCCAAGGAAAAGATGACTATGGATGATCTTTACCTAATGCAGGGCATGGAAGGGGGGAACCACATTGATGTTCCTTTCTATTTGGTGAGGTTTATGGCTGTGGGTGCTAAGGGGTTTTCATTTAGGAGTCCTTTGCAGGGGGCTCACTTTATTGGGAGGTTGGCTAGGAGTTTTGATCTTATGACCGATGCAGCTTTAGCTAGGGTGACCCGAGGTAGGGAGACTAGTTTGATAGGGCTATCTAAGCTAGTCGAGTTCGGGATCTGCAACCAGGACATTTATGGAGCAATTGAGTTGGCTAAGACTGCCCCGAGGAGAGAAGTAGGGGAAGCTAGTGGTGCTAGGGGTGATGTTGAAGAGGTGGCCAAGGAGCAGGCGCCCAGGGGACGAAGAAGGACCAATGTTAATGTAGGGGAGAGGTTGCAGATCATTGATGAGAGGATCGAGGGAATGGCAACCCATTTCAACGAGGAGATTGAAAGCCTCGAAGTGGGTCTTTATGGTCTTAGTAACCAGTTTAAGGGTTTTACAGGTACATTGGATCAGGTGCAGCAGCTCCAGCAGGATTTCTTTCATTGAAGTGCGGATCGGACTAGCCAGATGCTACAACACATGACTTTGGGCCACCCTAGGTGGGAAGGTCCGGAGTATGTGTACCAGCCCAACATCCCCGATATCAGAGTCCAAGGAGGAGTGGCATTCATGCAGCCTGGCGCCACTCCTGGAAGCACCACGAGCACTCCTTATGTGCCCTCCCAATTCCACTCAATGGATCATGATCTTCCTAAGGACGAGTGATTTCCCTATTTGATGAAACAATTTGAAATAATTTTAAAACAATTTGATACTCATGTCTGTAATAACTTAACTATTTGGATATTTTTATGGTCTATCACCCATTGTACCCGTTGGGTACAAAATTTTCCTTATATGCTGTGCAGGTTTTGGTTCGTGATGCGCCATTAGCGTAACCTTAGGATCGTTACGCCGTAACCCTGCTGCCGATGAGGCAATTTTGAAGCAACACAAATAGTTAAGGCCCGTCCCCGGAAACGATACGCATTAGCAACCCCATGACCCACATTCAACCTTTAGTGAGACATCTTGGGCAACCATTTGAGAGGGGAGTTTATTTCTTTCTTGATTATTTTTCATTTCTATTTTGTTTTTCCTTTTTTCGTACAAATAGGACTTTGTACACTTCAAGTGGGGGGATAGGAATAAAAATGAAGTGTATGATTACTTAGCTTTCTTACCCTAATTTTCTAGTTGGTTTCAAAAATTTTAGCTTATTTGAAAATTTTTTGTCATAATTTTAACCAATCTAGAATCACATAAAGCCGAGCACACTATAACCCTTATTGCCATTGGTGAGATTTAGCCTTTCCGTTTCCCCCATTTTACCCAAATCTACCATAAATTGAGTGTGCCGATAGTATTGTAAACTTTAGAACTTGGCTTTTACATCACTTCGAGACCATAAACGAGTAGTGTATCAAATTAGCTTGGTGCATTTGGAAAAGGCGATTTGAAAAAAGTAAATATTTTAGGATTAAACCCAAAATAGCCTATATGTGTTCACTTGTGTGCGTTTATCGATTAGTCGCATTGATTTTTCGACCTCCGTGTTAACCCTTTTTGTTGCACTCACCTTTAGTGCAAGATACCCCTAGTTACACCCTTTTTGAGCCTATCATTTCATTTTCTAACCCTTATTTTCGTTACACCCTTACACCTTAGCCTACCGTGTAGTTTTACCTTTTTACCTTGAAGCCATTGTTCACCCTAGTTTGAGGTTCAAAATAAAGTTCCTAAAGGCGCACCTCATCATCTACATCTTGCTAAAGATCGTCAAAGACCCCCAAGTTATCACCTTATGCTCAGTTCAAGTGAGGGGAACTATATCATTGCATATCAAGCATATCGTTGCATATGCCAAAAAAATAATAATAATAAATAAATAAAAAAATTGAAGTATTATTGTTAATAGTGCGAAAAATTATAAGCACTACATGAAGAAATTGGCATTGAGAATAATCTTCTCGATCACATTCGAAGGTTGGAAGAATAGTTCAAGAGTAAACAATGGTGGATTCCGGTGACATGTATTGACCATATTAAGATGAACCTTGGATTATTGGTGGGACGGTGGCAACTCGGTTTTAAGCTAAAACTATTTGTTTTCTTTTTCCTTTTAACCCATTAAATATCCCATGCCTATCCTTACCCTTTTTTGTCGTGAAGTGTGTCTAGGTGATGCAGCGAGCAATCGTTGATGTCTTGTCCATAGATTTGGTCATGTATCATTGATTTTGTCCACTTCGCCGTGACACGTTAGTAATGACACCACCCCTAAGCCTTTGAAACTCAACCCAACATTGCTTTCTAAAATTTGTCTTAACCTTAGCTCTAAAGGTGGAGTTGTGTGTAATTGCCAAGCTTATGATAGAATACTTACTATTTCCGTGCAATTGAGTGATCACCCCGAAATTAACACTTAGAATAGGATGAGTGAGAGTGTTTTCGTTCCCATTTTGTGAGGTGTTCGGATCTTATTAATATTCTAGCATGGAAATTAAAACTGCGCATTCCTCAAGGATGTATCTTTTGCAGTCTAAATTGGTCTACTTGAGGGCAATTAGAATTTAAGTGGGGGGATATTTGATAACATCAAATAGTCCTGAGTTTTTAAGCGTTAATTTCCCCCTATATCATCACATTTTGAGTAAATTATTAGTGAAAACATCCTTTTTCCTTATTATTCCATTTCAGGACACATTCGAAGTAAGGAAGCTGCAATTGGACATTTTCAAGCCCTATTGATTCAACTGTCTCTTAATTACGGCGTAACCAAGTGATGAAGTTACGACGCAACTAATGATTACGAAGGCTACGGCGTAACCCTCAGCTCAGGTTACGCCGTAACTACTGATATGCACTAAATTAACAAAGACCACGGCGTAGCCCTCAGCTTAGGCTACGCCGTAATGAAGAAATACACTGGATTACAGAAGCTACGGCGTAACCCCAGCTAAGGTTACGGCGTAACCCCAGCTAAGGTTACGCCGTAACCCCAGCTAAGGTTACGCCGTAACCAATGGATAAACACTGAAGATTGAAGAAAGTTACGGCGTAACTACGTAATAAGGTTACGCCATAACTAGTTTGAAGCCTATAAATAGTCGATGGTTTCATCAGTTTTAGATATCTCTCCTTTCCCAAACCTTCTATGGTTTGGGGAGATCAAAACACAGAAGAAGAAGCATGGTTTAGGAGCACTGAATAACTAAGTCCTTATCTATGATTTCCTTTGTATTCAAGTTTGGATTCCTTTTATATATTTTTCTAGAACTTATACTATGAATTCATATCATTAATTAAAGTTTGCATTTATGTTATTGTTATTCTCTATAATTCTTTATAGAGATTTGCTAGTCTTTTCATAGATCGCTAGCCTTGGTAGTATTATAAGCTTGGTAGTATCTAAAGGGCTGGGAGATATGACCAACTGACCACAGTCTGATAGATAGCGAAGTATGGGAGGAATTGGCCGTAGTACGACCAATCTTCGTGTGCGAATTGACCAAATGATCACTTATTAAGTGGAGGTATTTAAGAGGTTAGGGGGAATCTAAGTTCCTAATGGTCGGGTTCCCACCGTCTAGATCTAGTAGATTTAGTGCTTAATGACTGCTATTAGGTTGCCGAATGATCCCGGGTGACCTGCTCATCTTGGTGAGGAATCTAAGAACCATAGGCCATGACGAATCGACCAAAGGAGTCTGGTGATAATTAACCACTATATTGAATCTTGTTATCGGGAATCAATTAATATTTGTATTCTTTATTAAGCTTCGTTTATCTATCTCTTTTCCCTAAATTTCTGGTGTCTGTGTAAGTAGAATAAAAGCTTATCTATGGATTATATCAACTTTGTCATACCCATATATTATCTAATCATCTTAGTTCTTTTAAGGTCACAGCTCTCTTGGGACGATACTCGGATTTACCTAAGGCTTTACTACATCTGATCGGGTACTCTGCCCGTTAGTATGTGTCTATCCCAAGTTATCTAAGTTTTATAAATGTTAAAAGCAGGATGAAATAGCACTATCACTACATTAATAATCTAAAAGCATTCGAATCTAGTCTCTAAATATATGTGGTTCCATATTTTAAATGAAATGTTTTATAAGACTATTAATATAACATTCCCAATAATTATATGTTTTTCGGAGTAAAAACTTAAAGATGATGTGAAATGAGTCAATGTATAATTTTAATAAATTTAGAGTTAATTACTAAACTTAGACTAGTCGTAATGGGTGGTCGATTTTGTAATCGGTCGCCACCCAAAACACGTCCCCCTCCTCTGTGAGCAAACCAACGAACACATCCCTTCTTGTAAATATTGAGGATTCGGTCGGCCAAGTGAATGGTTTATGAGTGTATTGTGTGGGTTTTATGTAATAAACTGCTTTTGTGAGGTATGTTTTTTGTGGGCGTTTTACAGATATTTAATCATGTATTTGATCTTAGATAGAGAAGCTGAGTTGGCAAAGACATTTGGTCACCCATTTTGTCACCGTTACAACTAGTCTCAAAAGGTATTAAAGTGATAAATTTATTGACTTTAAATGCTTATATGTTATTTTCTTTAGTTTTTGAAGTTTTTGAAAAAGCACTATAAGTGAATAGTGATTTGGATGTTGCAAATTGATATTTATAGAATTTCATCATAAAAGTGAATGAGGTCAATCATTCTCATATTGTTACTGTGTTTATAAGGCTACACATAAGAGCGCTGGGTGTGGCTTCATCGTAGCTCGCCGTCAGCTAAGGTGGCACCTCGCCACCACACCGCCCCCTTCATCGTGGCTCGCCGTGGGGTGCTTCAGCGTTTGCACGACGAGGTGGAAGTTGTCCCTTTTTTTTTTTGTTGTCTTTTTATTTGTGGAAAGGATAAATATTTTTGAAGGTGAAGTGTTTTTTTATAAAGATTGAAAGGTTCGTGGAGGAAAAAAGAATGCAAACATAAACACATACTGATTAAAAACACAAATTACATTGAACATTTAACTGAAAACATGAAATACATAATACGCTCAAACATTAAAAACTACATCGCATACTTATGAAAATAAAATTACTAAAACTTAATAAAACGAATCATCTGAGTCCATTAGTATCTGTTGTATTTTTTTTACCAGTGTCGTTTTTTTTGGTATCGTGTTTATTTTTATTATTATTGTGTTATGTATTGTATTTTTATTTTTAATGAAATGAATTTAGTTTATTTGGAAAATTGAATAAAAAAAATAAAGTGGTAGTGGTGGGCCCCAAATGAAGAGGTTGAGGTTTTTTATGAGGGAGGGGGTTTGTTGTGGTTAGTTGTGGAGGTTTGTTATGCTGATGTGGCGCTGAGGTGGCGGTGATGAAGAGGTATGATCCACCCACCACACCCAGCCCTCTAATGAGGTCAATCATTCTTATTTATCTGTCGCGCCAGTTTTTTTTTTTTTTTTTTTTTGGACAATTTACAGACGATTGGTTGTTATAGTAAGGGCGACCTTTATTATTTTTTTTTTCATAAAAAAAACCTTATCTTTTTATATTTTCAAAACACTCTATTCAATTTAATAATTCAATTTCAAATTAAAGGTTACAGGATAACCAAAATTCAAATTGAAATTAAAGGTTTACAGTATGAGCGGAAGGATTCAAAATTCAAATTCAATTTTAAATTCAAAAAGTTCCCTATATATACCCACACTCTGCTTTGTTTTTCACACACACATACAACTTCCTATCACAGATTCTTAACAATGTCTCAAGAAAACTTCTCCCAACAATTTCTCAAAAAAAACTTATCCCAAAAATTTTTCAACGAAAACAAATTCTCCCGACAATTTCCCGAAAACAACTTCTCCCAACAATTTCACGAAAACACGGTGAACATTCCACCAACAGATATCATTCCGGTTCTCCCAACGGAAGAGAAACTGATGGAGGAACAACAAGTCAATCCGTTTCAACTAACTAAGGAACAACAACGACTACTTGCTCAGGATGAAAAAGTATTAATAGAAATAGAAGAAAACGAAGCACGAGAGGAAGCTGCTTGTAGAGAGCAGGAAGCAAGGGAAGCAGAATACCACAGAAAACAACTTGTTTGACATTCTGGAAATAGAGTATGAAGAAGGCAGGTTTGCGGATGCAGATTCTCCTTACGACGAGGGTTACAACACATATTTTTCGTTGTAATTTGTATTTTCATTTTCATTTCTGTATCGTAGTTTGTATTAATTTGTAATTCGTATTTTCAATTCAATGTTTAATGTATTTTCACTTCCGTATCAAATAGGATTTAAATATTTTAACATTACACTACCAAATTTAAAAAACAAAACACAAAACACAAAACAAAACACAAGTATTGAAAAAAAAAGGAAAACAAGGAAGTAACGAAATAAAAAAAACTTTGGACGAAATAAACAAAACACAAAGCATGGGACGATCTAGATCGTTTAGACGACCCAAATCTCTCAAAAATGACGATCGATCGATTGGTGACTTTTTGCCACAAGAGGGAGGATCGATCGCGACCACATAGTCGATCGATCATTTGTGTATTACTGTGTGTAGCCTAAATAACTTTATAAATGCTATAAACTTCACAATTGACTAATATAATAAAGAGGATAACTTCACTACAATTTTTGCAGTTAATTGGTTGCAATCCTCCAATAACACACAAGAAATGATTCAGAGACTCACAAAAAAGATTTAAGAATCCATAATTTGTAACACAAAATTATAGTCAATTTACTGCACAAATATATTCTATATAATAAATAAAGGAATATGCCATTGATAGTTATAATATATGTGGTTAAGATATCATAAGAGGCAATAATTGTTTGCACTCGTAAATAAATTTACCTACCTCTACAAATAACTAGCTCAATCAACCTTATTACCACTTTTTTGCACATTTTTATTTCTTAAACATAGTCGTTATAACTGCAGTTAACAAAACCCATAAATAAAAAAGGTAAAAAATGTTATAATTCTTGAAAGGATCTCAGTAAAAAATGGCGGTTTCACAAAAGAAAAATCAATATATTTATTTTAACTTTTAGAGTTATGTATTATTTTAGAGTATTAAAAAATCAATATTTAATTTCTTAAAAGTATGTTTTTGAATTTGTAAGTGTTTATAGAAGTTTGCTTAATCAGAAAACAAAGTGATTTGATTTTATTACCAAAATAAAATATGCTTTCTTTTAGTGAGAGGTTTACCTAAACTAGGTGAACTCTAATTTAAATCACTTAATGAGTTTTTATAAAGATGATGTAAGTGTTTAAAATGCATTTTATAAAATGATTCAACAAATTTTAAAAGATGATGAAAGTGTGTTGATGCAATGTATTTAAAATAAATACAACTTTGATCAGTAGGCTTGTTTGTAAAATCATATTCATACCTTATTTGAAAAGTAAATGAGGTTCGAAAAAGAATTATTAAAATTTTAAATACTTACTAACACCAGAATAAAGTTTAAACATTCTTAATGATTTGTTCGATATTTTGATCATAATGAAACATAACAAACATATTCGAACTTGTGTTGAAACATGAGAAGACTCGAGAAGTCAATAGGTGTTGAGGAATATATGTTTGGTGATTTATGGTTACATGTAACTTACACATTTATGTTATATATTACAAGTTATATATTTGTCATCATTAAAACATAAAAGATCATTTAGTTCCAATATTTTCATATTTGCACTAACACACATAAACGAGTCAAGCTCAGGAAATAACTCGAGATCCAAGTTCGAGCTTTACAAAGAAGGATCAAAACAAACCGGGCTTTTCCGTTTCTAAACGAGTCAAGTTCGAACTTTGTCAAACTCGGACTTGATTCGGCTCGGCTTACACCCTTATTCAAAAGCAATTATTTTAAGTGGAACATGTAGCCTAAGCAATGGTTTAGCAAAAAAATACGAGTCCTAAAATGTTGGAAAAAGTAGACCCTAAAGTATTCGCACATATAAATATAGATATTTCGAAGATCTAAATCTATGAGGAAATTTCAAATGCTTACTCTTATTTTGGTGCTTACCAAGGGACAAATCCCCACCATCCATTTAGTTTGATCAAATGGTGGGGGATAAACCTAAGATTTAATATCGAAACCTAAGTCCATGTTTTTTTTCTCTTTTTTCTTTGTCTTTTTGTCTTTCTTATTTATTAACATTATTTTATTTTATTTATTTATTTATTTGGGAATTCAAGTTTTTTTTCAAGTTCATTTTTTTAATTTTAAATTCACGTTTTTTTATTCAAGTTTTTTTTCTGTATTCATACGTTTTCGTTCGTTTTTATACGCTTTCGTCCGTGTTCATATGTTTTCGTCATTTTTTTTACGTTTTCGTCTAATTTCAGCCATTTTCGTCTGTTTTCATCCGGTTTCGTACGTTTACATCCGTTTTCTGACGTTTTCATACGTTTTTGTACGTTTTCTTCTGTTTTTAGACGTTTTTGTCCGTTTTCATACGTTTTCGTGTGTTTTTACGTTTTCGTCCATTTTTAGACATTTTCGTATGTTTTCGTCCGTTTTATACGTTTTCGTCTGTTTTCATACGTGTTCGTCTGTTTTCTTACGTTTTCGCCCGTTTACGTCCGTTTTCATACGTTTTCGTCTGTTCTCTTACGTTTTTGTTTGTTTTCATACGTTTTTGTCCATTTTCTTACGTTTTCGTTCGTTTTGATACGTTTTCGTCCGTTTTCTTTCGTTTTCGTCCATTCTTCATACGTTTTCAGACGTGTTTTTACGCTTTCATACGTTTTTGTCTGTTTTCTTATGTTTTAGTCCGTTTTCTTACGTTTTCGGCCATTTTCATACGTTTTCGTATGTTTTTCTAGGTTTTCATGTATTTTTGTCCGTTTTTAAACGTTTACGTATGTATTTTTACGTTTTTCATGTATTTTCGTCCGTTTTATACGTTTTCTTCCGTTTTCAGACTTTTCATACGTTGTCATCCATTTTTTTAAGTTTTCATTTGTTTTTCACTTTTTCGTCCGTTTTCATACGTTTTCATCCGTTCTTATACGTTTTTGCCTGTTTTTATACGTTTTTGTCCGTTTTCAGACGTTTTTGTGCGTTTTCATACGTTTTTCATTCGATTTTATACGTTTTTGTCCGTTTTCAGACGTTTTCATTTTGATGTTTGTAAGTGACAGTTATTTATCTCTTGTGATATAACACTGTAAGAAAGATGAAAAGTATTACATTCTTCATCATGTATGTGTTATCAGTTGTGATACTCAACTAAGAATGTGACGGTTGTGTTTTTGAAAATATTTAGGAAGATTTTTGTGTTTTATGATATTATGAAATATTAGAAAAGTTGCTCAACTGAAAACAAGAGATGTTATGATACTTTTGTTAGACTTATGGTGGATTTTTCTATTTAATGAATACATTGTGCTTGTTTCGATAGGTTTTATAGCGGGATTTGAAAATATTTATGGTTGAATAAGCAAACTAAATAAGTTATGGTTGAAGATAACACACATCTTCATAAACAAACTGAGGAAGCTCAAACACTTGTGATGTCGCATGTGATATCACCTCACTTGTGATATCACACGTGATATCATGTGTGATAACACCGTTGATATCACTTGTGATATCGTGTGTGATATTACCGGTGATAGCATGCGTGATATCATAGTTTATATCACTTGTGATATCACCTGTGATATCATAAGTGAGGTGATATCACCTTTGATATCACAGGTGTTTGAGCTTACTCAGTTTGTTTATAAAGATGTGTGCTTTCTTCAACTATAACTTCTTTAGTTTGCTGATTAAACCATAAATATTTTTAAATTCCGCTATAAAACCTATTGAAATATTCAAAATGTATTCATTAAATAGAAAAATCCACCACAAGTCTAACAAATTTCATAACATCTTTTGTTTTCAGTTAAACACCTTTTCTAATATTTCATATTATCATAAAACACAAAAATCTTTCTAAATATTTTCAAAAACACAAATAAGAAAAATGAACAGAATCATCACAATAATATAATAAGTGATGTTTATTATCATTTCTTTCATATATACTTGGTAAAATACTAAATTCTTACCACATTTGGTATGAATTTAATATTTCACATTCTTAGTTGAGTGTTACAACTGATAACACATATATGATGAAGAGTGTAATACTCTTCATCTTTCTTACAGTGTTATATCACAAGAGATAAATAAGTGTCACTTAAAAATATCAAAAAGGAAGCAAACTATGAAAATAGAGACTTGACATATTCTCAAAATCAAACAAGTGTTGCATTAAATTAGCATTTTTTTGAACAAAATAAGAATTCACCTAAAGAGACTTTATTCCTTTTATTTCTACTAAGAGTATACCGTCACAACTGATAGATAACATTGGTTGCTTTAAAAAAATGTGCGCTTGTCAATTGCGATGAAAGGCACAAAAACTATCTTGTAACTGAAAATTATAAAAATATTAGAAAACACATAGGTGATAATATATAAAAATATACAGAGTAATGAAATATCTCAGGTGATATTAAAGGTTAAAAAACATACTTGTTTGTTTATGAAATATCAGAAGTGATATTAGACATTAACTTTTTTATAATAAAATATCACAATTGATATTAGACATGTAATATAATAAAGTTTAATAATAATAATGAAAACATATGAAAATAGACGAAAACGTATAAAAACTGCAAAAACGAACGAAAACGTATGAAAAGGGACAAAAATGTATAAAAACGAATGAAAAGCGTATAAAAACGTATGAAAACAGACGAAAACGTATAAAAACGGATGAGAATGGACGACAACGTATGAAAACGGACGAAAGCGTCTAAAAAAGACGAAAACGTAAACAAACAGACGAAAGCGTATATAAACCTATGAAAACCGATGAAAACGTAAGAAAATGGACAAAAACGTAACAAGACAGACGAAAACGTATTAAAACGGATGAAAAAACGTAAGAAAACAGCCGAAAAGGCATGAAAACGGACAAAAACGTAAGATAACGGACGAAAACGTTAGAAAACGAACGAAAACATATGAAAACGGACAAAAATGTAAGAAAAAGGGCGAAAACGTAAGAAAACGGACGAAAACGTATGAAAACGGACAAATACGTAAGAATACGGACGAAAATGTATGAAAACGGACGAAAACGTGTGAAAACGGACGAAATCATAAGAAAACGGACGAAAACGTAAGAAAACGGACAACAACGTAAGAAACAGAAGAAAATGTAAGAAAACGAATGAAAACATAAGAAAACAGAAAAAAAACGTATTAAACGGACGAAAATGTAAGAAAGTAGACGAAAACGTATGAAAACGGACGAAAACGTAAGAAAACGGACGAAAGCATATGAAAACGTAAGAAAACGGACGAAAACGTAACAAGACTGACGAAAACGGACGAAAACGTATGAAAACGGACGAAAATGTAAGAAAACAGACGAAAACGTATGAAAACGGACAAAACATAAGAAAACAGACGAAAACGTAAGAAAACAGACGAAAACGTATGAAAATGGACGAAAACGTATGAAAGACAGACGATAAAAAGCGGAAAAACGGACAAAAACGTATGAAAACTGACCGAAAAAAAAAAAGACGTGAAATTAAAAAGTGATTAAAAGAAATACAAATAATGAGAAAATAAATAAGAAAGATAAAATGAAAAGAAAAAGACAAGAAAAAAACATGGACTTAGGTTTAGACATATTAAATCTTAGGTTAATCACCACTATTAGATCAAATTAGATAAAAGGTTAGGATTTATCTCCTAGTATGCAAGAATTTTTGAGTATGCAAAATAAAGTGCCTCATAAATCTATATATTAATGCAAAGCTAAAATTGTTTGTTGTTATTACAAATGTCTTTTGATAATTATCGGTTTAATATGTTCATTCATTTGGTTTTTGGTGCTATGCCCAAAAACAATTGGCACATGTCTAATCGTGAATAACTTTATTAAATGGAAAGAGTTCCTTTGGATTTAATCTAACCCTTTGTTTTAAACGTATAAATTAATATCATACAATTAATATGAAAAAAATGATTATCTCCCCTGTGTGAGCATGTGAAATTACAATGAGCATGTTCAAAGCCTAAAGTTAGGCATAACTCATGATTTGGTTGACCTTTTTTTGTTTAAAGACACATACACATATTTAATTCAAGTAGTTAAGTTACATTACGTGATTCTAATAAGTTAATGATTATGTTTAGTCTATATATACAAATTAACCCATAAAATTGAACTTGTTGTTTGAGAAAATGATAAAAGATATAGATAACAATGTAGGGAACATGTACACTTTTATTAATAAATCAAATTACAAATAATAATAACAGAAAATAATTAAATAATAGACAGAATGGCCAACGAAAATTAAACGAAAGCAGTAAAGATCGTGGCACGAGACTCGTGTTAGCACGATTCTCTTAAAACATATTCGTCTTCTATTTTCTATGGCACAACGGTCAAAGCTGATGTACAGCCGGACTAGAAACACTTGCTTGAAAGATCACAGAAGCTCTGCGTGTTTATGATCGAAGATACTACTGGAATTTGGTCGTTGTGGAGTTGCGTTTTTCTGTGTCTCAAACTGAATGAATTCGGGTTTAATTTATAACCTTTGCATGTCTTGATTAACAAGACAGAATGTTTGCTCCGAAATTAAACTGACATGCAAATCCGTTATTACAATAACTCGATTTGATATCTTTTATTTAACACAAAATATTCTGTAAAACTTGTCCATTAAGTTCAAATTTATTCCTAAAATTTTACAAAAAAACTGAAAGGAAACTCGCCGCAAAAAGAACCGCATGTAGGTGAGGTTTCGGAGTTGCATTCGTGTCCACAGGTCGCACGGGCTCACATGAGTTCAGAAGCTTCGAACCCATTTTGGCCTAGAAATCCTGAAATATGCACCCCCTGCGCGCGCACGTAGGTGTTGGAGTAAAACCAACTAAAAGATTTTGATAGCCAATACTAAGATTTCCTTATAAACACCATTACATTTCATTCATGGGGCTATGTGGGATACTCTCCCAAATCTCAATTTGTGTGTTTCAAGTGTCTCACTTTGATACATGATATCTCATTCATATCCACTTCATTGTTTTACATATTTTAGCTCGTTGTGAAGCTCTCGTCAAGGAGAATGCAAAGCTACCAAGAAATATTAATATATATAACATATACATATATTAAATAGTATCTAAAATTTGCAAAAAAAAATATATATATATTTTGCAACAACCATTTTCTAACAATCCCCCACATGAATGGAGATCGGTCGAAAAACACACAAAAGTTTCGGTGAAATTTTTGTAGTTAATTCCTGCATAGGATAGGTAGGTGTGACCCTTTGAACCTTTCATTGTGAGATGCACTTAGTCCCCTAGATCTGATTTGACGCGATGTCCTTGAACTCAGCCTCTGTTTACGTAGACGACAATACACTTCACACAAGACTCTCCTTGACATTGTCAAGTCCTCATAGTCATGTTCGTTATGGTCATGAACACTAGCTTGGTTCTGTAAGAGCTCTTAGGAATTGCGCCCCCCACAATTCCTTTCAAAGCGACCCCACTTCTCTCTCACATAGGTGATTTCATCTTGAATCATTAAAAACATATACTTTTAGATTTCATCTTGAATCATTGTGCTTTATGATTTCACCTTGAATCATTAAAGCCATATGTTTAACCTCTAAACAAGTTACATTGTTATATGAATGGACTAGGAAGTTACAAATTAAGTAACTCCCCTACATTGACGTGGCTTCCCTCACATTTATATGATTAGGTTGTCTTATTGAACCCGGATCTTGGGATCTCTAGTCAATTGGGTTAGGTTTTCCTTCATATAAAGTCATTCCTTTAAAGGATTTAGTCCCATTCCTTTAGACGACTTACTAACTAACTCTCTGCTTAAGCCTTTCGTAAGCGGATCCGCTATGTTATCCTTTGAATTCACATAGAAAAGTGAGATAACTCTTGTTGAGAGTAGTTGTCATACCGAATTATGCCTATGACGGATATGTCTGGAATTTCCATTATACATTATGCTATGAGCTCTGCCAATTGCCGAGTTACTATCACAATGTATATTAATGGCCGTTACCGGTTTAGGTCACCTTGGTATGTCCTCTATGAATTGGCGTAGTCATTCCGCCTCTTCTTCGTATTTATCTAACATGATAAATTATGATTCAATCGTGGACCAAGCTATAACTGGTTGCTTGGAAGACTTCCAATATATAGTTGCACCTCCTAGTATAAACACATATCCACTAGTCGATCTAGAATCCTTTATGTCAGATATCCAGTTTGCATTACTGTATCCTTCGATAACAACTGGATATCTGCTATAATGAAGCCCATAATCGTGATTGTATCTCAAATAATGAAGTACCCTAGTCATAGCTTCCTAATTTGTATAGCTTGGATTACTAGTACACATACTTAGCCTGCTAACAACATATGCTAAGTCAGGTCGGGTAACTGTCATTAAGTACATTAACATGCCAATAATTCTTACTCTAATTGGGCAACACATGTGCCTCTATTTTTAGATAGATGCTAACCGGTGTCAATTGGAGTTCTAGCTAGGCCGAAATCCCCTGCATTATGAGTTTAAGGATTTTGCTCACGTAAAGTGTTTGACTTAACATAAGTCCATTCTGAGTTCGTATGATCTTTATTCCAAGGATCAAATCAGACAAACCCATATCCTTTATGTCAAACTTTGGTTTCAACATGTCTTTAGTAGATTTGATCATCTTGTCGTTACTGCCAATGATAAGCATATCATCAACATATAAACACAAGATTACATATCCATTATTTGTATCTTTTACATAAACACACTTGTCGCATTCATTAATTTTGAATCCACTCTATAGCATGGCGGGGTCAAATTTTTGATGCCACTATTTGCGAGCTTGCTTTAAGCCATATAATGACTTAACAAGCCTACAAACTTTGTTCTCTTGTCCAGGAGCCATGAAACCCTCAGGTTGGTTCATGTAGATTTCTTCTTTTAAATCTCCGTTTAGAAATGCCGTTTTCACATCCATTTGGTGAACTTCCAAATTTCTTAAAGCGACAATATCAAGTATCATCCTAATCGAGATTATTTGCGTAACAGGCGAATATGTATCAAAGTAATCTAGACCTTCTCGTTGTTTAAATCCTCTGATTACCAATCTTGCTTTGTACTTGTCAATGGTCCCATCGACTTTCATCTTCTTCTTAAAGATCCATTTATAGCCTAGTGGTTTGCACCCAGGTGGTAAATCCACGAGCTCCAAAGTATGATTTTGTAAAATAAAATCTATTTCACTTTTAATGGCTTCTTTCCATTGAGCCGCTTCCGAGGAAGTTACCGATTCTCGATAAGAAGTAGGTTCATTTTCTACCTTAAAAGAAACATAATCGGGTCCAAACGCCCTTTTGCTTCTTCTAGGTTCAACTTCTTCTTCCTTGGTTTGATCTTGTCTCTCATCTTGGAGATCATTATCATCTCGTTGTCTCTTATCTTGGACAACTTCATCATCTATTCTAGATGAACTTTCAGTTTTCTTCATTAAACAAGGAAATATATTTTTAAAGAATGAAGCCTTCCTTGATTCCATTGCTGTACCCTTTTATATATAAGGATTTTTTGAATCATGTATAATTAAACGATAAGCACTGCTATTCTTAGCATATCCAATGAATATACGATCCACAGATTTAGGTCCAATCTTTTGGGCCTTGGGTGCTGGCACAACTACCTTTGCTAGACACCCCAACAATCGTAATTACTGATATGATGGTTTTCTTCCCATCCAAAGTTCATAAAGGGTCTTTTCTTTAAGCCGTTAGAATGGCTTCCCCCCACATGTCCTGGCTTAAAACAGAACTTATTAACATGGCATTAACCATTTCTTTCAAGGTATGGTTTTCCTTTTGGCAATACCGTTTTGCTAAGGTAAATAAGGAGAGTGAACTCGTGTCTGATTCCATATTTCACAAATAGATCAGTAAATAGAGACAAATATTCACCTCCTCTATCACTTCGTACAACCTTGATTTTATTACTAAGTTGATTCTCAACTTCGTTTTTGTATAGAACAAACTTGTCTATAGATCCATCTTTACTTTTTAGTAAGAAAACATAACAATACTTTATACAATCATCAATAAACGTGATAAAGTACTTATTGCCACCTTTTTTGGATAGTGATTTCAAATCACATATGTTAGTGTGTATCATATCAAGTGGTTTGGTTTTTCGTTCAATCGATTTGGAAGATGATCTTTTAAGTTTGGCTTCAACACAAGTTTCACATTTATGTTTTGAATCAATATGGAAATTAGGTATGCAATCAAATTTAATCAAACGACGCATTGAATTAAAATTTACATGTCCAAGACCGCCATGCCACACATTAGAAGACTCAATCAAGTAAGCAGAAGAATTCATTTATTGATATCATTCTTAACAACCATTACATTGAGCTTAAATAGTTTATTCAGGGCATATCCCCTAGCAACATACATTTGATTCTTAGAAAGAACTAACTTATCAGACTAAAAAATAAGATGAAAACCAAACTTGTTCAACAACCAGCTAGACACAAGATTCTTGCGAATCTCTGGAACATACAAGACATTAGTCAAGTTGAGCTCTTTCTCAGATGTCATCTTCAAGATTACATCTCCTTCGCCCTTGATATTATTAGTTGCAGAGTTGCCCATTTACAACTTCTCTTCACTATCAACCGCTCTGAAAGAGTGAAACATATTCATATCAGCACACACATGACGGGTAGCCCAGTATCAAACCACCATTCCATGTTTTTGGAACCTACCAGATTAACTTCAGAGATCATGGCAATAACGTCAGACACCATATAAATCATGTCTATATTATCATTCACCATATTAGCCTGGCGTGGAGTTACCCGCTTCGACATCTTACAGTTAGCAGCACGGTGACCCGACTGGTCACAGTTGAAACACACCCATTGGAACTTCTATTTCACAATTGCAAATTTAGGAGCAAGGTACTCAGACTTCCCTTTGATCTTCTTGTCATTATTTCCTTTTCCTTTGCCTTTACCTTTGACATTGGACTTTGAAGATGACGAAGCATGCTCAACCATATTTGCCTTGGCAGAATCAGACGTATAAGTGTTTTTTCATAGCCAGCTTGTTGTCCTCTTAAATACGAAGACGAACAACCAAGTCACTCAACTCCTTTCGCTTATGCTTTAGGTAGTTCGTAAATTCTACCCAGCTTGGAGGTAACTTTTCAATAATAGCAACAACTTGAAAAGTTTCACTCAAAGTCATTCCCTCAACATGAACGTCGTATAGCAAAACCTGCAGATCTTGAACATGATTCATCACATTCTTTGAATTATCCATCTTGTAATCCAAAAAATGAGTTACCACAAACTTCCTTTTACCACCATCCTCAGTTTTGTACTTGCGTTCCAATGACTCTCGTAATTCTTTGGCAGTATTGTTCTTGTAGTACACGTTGTGCAAAGAGTCCGCCAACCATTCAGAACATAGTTATGACACAAGAAGTCTGAATTTTCCATGCTTCCATGGCTTGAACAGCCTGTTGATTAGAGGATTAACCTTCTCTAGGAGGTTACACATAAGGTGGATTCTCTTTTAAGAACCGCGCAAGGTTCAAAGTAGTGAGATAGAAGAACATATTCTGTTGCCACCTCTTAAAATTTTGCCCATCGAGTGTTTCTGGTTTCTCAACATAATTAGCAACCGTGTTGGTAACTGGTGCACCAGGTACATTCACAGTATTAGTTACAAGAGGAGTCACAATAGTTTCGTTTGTCATCCTGAAAGATTACAAACACAAATAGTTAAATAAACTGTTATATAAATCGGTATCTAAGAAATTTAGTCGTAATTTCTATAGGCTTGTACCGAATCTGCTTCAAAGAAACTCAATTTTGGTTTCAATGAATCTAGATTTAAAACTGAATAATGACCAAACTAAATAGATTAGTTTAATAGAAACTCAATAGTGATTTCAAAATAAACTGATAAGAATAACTGCTTTAAAAAGCGTTTTAGATCTATAAACCAAATCTTTTAATTAAAATCCTGTTTCTTAAAAATTGGTTTTCCACAAAAACTCAATCCTAGTTTCGACAGGAAAAACAGTTTGTATATAAATTTGTTAAATAAAATTAAACCGATTTAACAAAAAGTGTTTTAATTCGGTCACACAAAATCTGTTTTAAGATTGTAGGGAAACATGTACACTTTTATTAATAAATAAGATTACAAATAATAATAACATAAACTAAATGATAGAAAATTAAATAACAGACATAATGGAGTAGAAGCAGAAGACAGACACTATTCAACAAAAATTAAACGAAAGCAGTAAAGAGCGTGACACGAGGCTCGTGTTAACACAATTCCCTTAAAACAGATTTGCCATATGTTTCCCAGGTTACAACGGCCAAAGCTGATGTACAACTTGAGTAGACACACTTTCCCGAAAGATCACAAAAGCTTTGCATGTTTCTGATCGAAGATACTGCTGGAATTCGGTTGCTGTGGAGTTGCATTTTTATGTGTCTCAAACTGAATGAATTCGGGTTTAACTTATAGCCTTTGCATGTCTTGGTTAACATGACAGAATATTTTCTCCGAAATTAAACCGACATGCAAATCTGTTATTACAATAACTCGATTTGATATCTTTTATTTAACACAAAATATTCTGTAAAACTTGTCCATTCCTAAAATAGATTTACAAAAAATCTGAAAAGGAAGCTCGCACGTAGGTGAGATTTCAGAGCTGCATTCGTGTCCACAGGTCGCACGGGCTCGCATGATTTCAGAAGCTTCGAACCTATTTTTGCCCAAAAATCCTGAAATATGCACCTATCCACAGGTCGCACGGGCTCGCATGAGTTTGAAAGCTTCGAACCTATTTTTGCCCAGAAATCCTGAAATCTACACCCACTGCACGTGCGCATATAGGTTTTGGGCTAAAACCAACTAAAAGATTTTGATAGCCAATACCAAGATTTTCTTATAAAAACCTTTCCATTTCATTCATTGGGCGATGTGGGATACTCTCCCAAATCTCAATTTTTGTGTTTCAAGTGTCTCACTTTGATATCTCATTCATATCCATTTCATTTTTGACACATTTTAGCTCGTTGCGAAGCTCTCGTCAAAGAGAACGCAAAACTAGCAAGAAATATAAATATATATAACATACAAATATATTAAATAGTGTCCAAAATTTGCAAAAAATCATTTTTGAACTACCATTTTCCAACAAACAATAATGTAGCCTAAGGTGTAATGATAGTCGAACATGTTGTTTGAGAAAGTATGGAACTAATATGTACGCAATGGTGTAACTATAAATAGAATTTAGGAAGATATGACTATAACTTTATGAAGATTTAACTCTAGATATTTTCAAGCAAAGATAGCGTACATGAAGCACAAATATAAACCAAATATCAGAGTTTTAGATGTTACCAAATTTAGCAGAAATATGTAGTGTCTTAACATAATTGAAACCAATCATAACCACAACTAATCACTTAAATTAAATACACACTTTAACAATAAAAAATTACGTTACAAGGGTATTAATAATGTAAGATCCAAGAAATATGCACTACCATACCAAGGCCAAATTTGTCATTTCACACTTCAACATTACAATAATACACCCCAACCCCATGATCAAATGTACGGTTTCCCTTCTATATATATGCATCACCTTCATTACCTCTACATCAAAACACACACAACACCTAAAAACACACATTAATACATAAAATGGGCAACAGTTTAAGATGTTGTTTAGCTTGTGTTCTTCCATGTGGAGCACTTGATCTCATCAGAATAGTGCATTTAAATGGTTATGTGGAAGAAATCACACGTTCAGTGACTGCGGGTGAGGTTTTAAAGAATTACCCTAATCATGTATTGAGTAAACCTTGTTCTCAAGGCGTTGTTCGAAAAATATTGATTTTGTCGAATAGTACCGAGCTTAAAAGAGGGAGCTTTTATTTCTTGATCCCTTCGTCATCAGTGCCAGAAAATAAAAGAAATCCTAAAAATAAAGAAGATGCAAAAAAAGTTAAGAAAGTTGCTAGGGTTCCAGAGGTGGTTTCTGGTGCTATTTCTGATGTGATTGCCGAAAATCTGAATTGTTCGGATGTAGTGGTGGTGTCCGAGAGAAAGAAAAGAGGTCACAGGAGAGCACGCCGAACTGTTCAGGCCGGCGAGTGGAGACCTCATCTTGAGAGCATATTTGAGGAATAATTTTTCTTGAGAAAGCCTTTTTTGGGTTTATTTGTTCTTTTTTCTTGTTTGTTCTTGATTATCTTGTGGATAGATTTGACATTTTTTTTCAATTTTCACCTATGTTTATGGTTTTTTTGTAAACGAGGTAAATGTCTCTTTTGCCCTGAGAAAATCACATGAAGATGAGAGAAAAGAGAGCAAGTATGCCCATGTTCATGTATTTTCATGTACCAAGTTGTAATTATAAAGTTATAAATATTTCTCCTTTTTTCTATATACGGAGTATATTACTTGTTGGGTTTTTATATTTGTTTTTGTGGTATTATGATATAGATAAATGATGAATGCAACATGGTACATGTTAGATGCTTGATATATGCACGATTGGTTGCATGAAGAATAAACGAAAGAATAATAATATTTATATACAAGATTAAATATGTAATGAAATGTTACAATTTAAGTCATAAAATTATTTTTTTCGAATGATATTTTACGCGTTGAATTCATTTGAATTTGTAAGCTTAATTAATCAATTCTGTCGTGAACTAATAAGTTGATATTGCAAGACTAATTAAGACTGCTGACGCAATTAAATAGCTTAACTATTCTTCTATAATGACATGAATGCAATGCTCTTCGTATTACGAAAGGATTTTGGAGAAGACAGTAGAAGTTCGATAAATCTTCAAGGGTGCGTTCTTCACAAAATAATAATTAAAATTTTAGTATAATCCTTTATATATTTACTTGAGAAATGATACATGGACCTAAACTTAGGTATAAATCTAGACCTAAAACCATTTGGCATCATCCTGATGGTTGTAAAATAAGTGGGTCTTTGTCTGTAACCATCAAAATACTGACACTTGATTTTAGGTCTAAGTTTAGGCTTAAGTTCAGGTCTATGTATCATTCCCCTATTTACTTAGTTTGTACGTGACAAGTTGACCGGAGAATGTTATTTCCTTTGATTACTTTGTAGAGTGTATACTAGTAGTACATACTATAGAAAAAGTTTTGGGATGTGTTGTAGATACTCTCACTATGTTGTCATATCATGGGGATTTGGTCAAACCGTATAACCTCCGATGCACACCGTACAAGCCAACGATGCACCCAATCATTGGATACCCTCTCTATGGGAGGGTGTGAATAACTTGTCTCAAAGTTTTTGACATGTTGTACAAGCTTTTATAAAGGGACACACTATACAAACCCTCCTTATATTGTCACATCAGGAGGGTTTGGTCAAATCGTACATCTCACGATGCACACCGTAATATGATGATGCGTCCAATCATTGCAAATCCTCCCTATAAGAGGGTGTGGATAACTTGACCCTTTATAAAAAGGCACATGGCAAACAAACAAAGAAAACGTACTTATGGGCATATGGTCATATGGAAATATGTTTTTGTCTATACACTAAAACCTTGATGTGCTATTTGGCTGTCCTAAATTTGAAATTGGTTAAAGAGGACAACATAAGCTCATCAAATATTTTTAGATAAATTTATTCCTTATCTTGATAAAATGTAATTAGTTATTGTTCGACTTCGAGCATGCTTGATTAGATGTCAACCATGGTACCAAACTAATACATGGAGATGGAGATGTGGTACCAATATTGGAGTTGACTGTGTTAAAACTTAAGAAGATGGAAATGTTATTGTTGCTTTGATTTTTATTGCTACTATTATAGAATATAGATAACATATAAGTAAAGCTATGAGTTTGGAAAACATATCGCGCGTATTAGTACAAACGAGTGGGTGATCCCGCGTACAGAATAAGGTTACACTCCGTTATATTTTTATGTAGCGGTCCTTTAATGTTTAATTATGGTACATCGTTAGTCCTTGAAGGACCTAGTTTGCAAAGACAATTAAACCTTAGGGACTATTTTCGTTAAATGGCTATACATACTAATTAATGCTACAAAGGACTTAGTTTGCAAGGGACACTTAAACCTTAAGGACTATTTTTGTCAAATTGCTATAGATAGTAATTAATGCTAGAAACTTACAAAGGACTTAGTTTGTAAGGATAACTAAACGTTAGGGAGTATTTTTGCCATTTTGATATAGAAAGAATTAATGTTGTAGGTGTATCAGAAGCAACAACTTTCTCCCCATATTTAGTACTCTCTCCGTCTTAATTTAATTGTCCATATTTCCATTTTTGGATGTCTCAAAAAGATTGTCCACTTTCTTTTTAAGTAAAAACTGTAGAATCTAAGAAGAAATATTCTATTTGTGTGGTTGAAAATTAAAAGCTCCCACTTTTATTAAACTTTGTGATTTCTCTCATGACAATTAAATTGAGACAGAGGGAGTATATATATAGAATTAATAAAAGCATGTATAAATTTGCACCAATAAGATACCATGTGTGCATACACATATATATACATCATTAGTACTCATGTACATATATACATACACGCTTATACAAATGTGCTAGCTACACATATGCATGGTTGGTTGTCAATCATGCCTACCAGGCCGACTACCATACCAAAAACATGGAGATGAGATGTGCTACCAATTACTATTCTCATTGACTTTGCTGGAATTCTTTAAGCTGAGAATATAGATGATAAAGCTATTCCTATTCTAATACTAGTAATAAACTGATAATATAAATGTTCCAAATGAAACAATAATAGAATAATAAATACATATGAATCCAAATAATAAATACATATAAATGTTTCTGTTCTCCTAAAGCAAATTTCTTTCTATGGGGCTGAGAAAATAAAGTATTTGTGAAATAAGTTGTACGTTTAATTGATCGCAACTATTCCTGATACGAAAGAAACAACCAAACATCTATAAGGTACAGCGGGTCGAAAATGGGCCACGGGTTACTTATGACTGCATGTCACAAACCTTGTTGTGAAATAGTATGAGTTTTCCTTACATTAGTCAATCTGGTAACCCTGTTGTGAAATATTGTTAAATCTGAGTTTTTCTTATTGTTGTTAAAATGTTTGTCGGGCTATCGTCTCTGTCACCCAAAGAGCACAACACAACGTAACGCAAGACAATTAGAAATTTGCCACAAAATTTGTATGATCGTGTTCAATCAAAAAGCTAGAGAACACGATATATTAAGAATGGTGCAAAACCATTATACTAAAGGTTTATAGCACAAACAGCATGTGAGTGAATGAATTCATGTTCACAAACGCATTATTAACTTGATCATACTTGATTGAATCTGCATTTAGATTTAAGTTGTAGGCCTTGCGTGTGTCCTATCTTTAGGCCACCAATATTATTTCTAATAATAGTAATGATTAAAAGGTGTTATGAATAACTATTTTACTTATAAGATATAGATTTAAATTTAAATAATTTTATAAAAGAATATTATATATGTTTAAAAAAGGAGGTTCAAAGCAGGACAACTTTAGGGTGTTGGGTAAAGGAGGACAAAGTTTGGATTAAAATTTAGTTTTAATTTTTAAATGGAAGTAAAGAAAATAAAAGTAGACATGACCACGCTACCCACTTCAAAGAACAACCTGGCTATAATAAACACATATTGAATACCACATGCCTCTTTCTGCTCCAATTCCAACTCATCCACATTTTAGTTCTCCAAATTTTCTTTTGTTTATTATGCTAGAAAATTTCTTGTTATAAATACATGCTCGAATTAGCTCCATATGATTGTGTATGAATATTGTTTAAGCATGAGTATAAAATCTTAAATTTAACATGAGTTTCTAAGTCCGTTGCATCATATATGATCACTAACGTATGAACAGCCGTTCAAAAATTAATTAAAACTACGCTTTGAACTGAGACATAACTCTAGTATGCGGTAACGATACAAAACTGTAAAAAAAAAACTATGATTAAACCAAAAAGCACTCTTGAATCACAATTCAAGGTCAACTTTATTATCAACCAAAACCAAAGTACAAGATCAGAAATAGACTGATCTACATCAAAAATCACTAACTGAATCACAAGAAACAACCACAGTGCGTGCCACTACTAATCAGGTACAAGCCTATTGACTAACTTGTCAATAGTTCTATTACAAATACTCAACTCACAATAAAAGAGAACAACAAAGATCAACAAATCACTTTGGTTGATAACAAAAGAGAGAAACTGTGAGAAAGTAATCGGGAATGAATAAGAAACCTTAAGCTTATTATGAGCTTATATACCACTTATCGTTAATCTTTCAAACCTTGTCAACTTTAGTCCTTCACCTATCCAACTTCAGTCAAACTCGGCCAAAAGATAAAAACAACATTAACTGAAATATCAAACATAACAACATTCGTCCCTAACTTTAGCTTCCGTGTTAAGTTACTTATTTCATCACCCCCTCTTTAACTCCAACCTGGAAGACATCAAACATTCCCAATTGATCCACAAGCTTATCATGTTGAACCTTGCCTAAACTCTTAGTTAAAATGTCTGCAGTTTGATTTGCAGTATTAACCTTAACTGTTTCAATAACCCCAGCCAAAATTTTATCACTTACAAAGTGTAAATCAATTTATAAATGTTTTGTTCTCTAATGAAAAATTGGTTAGATGAATTTTGATTGCAACCTGACTATCACAATAAAGCTTTACAAATAAAAAATTTCTCCAACTCAAACTTTGTAAAAATTTTTAAGACGCAAACAATTTCAGAAGTTGCAGAGGCTATGGCTCTATATTCAGCCTCTGCAGAAGACTTTGAAATGGTATTTAGCTTTTTGCTTTTCCATGAAACTAAGTGAGCCATTTAAAAACAAACAGTAACCAGTGACAGATTTTCTTGTAACAACACATTTTGCGCAGTCTGCATCAACAAATGCTTCAAAAGAAACATTTGGGCACCTGGTAATATGAATTCCTTTTCTTGGTGAACCCTTCAAGTACCTAAGTACTTTCAAGGCAACTTTAAGATGAGACTTAATAGGCTTATGCATATATCGACTCAAGCAATGGACAAAGTATGCAATGTCCGCCTAGTATCGTTAGATAAATCAATTTCCCAACAAGTTTTTGTTATTCAGTAACATTATCTATCACTAGATCACTTGCTATTGGTTCACTAGTTAAAAACAAGTTTTGTTCAAGTGGAAAAGCTGATGGTTTACAGGCTAATAAGCCAAAATCTGTTAAAAGATCCAAACAGTATTTTCTTTGTGACAAACACACGCATTAATCAGTGTCAATGTAAAACCCTAAAATTTGTAAACGCGTTAAATGACCATAATACCCCTCAAGCTAATAATTCGTAAAACAAGTTAAGCCCGTTAAATACGTTAAACACTTAAATTTATAAATGATATACGAAAGACAATGATAATAAAACTTACACTTATGTTGCAAAATAAATATAACACAATATAAAGTTAATTATATGTACAAGTTGCTAGACAATTAAATTAAGATGTAACTAACTAAATATGGAAGATATTTGTTTTGGTCATCAAATTGAATTGGTCCCCCCTAATTTTCGGCTCAAGAAAACGCATATCACCATAATATTCGTCCCTCCTTTTTAATTCCAATTAGCTCTCATTTATTCTCATTTAAAACTTACCCTCTATTCACAAGAAACCCTAGTTCCTTCCATCAAAGGTGACGGCAAAAAGATTCCTTCTGCTCCATTTTTTCACGACAAAACCATTCCAAAGGAGGACTCCAAGTGCTTGTAAGGTGGTATCGCTACGTGACTGCATGGGTTTTGCTTGGTTGCTTTGTTCGTTGGGTGGCGCTATTGCTGCCGTGAATATAAGGCAAGGAGTGGTTGGTTTGGTTGGTTTTGATCTCGCTTTTCTTCTTTCTTTGTCTCACGCTACAAAGGTAATCGCCATGACCTCCGCCTTGCTTTGCTTCCTAAATCATCGTGGGTATGCTCCACCATGCGTATGCTTTTGTACATCTATATCATGTCACATAAATGGTAAAACGAGACTAAGATTAATCAAGTAAAATGGTCACATGAAATCATATTAATCATAATGTATACATTTTAAATCGAGGTTGAAACCTTGTGTTTTGGCGTTAGTGTTCGCTTCGTCATGGTCGACCTATCATATGTTTGAGATAAGTTTCATCAGATTTTGAATAAGGAAGTGTTAACGTGCTAAGAACCTAAATACTTCAAGTTTATATATGTAATTTACTGGAAACTAATAAAATATTTACATAGTTCATGAATGGGTAATGAGCATGCATGGAACTTGTATACACGTTTGAATCATGTCTAACTGTTTTGGCATATGTGTTTGTGACCTCACGTATAGGTATGGTAGGGCTGCTTGTATGCATGTGCGTGTCTTGGGGTCGGCTTGTCGAATGAGTTTTAGGGGTCATTAACATATGTTTAAATACATAATAAAATTTCGTTAAGAACCCTAATTGAATCATTTGAAGTTATTACGTTTTAAAAGCCCTAAATCTAATTATTACTTATTCTGAAACAAAACCTAATTTGATTAATTATGGAAATTGTTAAATACGGAAACCTGCTATTTTTCGGAAAGTTACCAAAAATATAAACCTGCTAAAAATGGAAAGCCGTCTAAAATGAGTAATCCGACTTTAATAAGCGTTATCAAATTCATATAGGTTCTGGACGGCGGGATTGATTCATCGTGTGACCCTACTTTTCTATTTTGCTTGCTTCGAATGAGGTACGATATTCTATATCCCTTTCAAGAGGGATTTCATGACTTTCCGATCCTTTAACTTTGCTTCGCTTATAATATTCCATTTCTATGGTTCCTTATGCTATGATCCTTTGATATTGATCCTCTGTTATTGAACCTCTCAGACTGGACCATTCTATTGACCCCTCTCTTATTGGACCTCTTTATTGAACTAATGTTACTAAACCTTGATCTGAATTTTGATATTGAACTGCTACTACTGAATTTTGATATTGAACTGTTGCTATGAACCTTTGAATGGTGGACTACTGATATTGAACTTCTGATTATGATCACTGATATATATATTGCTACACTGTGGACCTTGTTTGACCCTTCTTGATTTGTATTCAGCCAAATAATGTTAACTAGTCATGGGTTCCATGACCGTCATTGATGCACCAATGGCATGACTCAGGTGGTGTGAAAGTGATGTTACACACCGTCCCTATAATCGTGATCATTATGCTGGCTTCATCAAGTTATTGTTATGGCCACTACTGTTTTGCAGGGGCGTATGGATGCATCCTAGATCCGCATCTTCGTTAATGACATATATAATCGCTGGTGATGTGGTGATGTGTGCACACCCCCTCACATTCTGGGAGCTAGCTACTCCATAATCGACATCGAGGTCTCCCTCCTATTTGCCCTGTATTCCGAGGTCACCCTCCTAATATGATGGTTACTATTGATTATCACGCATCGCCACTACCGATACATCAGATCAGATCAAGGCTCCTGATAGAGCTCACAACGCCGCACCGCTGATATACTTATATTGTA
>OU343225.1:292248247-292351986 GCA_910596185.1 Chrysanthemum makinoi | reverse complement strand
TGTCATTGTTAGTGTAAATGATTTACTAATCTAGACCGTAAATCTGTTTTGGGCTTCTTGAATAGTGCTTGTTAAGTTTGCTAAACCTTTGTGTTATTTGTGAGCTCGATCTCATTTGATTGCCTATATGTGATCTCTACATGCTCTCCTTGCTTTGCTTAACGTGTATACATGTATTCTTGTCTGAGAAACAATTTGTTTCATAATTCGAAACATAGAGCAAAATTATGCAACTATTTTGTTAAGAAAATCTGCCTCGACGCTCTGGATCCCTTAGATGTAACTAGATGGATCCCTCAAGTGAAGGATCCGTGGGATCCGGGTGGACAGAAGTTCGTTTTTAGCCTTCTTGCATCAATCCAACATTCTAGACCTTATTGGACTAGTTAAACATGCTACTTTAGGATCACTTAAACTTTCCTTAGGCTCAGTCAATCTCACATTCACTCATGGATGACTTAGGATCACATTCGAAGTATTTTTGATTTATCATTACTTCAAAACTCAACATCTTTCCACTCCAATGTTTACACATTGTTCCTATCATCTCAAAACACCTAGTTTGATATTTCTCTCAATTTTAGCAAATTGATTTTAGTCATCCTTACCTCAAAATAGGCCAAAAACTAGTTTTTAATTTCTTATGATTTTTAAGGAATTTTCCAAATCCATCTTAAGTCATCATCTGATCTCTAGGATCATTTAACACTACTTAACACTCTCAAATTTCTTAGTGTCATCTTTAATCATCCACTGATGCTCATAAAGCCCCATTTTCTTCCATAAAAGGAAATCATTAGCTACCATCAATCATTTTCCCTTGATCATTTAAGTACTCTTTCATTTAAGATACTTAGGAACACTGAAATACTCAAGGAGGTATAGGCTTAAGACCTTACAAACATCATTATTATCCTTTCCTAACTGCTGAGAGCCAGATCCCTAGGATTAGCCTAGATGGATCCCTCATTGGAGGGAACCGTGGGATCCGGGTGACAGATTCATGTCAACTCTAGCTAAAACGATCATTAAAGTCCATCTTCATGTAAGACACTTAATAGACTGAGTAACTTAGGATATGTAGGTGCTAGACCTTGCTAGAAACCAATCACCTCTTTTAGCTTATCTCATGTAGCCGGATCCCTAGACTTAAGCTAGCCGGATCCTCTAGTGATGGAACCGTGGAACCGTGAACAAGAGGTACTTTATCTCTTTAGATAATCATTTCAAATTTCCTTTTTCCCACACATGCACTTGTTCAACACTTTGGATTATCATTTTCTTATATGTCTATAAATGAGTTGCATTTATATGATTCTTTACGTGTTCTTTCTTTTCGTTTCATGATTTTATGTAAACAATTTATCCATTTGTATAAATTTTTTCCTTTTGTACTAACTCTTTTGGATTCTTGTAGGATGACAATGGTCGATTTCATCATCAAGTCAAGTTGTGCTCATTCGCACATTTTTTTATATTCCTAATCTTGCATCATCCTAACCATCTTACTTCATTTTTATCACTACTCACAAAGTCATCATGTTTACCACCTCTATTGAGTCATCAACCAAGTCAAAGATTCACCTCGATACCTTTCATCACCGTGTCGAAGGTTTAGTTCATGAACTACGTGATGAAGTATGTTTCATGTTCTACCACATCCTACTTGTGTCAACCATAATCTCAAACCACAAGCTACTTGTGTCGACCACATCCTACAAGTGTCTCACTACCACTACAATTCATGGTCGCTCAACCATCCTCCACAAACATCTATGTTGTCAAAAGCTAAGTGATTTCGTAATGAAATGCGTCTCATCCCTAAGCACATTTTTTCTTACCTTGAACAAACCTTACAACCTCTAAACCAACCATGATGATGCAAGTAGTAGGATTATTCTCTTTCTGACACTAATCCTTTCTTTGTAGGTTCATATATATACACTTTAATGTGTATGGGATTCTCGTCTATTTATGGACGAAATTTTACACTAATTTTTTTGTAGGTTCTTCTTAACGCCATCGAGCTAGGGGGAGCTTCCGTTGAGCATTTATAAAGTGCATCATATGACTTACTCATCCAAGGACAAATATAATTTTTCACTAACTTTTTGTTTTGTAGATTTTCAAAACACACTAAGAGAACTTGGCGCTCTCAATAAAGGGGAGTTTTTCGAAAAAACAAAAACATTGCAAATTTTGCAATAATTTCATCTTAGCCTTCCTAAAATACTTGACGCCCTTAACAAGGGTGAGCAACCATCAAGGGGGAGCATGCACACATTCATTCTTCAAAATTCCTTTATGTTTCAATAAAAGGGAGATTTCTTTCTCATCATATATTTTTTTAACACTAACCTTGATGTAGGTTAAGCCTAAAAAATTTGATCCATTGAGCCGTTGGCAATAATGGTTACAATTCAAAGGATCTTTCTATTTTTTTATGTGATTCTCTAGGTTCATCTTAAAGGCGAGATCACCACCTCTTGAAGACGTGCAAGCTTAAGGTCATGAGTTGCTAAGCTTCGCCATTAGTGTTTCGTGTTGAAGGTATTGGCGTGGTGTGCCAATTGGAGCGATAAGGTGTTTTACTGTAACTTCACTAGGATGATGCAAACTCGCCATTCTTGGGAGAATTAAGTTTAAACTCCAAGGACACACCCTTTTTGTTTCGACAAAAGGGGGAGAAGAGTGTAAACAGAGAAGGTAATGTATAGGAAGTATGGACACAAGTAACTTTGACATTTTACCTATCTATTACGTTTACATATATTTTGTCATCATCAAAAAGGGGGAGATTGTTAGTGCAAATATTACGATATTTAATCTATACATTCTCATTTGTTTTATTGATGACAAACATGTAACATGTAATACATAACGTAAAATGTATAAGTTACTTGTAATTATATTTTGTCTCAACATAGTCTCAACACCTCTCGACGACTCAAGTCCTTGTATGCTACAACACAGGTTCGTACATGTTTGTTATGTTGCGTTATGGTCAAACCCCTAACAAACCATTAAACCTTCTTAGTTAAACACTTTATAAAACACATAAACATAAGTAGATGTGTTGGGTAAAACCCATGACCCATGACCCAAGACCCATACCCAATGTTTAGATACATTGTACCTTGGTGGGCACTCAAAACCATGACCCATAGCCCATGGTTTTAACCCATAAACTATGGGTAAAGAGGAGCGTGCACGGATCCCTTAAATTTCCCACGGATCTCTTGGAATTACAAGGGTCGGATCCCTCCAGGAGGGAACCTTGGGGCAGAACATGGTTTTGGCCTTTTTGCCTATAAATAGCATGCCACTTCTTACCATTTCTTCACACCTTCACACATAGTTTCTCTCCACCATTTCTAGGATATTTAGATCATTAGGAAACATGTAAACCACCCTCATCTCATATGATCATAATGCTTCTAACTTTCATTTGTTGTAAGCATACTTCCGAAGTGATCATCCAAAGCAAGCTTAGAGATCTTGCATCTTTACCTACTGAAGTGATCACCCATCACAAGTATACAAGCACATGAAGATCTTCTACAAAAATCTTGGGAAACTTTTCATCTTCATTCATAGAAGACTAACTACATCATGTTTTGTGTTCTTGATGTTTAGTTTAGGACTTCATATCCATTAGACACATTGTCTTGGATATTGTCTAGTATCATATTCTTGTATCTATGACTAGACTAGATGGTTTATGTGTTTGTGCCATAAAACACAAGGTTTGTTATGTTGGGCCACAAAACATAACGGGTATCATGGATGTGTCGTACATCTATGACTAGACTAGATGGTTTATGTGTTTGTGCCATAAAACACAAGGTTTGTTATGTTGGGCCACAAAACATAACGGGTGCCTAGAAGTCAAGTCACAAGGAATTAGAGAAGGGTGTGCCTAGAGATCGAGTCAAAGGCATTACTGAAAGGTGCCTAAGGTGTACATTCGATGTACAAGATAGATTAGTATTCGGTCACAAGGATATTGTCATCCTTGTTGATATTGTCATAAGGAGTAGATCTCCTTTGGGGGTTAGTTGTTGGTGTAGTGTTGGGTAGTAGTTCCTCCTTTGTAATGGAACTCGGTATCTAGCCTAGTACCGGATAAATGGTAGGCGACGTTGTGATAGGTTTGGTTCTACCTCGTGGAAGAACTCGGTGTTTAACTTAGTACCGAAAAAGTGTAACGCGACGCTGAAGGCTTCTCCGCCATAAGGAGTTGGTGTCGTGTAGTGAAGCAACTCTCGAGTAGGTGACTCGGGGAGTGGAGTAGGGAAAGGAAGGTGTCTTTGTAGCCGAACCACTATAAATCCTCGTGTTGGTTTGTATATCCCTTTACTTATCGCTTTACTTTTATTCTTGCATTACATTGTTTATTTTCTATGTGGTTGATGTCTATGTTTGTGATACATACTTGGTTTTTCATATAGTCATAAACTATATTTAACACTTTATTTATAATAATGGTGAAACTTGATTTATAATGAACCATTAATCTTGCGGAATCTTATGTGATATTAAGGGGTTGGCCTTACATGCCGTAATGCGTTAAATGCTTTCTCGCATCGAGATTAGCAAATGCAATGATTTATACTATATTTGATACAAAAGTTTTAAGTTTGAAACGGAAACGTATTCAACCCCCCCCCCCCCCCTCTACGTTTTCACAGGTTTATTGAAACTGCTTATTGTCAAATAAGCAGTTGTGATGGTTTGTTGAAACTGCTTACTATGAAAAACCTGTTATTTTTTAAACTTGGTTTTTTAAAATGGTATCTTAAAAAAACCGAGATACGATGATAATGAAAAAAAAATGTTGATTGGCATGGCATAACCGAATAGACAGTAAACTGATTTTTTTTCCACTTTGCTATCTTCAAATTTGCATCCAAAATGATAAAACAATAATAATCTGAGCATATTAAAAATCTCGATATGTCTTTTTGTCATTTTCTATAAACGTAACATATTTTTGCATGTAGTATTGAAAATGTATAAAATTTATTACCTCTTGTGTGTAAAATAGTGAACTCGACATTGTTATAAACCCGTAATAGCACTTGTTCCTTTCTACTAACTCCAAAATAAAGTTTAAACATTCTCAATGATTTGTTTGATATTTTGATCATAATGAAACATAACAAACATATTCGAACCTGTGTTGAAACATGAGAAGACTCGAGACGTCAAGAGGTGTTGAATAATATATGTTTGGTGATTTATCGTTACGAGTAACTTACACATTTATGTTATATATTACAAGTTATACATTTGTCATCATTAAAACATAAGAGACCATTTAGTTCCAATATTTTCATATTTGCACTAACACACATAAACGAGCCGAGCTCAGGAAATAACTCGATATCCAAGTTCGAGCTTTACAGAGAAGGATCAAAACATGCCGAGCTTTTCCATTTCTAAATGAGTCAAGTTCGAACTTTGTCAAACTCGGACTCGAATTGGGTTGGCTTACACCCTTATTCAAAAGCAATTATTTTATGTGTAACATGTTGCCTAAGCAATGGTTTAGCAAAAAATAGGAGTCCTAAAATGTTGAAAAAAGTAGACCCTAAAGTATTCGCACATAAAAATATAGATATTTCGAAGATCTAAATCTATATATTAAAGCAAAGCTAAAATTGTTTGTTGTTATTACAAATGTCTTCTGATAATTAACGGATTAATATGTTCATTCATTTGGTTTTGGTGCTATGCCCAAAAACAATTGGCACATGTCTAATCGTGAATAACTTTATTAAATGGAAAGAGTTCCTTTGGATTTAATCTAACTCTTTGTTTTAAACGTATAAATTAATATCATACAATTAATATGAAAAAAATGATTACCTCGCCTCTGTGAGCATGTGAAATATACAATGAGCATGTTCAAAGCCTAAAGTTAGGCATAACTCATGATTTGGTTTACTTTTTTTTTTGTTTAAAGACACATACACATATTTAATTCAAGTAGTTAAGTTACATTACGTGATTCTAATAAGTTAATGATTATGTTTACTCTATATATACAAATTAACCCATAAATTTGAACATGTTGTTTGAGAAAATGAGAAAATGAGAAAAAATATAAATAACAATGTAGGGAAACATGTACACTTTTATTAATAAATCAGATTACAAATAATAATAATAACAAAAAATAAATGACATAAATTAAATTAAAGACATAATAGAGTAGAAGCAGAAGACAGACACTATTCAACGAAAATTAAATGAAAGCAAGAAGATCGTGGCACGAGACTCGTGTTAACACGATTCCCTTAAAACAATTCGTCTTCTGTTTTATATGGTACAACGGCCAAAGCTGATGTACAGCCGGACTAGACACACTTGCTTGAAAGATACAGAAGCTCTGCGTGTTTCTGATCGAAGATACTACTGGAATTCGGTCGTTGTGGAGTTGCGTTTTTATGTGTCTCAAACTGAATGAATTAGGGTTTAATTTATAATCTTTGCATGTCTTGTTTAACAAGACAGAATATTTGCTCCGAAATTAAACCGACATGCAAATCCGTTATTACAATAACTCGGTTTGATATCTTTTATTTAACACAAAGAATTTTGTAAAATTTGTCCATTAAGTTCAAATCTATTTCTAAAATAGATTTACAAAACACCTGAAAAGGAAACTCGCAACAAAAAGATTCGCATGTAGGTGAGGTTTCGAAGCTGCATTCGTGTCCGCAGATCGCATGGGCTCGCATGAGTTCAGAAGCTTCGAACCCATTTTGGCAATGTAACTCCCCGAATATACCCAAGACACAATACAGGTGTTGGAGTAAAACCAACTAAAAGATTTTGATAGCTAATACCAAGATTTCCTTATAAACACCATTCCATTTCATTCATGGGGCTATGTGGGATACTCTCCCAAATCCCAATTTGTTGTGTTTCAAGTGTCTCACTTTGAGACACGATATCTCATTCATATCCACTCTATTTTTTTCACATTTTATCTCGTTGCGAAGCTCTCGTCAAGGAGAACGCAAAGCTACCAAGAAATATGAATATATATAACATATACATAGATTAAATAGTGTCTAAAATTTTCAAAAAAAAAATCATTTTGCAACAACCATTTTCCAACAATCCCCCACATGAATGGAGATCGCTCGAAAAACACACAAAAGTTTTGGTAAAATTTCTTTAGTTAAGTCCTGCATAGGATAGGTAGGTGTGACCCTTTGAACATTCCATTGTGAGATGCACTTAGTCTCCTAGATCTGAGTAGACATGATGTCCTTGAACTCAGCCTCTGTTTACGTAGACGACATTACACTTTACACAAGACTCTCACTGGCATTGTCAAGTCCTCATAGTCATGTTCGTTATGGTCATGAACACTAGCTTGGTTTTGCAAGAGCTCTTAGGAATTGCGCCCCTCACAATTCCTTTCAAAGCGACCCCACTTCTTTCTCACATAGGTGATTTCATCTTGAATCATTAAAAACATCTACTTTTAGATTTCATCTTGAATCATCATGCTTTATGATTTCACTTTGAATCATTAAAGCCATATGTTTAACCTCTAAACAAGTCACATTGTTATAGAAATGGACTAGGAAGTTACAAATTAAGTAAGTCCCCTACATTGACGTGACTTACCTCACATTTATATGATTAGGTTGTCATATTGAACCCAAATCTTGGGATCTCCAGTCAACTGGATTAGGTTTTCCTTCATATAAACTCATTCCTTTAAGGGCTTTAGTCCCATTCCTTTAGACAACTTACTAACTAACTCTCGCTAAGCCTTTCGTGAAAGTTTGATCCACTATGTTATCCTTTGACTTCACATAGAAAATTGAGATAACTCCTGTTGAGAGTAGTTGTCGTACCGAATTATGCCGACGACGAACATGTTTGGACTTTCCATTATACATTATGTTATGAGCACTGCCAATTGCCGATTTACTATCACAATGTATATAAATGGCCGTTACCGATTTAGGCCACCTTGGTATGTCCTCTATGAATTGACGTAGACATTCCGCCTCTTCTCCGCATTTATCTAACACGATAAATTCTAATTCCATCGTGGACCAAGTTATAACTGTTTGCTTGGAAGACTTCCATGATATAGCTGCCCCTCCTAGTGTAAACACATATCCACTAGTCAATCTAGAATCCTTTATGTCAGATATCCAGTTTGCATCATGTATCCTTCGAGCAATATGGATATCTGCTATAATGCAGCCCATAATCGTGACTGTATCTCAAATAATGAAGTACCCTAGTCATAACTTCCCATTGTGTACAGATTAGATTACTAGTATACATACTTAGCCTGCTAACAACATATACTAAGTCATGTCGGGTACATGTCATTAAGTACATTAACATGCCAATAATTTTTGAATACTCTAATTGGGCAACACATGTGCCTATATTTTTAGATAGATGCTTACTGGTGTCAGTTGGAGTTATAGCTAGGCCGGAATCCCCCGCATTATGGTTATTAAGAATTTTGTCCACGTAATGTGCTTGACTCAACACAAGTCCATTCTGAGTTCGTATGATCTTTTTTCCAAGGATCAAATTAGACAAACCTATATCCTTTATGTCAAACTTTGATTTCAACATGTCTTTAGTAGATTTGATCATCTTGTCGTTACTGCTAATGATAAGCATATCATCAACATATAATTACATATCCACTATTTGTATCTTTTACATAAACACACTTGTCGCATTCATTAATTTTGAATCCAGTCTCTAGCATGGTGTTGTCAAATTTTTGATGCCACTATTTGGGAGCTTGCTTTAAGCCATATAATGACTTAACAAGCCTATAAAAAAATTTCTCTTGTCCAGGAGCCATGAAACCCTCAAGTTTGTTCATGTATATTTCTTCTTCTAAATCTCCATTTAGAAATGCCATTTTCACATCCATTTGGTGAACTTCCAAATTTATTAAAGCGGCAATAGCAAGTATCATCCTAATCTAGGTTATTCGCGTAATAGGCGAATATGTATCAAAGTAATCTAGACCTTCTCGTTGTTTAAATCCTTTGATTATTAATCTTGTTTTGTACTTGTCAATGGTGCCATCGGCTTTCAACTTCTTCTTGAAGATCCATTTATAGCCTAGTGGTTTGCACCCAGCTGGGGGTAAATCCAAGAGCTCCCAAGTATGATTTTATAAAATAGAATCTATTTCACTTTTAATGGCTTCTGTTAGGATTTGGAAAATCCAGTAGTTAAAGTGTCGGTCACCTCAAGTACATGTAATCGTTAGAAAGCTCGTAGTCGTAGTTATTTAATGTTAAGTGGTATTTAGTTTAGTAACACCGTGGAGGACGGACGGGTCTTTACCCACTGTATGCCTGATCCACAGCCCGTAGGTGGCATTTTATGTAAGTACTATAAATACTCTCTACCTCCCAAGGTAGAGAGTTGGAGCCAATAATAAGATTTTTCTTTCTCTCACTAAAGTTCCCTAAACCTCTAACTTTCTCTTTCTAGAACTCATCTTGTACGCCTACTTTGGTTATGGTTTGATATGTATGTGAAATCGAATATGTTACAAATGGTATCAAGAGCCATGGTTAGATCATCTCTTACATATCTTTGGATTTCTAGTGGTTTTTAGGTGGTTTTTGAGTTTGAGAAAGTTTAGTGGTTTTTGCATCATTTGGTTGATTTCTAGTGTTAAAGTTTGGATTTTGATTGTACTTTTGTGTTTAGGATCATCATAAGTGTTTAGGTTTTGATTTGGAAGGCTTGAATCATCGTGGTTGGGTTGTTTTTTGGATTGAAAAGTGGTGTTTTTGAATTTTTCATGCTAGCTTAATTTGAGTCACTGTTCTTTTTCTTGGTAGCGATTTGCTTTGTAAGTCCTGTAGCGAGAGTTGTAGTGTATTAGGTAGAACTTGCCTTTAGAGACAAGCGCACAAAAAGTACTTGATGATAATACGGGTCATGAGCTTAATAATGTGGATTTGTTTCTTAAACTCGCTTGATCTAATTCGTTATCAAATAATCACGCATGAAGAATTGTCACAAAGTTGGAGATTATATTTTTAGCTTATTTTTAGTAATTGAATATTACCCAATTGTTATTTGATTGGGCTTTATTTCCTTTCTTATTTTAGTGGTGCCATGATTAATATTTATAGGAGTCTTTTGGTTATTGTAAAAAGGAGTTGATTAAATTAAGTTTATGAAATTTGACGCTTGTCAAGAAAAAAAACCTTATGGTTTTGGTCTTTGATTAATCAATTGTTCTTGAGCCATTTGATTGCGGAGAAACCGCATCGCTTGGTATCAAAGCTTTGGTTGATTCAAATGGCTCGCTAAGTGGGTATCTTAATCGAGAATCGCTTTAATGTGAGGCAACGTATGGAGGTGCTTCTCGGATCCGCTTTGATCATGAGGTTGAGTGATAGCCCCAACGACTCTCTGGTTTACCCCTGGATCGGGAGAGCCGTTGATCGAAAGTCAACGACTACAACACCAGTCCCCGGATTGGGATTAGTATTATTGCTCACATTGGAGGAAACGAATCGGTTGAACCCTCCTTGGACGAGTCCACTAGGGACGAGGAGTATCTTATCTATGGCTTATTTTATCTATGATTCACAACCCGTATGATGAATACGCGACGAGGAATGGTATTCTTCTCGCTTATTCATGGTGATCGAACTTATCCTAGTCAAAAGTTTTTCCGCTTAAGTTGGTGCTAGATTAGGTGGAGATATCAAGTGGGGTATATGCATGGTGATTTGGTCAATTTGAAGGTTCCTATATTTCAAATTATTTCGACCCAACTACGAAAGTTTGCATTTTGAGTTATACAAGGTTGGGTGCAAGTCGCTTATGCATGAGACTATTACATGTGGGCCAAGAATGCTTATTGAACAACTTAATGAAAATATGGTCATGCACATGAGAGTTGTGAAGAATTTAAATGGTGATGTGCCACAAGCATAATAACCTTCGGATGTCTAATTCTAATGGATCAATGATGAATAACTGGTCGAAAAGTTAAGTTGTTTATGGAGGTTATGATGATAATAATGAAGGGAATCACGCTTGATGTTCCTTTCGATCGTGGTGGTTCGCTTTTAAGGCATATCAAAACCAGGGAGGACGAAGTTTTCTCAAGAAGGAGAATGATGGATATCGGGTCATGAGCTTATAATGTGGATTTGTTTCTTAATCCACTGCTTGATCTAATTCGCATCAAATAATCACGTGTGCATGAAGAATTGTCACAAAGTTGGAGATTATATTTTAGCTTATTTTTAGTAATTGAATATTACCCAATTGTTATTTGATTGGGCTTTATTTCCTTTCCTATTTTAGTGGTGACAGGATTAATATTTATAGAGTCTTGGTTATTGTAAAAAGAGGAGTTGATTAAATTAAGTTTATGAAATTTGACGTTTGTCAAGAAAACCTTTATGGTTTTGGTCTTTGATTAATCAATTTTGATAGTGACTTGTTCTTAAGTTTCTTAGCGACTTGGTGTTAGCGATTTGGACCAGTTGCGAGTTGCTATTTAGCTTACTTGACGCTTTAGCTTAACTTTGCAAAGTTTCTAATTTGTCAGCCAAAATTTGTAGCTTAACTTGGGTACTTAGCTTAATTTGTTTTGTTATTACTTAGCAACTTAGTACTTAGCTTACTTGGTTCAAGGATCATTAGCAACTTGGTTGACTTTTGTGTGTAATACGGTTTTCTCTTGATTTAGTAAAATCCCGCGAAAGAATCTATTTCCGTTTAATCATAGAGTTATAAAATCCCGTAATCTTTAACATGTCTACCAACGGACCTACAATCATCTCCATCGCTGTCGGGATGTTCAAGTACCAAATGGGTTCGCATACTGGCCCACCTATGCTTGACGTAACTTACTACTGACTCTTGGGCTCAAAGAATCAGATTGTACTGCCTTGGAAAGGAAAATGGGGTCAACATTCTCAAATCGATTGATGAAGGACCTTATCGGGTTGAGACTACAAGAGACATAATTGATAACGCTGCAGATGGAACTATGATTTTGGATTGACAGCCAAAGACGTATGATGAGCTCAATGATAAGGAGAAAAGAGATTCGATGTCGATATCGTGGCTTCTAACATCATACTTCAAGGTCTTCCAAAAGATTTCTACAAGCTTATCAATCACAACACCGGCCAAGGCAAGTGGGATAATGTCAAGATGCTTCTTCGGGTTCTCAATTAACTATGGAAGACAGAGAATCACAACTCTATGATGAATTTGAGCACTTCAAGATGAAACCAGATGAGAGTGTCTATGAGTATTACGTGAGATTCCACAAGCTTGTTAATGACATGAGGAACATCAGAATGACTATGCCAAACATTCAATTGAACTCAAAGTTTGTGAACAACATGAATCCCGAATGGCACAAGTTTGTCACCTCCGTGAAGCTAACCAAAGGATTGAAGAATACAAACTATGAGCAACTCTATGCCTTCCTTCTTCAGAATGAGAGACATGCTATGTTTGAGAAAAGGATTCTAGATCACTCAAAACCAACCCGAGAGACAAGCTCATCAAATGATTCAACCGCTTACTCAAACATTGGAATTACCACCAAAGCATCTCAAGTTATACCCATGGGTAATGGTAATCACAAACTCATTCCCAATCCAAGATTCAAACAAGCCGATGCCGATGCACACGTGGGAAACTTCATTAATCAACTCGCTCTTATGGTTAAACAAAACTTGACTCTCCCACATACCAACAACTTCACACCAACAATGAGATCGAATCAGCATCCAATCTTCACAATCATGCTCTAGTCGAGATGGGAAGGTTATGGTGCAACAGCTCAAGAAAGGCGAGAACAAGAAAGAGGTGGAGCGTAGTAGAGGTTATGCTGCAAATCGTAATAGGGAAGGAATGGAAACCATGATCAAGCAAAACCAATCAAATGTTACAACCGGGAGGTGAGGGACACATTGCAAGGAACTGCACATCGCCAAAACGCCTCGAATGCAGAGTACTTCGTGGATAAGATGTTGCTTGTGCAAGCTCGTGATAATGGTGCAGCCTTTGGATGAAGAAGAGTTGTTGTTTCTTGCGAGGAAATGCCAAGACTATGATGCGATGTGGATGAGCAACCAATTCAGAGATAGGCCATAATCATCGTAATGCCTTTCAAGTAGCCGATTGTGATGCATACGACTCACGATGTTGATGATGAACCTACCGCACAAACCATTTTCATGGCTAGCATTTCTCCAATGGTCTCTCCTAAAGTCTCTTCATCACCACAAGTTGGTCCATCCAAAGACAAAATCATTTCTGAGGTAATAAAACTATATGATGATGCTGATGTGCAAAAGATGCATAACAAAGTACAATCAAATGAAACTATTGAGTCAAATATTGAAAATATGGGTAATATCAATGTTGTCCCATATGATCAATATGTGAAACAAAGTAATAGTGAGGTTGTACCAAAGTGATGCATCTTCCAACGATGACTAATGTTTTGATGAATACACCGCATGTGCCCCGATGATTCTATAATCTCTGAACTTAATGCCTATAAAGAACGAGTTGCCATTTATGAACAACGTGCTAAGTTTGAGTTAACTACTCGTGAGCAGGATATGGATAACCAAATGCGCATAATTATTAGAAAAGTAATTTTAGAGAAGAAGTGTTAAAACAAGAGTTAAACTCCTTACAAGAAAAGCTTTCTAAAAATGCTAAGCAAAAACAAGAACTTCAAGAAAATGTTAAAGTGCTTAAGCAAGAATTTCATGCTAAGGAATCAAAACTTTTGAATGATTTTTCTAATCTAAAACTTTGAAGAACAAGCTTGAAAATAAGTTGTACGTGTACATAAGGAATACCATTCAGATCGCCACATGGTCACTAAGCATAGAGTTTTAAGCGATAAGCATAGTGTTACCATTATAGATAAACCCAACCTTGAGTACGGTAAGATTGCAAAAGTAGCTCAAAATGTAGTCTATGATGGCAATGAGATTCTTAAACCTAGACAGAAACCTAGCGCTTGAGTGCACCGATGAAGATAGAAAATTAGATGATGCATCTAGGGAGAAAATGAATAAGAAGCTAGAAGATCCCAATGTAAAAGAATAACATCACAATCAAACCCCATGATTACAAGAAGGAAAACAGGATCTCCTTAAACAAATTAAGCCTCAAACGTTGTTAACACCTGAACAAGTTTTCTCGAAAAGGGACTTAGATAAGCAAAAAGCTGAAAATCTTGTTGAAACAAACCCTCTTCTTAGGAAAATGCCTCAAATGACCGTGTATCCTCCAAATACACCAATGCATTTAGTTCCTAGAACTATTGCCACTAAAAGCAAGACCTTAATCAGCCAATATGTTATTTTCAACTATTTGTCGATTTTGAGAAAACTTGTAAGAAAAGGATCACACCCACCGGGATAACTAAAGGGGAAAGGGGTTTTGAACAAACAAAAGAATGCTATTTAACCGAGGTCATGCCTTTCTTTAAACAACTAAAAGATCATTTTGAGAGTCTTAAAAGGGGATAGATTCAGATATTAAAGGAATGGAAAAGGAATTTGATGCAATGATAGTTGAGGTTAGTGACTATGAGCGAGCATTAAAATATAATGAGATTGAGAGGAAAACTTGCATACCTTGAATGAGAATCTTATTTCTGAATGTATTACTCAAGATGTGTTTTTACATCGCTACTAATTGCTCCATTAATGCTTCTCAATTTCATGAATTATCTCTGCTTTAAAAGTCTCCACATGATCGTGTCATTGAGCTTGAAAAAAAAAAACTCTAAACTAATGAGAAAATTGAACAGGATGATCACGATAATTTGGTAAAACATTTTTCTAAACTAGAAGTTGAACAATTTGATTTACAACTTAAATATCAACATCTCAAAGAAAATGTTAAAACCTCAAACATAAAGATATCCACGGATGTTCCGAGTTTGATGCGCTTTTGAAATAAACAAACGTGATGAACAGATTCAAGCTCATTGTAACACGATCAAAAAGTTGAAAGCCCAAATTTCTCAATTAAAGGGTGAAAAGAACAATGTGACTAGCTCCCAAATGCCTCCTCCTTTAGATTCTCGGAATTCTCAAAATTTCATCTTCAAAACTTGGTTAATGCTTTACAAAAGGAAAATGAGAGTTTTCTAGAAGAAAATGAAAAGGTTAAACGACATTTCAAATGAGTTATTTGATTCAATAAAAGTCACCTGTGAACAAAAAATAATGAAAAATAACTTTTACAAAAGAAATTGAGAATCAAGAGTCGTAAAAGGAAAATGCCAATGACCAATAGAGAATGGTGCTCAAAGTCATGCTAATAAATATGCTTTGTCAGGAAATATGTTCCTCCTCATCTTAGGAATAACAAACTTTCTATTCAAACATATTTCTTATATCTTAAGGATAGTCTAGAATGTCTTCGTGAGATTGTAGAAGAGGATAAGATAGAGAAACCACTTGATAATGAAATTGGCCATGCATGCTTATATGCCAAACGATCTCAAGAACTTCTAGAATGTCTAATTACAATATGCCCTAAAACCTTAGGTGAACAAGTCAATCCCTTGATACCTTGTTCCATGCCTAGTGCCAAGTATGCAACTCATTCAATGCCAAATGTTATGAATATGAACCTTAGTATGCCTTCAGCAGCTCAGATCCCAAAGACATCTAGTGTTAAGAAAGTGAACTTTAGTACCCTTCAAATAGTTCACATCCCAGACATCAAAACAAGAAATGCAAAAGTAGCAAAACCAACTAATGTTTCCATTCCCTCTACAAGAGTAATCAGTGACATTAAAGCGAAAGCGTGTTAAAGTCTCAAGACAATACAAGGAATGATAGGACCTCGCAAGCTAAGAATGTGCATTGGAAGAAAGTAGAAGATCACCGTAGGGAAAATTTGAATAAAATGAATCGTGTTGATTCTAGTATTAGCTTTAAGCGCATCGTAATTAATTGCAATTCTACTAATTTTGCAAAACATGTAATGATGATTGCGTGTTTCTCAAGCTACTAATCATGAATGTGGTATGAATGATTTGTCTAATGCTGTCAAATGCCCAGTTAAAATTGTTAATGCTAAAAATCATGCTAAGAAGGCTAAAAGACAAAAACGAAAGAAAGTTAGAAAATAGTGGAAACCCACAAGAAGAACATTTAGTAAGATAGGTTATCAATGGATACCTTTTGGCCATAAGATTAATCCGACAATGCCCACTAGAAAATGGATGCCTACGGTAGAACTATTCCCTTAAGAAGTGAACATACTTTGAATAGGTCAAATACACTAGTATCTGATCTATTCATAATGATTCCATTGCTTCTATTTCGATATGGATGTTTCTATTTCGATGTGGGTGTTCCAATTATCGTTACTAACCAAGTGGAACCCATTCTTGCATGGGGATCCCAATTATCCAGTTATCCATTCTTGTATGTGTTCAACCGCAGATCGCTCAAATCGCTTTGTGGTACTTGGACTCAGCCGCTCCAAGCATATGACCGAGACCGTCGCGCTCATGAACTTCGTGAGCAAATTCATCTGGACTGTTAGATTCGGGAACGATCATTTCGGTGCTATTATGGGTTATGGAGATTATGTTGTCGTTGATAGTGTTATCTCCGTGGTATATTATGTGGAAGGTCTTGGTCATAACTTATTCTCTGTTGGTCAATTTGCGGATTCCGATCTAGAAGTGGCCTTCAGAAAACATACTTGTTTCTTTAGAGAACTTGATGGTAAGGAAATTTTAAGAGGAACACGTGGTTCAAATCTATACACCATCTCTATTGAAGATATGATGAAGTCTTCTCCAATTTGTTTGTTGTCAAAGGCTTCAAAACAAAGTCATGGTTATGGCATCGTCGTCTCAATCACTTGAACTTCAGCACCATCAATGATCTCTCTAGAAAGGACTTAGTTGTAGGATTACCTAGACTAAAGTATGAAAAGGATCATCTTTGTTCAACATGCCAATTGGGAAAAATCAAGAAGTATGCCCACAAACCCAAACCTACAAACTCAGCATGGAAGTTCTTCATACAATTCACATGGACTTATGTGGACCCATGAGAGTGCCGAATATCTTTGGGAAGAAATACGTGTTAGTTGTGGTTGATGATTACTCTCGATTCACCTGGGTTAAGTTCCTAAGGACAAAGGATGAAACTTCAGATATCATTATCAAACTTATCAAACAACCAGCAGTTAGACTTAACAAAACCGGCCGTAATCATCCTAACGAGCACAATGGAACCGAGTTTGTTAATAAACAACTTAGTGAGTTTTATGAAAGTGTTGGAATCAGTCATCAAAAAGTGTTCCACTTAACCTCAACAGAACGGTGTAGTTGAAAGACAAAATCGAACTCTTGTGGAAGCCGCAAGAACAATGTTGATTTACTCAAAGGTTCCAATGTTTCTATGGGCTGAAGCCATTGCCACTGCATGCTACACTTAAAATCGGTCCCTAATTCACACTGCTCATGGAAAAACTCCATATGAACTTGTCCACAATAGAAAACCTAATCTCTCATTCCTTCGTGTGTTTGGTGCATTGTGTTATCCAACTAATGATGGTCAAGACTTAGGAAAACTAAGAGCAAAGGCAGATATTGGAGTTTTTGTTAGTTATGCACCAAACAAGAAAAGATACCGAATCTACAACAAGAGAACCCGAAATATCATGGAAACAATTCACTTTACGTTCGATGAGCTGACCGGTCAAATGGCTCGGACAATCCAGCCTGACCCAAGACTTCAAAACAGTCCCATTGGTTCATCCCTTGTACCAAACTCATTTCCAAGAACTCCATATGTACCTCCATCTAAGATGATTTAAAGAAATTGTTTGATCCAATGTTTGATGAACACTATGAACCAAATGCTAATGAAATGTCAATTCCACCAACAGAGGTCGCTCCTATCCCCGTGAATGAAGTCAACCCTTCAGCCTCAATATCATTAAGTCAAGAAGCGCTGCCGATCACTGTCTCATCAACAAATCATCAATCATCAAATGTACATCATGGAATTGTTTCTAGCATCAATGATGAAGTTAATCCCTTTGCTACTCCCGAAGATGCTCCATTTGAAAACATATTTGCTCCGAATCATCATCGAACCATCTTCATCGAGATATAGACTCGCTACTTCAGCCCACAACAACAACCACATGAACACCTTAGAAAATGGACACATGATCACCCATTGGACAACATCATTGGAAACCCCTCTCGCCCAATATCCACACGAAAACAACTTGCAACCGATGCCTTATGGTGCTTCTTCAACTCCGTACTCTCTAAGGTCGAACCAAAAGACATTAAAAACGCCATGAATGAAGATCACCGTTCAATGCCATGCAAGAAGAAATTCATGAGTTTGATCGGCTTGATGTATGGGAATTAGTACCGCCCAGATTGTGCTATGATCATTGCTCTAAAATGGATCTTCAAAGTGAAACTTGATGAGCATGGTGATGTCTTAAAGAACAAGGCTCGATTGTTGCAAAAGGATACCGTCAAGAGGAGGGTATTGACTTTGAAGAATCATTTGCTCCTGTTTCTCGCATTGAGGCAATCAGAATCTTCTTGGCTAATGCTACTAGCAAGAATATGGTTGTGTATCAGATGGATGTTAAAACCGCCTTTCTGAATGGAGATTTAAAAGAGGTGGTTTACGTCAGTCAACAAGAGGGTTTTGTGAATCCAGAGCATCCTACTCATGTCTATCTTCTTGGCAAATCGTGTCTTAACAGGTCTTAACAGTCCCGAATACATAAGTTTCAAACATGCAATCGCATCACTTAGCTTTGAGTATGACAGATATCGCTTTATTTATCAAAAAGCAATATTGAACCCTATACTAAAACAAATATTTGAAAAATTGCATAGTACATTTTTCTCAAGGTCTTAAGGCCAATGCCACTCTAGGTACGATACTGTATCAAAGTTTCTTCTATCCAATGGATTCAGAAAGGAGCAGTTGATCCTACATTGTTCACCGAAGTCGTGCAAACATTTAATTCACGTTCAAATTTATGTTGATGATATTATCTTTGCCTCGACCGACCCCAATGAATGTGATCGCTTTTCAAATGAAATGGGTTCCAAATTTCAAATGTCAATGATGGGACAAATGTCATTTTTCTTGGGATTACAAATTTCACAAAGTCCCGGAGGCATTTTTATAAATCAATCTAAATATGCAAATGAGATTTTAAAGAAATTTGGATTTGTATCATGTGACACCGCTGACACTCCCATGATTGAACGTACTAAGCTGGATGAGGACCACTCAGGGATCATGGTAGATCAAACGAAATATCTAAGTATGATTGGATCCTCGATGTACCTCACGCTACCAGCGTACATCTTATTCGTGCAGGTGCATGTGTGCTAGATATCATGCTAAGCCTACTAAAAAGCACCTTGAAGCGGTTAAACGGGTCTTTCGGTATCTCCAAGGAACCATCAATATGGGACTATGGTACCCGAAGGACACCCGTATGTCACTAACCTATGCAGATGCCGATCATGCAGATGTCAAGATACACGCCGGCACGCCGAGGTGCTCGCTTTTGGGTGATAAGCTTGTGAGCTGGTCTTCAAAGAAGCAAATGAGTACTTCTATTTCCTCTACAGAGGCTGAATACATAGCCATGTCATCTTGTTGTGCTCAAATCCTTTGGATGAGATCCCAATTATCTGACTATGGCTTTGTATTTAACAAAATCCCTCTCAGATGATAATAAAAGTGCTATTGCTCTCTCATGCAACAACGCACAACACTCAAGAGCAAAGCACATTGACATCCGACATCATTTCATCAGGAGCAAGTGGAAAACGGTGTGGTGGAACTCTATTTTGTGAAGTCTCGAATACCGCTTAGCGACATCTTCACCAAAGCTCTTCCAAGAGAACGCTTTGAGTTTATTCTTCCACGACTTGGCTTGAAAAGCCTTCAACCAGAAACACTCAAACGCCTTCATGAGGAAGACGAGGAGTAAAGGTCTTTTCTTCATCTATATTTTGTATATATTTATTCAAAATGCAAAATACAAAAATATAAATCTCTCAAAAATCCATAAAAATTTGAAAACTTGAAAAATGTCTCAAAAATATTGTCCTTTTGTCATGTTTTTTTCTCGATTCAATTATATCTACGGTGTGTTGTCATTCAAAGAATGACACGGACTTTAGATGTTGTTCTAATGTTAAAAAATCATCAAAAATCAAAAATTATTTTGGGAGAAAGTAAAACAATGGTTTATTGTCATTTCGCAAGAACCCGCTAAAGAAAGAACAGAGCCATGCTTTATCTCATGTTGTCAAACCTAATGCTCGATTCTAAAACAAATGTTTGTCATTAACAAGACAAATGTTTAATTTCAAATATTTTTCCTTCTAAAGATTCCTCTGAAAAATATTTGTAATCTTATGAAAACTCAGTTGTTTTGAAAACACCGACTCTATTTTTGAAAATCAAAAGAACTTATCAAGTGTCAAAATCTCAATTCATCAATCAATGACTTTCGTCATTGATTGAGGGGGAGAATGATTTTTCAATTAAATCAAAAAGTGTTCTTTTCAAATAATTTGCACTTAAATGAGTAAGATCTACTCTAAATGTTTTACAAAATGTCACACAATTGGTTCCAGACCTTGGTTACTATTATGTTTTCAAAAGATAATTATGCATGTTTAATCAATGGAGTTTAAAGTCTCATAATCCAATCCTTATCGCTAAAAACGCTTTCATAATCAAGTCACAATTCTCCTTAAAAGCTTTCAAAATCAATTTAATCTATAAGAGATCACAAATCTCAAATGATTTGATAACTGTGATTGGGGGAGAATGTGTGATTTAAATTGGTAATTGATAAATGGTTTCATAAGTGTTTAGCATGTTTTCCTCCCCGCAAGTGACAAGCGATTTCAAATTTTCCATGCACATGTTGAGGGGAGCATCTATTTTAAACCTCAAATTATTGAAACGTGATCAATTGTCTCTAAGTGCAGTTTCCCTCTAATATGTGCAAAATTCTTTCAAAATTCGAGGCACATATTGATGGGGAGCAAACTTTTGAAAACCTCATCCTTCCTCAAAATGTTTTATCTACTCAAATTGATTGGGAAGTGATGATGATCATTTTAGAAAATGTTAATCAAAAGATTGGACCTTTCATTCTTAATCTAACAATTTCAAAGATCTCTTGCCTCCATGTGCGAAACAAATTCTAAATTTTTATGCATATGTTGAGGGGGAGCATTTCTAAAATATCAAAACAACTAAGATACAAAATGCTTTGATTCTATATCACAAGTATCTTGATTGATTTTCAAATGGTTTTCAATTGGTTCCAATGGCAGATGAACAATACCAAAAAGACCTACCAACTTTACTTTATGTATGGTGATATAAGGATGATAAGGTTAGGTTGAGGTCCCATGATCCCAGAACCGAGGGTCTACCCAGTGGACAATCCACTAGATAGAGTAGAAGTCCTTAGGTATGATGAAAAAAGGAGAAAAGTGAGATATGGGAAGAGCGGATCGAGACGAGCTAGTAATCGAATAAACCCAACAAGGTTCTAGTAATGAAGTCTCGTAAGCAATCGGGTTGAAGAATGAAAAGAATTGAATGTGAAAAGGGTGAAAAGAAATAGCCCTCCATTAATTCAACCTTAGGCAGTAAACCGGTTCAATTCATATACTACTGGTGGTTACCAAGGTAACATCAGTATTGAAGACAAGACGCCATGGACCCAAAGTGACGATCAAGACTTCAACTTTCCAAACTACTCAAGTTCCTCTTAAAAGGGCTTGTTTCATTCTCACGGGAAACCCACATAATCTATCGACTTTCTCTTAGAGATTGTTGATATTGAAGTAGGAGACCCTCTCCCTAGTCTCCGGCATAGGAACCAAATATGCACAATTGAGTGTAGAGCCACGAGATCATCATATAAATCTCTTTAGGACACTATCAATGAAGACTCTGTTTCACACAATGTGGAAAGAGAGATTATATCTTATGAGTCCTACGCATTATCCTTGTGGTATTTTAACATCTGTGATATGCATACATATTCACAATGAAGATGGAAAGCCTTCTAGAGCCAACATCAAACAAGCTCTCGGTAGGTGGCATGTGAGATCTATCCAATAGATCAACCATGTGACAACCGGACAGAAACAATGGAGAGATTCAATCTTTTGAATCAATCCCGTTCAAAGTTATGGATTGACGGATACCTTTGAAAAACCGGTCGTTGTGCTTAAAAACTCGTTACTTTAGCACATCGATCGGTATTTATTTCTCAAAATAAAAGGTGTTTATGATTGATAATTGATTTTCATTAAAACCTTCGTTGTATTGCAAAAACAATTTCTATTGAGCAATACACAATTGTTTTTTAAATCTCTTTTCATCAATCGCTGAATCTCATTTCACGGGTTCACTCACTCCGTTGTCTTTGAGGCGCCCGTTTGAGAACAACTAGAGCAAATGCAAACCCTCGTCAAGGAAATTCTTCGAATTATACCGATCACAAGACTTGTACTGATCAACGGGGAACCGTGGGCCGTGTACCTCAATTCAACGAAAGTGATCAAAGACACTTTCATTCGCTTTATTGCTAACGCTTATGCGGTATGCTCCCGACATTTGCAAATGATTAGAATGGAGCGGTCAATCCATAGCCGCATGCTCACACAACACATTCATATCTAAAGAAATCATGATTAGTGCATCAATGACTCTGATAGTTTCACTCCATGCTTTTCGCACGCTACCAATATCATGAATCAACGAAAGCTTCCGCTACTCTGATAAGAATAAATCATGATCCCGAATGTGAGCATGTCGGTCCAAAAGTCACAACATCACATTATACCAACACCACAATGGATGTGAGTCGAGATTTAATGTTGCCGATGATCTCAAAGCCGCCTCAAAACTCAAGATCACGTGGATCAGTTAAAGACCTCCACTCAGATTATCCTAAACATGCAAAAATGAAGAATCAAAGACTACAAGAACAATCTCAATGTAATATCTGTTTGTTTTCTATATAATTTAATGTGTGTTTGAGGTGACCTCCCTTAGGGGGAGATTGTTAGGATTTGGAAAATCCAGTAGTTAAAGTGTCGGTCACCTCAAGTATATGTAATCGTTTGAATGCTCGTAGTCGTAGTTATTTAATGTTAAGTGGTATTTAGTTTAGTAACACCGTGGAGGACGGACGGGTCTTTACCCATCGTATGCCCTGATCCACGTACCGTAGGTGCGTTTTATGTAAGTACTATAAATACTCTCTACCTCCCAAGGTAGAGAGTTGGAGCCCATAATAAGATTTTTCTTTCTCTCACTAAAGTTTCCTAAACCTCTAACTTTCTCTTTCTAGAACTCATCTTGTACGCCTACTTTGGTTATGGTTTGATGTGTATGTAAAATCCAATATGTTACAGCTTCTTTTCATTGAGCCCCTTCCGAGGAAGTTACCGATTCTCAATAAGAAGTAGGTTCATTTTCTACCTTAAAAGAAACATAATTGGGTCCAAACGATTTCTCGATTCTTGCCCTTTTGCTTCTTCTAGGTTCAACTTCTTCTTCCTCGGTTTGATCTTGTCTCTCATCTTGGAGATTATTATCATCTCGTTGTCTCTTATCTTGGGCCACTTCATCATCTATTTTAGATGAACTTCCAGTTTCCTTCATTAAATAAGGAAATATATTTTCAAAGAATGAAGCCTTCCTTGATTCCATTATTGTACCCTTTTATATATCAGGATTTTTTGAATCATGTATAATGAAACGATAAGTACTGCTATTCTTAGCATATCCAATGAATATACGATCCACAGATTTAGGTCCAATCTTTTGGGCCTTGGGTGCTGGCATATCTACCTTTGCTAGACACCTCAATACTCGTAGTTACTGATATGATGGTTTTCTTCCCATCCAAATTTTATAAGGGGTCTTTTCTTTTTCCTTACGAGGTATCTTATTTAAAAGATAAGTAACCGTTAGAATGGCTTTCACCCACATGTCCTGGTTTAAACCAGAACTTAACAACATGGCATAAACCATTTCTTTCAAGGTACGGTTTTTCCTTTTGGCAATACCATTTTGCAAAAGTAAATAGGGAGCAGTGAACTCTTGTCTGATTCCATATTTCGTAAATAGATCAGAAAATAGAGGCACATATTCACCTCCTCTATCACTTCATACAACCTTGATTTTCTTACTAAGATGATTCTCAACTTCATTTTTGTATAAAACAAACTTGTCTATAGCTCCATGTTTACTTTTTAGTAAGAAAACATAACAATACTTTGTACAATCATCAATAAACGTGATAAAGTACTTATAGCCACCTTTTGTGGGTAGTGATTTCAAATCACATATGTCAGTGTGTATCATATCAAGTGGTTCGGTTTTTCGTTCAACCGATTTGAAAGATGATCGTGTAAGTTTGGCTTCAACACAAGTTTCACATTTATATTTTGAATCAATATGGAAATTAGGTATGCAATTAAATTTAATCAAACGACACATTAAATTAAAATTTAAATGTCCAAGACGGCCATGCCACACATTAGAAGACTCAATCAAGTAAGCAGAAGAATTCAATTATTTTTATCATTCTTAACAACCATTACATTGAGCTTAAATAGATCATTCAGGGCATATCCCCTAACAACATACATTTGACTCTAAAAAAGAACAAACTTATCAGACTAAAAAATAAGACGAAAACCAAACTTGTTCAACAGCCAACCAGATACAAGATTCTTTCGAATCTCTAGAACATACAAGAAATTAGTCAACTTGAGCTCTTTCTCAAATGTCATCTTCAGGATTACATCTCCTTCGCCCTTGATATCAGCAGTTGCAGAGTTTTCCATGTACAACTTCTCTTCACTATCAATCACTCTAGAAGAGTGAAACATACTCTTATCAGCACATACATGACGGGTAGCCCCAGTGTCAATCCAACATTCCATGTTTTTGGAACCTACCAGATTAACTTTAGAGATCATGGCAATGATGTCAGAAACCCTATAAATCATGTCTATATTATCATTCACCATATTAGCCTGGCGTGGAGTCACCCACTTCGGCATCTTACAGTTAGCAGCACGGTGACCCGACTGGTCACAGTTGAAACATACCCATTGGAACTTCTGTTTCACAATTGCAGATTTAGGAGCAAGGTACTCAGACTTCCCTTTGATTTTCTTGTCATTATTTCTTTTTCCTTTTCCTTTACCTTTGACATTGGACTTTGAAGATGACGAAGCATGCTTAACCATATTTTCCTTGGCAGAATCAAGCGTATAAGTTCTTTTTCTGAGCCAGCTTGTTGTCCTCTTCAATACGAAGACGAACAACCAAGTCTTAAACACTCAATTAATTTCGCTTATGCTTCAGGTAGTTCTTAAATTCTACCCAGCTTGGAGGTAACTTTTCAATAATAGCAACAACTTGAAAAGTTTCACTCAAAGTCATTCCCTCAGCATGAATTTCGTGTAGCGAAACCTACAGATCTTGAACCTGACTCATCACATTTTTTGAATTACCCATTTTGTAATAAAAAAAAGGAGCTACCACGAACTTCTTTTTACCAAAGATCCTCAGTTTTGTACTTGCGTTCCAATGACTCCTGTAATTCTTTGGCATTATTGGTCTTGTAGTACACGTTTTCAAAAGAGTCCACCAAACCATTCAGAACATAGTTGTGACACAAGAAGTCTGAATTTTCCATGCTTCTATGACTTGAATAGCCTGTTGATTAGAGGATTGAACTTCTCTAGGAGGTTACACGCGAGGTGGATTCTCTTTTAAGAACCGCGCAAGGTTTAAAGTAGTGAGATAGAAGAACATCTTCTGTTGCCACCTCTTAAAATTTTTCCCATTGAGTTTTTCTGATTTCTCAAAGATGATTAGCAACCGTGTTGGTAACTGGCGCACTAGGTACATTCACAGTATTAGTCACAGGAGGAGTCACAATAGTTTCGTTTGTCATCCTGAAAGATCACAAACATAAACAGTTAAATAAACTGTTATAAAAATATATCTAAGAAATTCATTCGTGATTTCTATAAGCTTGTACTGAATCTGCTTCAAAGAAACTCAATCTTGCTTTCAATGAATCTAGATTTAAAACTGAATAATGACCAAATTAAATAGATTAGTTTAATAGAAACCCAATCTTGGTTTAAAAATAAATTGATAAGAATAACTGCTTTAAAATCGTTTTAGATCTGTAAACCAAATCTTTTAATTAAAATTATGTTTCTTAAAAATTGCTTTTCCACAAAAACTCAATCCTAGTTTCGACAGGAAAAAAATTTGTATATAAATCTATTAAATAAAATTAAACCGATTTAACAAAATGTGTTTTAATTATGTTACACAAAATCTGTTTTAAGATTGTAGGGAAACATGTACATTTATTAATAAATAAGATTACAAATAATAATAACAAAAAATAAATGATAGAAAATTAAATAACATATAGAATGGAGTAGAAGCAGAAGACAGACACTATTCAACGAAAAAATTAAACGAAAGTAGTAAAGAGCGTGGCACGAGGCTCGTGTTAACACAATTCCCTTAAAATAGATTCGTCGTCTGTTTCCTAGGGTACAACGGCCAAAGCTGATGTACAGCCTGACTAGTCACACTTGCCTGAAAGATCACAGAAGCTCTGCGTGTTTCTGATCGAAGATACTGCTGGAATTCAGTTGCTATGGAGTTGCATTTTTATGTGTCTCAAAATGAATGAATTCGGGTTTAATTTATAGCCTTTGCATTTCTTGGTTAACAAGACAGAATATTTGCTCCGAAATTAAACCGACATGCAAATCTGTTATTACAATAACTTGATTTGATATCTTTTATTTAACTCAAAATATTCTGTAAAACTTGTCCATTAAGTTCAAATTTATTCCTAAAATAGATTTACAAAAAGTCTGAAAAGGAAACTCGCACGTAGGCGAGGTTTCAGAGTTGCATTCGTGTCCACAGGTTCGCATGAGTTCAGAAGTTTCGAACCCATTTTTGCCCAGAAATCTTGAAATCAACACCCCCTGCATGCGCGTGCGTAGGTATTGGAGTAAAACCAACTAAAAACTTTTGATAGCTAATACTAAGATTTCCTTATAAACACCTTTCAATTTCATTCATGAGGCGATGTGGGATACTCTCCCAAATCTCAATTTTTGTGTTTCAAGTGCCTCACTTTGAGACACGATATCTCATTTATATCCACTCTATTTTTGACACATTTTAGCTCGTTGCGAAGCTCTCGTAAATAAAACGCAAAGCTACAAAAAAAATATAAATATATACAACATACATATATATTAAATAAAAATTTACCAAAAATCATTTTACAACAACCATTTTCCAACAAACAATAATGTAGCTTAAGGTGTAATGAGAGTCGAACATGTTGTTTGAGAAAGTAAGGAACTAATATGTACGCAATGATGTAACTATAAATAGGATTTAGGAAAAACGAGCGGGTGATCCTGCGCGTTGCGGCGGAAGTGTTGTGAAACGTACAAAGGACTTAGCTTGCGACGACACTTAAACCTCAGGGACTATTTTTGCCATTTTGCCAAACTTACAAAGGACTTAGCTTGCAACGACACTTAAACCTCAGGGACTATTGTTGCCATACTTAAACCTCAGGGACTATTTTTGCTATTTTGCCAAACTTACAAAGGACTTAGCTTGCAACGCCACTTAAACCTCAGAGACTATTCTTGCCATTTTGACAAAGATGGCATTTAATGCACCTACTTTGGGGGATTTGTACTCCCCATATTTAGTATATATACGAGTGTGGAAACCCGCGCGATGCAACGGGATTGCTTTTGTAGACGTGAATTTGGAACTGATGAATGACCGGAAAATTTGTTTGTCTATTTATTTGGTTAGTCCTTGAAGGACCTACGTTGCAAAGACAATTCAAACCTTAGGGACTATTTTTCGTGGCTGCAAAAGACTTACTTTGCAAGGACACTTAAACCGTAGAGACTATTTTTGCCAAATTGCTATAGATAGCAATTAATGCTACAAACTTTATTAGGTTAGTCCTTGAAGGACTCGCTTTGCAAATACAATTAAAACCTAGGGACTATTTCGTGGGCTACAAAGGACTTACTTTGCAGCGACACTTAAACCTTAGGGACTATTTTTGCCAAATTGCTATATATAGTTATTAATTCTACAGTGACTTACTTTGCAAATGGACACTTAAACCTTAGGACTATTTTTGCCAACTTGCTATAGATAACAATTAATGCTAAAGGACTTACTTTGTAACGCAACTTAAACCTCAAAGGCTATTTTTACCAAGTTGCTAAACATAGCAATTAATGCACCTACTTTGGGGGAATTGTACTCCCCATCTTTAGTATATATATAGAATAGAATATTTAATATGACTATAATTTATGAAGATTTAACTCTAGATATTTTCAAACAAAGATTAGCGTACATGAAGCACAAATACAAACCAAACATCAGAGTTTTAGATGTTACCAAATTTAGCAGAAATATGTATAATCTAAGTGTCTTAACATAATTAAAACCAATCATAACCACAACTAATCACTTAAATTAAATACACACTATAACAATAAAAAATTACATTACAAGGGTATTAATAATGTAAGATCCAAGAAATATGCACTACCATACCAAGGCCAAATTTGTCATTTCACACTTCAACATTACAATAATACACCCCAACCCCATGATCAAATGTACGGTTTCCCTTCTATATATATGCATCACCTTCATTACCTCTACATCAAAACACACACAGCACCTAAAAAACCCACATTAATACAAAAAATGGGCAACAGTTTAAGATGTTGTTTAGCTTGTGTTCTTCCATGTGGAGCACTTGATCTCATAAGAATAGTGCATTTAAATGGCTATGTGGAAGAAATCACACGCTCAGTGACTGCGGGTGAGTTTTTAAAGAATTACCCTAATCATGTATTGAGTAAACCTTGTTCTCAAGGCGTTGTTCGTAAAATACTGATTTTGTCGAATAGTACCGAGCTTAAAAGAGGGAGCTTTTATTTCTTGATCCCTTCATCATCAGTGCCGGAGAATAAAAGAAATCCTAAAAATAAAGAAGATGCAAAAAAAGTTAAGAAAGTTGCTAGGGTTCCAGAGGTGGTTTCTGGTGCGATTTCTGATGTGATTGCCGAAAATCTGAATTGTTCGGATGTAGTGGTGGTGTCCGAGAGAAAGAAAAGAGGTCACAGGAGAGCTCGCCGAACTGTTCAGGCCGGCGAGTGGAGACCTCATCTTGAGAGCATATTTGAGGAATAATTTTTCTTGAGAAAGCCTTTTTTGGGTTTATTTGTTCTTTTTTCTTGTTTGTTCTTGATTATCTTGTGGATAGATTTGACATTTTTTTTCAATTTTCACCTATGTTTATGGTTTTTTTGTAAACGAGGTAAATGTCTCTTTTGCCCTGAGAAAATCACATGAAGAAGAGAGAAAAGAGAGCAAGTATGCCCATGTTCATGTATTTTCATGTACCAAGTTGTAATTATAAAGTTATAAATATTTCTCCTTTTTTCTATATACGGAGTATATTACTTGTTGGGTTTTTATATTTGTTTTTGTGGTATTATGATATAGATAAATGATGAATGCAACATGGTACATGTTAGATGCTTGATATATGCACGATTGGTTGCATGAAGAATAAACGAAAGAATAATAATATTTATATACAAGATTAAATATGTAATGAAATGTTACAATTTAAGTCATAAAATTATTTTTTTCGAATGATATTTTACGCGTTGAATTCATTTGAATTTGTAAGCTTAATTAATCAATTCTGTCGTGAACTAATAAGTTGATATTGCAAGACTAATTAAGACTGCTGACGCAATTAAATAGCTTAACTATTCTTCTATAATGACATGAATGCAATGCTCTTCGTATTACGAAAGGATTTTGGAGAAGACAGTAGAAGTTCGATAAATCTTCAAGGGTGCGTTCTTCACAAAATAATAATTAAAATTTTAGTATAATCCTTTATATATTTACTTGAGAAATGATACATGGACCTAAACTTAGGTATAAATCTAGACCTAAAATCATTTAGCATCATCCTGATGGTTGTAAAATAAGTGGTCTCATTCAGAACCATCAAAATACTGACACTTGATTTTAGGTCTAAGTTTAGGCTTAAGTTCGGGTCTATGTATCATTCCCCTATTTACTTAGTTTGTACGTGACAAGTTGACCGGAGAATGTTATTTCCTTTGATTACTTTGTAGAGTTTATACTAGTAGTACATACTATAGAAAAAGTTTTGGGATGTGTTGTAGATACTCTCACTATGTTGTCATATCATGGGGATTTGGTCAAACCGTATAACCTCCGATGCACACCGTACAAGCCAACGATGCACCCAATCATTGGATACCCTCTCTATGGGAGGGTGTGAATAACTTGTCTCAAAGTTTTTGACATGTTGTACAAGCTTTTATAAAGGGACACACTATACAAACCCTCCTTATATTGTCACATCAGGAGGGTTTGGTCAAATCGTACATCCCACGATGCACACCGTAATATGATGATGCGTCCAATCATTGCAAACCCTCTCTATAAGAGGGTGTGGATAACTTGACCCTTTATAAAAAAGCACATGGCAAACAGACAAAGAAAACGTACTTATGGGCATATGGTCATATGGAAATATGTTTTTGTCTATACACTAAAACCTTGATGTGCTATTTGGCTGTCTTAAATTTGAAATTGGTTAAAGAGGACAACATAAGCTCATCAAATATTTTTAGATAAATTTATTCCTTATCTTGATAAAATGTAATTAGTTATTGTTCGACTTCGAGCATGCTTGATTAGATGTCAACCATGGTACCAAACTAATACATGGAGATGGAGATGTGGTACCAATATTGGAGTTGACTGTGTTAAAACTTAAGAAGATGGAAATGTTATTGTTGCTTTGATTTTTATTGCTACTATTATAGAATATAGATAACATATAAGTAAAGCTATGAGTTTGGAAAACATATCGCGCGTATTAGTACAAACGAGTGGGTGATCCCGCGCGTTGCTGCGGAAGTGTTGTGACCCCGTTATATTTTTATGTAGCGGTCCTTTAATGTTTAATTATGGTACATCGTTAGTCCTTGAAGGACCTAGTTTGCAAAGACAATTAAACCTTAGGGACTATTTTCGTTAAATGGCTATACATACTAATTAATGCTACAAAGGACTTAGTTTGCAAGGGACACTTAAACCTTAAGGACTATTTTTGTCAAATTGCTATAGATAGTAATTAATGCTAGAAACTTACAAAGGACTTAGTTTGTAAGGATAACTAAACGTTAGGGAGTATTTTTGCCATTTTGATATAGATAGCAATTAATGTTAGAGGTGTTACTGTAGCAACAACTTTCTCCCCATATTTAGTACTCTCTCCGTCTTAATTTAATTGTCCATATTTCCATTTTTGGATGTCTCAAAAAGATTGTCCACTTTCTTTTTTTTTAGTAAAAACTAGAGAATCTAAAGAGGAAATATTCTATTTGTGTGGTTGAAAATTAAAGTGGCCCCACTTTTATTAAACTTTGTGATTTCTCTCCTGACAATTAAATTGAGACGGAGGGAGTATATATATAGAATTAATAAAAGCATGTATAAATTTGCACCAATAAGATACCATGTGTGCATACACATATATATACATCATTAGTACTCATGTACATATATACATACACGCTTATACAAATGTGCTAGCTACACATATGCATGGTTGGTTGTCAATCATGCCTACCAGGCCGGCTACCATACCAAAAACATGGAGATGAGATGTGCTACCAATTACTATTCTCATTGACTTTGCTGGAATTCTTTAAGCTGAGAATATAGATGATAAAGCTATTCCTATTCTAATACTAGTAATAAACTGATAATATAAATGTTCCAAATGAAACAATAATAGAATAATAAATACATATGAATCCAAATAATAAATACATATAAATGTTTCTGTTCTCCTAAAGCAAATTTCTTTCTATGGGGCTGAGAAAATAAAGTATTTGTGAAATAAGTTGTACGTTTAATTGATCGCAACTATTCCTGATACGAAAGAAACAACCAAACATCTATAAGGTACAGCGGGTCGAAAATGGGCCACGGGTTACTTATGACTGCATGTCACAAACCTTGTTGTGAAATAGTATGAGTTTTCCTTACATTAGTCAATCTGGTAACCCTGTTGTGAAATATTGTTAAATCTGAGTTTTTCTTATTGTTGTTAAAATGTTTGTCGGGCTATCGTCTCTGTCACCCAAAGAGCACAACACAACGTAACGCAAGACAATTAGAAATTTGCCACAAAATTTGTATGATCGTGTTCAATCAATAAGCTAGAGAACACGATATATTAAGAATGGTGCAAAACCATTATACTAAAGGTTTATAGCACAAACAGCATGTGAGTGAATGAATTCATGTTCACAAACGCATTATTAACTTGATCATACTTGATTGAATCTGCATTTAGATTTAAGTGATTTAAGTTGTAGGCCTTGCGTGTGTCCTATCTTTAGGCCACCAATATTATTTCTAATAATAGTAATGATTAAAAGGTGTTATGAATAACTATTTTACTTATAAGATATAGATTTAAATTTAAATAATTTTATAAAAGAATATTATATATGTTTAAAAAAGGAGGTTCAAAGCAGGACAACTTTAGTGTGTTGGGTAAAGGAGGACAAAGTTTGGATTAAAATTTAGTTTTAATTTTTAAATGGAAGTAAAGAAAATAAAAGTAGACATGACCACGCTACCCACTTCAAAGAACAACCTGGCTATAATAAACACATATTGAATACCACATGCCTCTTTCTGCTCCAATTCCAACTCATCCACATTTTAGTTCTCCAAATTTTCTTTTGTTTATTATGCTAGAAAATTTCTTGTTATAAATACATGCTCGAATTAGCTCCATATGATTGTGTATGAATATTGTTTAAGCATGAGTATAAAATCTTAAATTTAACATGAGTTTCTAAGTCCGTTGCATCATATATGATCACTAACGTATGAACAGCCGTTCAAAAAATTAATTAAAACTACGTTTTGAACTGTTAGACATAACTCTAGTATGCGGTAACGATACAAAACTGTAAAAAAAAAACTATGATTAAACCAAAAAGCACTCTTGAATCACAATTCAAGGTCAACTTTATTATCAACCAAAACCAAAGTACAAGATCAGAAATAGACTGATCTACATCAAAAATCACTAACTGAATCACAAGAAACAACCACAGTGCCTGCCACTACTAATCAGGTACAAGCCTATTGACTAACTTGTCAATAGTTCTATTACAAATACTCAACTCACAATAAAAGAGAACAAAGATCAACAAATCACTTTGGTTGATAACAAAAGAGAGAAACTGTGAGAAAGTAATCGGGAATGAATAAGAAACCTTAAGCTTATTATGAGCTTATATACCACTTATCGTTAATCTTTCAAACCTTGTCAACTTTAGTCCTTCACCTATCCAACTTCAGTCAAACTCGGCCAAAAGATAAAAACAACATTAACTGAAATATCAAACATAACAACATTAGTCCCTTAACTTTAGCTTCCAGGTTAAGTTACTTATTTCATCACCCCCTTTAACTCCAACCTGGAAGACATCAAACATTCCCAATTGATCCACAAGCTTATCATGTTGAACCTTGCCTAAACTCTTAGTTAAAATGTCTGCAGTTTGATCTGCAGTATTAACCTTAACTGTTTCAATAACCCCAGCCAAAATTTTATCACTTACAAAGTGTAAATCAATTTATAAATGTTTTGTTCTCTAATGAAAAATTGGTTAGATGAATTTTGATTGCAACCTGACTATCACAATAAAGCTTTACAGATAAAAAATTTCTCCAACTCAAACTTTGTAAAAATTTTTAAGACGCAAACAATTTCAGAAGTTGAAGAGGCTATGGCTCTATATTCAGCCTCTGCAGAAGACTTTGAAATGGTATTTAGCTTTTTGCTTTTCCATGAAACTAAGTGAGCCATTTAAAAACAAACAGTAACCAGTGACAGATTTTCTTGTAACAACACATTTTGCGCAGTCTGCGTCAACAAATGCTTCAAAAGAAACATTTGGGCACCTGGTAATATGAATTCCTTTTCTTGGTGAACCCTTCAAGTACCTAAGTACTTTCAAGGCAACTTTAAGATGAGACTTAATAGGCTTATGCATATACTGACTCAAGCAATGGACAAAGTATGCAATGTCTGGCCTAGTATGAGTTAGATAAATCAATTTCCCAACAAGTTTTTGTTATTCAGTAACATTATCTATCACTAGATCACTTGCTATTGGTTCACTAGTTAAAAACAAGTTTTGTTCAAGTGGAAAAGTTGATGGTTTACAGGCTAATAAGCCAAAATCTGTTAAAAGATCCAAACAGTATTTTCTTTGTGACAAACACACACATTAATCAGTGTCAATCACTTCAATACCTAAGAAGTACTTAAGTTTTCCTAAATCTTTGATTAGAAATTTAGATTTCAAAAAAACTTTAAAGTTATCAATCTTATCCAAATTATTTCCAGTGACAATAATGTCATCAACATACACATGCAAAGAAACAAAGTTACCAGAGTCATTCTCAGTAAACAAAGAATAATCACTTTTTCTCTACTTAAAACCATTCTTAAAAAGTGCACTAGTCAACTTAGCATTTCATTGCTTGAGTGCTTGTTTCAACCCATACAATGAATTATTAAGTCTACACACCCTTTTATCATTAACATAAAAATAACCCTCAGTGAGAGTCATATAAACAGTTTAATCAAGATTACCATAAAGAAATGCATTATTAATGTTGAAAAATATGCCAACTCATTTGAACAAAGAAGATTGATAATGCACCTAACAATAACAATTTTCACAATTGGGGAAAAAGTCTCATCAAAGTTAACACCTTCTTTTTGTTTATACCCTTTGGCAACTAATCTACCTTTATATCTTTCTATTTCCCCTATTAACTTATATTTACTCTTAAAAACCCATTTGTTACCTATGGCTTTTCTATCCTTTGGCAACTCATAGATTTCAAAGGTATCATTACTATAAAGGGGATGCATTTCCTTATTCATTGCATCTCTCCAATGCTGATCCTTACAAGCTTGTCTATAAGTTTTAGGTTCAATTGACTTATTTAACTTAGAGACAAAACATAAGTTTTCAGAACTTAGTTTTAAATAACTCACAAACTTTTTATGACAAACTTAACTTTAGAATCAACAACATACTCATTATATTTATTAGGAAAGAAAGTGGTTCTATCAGACCTTCTCAGAGAAGGTTGATCATCAATTTGAAAAGATGTTTCTGCTACTTGTTCAGGAAAGGGATAACTGTCACTCTCAGAAATAGATCAACTTTACTATCAATTTAAGATCAACTTTATTATCAACCAAAACCAAAGTACAAGATCAAAAAGAGACTAATCTAAATCAGAAATCACTAACTGAATCACAAGAAACAACCACAAAGCTGAATGCAAAAGCACAAGAAAGAGAGAACAACAAAGATCAATAGATCACTTGTCAATAGTTCTATCACAAACACTCAACTCACAATAAGAGAGAACAACAAAGATCAACAGATCACTTTGGTTTCTAACAAAAGAGAGAAACTGTGAGAAAGTAATCGGGAATGATTAAGAAACCATAAGCTTATTATGAGCTTATATACCACTCTTCTTTAATCTTTCAAGCCTTGTAAACTTTAGTCCTTCAGCTATCCAACTTCAGTCAAACTCAGCCAAAAGATAAAATCAGCATAAACTGAAATATCAAACATAACAACATTAGTTCCTAAACTTTAGCTTCGAGGTTGAGTTACTTATTTCATCAAAAACGAAACGTATAGCTGAATGCAAAAGCACAAGAAAAATGTTGACTATGATTTCTAGCGCTTTTCAAAAGCCATTTTTTCCCAGAAGCAATAGCATATATTAAAAACCACATGAAACTACATGAGAGTTGACCTATAGCCTACGAGGCATAGAAAACTGGCCTTCAAAGCATAAACAAGAAAGTTACAAGAACTAAACAAAGTAACAAACAAAACGCATAAAAAACCCCGCAAAAAACGGCCCCATTACAAACCCAACACATTAGATCTGCCATGAAAACCAACTTCCAAACCCACACCTACTCGAATACGAATCCCAATAAAAGAGTGACAAACATCAACGCACACCTAAGCTTACCAAAAAAACCAACTACATCGAGAACCATAAGCATCAATAGCCGAACATGAACCAAATTAAATCACAAAAAAACTGAGCCTTTTCACCAATCCATCGAGCTATTACCAAGCTTTTTTAATCTGTGTGAAATCCAAAAGAAATAATTCAATTCAATCTTGAAAAATCTATAAGCAACCACCATCTCTTTAGACTAAAAAACTTACTATTGCGTGTTTTCCATATCATATACAAAGAACTCTAATTGAGGGCTTGCCATATGCTCTCAAGTTTCGAAGTCACCAAACCATCAGAGGATAAAATATCTGATAAGGATGAACCATTAAAACAACCAATATTCCACCACAAAAAAATCTTCGACCAAACAACAAAAGCAAAAGAATATCGAATCATAATGTGATCAATTGTTTCAACGAAATTCTCGAAACATGGGCATAACGTAACTATCCTAGTATGATCTAGAAGAGACCTTATTGGGATCCGACCACATTTTAATCTCCATATAAAGATATTTACTTTTCGAGGAACAAACATACACCAAGACATTTATTCAACATAAGCGACCGACCGAGGAATTTTTTCATCTATTAACTCTCTAACATGTTTAACCGAGAACACTTCATCATATGCAAGAAACCAACACCAAAAGTCCACATACCCCAAAATTGAGGCTTAATCTCTTAGGACACTACTTAACTCCTCTAATTCACCCACTGGTCTCACTCTAGGAACACCCACCAACTCCCATTTCCACCTCCACCCATCACTACACCATTAACCATAATTCCTAACCGAGACACTGATAAGGTTTTAAAATGTACCTTTTTGAGGGGTCATTTAAGCCCTTATTTGATCACTTTTGTATCCGTTATTACTTAATATCGTTCTTTTTCACTTTTTAGGTCTCTTGAAGGCAAATTGCTGGAATGACACTTATTCGGACGAAAAGGCGCGAATATACGAAGAAAATAGCCAAAGTCAAGAATCAAGACACTCAGTGGAACCTGAAGGGGACGGCGTCACAAGTTAAAGGGGACGGCCACTACTGTAATGCATGATTGTCGCGGCATTTTTGTGACGGCTCAGAGCCAAATTGATAATTATCAAGTGACGGCATCAAGTTTTAAAAGAGTAGGGCGTCACAACTCAGACGGCCTAGATTTGATCCAGACGGCGACGAGATCAAGGCTTACGGCGTCACAGGCATAAGGTGACGCCGTCACAATGTTAACGTGGCCAAGACGAAAACTTATTGACGGCGACCCGACGGCGTCACAATTAAAGAGTGACGCCGTCGCGATTGTAACACTATATATAGACATCGAATTTTTCAGTTTTCAGGGTGTAGTTTTGTGGAGTAAAAACCTAAACCGACCAAGGCTGTCTTGTACAGTATTTTAGGGTTCCATACCCTATCTTAAATCAAGATAAGTGTTTTACTTCATTAATTTAATTATGTCTTCAATTGATTGTGTGTATGCTTGCATGTTCCCCATGTCCGGCTAATTTACTTGTGTGTTTGCTTAGGTAATATGAAACTTAGTTATTGAATATTGATTGGTTTTCTCTTATCTTAAATTGTGATTGACCTAGTATTGCGATAGGTCATTCGTTGTGTTGTTAATGCTTGATTAATCTTTGTTGAACCTTAGTTTATAATCACCTAGAGTAATTGTAGGCTATACATCCAAAGAATACCTTAGAGTTAAAGTTTATAAATCCTAGAGATTTTGTAGTCATTAACCTTTAGTAGCTTCAAAGAGTTAGGGATAAACGCATACCCTACGACCTTAGAGACACAACGCGATTAAGAATAAGGACGTGACAATTCAACCATCAATAGGAGATAACTATGGAGTAATAAAGCCTAAGCAAATACATTTTTAATCATCATACGAGCACACAACAATAGACATAGACTCACCTTAGTTAATTAGATAATTACATAAAAAGATAAAAAATAATCTTCCTCAACCCCAATCTTAGCGTAGTAACTTCTCACTAGCATTCCTATTCCCCTAAAGAACGATATCAATTCCCGTGGCTTACCCTAATACTACACTACAACGATTAGGTTCACTGCCTAGGGTGTTGAAAAACTTGCTCGACGAAAAGGAAGTTCCTTTGACCCCGAACGCGCTGTGTAAGCGTATCAAACTCCTTCATCCCCCTAAACCTAAAGATCCTTGGAAATCTTTCACACAACTTGAAGTCACCAACCCATTTATCCTTCTAAAACCGAACACCTTTGCCATTTCCTAACTTCCTACCAAACGAAGAAGAAAAACCACCCCCGTTCTATCTATCTTTCTACCTACTCGAACAAAAATCCCCTTAAGTACCCATGATTCTTACTCTAGCCTCTTTACTCGTTTCATGTAAGCCTCCAACTCACCATACAAGCTTTTTATCACTCGAACCCACAATGCTTTTCCATCCCCGCGAAACCACCACCATCATTTGCCCAACAAACCCAAACTGGAAGCATTAAGACTCCCAGCAATTAGCCCTCCCCCCACCTAATTCAAATTTAGATAAAAATTTACCCTATTTTATCCAAGCTGTTTTACGAGTAACCTCCCCCCACCCCGAAAGAAAATTTTCCTCACCCTCTCGAGAGTATTAATCACACAAGTCGGTGCACGAAACAAGAAAAAAAAATAGTACAATGAGAAGCTACCAAGAACCGATTAGACCAACGTTAGGCGTCCCCAAAAGAAATTGATTTAGTTTTTCATTCCGAGAGTCTATCTTTATACTTTCCATAACTGGCCCAACTACCCACCTTATTCGTATTAACCTCAGTAGACAACCCAAGATACATGAAATGTAATTTTCCTAGACGACATTTCCATTCCGAGAGTCTATCTTTAAGCTTTTTTAAAACCATTTGTTTGCAATGTGTGGACAGATAAAAAATTACGGCTACTAGGTAAAACGGTACGTTCACTTGAGCCTTCATACAAACTATTATTCTATTCCTCAAGTACACTGAACACTTACATCTTAAAGCGGAGTGGAAATAAAAAGATTATCCGATCTGCACTTACTCCTTCTTCTCCTTTAATATATGGTCGTCGTTGGTCTTTTTTTTTGCTACGTACAAAATTAACGGAACATAATCTACCCGATCTCTACATGATCCAGATGATGTTTATTTTCCTTCCAAATTTTCTGTTTCATCTTTTATCATCCACCATAACAAATCTGTTTTAGCTAACATCAATAATCCTGATTTAGACATAGTCTTTGTTCAAACATAAAATAACAAATCATAAAGTGAATAAATAATTAAACATATACTTCCTAGTAATATGTAAGAGACATGATTCATGGATAATTGGTAAATAAATGGTGCACCCAACGAACGCCATCTCCATGCCTGCGGAGCCATCAATGTTTATGTGACAATCTCCTCTACTCCCACGCCCCTTTGTTAAAAGCATGTACTTATTCTATTTATCAATGCTAAAACATTTTAAAATGTCTCTTTCTTTTTATGTATTATATCCTATATATACAACAGCAAAAAAGACTAGTATTATAGTTTTGTGAATACGTGCTTAATTTGAAACAACAACTAAAAGGCAACTTAATCAGAGTTTTGTGAATGGTTGCAAATGTTTAAATTTAAATAATATATAATTACCTTGTTCTGTTAAAGTTAAACAAAATGATATTATAGAAATGATTGTGAAATTATACCTTTATAGAATACTAGGTTACACTGATAATTAAGCTCTTTTTTTACGTTGTTTGGTTGCTTATCAATGTATAAACTTAATCTTTCACTTAAAATAGTAAATTTTAGTTAGTACTAGTTGACATTTAGTTGATAAGTGGTAATGGGTCATTTGATTTATTTCGGATATATAGAATTGTGTTATACTTTGTTATCTCTCTCAAATTTAATACAGTAAATTTTGATTTATAAAGAAGGTAATGGGCTTGGAAAATGAGTATTGAAAGTGGGAGATCCCAATAAATCAAACATTGAGTGATGTGCAAAATTTGGAGTTGTTTTTAAGGGGATTATTGGCTTTTTTCATGAATCAATATGTACATCCCCATGAAGAACTTGCCTTCATTCTCTCTTTCACTTTTCTTTTGACCAACCAATCATTTATTCCTTGAATTAAAATACTAAAGTCACAAGCTAAAAGCTTTTAAAATGATGAAAAGAAGGTATTATGTTACTCTATCAACCTGAACAATTTTGCACGCAACCTGAAAAGTTTAAGAGAACATTATATGTATTGATATAACTGGGACAGCTTTCTACAAGACCTACTTAATATATAATGTCACAAATTAGTATTGAGACATACATGTACGAAATGAGAGGTTTGGTGGAAGTGTAACATAATTCGCCGTAATCATAAAATTTATGTTTTGTAGTCTAGATCGCGATCAACTAATTATAATTTACGTATAATTCTACTTGCATAACGTTCAGGGCCATCCTGGGGATTTTTGGTGCCCAGGGCCGTAACTACCGTATGCTTTTCTTTTCCTTCTTTGTGGGACACTGGGATCATAACTTTTTGTATTTATAGAGATCTAAATACTAATCCTAATAAAACACATGCGCAACTGTCGATAGCTTTTTGTATAACTTTTTCATTGGGCTTTAAATTAGGCCTATCATATGTATACAAAAGCTGGGCTTTTGAAAATATTGGTGCCCCTCTAAATAATGGTAATGGGGCCCTGTGCCATGGCACATGTTGTCCATGCCATAATCCAGGTCTGATACCGTTAATAACTAGTATGTACTAGCATTAAAAAAAATTATGGACTAGAAAACCTCTTCAGATTACTCACACCTATTCCGAGAACTTTGATACGAGAGAAAAATATCGACACAGTGATGGTACACTTATAACTGACATATAACTTATACAGATCGAATTGTAGCTTATCGGGCTTCCGGCCGGCTCAAAACAATATTCAACCTTGAGGAAGTGGTTTGGCTGCTTTGGCCCATTCTAGCCCATAGCATACTATTACCAATTCCCCATTTCATATGTTTTCAGTTATTCCATTTCTTAAGACCCTAACAATATTTCAAATTTTCATATGGTAGTTTTACAGAAACTTCAACAGATTTATAATGATTTTGAGTTTCGACGATTTTCTATTTTTCTGAGCCAGCAAGAAATAATGTATATTTAGCAGTTGTACTCATACACTTGAAGCTGATTTGACTTGAACTTATAACCGATGATCGGCGGGGCATCTTTACTTAAGTCAATAGATTCTTGTTTGTAAAATAAAATAAAATTAAAAAAAAAAATTGGTTGCCTCTATCACGTTATTGTTTGATGAGTGTGCTGAGGATTTTGAGATTATGAAACATTGGCCAACGGCATGGCACGTGCCCCGCTGGCTGTGAAACTCTGCCAGTCGCTTCGACAGATAGAATGATAGTCTATTTTTATAGGTGATTCTGTATTTTACAGATGTATCTGGTTCTGGAATTACAAAAATGATATACTTGGTACATAGTCATACACTAACACTAATACAATCACTTTTGATACACAAGTCATTTTCTTTTGTTACTTGGTAGATGTTAAGGTCCTAAATGCTAAGAATGATAATCTTAGAAAGATATTGCTATATATTTTTGACAATCACACTGGTCAATCTCGACAACATGGAGATACCAGAATATAGTTATATGCAAGTCATTTTCTCAGCCGTTGTTGAACTTTCCATGAACAAATGCCAAGATGATTTCACGTGCAACAAGGACAAAATCCAAGGCGCAGTGAGTGAATGTTAAGTTTTATTGGTTGTGAGTTGTTCAATCTGTCTGAAGAGAAGCATAGTATTGATCTTTCAAAGAAACCACCCATATCTACTTTGTCTACCGTTAGTCCGCAATTTGGAAGCAAAAGTAGCAGGCCCGCTAAACTGAACATACTCCAGCCTATTTCTGGTACCCTTCTCCAAGCCCATGTACATCGATCCTTATATTACGAATGAGTTAAAATCCAAAGACAATAGAAAATCGATGTATGATCATCATCGAGGGTTGACTAAGTACAATTATTTAATAGTGTAAAAAAGATAATGAGTCTGATTGAATTTTAAGTATTACGATAGTAAATATATAGGAACTTAGCAGAGTGTCGGGAGCATCACGGAATCACGCACCTGGTATGGCTTTTAGTTATTGGTTACATGGATGGTCGTTCCAAACCTAAGGCTGCAATCTAAACGAGCTTTTATCGAGCAACTCAAGCTAGATACAGACTCGATCAAATCGAGCTTTTATCATGTATGAGCCCCAGCCTAATCAACCCACATAAAACACATAACCAACCGAAATTTAGCCATTATAATGGCTACACTGGAGTTTTTATTGAGCTGTTCGAGCTGTATATATACATTACCAATATAATACATATTTATATAATTAACTGAAAGGCTTTATTCATATTCTTTTGGAGCTGAGCTCAAGCATGTACAATAAAAGCCCATCCAGCTATCAAGACTACCTTACATTTTTGGAGCCTTGTGGAGTTCAAGCTCGACTCGACCCGATTGCAGCCCCGTCCAAACCCGCCTGTTACCATTCCTACCAAGACATTTATTGCCATTTTACTTATGAGTAGTTTAAGGGCCAAATATACCATTATCACTCAAACAAGTAAAAGCCTAGAGATCCAAAATTCATATCCTTTGTTTTCAACATTTTCTCAAGTAACTAAAACCCTAAGAAACTAAAAATATGTCAAACAACATCCCTTTTGAAATCCAAACTGAAATCATTAAAAGAGTTCCCGAAGTCAAGTCACTGATTCGATTCAGGTCCGTTTCAAAACCATGGAAGTCTTTAATCAACAGCTCTGAGTGCGCGCCCGCAAAACTCATGAGCTGCATCGTTTACTTTTAAGGTACAAAATAGTTAGTTATCGCTTAAAATATCTATCACACTTTTACCCAACACTTGTTCCAAATGTTTCTGCCCTCATGAAACAGCTTAGCGATACTATTGTAATATGCCTCTCGCGGTTTGTTTTGTTTGTATTATTGGGTTAATCCCAATCTACCCATTTACCCCATACGACCCGGTCAACCCAAGTGGTCAAACACAGAAAAGTCAACCTTGACAGTTACACTAGTAACTGCTATTTTGCAGTTACAATTGACACTTCCTTTCACTTGTACCCATTCACTTGTATAAATAGATTAGAACTTATAGAGATTACAATGATGACATTATTGATTTAATACAAAGCATTTACAGAACTTTGTTTCATTCCTTGTTTGGTATATTTTGATTTTGACTTAGTAAGATCATTGATCCATAATCGTTGATGCCAACAATTGGTATCAGAGCGGTTTGGCCACACTAACCAAAAATCATCATTTACCATTTTCGTTAATTTCAGAATCAATAAGAACCAAGAAACAGTCTCGATAAAAAAAAATTCTGCAAATATTAACCGAACGCAAATCAAAGATCATTTTTGTGTTCCTAATTTATGTCGCATCAAGGGAACAATCACAGAAGTGATTACTCAAACCCAGCAACAAAAAATCATTCGCAAATTTTTTTTACGCATCAAAACTGAATCTTTAATCCACATAGGATTAGAAACGAATTAAATCGTTTTATATTGATTCAAACAAAATCTAAACGAAGTCATCAATTAGGGCAGAATTAAAAGATTCAAATTAGAATAAACACACATGTTCCGAATCAAGAATCAAGCCCAGATCATTAATTAAGCCAAAAATCGACTTGATTAAACTCTCCAATCATCCATATCACTCACGGATTAAAAACCCCCAATTCATCGAAACCCAAAAAAATTCGATTGAAGGGAAGAAGTGCTCGCGAAGAACACCACACACCGGAGAAGATAGGAAGGCCATTCAAGCCTTACCATAAAGATTTGGAGAACAAGAGAACGGATCCATTCCCAGAAAAAAAGGAGAGAGGCGAAAATTATTTTTCAGTCTCACACAAGGAGACGTTTGGTTTCTATCTCAAATAAGAGATAAGAAATAAGAAGCGTATCTCATTTATCTCACAAAGAGATAATATATATTAAAAGGACACTACAACAAAAGTGGCTTTTTAGGACCCTTTGTGTGGGACGGTATGCTAATGGAGTCCTAAAAACTGCTTTAATAGGACATATGAGCGTTTAGGGTCCTTTTTAAATATTTGCTACTTAGGCGATGTCCTAAAAAGGTATATAATAGGATGGTCGATGATTTGGGGTCCTATTATCATATAACTTAAAATGACACTTAAACTATGGATCCTAATAAATTACCTTTATAAGACGTTTATTCATTATGGTTGTATTATAATAAACCATAATAGGACACTTGAGTTTTGAGTCATAAGACATCAGTTAGTTAAAACGCTTATTCACAAAAAGTTTTATTATAGCAAAATTTAATAGGACCTTTGACACGTGGGTATTATAACGTTAACCTTTATAGGACGCTTATGTACAATGGTTTTATAACATCATTTTTTAAAACGATTATTTGCAAAAGTTTTATTATAACAAAACTTAATAGGACCCTTAAAGGATGCATATTAATTATGGTTTTATTACAATACACCATAATAGGACACTTGATATATAAGTCATAAAACATTAATTATTTAAAATGCTTATTCAAGAAACGTATTATTAAAACATAACTTAATATGACAGTTGACACTTGGGTCCCATAGATTGATACACCATCATAAGACACTTGATATTTGAGTCATAAAACATCGGTTTTATGGAACACTTATTCGCAAACGTTTTTTATAAGAAAAGTGAATAGGACCCTTGACAATAGCGTCTTATAACGTTAACCTTTATAGAACGCTTATTCATAATGGTTTGTTTATGATACACCACAATATGGCACATCTTTTAGAGTCGTAAAACATCCGCTTTTTATAACGCTTATTCAGTTTTATAGAACGCTTAATTGCAAAAGTTTTATTTGAAAAAAAATTAACAGACCCTTGACAATGTTTTTTAACATTAACCTTTATAGTACGCTTATTTGTTGTGGTTTTATTATCCTACGCCATAATAGAACACTCCTTTATTTGAGTCATAAAACATCAGTTTTTAGAACGCTTATTTACAAAAGTTTTATTTAAACATTAGTTAGTATGACACTTGATACTTGGGTATCAAAACTTGATACACCATAATAGGACACTTGTTATCTGTCTTTGTATTGTTATATGTCTCAATCTTTTGGAAGTTATGTATGGGTTATCTGTCTTTGTATTGTCCTTATCTATCAATGATAATAGTTAATTTGGTGCATTATTGCTGTACTATACTAAGCCAGAATTGCACTCACAAAATAAACTAGGCTTGATTAAAAAACAAAAATGACCGAGTGCAGGGCATCTCAGTCCTAATGGGGTGATTAGTAGACCAAATTAAAGCAACAAGATAAGATCTAGAATCCCAATTAAGCTCGAATTTCTAGTCAAGAGTACAAGCTACTAAAGGAAACAAAAACGTAAGAGAAACAAAGTGAATAAGCGAAATTAAGCTCTTAATATGGGCATTTGAGCCAAAAAAGTGATAAGCCATATTGACCGTTTGACCCATTTGAGCCAAACACCCTTAAGCAGTGGTTGTTTTGAGATCTCAAAGTGAAAATATAAATAACAAGAAACTAAAAAGTTAAAATTACCTAAATTTAAATAAGAAATGTATAAGAAAGAGTTATACAAACAAGAATGAGGATTGTCATTGATTCTTAACAAATAATTTTACATAAAAACAGGGACTATTATTATTTAGCTAATTGAAATCATTAAGCTTCTTCAACTGGATCTTCTTCATCGGCAATAACTAAGTCATTGTTGTCCACAACGGTTCCATCGAAACCACCTCTAACCAATTCAATATCCATTGTTTCGTCATGTTGAGGACACATAAATGAGTCACCCTGCAAATGTGTTTCCACGTCATCAAGACTTGTTTGTTCATGCATGTCATAAACATGTAAACGCTGTCTTGATCACAACTTGCCATCCTTTGTCAACACTATCTCGCAACGAAAATACTTGATGTGCTTGAGAAGCTAGTATAAAAGGCTTGTTATGAGCCTTCAATCCTTCAAAATTCAATAGAGTAAACCCGTTGTCATCTTCTTTTTTCCTTGAACCATTCAAAATCCAATCACAATCGAACAAAACTACTTTCTTGTCAATACCATACTCCAACTCAATTATATCATTCAAAACCTCGTAGTAAGTTTACATCTCCGCGATAGGATTGTTATCAGTAGCACTCGAGTAACTGTTTGTCATGGCCTGAAGATTAACCCCACTATTCTGTGTTTTCCTATTATATTCTACATCTTTTGTGTGAAATCGGAAACCATTTATGATAAATCCCTTATATTTTTCACATACTCAGATGGACCACTTGCCAAGCACCTTAGACTTTCTGTGATTCTGTGATCCCCCCTAGCATGTAGCCTCAACCTGAAATAAGGCAAGATGTGTTAATTGTTTTGTTATTAGTAGGTCGAAAATGCTATGTCATTATAATTATTTTTCAAAAGTAATAAACCTGTGTATATGCCTTACATGATCTTGAAACCACGACTCAAAAGTCTCACTATGTAAACGTTGAATGTCACGCTTACGTTTTCTCCGATTTTGATGATGAGCCAACGCCAGATGTTCACTGCAGTGTTAACAGATGATAATGATGATAACAACGACAACTATTAATCGTATAATATAATTTATGAAACTCACAACTAATATAATTACTTACGTTCGAAATTCATCAACTTCACTACAATTGAACAACACATATGAATGTGCTTTAGCCAAAATGTCAAGTTCCATCATTTCTACCTTTTTAGCACCAATCGGTCGATTCCGCCATAGAAAAGATAGGTAAAACATCCTCATAACCATCGTCATCATTATTTCGACTTGTCTTATTATGTACGGTCTCAACATCACTGGATAAGTACAATGAACAAAACGACACACACTCTTCAGCTAGATATCCTTCTCAAATGGAACCTCTCGGGTTATTCCTGTTTCGCACGTAAGATTTTAATGTAGCTAAATACCTGAGATATCAAAACCAATAATTTTAGATTCAATAATATTTGTTAATAAAGGTATTTACTATAATAGTAATGTGCACCTCTCGATTGGATACATCCAACGGTAATTAACTGTCCCTCCTAATCGGCCTCTCAAGCAAGATGAACCGAAAGATGAACCATGACATCAAAGAATGATGGCGGAAAAATCCTTTCTAAATCACAAAGTATTTTTCCAATCTCGGTTTCCATTTGAACCAAATCATTTGGATTAAGAACCTTTGCGCATAATAGTTTATAGTAACGACATAGCTTCATCACGATAGCGCACGTGCTTAGGCAACACATTTCGCAAGGAAATGGGAAGCAACTGCTGCATCAAAATATGGCAATCATGACTTTTAAGTCCAAATAGTTTTGGAGGTTTTACATCTACGCATCTTGATATATTAGCTGCATAACCATCCGAACTTTCACCTTCTTAAGCACACGACAAAAATATCTCTTTTTTATCCATTGAGAAACAAGCAGGTGGCAAATAAACTTTGTTGTTATCTTGAACTATAGGATGAAGTTCAAGTCTAATGCCCATTTCTTGTAAATCTAGGCGTGCTTTTATATGATCCTTGGTCTTCCCAACTAGATTCATTAGCGCCCAAGGACACCTGTCACAAACATTCTTCTCAATATGCATTACATCTAGATTATGGCGTAGCAAGTTATCTTTCTAGTACGGTAACTAAAAAAAATACTTTTCTTCTTCCAATTAAAAGGTAAATTTGGGTTGCTCTTCACAAGTTTTCCAAATTTAACTTCAAAACCATCTAACTCATCAAGTACTTCGTGTCCTCTTAAGCCACGGGTTGCTGTCTAGTTCTTCTGTGCCATCAAAAGAGTTTGTATCTCTTCTAAAAGCATGATCAGTAGGCAAATATCGACGATGTCCCATAAAACATTGTTTTTGCCATGACTCAAGCGTGTTGATTTTGTATGTTTATGGCAGTTAGGACATGCAAGTTTACCTTTGGTGCTCCATCCAGATAAATTTGCATAAGCAGGAAAGTCACTGATCGTCCATAACAAACAAGCACGCATCCTAAAGTTACTTTTTGTTGATGCATCATAAGTGTCTACTCCTTTACGATCCCACAACTCCTTTAGCTCAGCAACTAACGGTTCCATATAGACATCTATATTATTCCCAGGAGCAGATAGGCCAGGTATAAGTAACGTTAGAAAGAAATAAGGTTTCTGCATGCACATCCAAGGAGGTAGATTATATGGCGTCAAAACAACAAGCCATGTACTATGAGAAACACTCATTGTTCCAAAAGGGTTAAACCCATCACTCGCTAAACCAAGCCTGACATTACGAGATTCTTTGGCAAACTTATCATACTTAAAATCAAATGCTTTCCATGCCTGGGAATCTGCAGGATGTCTCAAGTAACCATCTTTCGTGCGACTCTCTTCATGCCATCTCATGGAGGCGGCTGTTTTAGATGACATAAATAACATTTGCAATCGTGGTAAGAGCGGAAAATGACGCAACACCTTTGCTCCAATCTTCTTACGTGTATCATCTGTGGTTGACTCATCTGCACAATCATCTTCACTTGCTTTATACCTTGACGTATGGCATATATCACATTCTGTTTTATTAATGTTTTCTTTCCAGTACAGCATACAATCATTAGGACATGCATCAATTTTATCATAACTAAGTCCCAACTCTCGAATTATCTTCCTTAGTTCTTACAATGACTTTGGTATAGAAGCATCGGGGAAGGCTTCCCTCATTGTATCTAGCATCTTGCTGAAACCATTATCACTACATTTCCCAACACACTTACCATGAAATAGTCGAATGATAAAAGAAAGAACTGATAACTTACACCCAGGATATAGTGGTTTCTTTGCCTCTTCCAACACTTTATAAAAAATTTCACCTTTAGGTTTGGCATACTCATACTTTCAGTTTGTGTTCCCATGTCATCGGTTAGTGTGTCATCACCAAACCGATGGAAGGCATCATTCACCAACCCTTGCATGTCATCTTCAGAATCCAACATTGGAGCATCACTTGATTTGGAACTGAAAGGTGGAATTGTATAACCTTTCATAAACCCGACACATAACAGATGTGTTGTAGCCTCCGTCTAATCTACCCATATCCGATTACCACATTAATCAATACATGGACATGAAATCGTCCATTTTACCCTCATTATAGAATATATGATCAAGAAAGTCGTCAAGACCTTTTTTATATTCAATGGTAGATCTAGGTAAAGACATCCAACTCGTATCCATCTTAAACCTAATTCATTAACCACAGAAAACCACATATAATTTCAACAAAAAGAAAGGGAGCCTAATTCAATTAACCACATATGTTGTTTCATAAAAATTTAGCAAAAACGATTAGGGTTTCATTTATGAGGTATTACCTGGTCTTGATGATGGTGGTGATTCCTGTTGGCAATTTTGGATGGTGGAATGATGTGGATTTGGATCTTAAAATTAGAAATACTTTTACAATTTATTTTTAAGCTATTTCTTAATTAATTGCCTAATTTTTACTTCAAAGCTAGATAAACTAATTTATATCTAAAAATTAGAAATTAAAAGTCAAAATTGCAAAAGTAATTTTTACATAAGCTTGCAAAAGTAATTATTACTTCAAAGCTAGATAAACTAATTTATACAAAATTTTGCTAAAAGGTGAAAACTTATAAAAGGTAAAAAAATTATAAAATTGCAAAAGTAATTTTTACATAAGCTTGAAAACATAAGCTTGAACAAGATTTTTGCTAAAATTTTTGTATTCTTATTAAAACTCAAAAAGAAAATTACAGGGCTTGGAATAAAAACTGAGACTTATATTAACTTTAAGAAAAACATATTACAATGTTAAATTTAGAAAACTAACTAAGAACTACTTGCCATGAAGGCTTATAAGAGTTGCTATTTATACTAGAAAGATAACAAATTGGCTTCTTTTCAATTGTGCTTCTTCTGGAGGTATAGCAAGCCCCAAATCAACTTGTGTGCTTCTTTAAACAAATCCCAGCTATTTAATTGCTCTATCATCATCTCAGCCCTTAAATTGCATTTTGGGCCAAAAGGTGAGGATTGCCAGCAGTGGAATTGGCAACTGCAGGCCGTGTGCTTGAGGTGTTAGGTAATGAGGTCTGGGGTTCAATCCCAACCTCACTTTTGTATTTTTTATTTTTCTTTTGCAAACTTAATAAGCTAATAAAAATAAGAAACTTTTATAAAATAAACTTTTTTGAAAACTAAGAATAAGCAAGTTATAAGCTGAATTTAAAAGCAGTTATGAATAAAAAACTAAGAAGGAAATTTTGAAAACTGAAAAAGCTATAATAATCTGTTAATAAGCTACTTATGGATGAAATAAGCTAAGGGGAGCTAAGGGAAACCTAAATAAGCAGTCTAATCTAGTAAGCAAACCTAAAATAAGCTAATAAGCAAAATTTAAAAAGGCAAAAACACACAAGGGTCTGATGCAAACAAAGACAACCCTAGTAACTCGGTGTTGAGTATAAATATATTTCGGTCGGTTTGGGTCAAACCCATCTAACCGCTTATTAATCAGGGTAGGTTCGGGTTGTGAATAAATTAATTGGGTCGACTGACAACCCGCTAGTTTTTTTCTTAATGTGGCAACTTTTGTATCAAAAAAGGGTTGACGTGCGGTCAACCTAAAACCCGTTTAACCTTTTCAACCCGTGAATTTCAAAAAGATCACGCCCATCTTTATAGATGGTTATAATTTGAATATTATTTTTAAAATATTCATGATTATTATTTTCAAATTGAATGAAACCAAACTAACCGAACAACCCGATAGTACACTTGGGTCTTATGAACCGGTGATATTGCCCTGTTGTCGACCTTGATGAACCTTAATGACGAATCTTCATATGATTCTTTTTACTATGAACCTTAATGACGAATCTTTGCTATGAAACTTTTATTATGAACCTTTGATATGCTTTTCTAAACCATTTGATATGACCCAGTTGTTATGACTCTAGTGTGTTTGAGTGACGTTCCACACCATCCCTTATATGTTACATGTTATGAGCTCAAGTATATGTTTGGCCACTATGTTATATGCAGGGGAGTATGGATGCATCCTATATCTGTATCTCAGTTAGTGGATTATCTGTTATATGATATGATATGTTATGTTTCTGGCTCGTGTTGGATTATCGTCCTATCTCGACTTCATGCGAAGCAATACATTCAATCATAATAGTCGCACTTTATGATCACCTCGCGTATATTGGCCTCGCAAATGCCTAGGACAATTCCTCCGTTCAATATGTGTAGAATATAGGCTACAAAGCATCCCCGGAATGTGACGTCATGGGAAGTCGACTTACGTAAAACTCTTGACGATATAAATGAACGACCGCATCCGTTGAGAGTAATTCATATTAGCTTTTTCAAAGTTATTATTTCATAAACTTTACGTTTTTACCAAATCAATCCCGAATCCAAAGCAACACCCACCAACCAAACGGCCCTTATTTGATAACCCGAGCAACGACCGGGTAATTATACATCAAATTATACCCTATCACCGATTCATCCCGCCCAGACCGATTTCAAGCTACAAGGTGGTCGATTTCCGACTACTGATTCGCGATTTTGCAACATTGATATGAACCTTTTGATATGACACTCTGATTATGATATGATATCTGACTCCCAGTTTCAAAACCGAGCCATTTCATTATTCATAGGGTTCCATGCATGTCCGTCTCATTGATGCACCAATGGCATATATGACTCTAGTGTGGTTTACTGTCCTACATCTCACTTTATCTTTCGGGTCAACTAGATGCAGATACGGTTTAACAAACGTAGACCACGAGGATAAATCCGTCTGTAAGAAAATAGCAACATTTTAAATAACGCCTGCGTAAAACAAATGAACTATCTAGAGCCGCTCCATTTCGGCAGAAGATACAAAGAGACTGATTACTACATCACATTGATATTGTTGTTTGACCCGGGAAGTCGGAAAACGAATGCCAAATCTACTTCATTTTTAGTTTCACATACAATAAAATACTTATATATTATATATATACAATAATATAATACATTTCATATACTATATACTACTATTAGTTAATTTAATTATAAATCTAATTATAATCTAAAAATTAGGGGAAAACTTACACACCCACGTTCACATAAACCCGCTTAAAATTTTTGGGGAAAAATTCAGATTCATAAATAACTTTTGGCCTGAAAATCAAGCATATCTTTTCGAAATCAAGTATTTGATTTGATTTTATTAATGGAAATCGCTTTTTCACAGACGTTAAAATCTCAATTTTGGTTTAGGGTTGTATGTGGGCAGAAACAAGGATCGGTTTTCACTTTTGAATGAAGATCGACTCAACAGTAATGCAAACCCTCTTGTTGTTATTATTATTGTTATTATTATTATTATTATTATTATTATTGTTATTATTATTATTATTATTATTATTATTATTGTTGTTATTGTTATTGTTATTATTATTGGTATTATCATTGTTATACATTGTTAGTGTGGGAAATGGTGGGTTCGGGTATGTGTTTGGTTGACCTCTTGTGATGAGTCTCATATGTGATCATAAGTGCTGCTTATTTGTGATGTGGTACAAGTTGTATTTAAGTTGCTCTGTTTAATTTAAATGAATGTTGGTATACCTATGTAAAGTTGGGTCAAAGGATTTGGGTAGTGATAGTGATAGTGATTTGATATCAGTTTCTAGCTAATGTATTTTATTCTGTGACATGTAACGAAGGATTTGGCGTCTATTTTTGTTTGTAGATAATGTATTTCATTTGTAACATGTAAACAGATAGTGATTTGATTTCTGTTTTGTTGTTCTCAAACGATTATTGTTCTTTGCAATCTCATAATAATTTTATTTGTTTTGTGCACCAGTTATGGAAAATAACATGATGCAACGCCAAATCACCACGAGAAATACGAATGATTATGAAATGTCCCGAAGGACAAGGATTCAAGAAAACCAACAGAGATTACAAGCTTTGGGAGTGAAAAATCTTGCTAAGTCTTTGACAAGTCTAGTTGAGAGTGACAAAACAAAAGAAAAAGAAAAGAAACCAACGGATACCTGTGAGAAAGATGCAGATTATATGTCTGGTTCAGACTTCCATCTTAATGCTGAGGAAGATAACCCAGAAGAAGCGGCTACACAAACAAATAAAAAGGGATGAATAATAAATTTGGCTACTATATTTTCTTTATGTTTGTTTTCTAACAATTCTACTTGCATGAAACAGAATCGAAAATACATTGCTCCACAGTCCATGACTAGATATAAAAATTTAGCACAAAAACGAATGAGTGATCCGAATGTCTCCAGTGGGCTAACATCTTCAGAATCTCAATCGCAAAAGGGAAAACAGATTGATACAGGGAGGGCAATACGTAGTAGGGTACAGGAGTCCGACCAAGTCCAAACGAGAAATGATCAACCAAATTCTCTCACAACAGAGGGAGATTAACTGCAACTGAGAGAAACTTAGTTGCAATTGACAACGATCATGACCACTGGGAGCGTGACTTGAGATCTGATGGTAACTATACATAAATTTCAAATACTATATATATGATATTAAATTACTTTTAAGTGTATATTCAGCTAACGTTTTCGGTGCTTACTTGTTTTTTTTAATATAGATAACAATGAAGACCTTTATGATGTTGAAAATGATGATATCGAAGACATACCTATGAATGAAGATATTGAACAACAAGCTACTTCAGAAGATGATGTAGATAAAGACATGGATGATTTGGAGAATGAGGATGATTTGGAGAATGTGAACGATTTAACAAATGACGGCGATGATCTACTCGGAGAAGAGATTCAAGCTGAGCATTCTGAAAATGAAGAAAACCATGTAGTTACACAAGCTCGAAATGAAACAAGTTAACATGGTCTACTTGATTGCATCGTTTTAAAAATCATATATCATATATTGTGTCATATAAGAAAAATATATAATAAAGTTAAATTAAAACAAGACAAAATACAACGCTAAGATATTGCCTCCATTTCGAATTATTTAGTATTTTAAATGTATACGTATCTATTGTAAATCATGTTCACTTTTGTAGTTCGGATTGTAAGCAAAAGAAAGAGAGGACCAACACGTATGGCAAAAGTTTGGGCCCAAGAAAAGGGGATAGAATTCCTATTTTAGTTAATGAACACGGACAACCTATTAACGACAAAAGTAGTCATCTGACTCATTTCATGGGAACACTTTCAAGGAGTGGAAAGTATTGTCCGATTTATAAACCATGGAATAAAGTTGATGCCGCAAAAAAAAGCTTTGCTTGAACTCTTAAAGGTACACAATGTTAAATTTGTATGTTAATGAATAAAGTATTTGTTTTCTAATGTGAGCTATTACATTTTTTATGCAAAATTTGATATTCGGAAGTGGAGAAAATGGATATTGCAATCATTTGGGCGGAAGGTGAAGAACTGGAGGGCAAGAGTTAAGGAACACTACCATGATCCGTCTTTGTCAGTTAAGCAACAAATAAGATCTAGGCCAAAGCAAGTGCAAAAAAACAATGGAAGAAGCTTGTGAAGTATTGGAATAAAGAAAACACTAAGGTGTGAAATACTCTTCCACTTTAAATAACATTACTTAATTTCCCATTATGATATTTTACTTTCCTGCTGCAGAGTTTAAGTGAAAAAACAAGGCGAATCGGGCAAAAAAGAAGATGATCCAAAGAACCGGTAAAAAAGTTATGCTCGCAAAAGGGAAGAGTTAAAGGTAAGTGTATGGAGAAAGTGGGATTGTTAATGTATCCTGTGGATATCCACTGTTAATATTCATTTTCTTTTTATTCATACAGACATATTTGGGACGAGATCCAACTCGATTGGATCTTTTAGTGCATGCTTCTCCAAAGATGGAAATACCAAAAATGATGACACTGCAAAAGCGATTGTAAGTAATATGCTTTTGTGTTTGCAAAAGTGTATTAATAGCATAAGTTAAACACAATATGCTTTTTTTGTAATACATGCTTTTACTATATGTTGTTCATGTTTATATAAAATGCAGGATGATATGAAACGACTTAGTGATAATCAGCCCGAGGGTTCGATTGATAATCCTGGACCAGATGATATTTTTTTCTACAGTTATGGGTAAAGATCGAAATGGTGATGCAGGCATGTATGGTCTAGGTGTTCGTGCTTCTGTTGTTTGGGGTGTAATACCAAGTCGTTTAGCATGTCATAGAGAAAACAACGAATTGAAGTCTAGATGTGGAGAACTTACTAGTGAAAATGAAAAGTTACGAGCCCAGTTATCAGAGAAGAATGGGTCGACGGATAGTTCCATTGTTCCACCTCTTACATCACAAGATTCTCCTGTTGTAACCAATGAACCTCCACGCTTACGGGTATGTTTCTATTATAAATCGTTCCTTTCTAGTTGTTATAGCTTATTTTATCTTTGATAGCTAATGAACCTAGGCTACAAGCTTATGTATCAGTATTATGATTTAGATTGCTCATTTGCCTTTTAAATTAGTTAACTCAGTTATTAAGGGTGTTTGGTTCTGTGTTGTTTCAATTGTGGTAGTTTCCTTTTCACTTGTTTATCTGCACACTATGACCTCTAGGTGATATTAGAACTAGTAAAACTATAAAACCAATGTTTGAACTAGAGAAAGTCAAAATCAAATTACCTTCACTCTCACAGTCCATTGTTGGGACATGTGAGGATCAAATCTCACCCACTTGGTCTAAATCTTGTTCATGTATCTTAAATTAGTGTTATCATAGCTTAAATAATCATAATTAGTGCATACGGATCAAACAAGTTTCATTAAAGTCAAAGTTTAAGTTCAAAATCAAAAAGTAAAAATGGTATGTTAGTCGAAACTCGGATCTTGGGAGAATTTTTGTGAATTTTGTGTTGAGATTCAAGTCTTGAGATTTTTACATGTTGAAATTCCCCATCTAAGCTTTTGAATCCCACAGTTAGCTTATTTTAATGATTTTTTCTCTGGCTTAGGTGATAGTTCAGAGTGGCTCAGGGCTAACCATTGCCCTCACACAGGGCATCACTCAAAACCCCAACTTTCCATGTGCCTTAGCTTCTTCATTAGTGGCCACACAGTGAGCTTATTGGTTTTTTTGAAAGCCAATAAGCTCATCTATAAAGTTCAGAGCTTATTTCAAACTTTTGAGCTTATTAGATAGGTATGCAGATAGCTTTTTGTTTGTCCAATTCTACCCATACACTGAGTGATCGGCGTTGACCACCCAAGTTCAAGCCCTCATCAAGTGCTTATCTGTGGGACCCAAACCTTTAGTCCTAGCTTTTAGAAACCTCAATAAGTCACCTTTTCATATCAAGTCTCACTTTGGATCCTTGTCAACCCTAGTGGGACCCACAAGGGCTGCAAGGTTGTTGGTTTTGGCCTGTTTGGCCTGTGATATTTGATCAAGTGATTATTCTGGTCTATAGCTTATTCCTTTAGCTTATCTGGTAGGTTTTAGCTTAATCTAGTTACAACTCATGTAGTTACAGCTTATTTAGCTTATTGTAGCTTATTTGTAACTTATTTATTATACACCAGCCTCCACACTGCAGTATTACTGATCAATTTTGACCTCCTTTGTATACCCCAGCCTCCATACCTGCAGTATTACATCTGTTTAACCTAATACATGTGTCTTGACTATAAATTGATAAATGTTTGTTGAAAACTGAAATCTAGGTCGGGGATGAAGTTGTCCTTAAAAGCATTCTAAACTCAACCGAGAATGTAGCAAAAGGATGGGTGAGGAGCTTGAACCCAAATGATATAGTTGGTGGTACAGAGATTGGACGAGGATGGTGTGAGGTAAACGTTCAAGTACCAACAAAAAGAGATGAAGTGTTGGTGAGACCCTATGGATTATTTGCCACAATTGAAGACTGTGTTGGTGCAACCATAGCATGGCCTTGTCCCTTTATCTCGGTATGTCTTTGTTAATCTTGTGATACCAATAATTTTACTAACATGGAGCTTAATGCTTATACATGGGTGTTTATTTGTAGGTGGTCCGTGAGGATTGAGAGAGATGATGCATGATGACCACGGACTAAGCTTCTTGTTGCGTTAATGTATTGTTTAATGTTAGATTCTGTCTACCTTATTTATGTTTAGTGATTTTGTTATGACAATTGCTAATTTGAAATACAATTTCGTTTTATTCATTTAATATTTAGTTGATGTTTTATTCATATCGTAATAATAGAGTGTGCATGGTGAAAATAGCGTCCTATCATATGACTTGTCCAGACTTTGAAATTGTCCTATTAAACTTATTAACCGTCCTAACAATTAACTTAACATTGTAAAAGTGTCCTAATATGTTGTTATTAGGACGTTATTTAGGTTGTTAATAGACTTTTTATACGACCAAAAATTGGTTTCATAATCTTCTTTGAGATATTAGAACCCTTTTCTTGGTGCTAAAATAGCTATAATGTTATATGATAAGCGTCCTAACAATTATCTTTTAAGTACGCTTGTATGTGTATCAAAAGATTAAAATTAGGTAACAACGTTTTACAACATTGTAAAAGTGTCCTAACATGTTGTTATTAGGACGTTATTTGGTTGTTCATAGACATATTATGCGACCATAAATTTGGTTTCATAATCGTATTTGGGATATTAGGACCCTTTTCTTGGTGTTAAAGTAACTATAATGGTATATGATAACCGTCCTAAGAATTAACATTAAAGGACGCTTGTATGTGTATCAAAAGATTAAAAGTAGGTTACCACATGTTAGAACATTGGAAAAGTGTCCTAATATGTTTTTATTAGGACGTTATTTGTGTTGTTTATAGACCTAAAATGCGACCATAAAATTGGTATCATAATCTTATTTGAGTTATTAGTACCCTTTTCTTGGTTGCTAAAATAGCTATGATGTTACATCATAAGCGTCCTAACAATACTTTTAAGGACGTTTTTATATGTCTCAAAAGATTAAAAGTAGGTAATCACATGTTAAAACATTGTAAAAGTGTCCTAATATGGTTTTATTAGGACGCTATTTGTGTTGTTCATAGACATATAATACGACCATAAAATTGGTTTCATAAGGGTTAGGACGCTTTGGACCTATTACAACCGCCTTACATGAAACGCTTTCATCCTTGGTCCTATTAAATGAAAGGTCCTAAAAAGTACCATTTTATGACGCTTATGGGGGTCCTAAAAAGCCACTTTTCTTGTAGTGGGAGGCGCTTGTTTTAAGTGGGCTACACACAAGGATTTTTTTTATTTTTAAGGCATCGGGTTAGACTATCAACCCATTCAGGTTTCAAAAATTTACAACACCACTCTTTCACTTTTTTTTATATAGTATATATTTTTCATTTTCGATATGTATTATTTTTTGTTTGATAAGTTACTTTAAATTACAAATTTAGTACTTCATCAAATTTTTTAGATATAGTAACCTAGTGATTACACTGCTTATTATATTAGAAATAACTTTTAAGGAGTAATTAACCTTAGAATATTTCATTTGAGAATTTTTAATCTCCCTAGGATAGTTTTTCAAAACTAGTCCTATAAAAGTTTTATACACCTTTAAGGAAAATAAAACATTAGAGCTCATTAAAAATAAGGAATTTCAACACACATCGTGTTAAAATTTTCTTGGAGATTTATTGTCAATATCTTTAAGATATGACGAAAGAAAGTGAAAATAAGAAACCCAATACTAATACTTCAAATAGTACACCCCAATTTCAATGCCCAATCCTAAAGCCCGCGAATTACTCATTATGGGCAATTCGCATGCAAATTATTCTCGAAGCAAATAGCTTATGGGAAACAATAGAGCTGACTGAATCGACTCAACCCAATAAGAAAAAAGAGAAAACCGCTATTGCATTTCTTTACCAAGCCTTACTCGAAGAACAATTACTTCAAATAACAAAGCAAAAAACCACCAAAGACATTTGGAATGCTTTGAAAACTAGACACGTTGGCGAAAACGGAGTCCAACAAGCAAGACTTCAAACACTCAAATCCGACTTTGAGATGTTATACATGAAGGAAGACGAGACAATCGACACCTTCACTACAAAACTTACAACTCTCGTAAACAAAGCCGCTAGTCTTGGACACACCTTAGAAGATGAAACCTTAGTACGAAAACTACAAAATGCTGTACCCGATAGGTATCTGCAAATAGTCGCATCTATGGAAGAAGAAATTGGAAGACTTAAAACCTACGAAGAAAGGATTAAGTTCAAAAAGGGAAGACATGTGGACAACCAAGAAAAACTGATGTTCACACGACATGACAATAGAGGAAAACACTTTAGAGGACGTGGACGTGGGAAGTATAAATTTTCACATGGTAAAAACCACGAAAAATTTAAAGAAGAAAAGAAAGATGGATAAAACTCTCACAACAACTTCAACAAATCACATATTGATCTTAGCAAAGTAAAATGTTACAGATGCAATAAAATGGGTCATTATGCAACTAAGTGTCTGTGGAAAACTAGAAGGGGGGGGGGGGTTTGAATAGTTTTGCCGATTTTAAGTTAGTTTCAAAATATTTTAGATTCGTTAATATGTGAGATCTTATGGATGTAGAGAAAGTATAGATCTAATGATAAAACAAGTAAATAAAGTAAAGCGAAGGGAAAGAGAAGACACAACAGATGTATAGTGGTTCGGCTACAAGGACACCTTCCTTGCCCTACTCCACTCCTCGAGTCACCTACTCGAGAGTTCAAGCACTATGTCAACAAACTCCTTCACTTGGCGGAGAAGCCTTCACAACGTCGCTTACACTTTTTTCGGTACAAAGCTAAATACCGAGTCCGTAGCACGGTGGACCAAACCAACACAACTATTACACAACAAATATGTGAAATATCTAATACAATATCTTTGCTACAGAAATCTTGCGGAGTGACAAATCAATCAAGGACCCCTTGCTTGGATGACTTGTAGAATGCTCGTGATCTCGCCTTAGAGAAGGACCTATATGAGGATCACAAATAGAAAGAAAGAAGAACAACTCTCTAGATCAAGTGATATATATGTTAGAAGAGAATGAGAGTGTATGAGAGATTTAGTAAGAAGAGGGGTGAGTTAGAATGAAGAAATGGCTCTCTATTTATAGGCAAAATTCTTCACTGTTCCCCGGATCCAACGGATCCCTTCCACTTGGGATCCGTCTAGTGTAATCCTAGGGATCCGTGGAACGCTCCTCTTTGCCCATGGGTTTTTTGGTTATGGGTCATGGGTCATGGGTTATGGGTTGGTCCATGGGTTTTCTTTAGATTCAATGTATCTAAGTATACATTGTATCTAGTCTACTTGGGTATGGGTTAAGATCCATGGGTTATGGTTTTTAGCCATCCTAATAAACTATTACAAAAAATGCTTAATTATTACATTTTTGTATTTAAATGGCTATATGTAAATGCTTTACAAAAATAACATGTATCCTTATAATTATACTTAAGATAACATTATATTTGTTATCAACAAAACACAAAGAGATCGCAAAATATTAATAAACGTTTTTACGGTTTATTTGTATTAACAATCTCCCCCTTTTTGTTGATGACAAAACATAATGTTATGATGAGTAAAACTTAAGAATAGATGTGAGTTTTGAAAGCCCCTAAGTTTTACTTCTTCTCCCCTTTTTTTATCGAAACAAAAAGTTAACCCTTGGAAGAAATAAACATAAAAGTGTGGAAAAGTAGTCCACGTATTTCTTACTCCCCCTTGACGGTAGCTCCCCCTAGCTTGGGGCGTCAAGTGAAGAAAAATAAAAAATCCTACAAAAAGAAAGGTTAGTAACATGCTTAAATAATCTTGTGATTGCCGAGAATCAAGATTGGGAGCCAAGGTATGTAAAAAAGGCCTTGTAATAAAACAACAAATTGTAGTGGTATTTAAGCCACTTACAAGCATGTAAAAATAAGAACAAGACTTGTTCTTGAAAATGACATCAAAAGAAGAAAAAAAATACTAAAAGTAGAAAATAGTAGTAGTGATTCCTTCCATGCTTGCATAAGGTTATGGATGGAGGTTTTGATGAGTGATGGTATTGATGCGATCAAGGATGAGGTTGAGTATGAAACGCATTTCTTCCCTAACTTCTATTGCAATTTTCCTAGTGGATTGGCAATGTTCACAATGTAAATGATGTGGGTAATGAGTGCGGAAGTTTTTCGGGTTGTTTTGATTTGAGTTATGCGGAAGTTGTGGTGGAAAAATAGGAAAATATGGATCAACATCCGGAATATTTGTACATGGTGGTGGAAAAGAACCTAGATGTTCTTGTAATGTGATGGGAGCTAATGGTGGTGATGTTTTAAGATCTTGAAAGATAGTATTTAGAGATGTGGGTGGTGTTGAAAATACTATTTCTTTTTGTTTAGGTTGTTTAGATCTTGTTGGGGTCTTAAGGAGTTCCAAAAGAGTCACTTTAGGTGATGATGAGGGAGGGGCTATTATGGAAGCATCTTGTGGTGAGTTATTTGTTGAGGATGAACCATTTGAGGTTGGTTTTGCTAAACAACAAGATCGGATACTAATCCGTGCGGATATCCTAGCATTTGATTGTGGTATTTTGGATGGTGGTAGCACATATCATGAAGATGATTGTTTGTACTAGGTGATTTATCTAAAGGTTTTTTGGATGACATGGTGTATTGTGGTTATGAAGATGAGATAGATTATGCAAGCATTTTGGGAGTTCTATATATAGAAAAAAAAAGCATTGTAATGAATGCTTGACCCAAAATGTGGATTAAAATCTAATGATTAGATATGAATTCAAGGCATGTGATCATGAGAACACAAGCATTAAAGAGCATACTCCAAAAAAAATGAAGCAAATGTGGATTTTTCATCCAAAGTGAAAAATAGAAGGTAAAACGACTTACGTTTCACGGATCCCACGGATCCTTCCCTTGAGGGATCCGTCCAGCATGAAAATTTGGGATCCGTGGGTTTGGTGATCGAGGCAGCACAAAATTTTCCTTTTTGGAAACATTTTGCCTAGTGTGTGCCTATATGCAAACTATTTGGAGTTACGGTTATCTCGACTCCTAAAAAAAGGAAAATAAACTAGAAGTATAAAACATCCTATTGAGATAACCGAAAACATATTTAGTACATGAGTACGTAATTTTATGTTATCAATGCTCCTAATTCATTGTTGCTTAAATGAATGTACCCGAAAACACATATTAGTTATGTGTCTCCTTTAGCATTCAAAAGACATGAGATGCAATGAAAGCGGGTTTTTACTTTGTATTAATAATGAAAAAGCGATTTGTCCTAGGCGTGAGAAATTGCTTTTGTGAAATTGATACAGGAAGGTATCATCCTTTTAGAAAACATTTTGAAAAGAGGTTTTCTTTGAAAATGTGTATGTGTTAAAAAAAATAAGAAAGCTATAAGTGGAAAACTTATCTTGGGTTTTGAAAATTTCCGTATTGTTTGTGAGTTGTGCATGAAATAGAAATCCTAGACTCAGAAAGAAGAAGGCTAGTGTTTACATACCTTGTAGAGTCAATTAAGTTATGACGTTTGTTCCATTAGACCAAGACCAAGGCAGAAGTAGGTTGAATTGTTCCCGCAAGCGGTTTGGTGAGGGCGTCGGCTATGTTGTCTTTGGATGCTACCTTCTCAATAGAGATGTTCCCCTTTTGAACATTGTCTCTTAGGAAGTGATGACGAATCTCTATATGCTTTGTGCGAGAATGCAATAACGGATTCTTGCTTAAGTCGATGGCACCTTTGTTGTCACATAGGATGGCTAGTTCGCTTAGATGAATGTAAGTAGACTAGCGCTTGTTTCATCCATAGTGCTTGTTGGCATGCTTTGCGGGGAGACGTGCTACGGCCGGTTGTTGATATTGCTAGTGCCGTTTGTTTCTTAGAAAACCAAGATGTTAAACAACATCCCATGAAAGTACATACCCACTTGTACTTTTTCTATCAACGTAATCACCTGCATGGTCGGAATCTGCATATACAATTGTTTCTACTCCCGTGCCCTTAGGATACCATAATCCTAATTGTGTACCCTTAATATATCTAAATATCCTTTTTACGGCTTCTAGGTGTGATGTTTTAGGGTCTTCTTGAAACCTAGCACATAAGCAAACACTAAACATGATATCCAGCCTACTTGCCATGAGGTAGAGAAGACTACCTATCATGCCACGATATTTAGTATTATCTCCTGAGTTGCGTCTTCATCTTTTGTGAGTTTGGTGTCGGATGACATTGGAGTCCTAATTGGTTTTGACTCTTCTAGACCAAATTTCTTTAACATCTCCTGATGTATTTAGATTGATTGAAGAAGATACCATCTTCTACTTGTTTTATTTGTAGACCAAGAAAGAAACTAAGTTCTCCCATCATACTCATCTCGAACTCGTCATCCATGATTTTAGAAAATCATCACACATGTCTTGACAAGTGGATCCGAATATAATATCATCTACATATATTTGTACTATGATTATATGTGACTCTCTTTTCTTAGTAAAAGTGTGTTGTCAACTAACCCCATGGTATAGTTGTGTTTAACTAGAAATGACTTGAGTCTATCATACCAAGCTTTTGGAGCTTGTTTAAGACCGTAAAGGGCTTTCTTTAATTTATACACATGTTTGGGTTTTTCAAAATCGATGAAGCCGGGAGGTTGAGCTACATATACTTCTTCATTAATGAAACCATTTAGAAAAGAGCTTTTGACATCCATTTGATAAAGCTTTAGATCATTAGCACAAGCATACGCAAGAAGTATTCTTATAGACTCTAATCTAGCCACGAAGGCATAGGTCTCATCAAAGTCTATTCCCTCTTGTTGGTTATACCCTTGAGCAACGAGTCTAGCCTTGTTTCTAGACACTACTCCGTTTGCATCTAATTTGTTTTATAAACCCATTTGGTTCCTATTATGGTTTGATTACTAGGTGGAGGGACAAGTGTCCAAACATCATTAGAAACAAATTGATTTAGTTCTTCTTGCATAGCCATTACCCAACTTTCATCTTTTATGGCTTCTTGTGTATTCTTAGGTTCTAAGGTTGAAACGAAACAAAACAAGCTACTTTGGTTTTGAACTTGAGACCTTAATGTTCGTTCGTTTAGTTTTCCTATGACTTTATCTACGGGGTGATCTTTGGACTCTTTAATGTTTATTATTTCATCACTTAGAGGTTCTTCTTCTTCACTTATCTTTTTCTTTATTACTATAGCTTCACTTTCTATAATCTCGTCATCGACAAGAGGTGGAGAGGTTTGGGTGGACTTTCATCAAATTTTATATTTAATGACTCTTCTACCTTCATTGTTTCTTTGTTTAATATGGCATAAGCTTTGCTATTTGGCGAGTAACCTAAAAGATACCTTGGTTGATTTAGGATCAAATTTTGTAAGGTAATCTTTAGTGTTAAGAATAAAACATTTACTACCAAAGACTCTAAAATGGTTTAACGTAGGCTTTTCCTCAGTAACTCATATGGAGTTTTTCCTAAGATTGGTCTAATTAAGACTCGATTGATATGCGTTGAAGTATCAGCGACATTACACCAAAACTTTTGAGGTATGGATTGTTCATTAAGCATGGTTCGACTCATTTCTTGTAGGGTTCTATTCTTTCTTTCTACTACCCAATTCGATTGTGGAGTCGTGGAGCCGAAGTTGTGAGTAATACCATTAGCGTCACAAAAAGCTCCGAATTGCACTTCATTATCGAACTCCCTACCATGATCCGTCCTAATAGACACTATGGGACTTCCTAGTTGTCTTTGGATCTTTTTGCTTAATATTTCAAAATAATTAAAGGTTTCCGTTTTGTTCTTTAAAAATTTTGTCCATGTATACCTAGAATAGTCATCCACTATGACCAAAGTATAGTAGTTGCCTCCATAACTTTGGATAGCGGATGGACCGAATAAATCCATATGTAGTAATTCTAGACACCTAGTTGTAGACATCATGTTTTTAGCTTTATGGCTAGAATGAGCTTGTTTCCCTACATTACAAGCATCACAAAAGTGATGTTCATATTTCAACTTAGGTAGATCTCTTACTTGATCTTTGGATGATAGCGATTGAAGAAGTCGCATGTTGGCGTGACCCAATCTTTGATGCCATAAGGTCGAAGTATCATCCATAGATGTAAGACATAGTTTATCTTTAGGTTCATTACCGATTTTAATGACATAGACTCCATGTTTCCTAATTCCTCTTCCTATGGTTATGCCATTATTTAATATCTTACTACGGTTCGGTAAAAGTACATTGCACTTTTTATCACATGTTTGTCCTATACTTAAGAGGTTAAAGTTTAGGTTTTCTACGTGACACACATCGTTAATGGTTAGAGATTTGTTAGAAATCGTACCTTTACCGATGATTCTACTTTTGCTATTTCCAAACACCACATTACCTCCATTGAAGGATTCATATGTTGAGAATAGATCCTTTGCCGGTCATGTGCCTCGTGCACCCGCTATCCTTGACCCATTCATCGAGGTCTAGGTCGACCTTTAGGCACACCTCGTCATTTGCCATGAGACAAATTTCTTCGTCCTCCTCGTCGCTCAGCTCATTCCCATGTGCCGCTCACAAACGCCTTTTGATCATCCCGTTTGGGACACTTACTAATAAAGTGGTTTGGGTCCCCAAATTTAAAGCAGGTACGATCATCCTTTTATTTCGTCCTCTTTGCTTTTCCGAAAGCCTTTCTTATCGTCATATGGTTGTTAGACGTATCTTCCCTTTCTTCTAAAGAACTTTTTAAAGTCCCTTACCACCATAGCGTACTCTTCGTCGTCACTACTTGAAGAGGAGTTCTCCTCATCGCTTGAAGCCTTTTTGGCTTTAAGGGCAAGAGATTTGTGTTTCTCTTTCACCTTTGAGGCTTCGGAATCTTTAGCAAGGACAAGCTCGTAGACTTTTAGGTTGCCTATGAGTTCATCGAGGGTGAGGATTGTCAAATCTTTTGATTCTTCGATCGCCGTCACCTTGGATCTCCACTTCGATGGAAGTGCCCTTAGATATCTCCTAACATGGTTACGTCTAGAAAAAGATTCATCAAGTGCTTGTAAAGATGTAATAATAGTATTAAAGTTATCAAATGAATGATCTATAGTTTCCTCATCCGATATTGAAAATTGTTCATATTGTTGAACAAATAAATCAATTTTATTATTTTTAACTTGTTGGTTGCCTTGATGAGTTACAACTAAAGAATTCCAAATTTCTTTAGAGGTTTTGAGCATAGAAATTCTTTCGAATTCCTTTTTCGGTAAAGCATTATATAAAACCATTTTTGCTAACTATTTTTTAGAAAGCTTTTTCTTCATTTCATCGTTTAGTTTATCATCAGGTATGTGAACTAAATTTCCTTTATCATCATTTGAGGTAGCCTCAAAATCACCTTCAACAATAATGTACCAAAGATCAATATCTTTAGACTTGACATATGTTTCGAATCTATTTTTCCAATATATAAAACCATTAGTTTCAAGTAGTGGTGGTCGTTGCATAGATTGCCCTTCGTTATAATTTTCAGAACCCATAGTGATCGAAAAGTTTTTAAAATACAACTTTATTTTAAAACTTTTATAAACTTAGCTCTTGATGCCAATTGTGGAAAACTAGAAGGGGGGGGGGGTTGAATAGTTTTGCCGATTTTAAGTTAGTTTCAAAATCTTTTTGATTCGTTAATATGTGAGATCTTATGGATGTAGAGAAAATATAGATCTAATGATAAAGCAAGTAAATAAAGTAAAGCGAAGGGAAAGAGAAGACACAACAGATGTATAGTGGTTCGACTACAAGGACACCTTCCTTGCCCTACTCCACTCCCCGAGTCACCTACTCGAGAGTTCAAGCACTATGTCAACAAACTCCTTCACTTGGCGGAGAAGCCTTCACAACGCCGCTACACTTTTTCAGTACAAAGCTAAATACCGAGTCCGTAGCACGGTGGACCAAACCAACACAACTATTACACAACAAATATGTGAAATATCTAATACAAGATCTTTGCTACAGAAATCTTGCGGAGTGACAAATCAATCAAGGACCCCTTGCTTGGATGACTTGTAGAATGCTCGTGATCTCGCCTTAGAGAAGGACCTATATGAGGATCACAAATAGAAATAAAGAAGAACAACTCTCTAGATCAAGTGATCTATATGTTAGAAGAGAATGAGAGTGTATGAGAGATTTAGTAAGAAGAGGGGTGAGTTAGAATGAAGAAATGGCTCTCTATTTATAGGCAAATTTCTTCACTGTTCCAGACGGATCCCACGAATCCCTTCCACTGGGATCCGTCTAGTGTAATCCTAGGGATCAGTGGACGCTCCTCTTGCCCATGGGTTTTTGGTTATGGGTCATGGGTTATGGGTTGGTCCATGGGTTTTCTTTAGATTCAATGTATCTAAGTATACATTGTATCTAGTCTACTTAGGTATGGGTTAAGATCCATGGGTTATGGTTTTTACCCATCCTAATAAACTATTACAAAAAATGCTTAATTATTACATTTTTGTATTTAAATGGCTATATGTAAATGTTTTACAAAAATAACATGTATCCTTATAATTATACTTAAGATAACATTATATTTGTTATCAACAAAACACAAAGAGATCGCAAAATATTAATAAACGTTTTTACGGTTTATTTGTATTAACAGTGTCATTCAAAACCAAACACTAGTATGCAATCTAATTTTGTCGAGGAGGACTTAGAGCCTACCTTACTAATGGCAATATTAGAAGACCCACCTGTAACAAAACTTAAAGATCAAACTGCCTCGCTACACGAACAAGATGTAGGATATAAAGAGACAAATGTAGATAGTCTATGGTACTTAGACAATGGAGCCAACAATCATATGACTGGAATGAGAGAACACTTCAAAGACCTAGATGAGAACGTTAGTGGAAAAGTAAGATTCGGAGATGGATCTCACATAGAGATCAAAGGAAAAGGTTCAATTCTAATAGAATGTGATGACGAAAAACAAAGAATCATATCACACGTATATTACATTCCCAGCCTAAAAAGCAACTTATTGAGCCTTGGACAATTCACCGATATTGGTTGTAAAGTAGTAATGGAAGACGATGAATTACGACTTTATGACATGGACAAAAAAATCTTCATGAAAGTCACAAGACAAAGAAACCGTCTATACAAAGTATGTCTGAAGATAGGCACACATGTTTGCCTACTAGCAAATTTGAAGGAAAACACTTGGTTATGGCACGTAAGACTAGGACATCTCAACTTTGAATCATTAAAATCAATGACTCAAAGAGAGTTAGTTCAAGGAATACCTGCCATTAAACATACAACACAAATTTGTGATGTCTGTTTAGTTGGTAAACAAAGCAGAGCACTATTTCCCAAGAAAGCAAAAACTAGATCAACCTCACCTTTAGATTTAGTATACGAAGATTTATGTGGACCAATTACAACACCAACACCATCTAGAAAAAGATACATATTCTTACTAGTCGATGACTATTCAAGATATATGTGGGCGTATTTCCTAAACATTAAAGATCAAGCATTTGATACTTTCAAGGAATACAAAATACAATAGAGAAGTAGCTAAGGACAACATTAAAAATGTTCAGAACTGATCGTGGAGGAGAATTCACATCTAACGAATTCACTCAATACTGCAAAGAAAATGGCATAGCACGACAACTTACCGCACTTTACTCACCACAACAAAATGGAGCAGTTGAACGAAGAAATAGGACAATTATGTCTACAACAAGATGCATGATGAAAGCTACCAACATGCCTCAAAAATTTTGGGTTGAAGCTGTTAGACATTCAATATACATTCTAAACAGCGTTCCTACAAAAGCCTTAGAAGACATCACTCCATATGAAGCGATTAAACAAAGAAAGCCAAACTTAGAAAATCTAAAAGTTTTCGGCTGCATAGCATATGCAAAGGTACCATCACAACATCTGACAAAGTTAGATGACAGAAGCAACAAAATGGTATACTTAGGAAATGAACAAGGATCAAAAGCCTACCGATTGTTTGATCCAACTACACAAATAATTTGTGTTAGTAGAGATGTGAAGTTTAAAGAGGATGAAGCATGAGACTGGAAGGATTACTTGATTGAACACACCAACAATCAACCTGAATGGTTTGACTTCGAAGTCGAAAACCTAGAAGCCACAAATGATCATCAGGAACAAGAAATTCAACCAAATGAAGAAGACAACGATATCCCTACAAATGCTGATGAAAATACAACATCAACAACAAACTCACCCTCACAAACATTTCGCACACCATCTACAACTTCATCGCGAGTAAACACTCAAATTACACCAACTACCTCAGTACGTTCAACCAATCAAAGTAACTCAAATACAACCAGGAACTTACATCCAGACTTTGATCATACACCATTAAAAGGTTTTAGAACGTTAAATGATATATACGAAAACACCGAGGAAGTATTACCCGAGCAACTATTACTGGCTGAAGATGAACCTAAGAATTACAAGGAAGCATCGAACGATCTAAAATGGATTGAAGCAATGAAGGTCGAATTAGATTCCATCAACAGAAATAATACATGGGAACTAACCACTCTACCAAAAGGACATAAATCCATTGGATTAAAGTGGGTACTCAAGACCAAGAAAGATGCTAATGAAAATATAGTCAAGCATAAAGCAAGACTAGTAGCAAAAGGCTACATTCAAGAGCATGGCATAGATTTCGAAGAAGTCTTTGCACCTGTAGCAAGAATGGAAACAGTTCGATTACTATTAGCCATAGCTACTAATAATAAATGGGAAGTACATCACCTTGACGTCAAATCTGCATTTTTGCATGGAGACTTGAAAGAAGAAGTGTACGTTACATAACCCGAAGGATTTATAAAGAAAGAAGCTACTGAAAAAGTCTACAAACTCACAAAAGCTCTATACGGTTTAAGACAAGCACCACGTGCTTGGAATATAAAATTAGACAACACCTTGAAGTCTTTAGATTTCAAGAAATGCGCTTTGGAACAAGCTGTCTACATAAAGAAATCAAAAGATTCAATACTTCTAGTTGGTGTCTACGTAGATGATTTAATCATCACCGGCACACATAAAGAAGAGATAGACAAATTCAAAGCTCAAATGGAAGAAAAATTCGAGATGAGTGACCTAGGATTACTATCCTACTACTTAGGAATTGAAGTCACACAAACTGAAGGTGACATATCAACAAAGCAATCCGCCTACGCAAGCAAGATCCTAAAGGAAGTTGGAATGCTAGACTGCAACGAAACGCTAATACCTATTGATCCAGGAACAAGACTAACAAAGAACACTGAAGAAACAATGGTCAACTCAACTGAATACAGAAGCTTAATTGGATGCTTACGATATCTGCTACATACAAGACCTGACTTAATTTATTCCATTGGATTACTTAGTCGTTTTATGCAAGAACCAAGGGAACAACATATGAAAGCTATCAAGCAAGTACAACGCTATGTAAAAGGAACAAAATACTATGGATCCACCTATAAACACAATGGAGGAAACCAAATACAAGGTTATAGTGACAGTAGCTATGGAGTCAACACTCAAGAAGGCAAAGGCACTACTTGAATTATATTCTACTATGGTGAATCACCAATCAGCTGGAGTACACAAAAACAAGCCACAGTAGCTCTATCATTATGTGAATCCGAATTCATTCAGCAGACAACACAAGCATTATGGTTAAAGAGATTACTCAGCAAGCTTACACATACCCAAGAAGAAAAGGTTACGATAATGGTCGACAACAAGTCTGCCATCGAACTAATGAAGAATCCTGTATTTCACGGAAGGAGTAAGCACATTGACATAAAATATCAATTTATACGAGAATGCATTGAAAGAGAAGATTTACAAGTCGAGTTTATAAGCGGAGAATTTCAAAAGGCTGACATGCTCACAAAAGCACTACCGAAGATCAGATTCCTAACAAAGAGACAACTAATCGGAGTCAAAGATCTACAACAAAGCGATTGTGATTAAGGGAGAGAATATTGGGTTAATCCCAATCTACCCATTTACCCCATACGACCCGGTCAACCCAAGTGGTCAAACACAGAAAAGTCAACCTTAACAGTTACACAAGTAACTGCTATTTTGCAGTTACAAACATAACTGCCATATGGCAGTTAACTCCCAACCGACACATCCTTTCACTTGTACCCATTCACTTGTATAAATAGATTAGAACTTGTAGAGATTACAATGATGACATTATTGATTTAATACAAAGCATTTACAGAACTTTGTTTCATTCCTTGTTTGATATATTTTGATTTTGACTTAGTAAGATCATTGATCAATAATCGTTGAGGCCAACATGTATGCTTTCGACAAAGCGATGCTTGTTGTTTGGAACCCTTCAATAAGAAGATCTATTGGTATTGTGGCGCCCTGTATATGTGATGTTTTTGGTTTCACATTTTGTCTCATTACTAATGATCCTACCATTTTCAAGGTTTCATTTCCTTGGAAAGAACAAATATTTATTTTGAGCTCTAAGAGATGGACGGTGATTTAGTGTAGCAAGCGTTTTGAATCAATTAAATATATTACTCGATTTTACAGGTTATTATAGGTAGTTGTATTTATCAGGTTGCGTATGAGACAATTCCTCTTCCGGATGGGTTATTTACACACTCAATATATGATCGTGTCATTTGATTTGATTGCTAAAGAATTCAGAGTCTTAAACTTACCTGATAACATAATGGACCTGTTTGATGCATGTGAACGGTGAATCTACCTGTCCACATATCTAAGTTGAGGGGGTCTTCTTGTTGTGGTTGTACCTAATAGAGATGTCAAAGTATAGAAGATGGAGCGTGATTGTTCTTCTACGAAGCTATTCACTATTAACACACCGGATTCATCGATAAGGAATATATTGAGATTCAGAAAGAATGGTGAACTTGTAATTGTAACTCAAGAGAGGTTTGATCCGTATGATATTTTTGGAGAAAAAGATTCTACAGTAGAAGTTTATGATCTGTTCTCACAACGCATTAATAATCTTGAGATTTATGAACAAGATAATTCAATCTTCATTAGCTCTTACAAGGAAACACTTCTTCTGCTTGATCATCTGTTTATAGAGCTTCATTGCCATCAGGTCCATCTTATCCAAATTCAGATGCTCCTTCCTCGTCATTTTTCTCAATCATTGTTTTGGGTGGCTTGCTTGACCGTTTTAAATTTCCTTTCTATTTGCAATACGACCACGGGAGGACGTTTTTGCAGAATCTTTTATTCCTGTAATTTGTAAAGGTAAATAGGTACGGTAATCAATTAGATTCATTGCACCTGGTTTGAAACTGATTATTTGGTCCACTAGTAGTAAGATAATGGCATATTACATATATCCAAGCATTTAAATTGATAAACTGTTTTAGAATGATTATCCAACCAACAAACTATCTGATGATTCGATCATGATCCTAAATCAGGTAGTCGCTATAATCACCGGTTCAACAAGCAACACCTTTTTTAAATGAACATAGCTAAGAATTACCTTAGAAGTTACTAGTTAAGTAATGATGGAAAAGTAATTTGTAAGAATCCATTGTAAAAAATGCATGATAGTGAGGGAATAAGTTGTTGCATTCACATATAAACACCAGAGGATATAAAATTATAAATAATGAAAGTACACGTCAAAAGAATTAAGTAAATCAGTGAAGTCTCAGAAGTGTGCACAAACGGCTGAGGCTGAGACCACTACAATGTAAATAACAACTACGTACAAATATTTTTTTTAGTTTTGATATATCTCTTTACTTCAACTAGAGCACAGACAGGTATGAGAGCTTAAAAAAGAGTTTTTTCGTTAGAATTATGAGTACTACTGTATTCAATAGTTGTCTCTAGTACAAGATCTAAGCAGGGTTGGATCAAGTGGAAAAACCCCTCTCATTTGGAGACAAGTGCGAGGGTTCGATCCTCACTCCCCGAAAAAATGCCGGAGGTCCTATGGAACAGCCTCTCTACCTTTGGGTAGGGGTAAGGCTGTCTACATCTCATCTCCTCCATACATTGTCGAAGACGAGATTGAGTACCATTGTTTTTTTTAGTACAAGATCTACTAGAATCCCTTTATAACCTAACTTGTTACCTTATTTATATTGAAATATTAAACAGCAATCATAAGAGCTGGCAAAATGGGCGGGTTGGGTAACGGATTAATACGGTTGGTTCGTTATCGGGTCTAAATAGGCAACTGGGGTTGGGTTTTAGCACGAAACTGTTACAACAACTCCCACTATTAAATCTCTAAATAAGAATGATATGGAAGGCGTATGCATTAAATTTATTTTTAGTTTCTACTTATTGGACCCACTCCCTGTTTAGCTAACTTTCTTTTTAAATCCGACACATTTTCACCAGTCTGAGATTAAATACAACCCAAATCGAACGACTTATAAGTGGACTGAATTGGCACCTCAAGAAAGCAAGGATTATGTCATAATCCTTATATCGAACATATAAGATGACACATACCACACCTCTATAAAAGTTAATGGTGACAATGCTGATACTTTTAGTAAGAACAAAATGCGCAAGTGCTATCTTATTCAGGTCACCAGGCGTTTTCAAGGATTTCCTTTTTAAAGTGATACCATAGTTGATAAAGAATGATCATGAAATGACCCGAAAACATTTATTGGCAAAGTTAGCTATTAGCCTTGTCTGTAAGTTGTAGCATTTGTTTGTCAATTCAAGTTAATGAATTGAAGTCATGTACTCGCGCATGTGATCATCAGCCGAACTTTTTGCATTTTGCTGTAACATTTAAAAATGTTTCCCTCCACCACCCAAACAACTCAACACATCAACAAATGTATCGTAAATCATTCAACGAGGATGACTGTGACACTACAAGAAAAATTGATTTTAGTGACAAGGGATATTTCGTCACTAACACCAAAAAGTCGTCACAAATCCTACTTGGTGACGAAAACCGAGGTCGTCACCTGTCGTCACAATAGGTCCGTCACTAATTTTTTTAGATAATTTTTTTAGAGCGAAAATGTCAAAATCGAGTTGTCACTTGATATTTTTTGATGACATCTTTTGTCACAAAATTTGTCACTAATTGTAAGTAAGTCAATAATTTTGGTCCAATTGACCATAAAAGGTCGGAATGTAACATTTGTGATCGTCAGTTATGAATAATAAAGTCAAAGCTAATAACTATTTGACCATCGATACAAATGGAGATTTTACAAACAAACATGATTGTATTAAACATGCCATTTCAAACAACATTATGGAGTGTGCAATGCAAACAAGTTTAACATCATTTTGCATCATGCATGCTGATGAGTGTGTAAATACTCATCATTTTTGTTCCTTCTGCACTGCAAAACCAGTCAAAAACATTTTAAAAAGTCTCAAAAAGAAAAAAATACAGAAAAAAATTTAGGCGGTGTTTTATTCACTAGTCCACAGGTTATTCCATGTAATCTTTCAACGCCCTGATTTTCAAGTTGTCAAAATTAGCCTTATAAAGTTCGGTTTGCAAAAGGCAACTTTAGTCCTCCACGAGTTTCAAAATTGGCAAAATTGTGACCCCTACCCGGACATTTTTAATTTGAAAATTATTATTTTTGGTCCTTGGGTAAACTTGTCAAAAGTGGTCCTTATAATAAACTTTGCAAAATTACACTTGGTTTTGTGGAATTGCAAGTTTGGTCCTTGTTATTAATACCAAATCCACACCTTGACCTTGGCCCTAAACCACTAAAACCCACGTCCAATAACCAAACCCAGTCCACACCCCATACCGGGTCAAACCCGTAACGAACCCCTTCAAACCCGTACCCAAACCCCTTTACCTACAGTCAAAACCAAAAGCGCCCGTGTTTTTCCTCCCACTCCTCCACCATTACCAACTCTCCTGCGACACCCTGCTATACTCAACCTCTTCCATACCCTATTCCCCCTCCAAACACAAGACCCCACAAAGTCCACAGAACCCAATTGCCAATTTTTTGAGCGCAATTTCATGAATCAATGGGATCAATTCAACCCATCAAAGGCCAAGAATCGTGGAGCACTATAAAAGAAAAAGAAATGAAGATAAGTAAAGGCATCCTTTGTTTTTTAGACTTTTATTATTTTTAATGTAATCGTTTTTAATGTTTTGATGTTTAAGATTTCACGGTTTCAAGTTTATTGTATTGCTTAAGTTAATTCTAGTTTAATTTAAAAGTGTTATCGATTAATTTCATCATGTTTCATAAAAAAAGTTATCATGCCATTTTAAGTTTCAAAGTGTCAAAGTAGCTTAAATAAGTTTCTTTTTACTGATTTTAAGTGTTTTAGGCACTTAATTGTGATTTTCTAAAAAGTCAGCGAAAGTACAGTGTAAAAAATTTGAGAGTCAAAACACATTCTGTCGTCAGTTTTAATTTTGATTTAAGTTAGTGTGTATCAAGTGGATACAGATACCATTTTCATTTAATTTTAGTAGTTAGAATGCCATGTTTCTTGGTTCAAGCTCACCTTTTGACCCCTTATTTAAAGTTAGTTTGTTCAACAAATGTTTTAATCATTTTCTAAGTGTTCAAATCAATTTGCCATTTTTTTTTACTAAATGTTGTTTATCTGTTTCTCTTGCTGTTCTGAACGCTGCGAAGCTCATTTCTTGCTTAGATTTATAGCTTTAGGTTAAAGGATTAATCTTAGTTGCATTTAGTTAGTTAGGTGTAGGAAGAGTATAACTCATTACTTAACTTTTGAAGCCCTTTGGTTGCTTATCATCTTGGTCACTTTTTCACGCAACATTGCAACACACACCGCCTTCCCTGGCCTTCCCCTCAAAGGTTTCATTTAGGTTTCGTTTATTGCTATTAGTGTGTTAGGTTAGGATAGATTCATGCTCAGCTTATTTAGTGCTTATTAGAGTTAAGTAGCCTTGCTTGTTTTCCCGTAGTATTAGTTTTAGAATTCCCTAGATTAGCCATTCTAGCCAACTGCTTTTCCCCCTCTTTGTTTAGTTATTTGCTTATGGTCTAGCTTAACTTAGTTTCATTTCATCATAATTTAGCATAATCAGTTGACAAATTGATCTCAAAACTCATTTTGGTCAAAATTTGCAAAATCTGGTCAATAGTCAAAAGTGGTTTTCATAAAATCTGGTCAATGGTCAAAATTTTCAAAAAGTGGTTTTTCCATTTAAATTTGAAATTCTGGTAGACACTTTGGTAGGTTTTAGTTTCATGGTGATTTTAGTTAATTTTGTGATTTTTTCTAGCTAGCTTAAAACAGTAGGTGATTAAGAGTACCGGTTTGGCATTTTGAGAGTTGAAATCGGTCTCAGCTTTTTTTCTCTAGCTTGTGCTGCTTTTACAATATTTCATTTTAGGTTAGATTTAGGCTGTAGTAGCTTTTGGTAATTTTTAGAGCTTTTTAGCTTATTTTTAGCTTATTAGCAAACTTCTTATTTAAGCCCATTCGCTTATATATGGGTTAGACAGGTTCTCATTTTACTAGCTTTCTAATTTTATTTTATAATTTTCTGGAAATTTTCATAATTTTTACTGTTCATTTAGTATTTTTCTTAGTTTTAATTAGTTTAAATTAGTTTTTAATTCATAATAAATTGAGAAAAAGTCTAAAAAATATGTTTTCAGTTTTAAAATAAGTTTTATAATATTTTAGATTTTTCTAAGTCATAATTTCACTTTTCTATCTTTATTTCATATTTTCTTATATTTTAGGGTATTATTAAATAGTTAAAAATAGTTTTTAATTAATAATAATTAAATAAATAGTCATAAAAATAAATTTCTTTTTCCAATAATTTTCTAGTATAATTAGGATTGTAAAAAAAATGTATTTTCCATATTGTTGTATTTTCCATATTACTTCTTTATTTTCACGTTTTATTTTAGACGCGTTTATTTAGATTTCATAATTTTAGGTTTTAAGCGTCGGTTTTAGGTTTTAATAACGATTTTAAATATAGTCAAAGATTTAATTTCCTTAGTTTAATCACTCACTCACTCACTCATATTCCTTTTTCTATCCAAATCACCCGTTTAATCACTCACTCACTCACTCATATTCCTTTTTCTATCCAAATCACAAAGATCACAAACCGTGTTTTTTGAGTACCATCAACGCATCGTTGGGAAGAACGACCCAGGTTTGCAGTTTCTTCTGCAATACTTTGGAACACACACTATACTACATTTGATTAGACGCCCCTCAAAAAGGCGTATGTCACATGCTCAATTACATGTATACATCATAAATCCTACAAAGTAAAGCGCAGATTACATGTATGAAGTGTGTAATGTAACAAAGAATATCTTCATAAAAGAAAGTATACTGGATCAGGTTATGCTCAACTCCATGTCTTGAAAGTATTTATAGGTTATGTTCAACTCAATGTCTTGAAATCATAATGTGTCCGTAAACTGAAATCATCACTGCAAAACAAAAAGAAAAGAAAATTGGATTAGGTTCGCTGTATAAAGTCAATGTCTTGAAATCATATTGTGTCCGTAAACTGTGAGACTTTTTAGTACGGGTCAAAAGGGGTTGGGTTGGGTTAGACTCCGCCTTTTACAATTCTGATAAACAATTATGGTCAATCGTGTGGGAAGTGAAGTTAACGCACAAGAGTTGTGTGGTGAGTAGAGGAAATGGTTGTTGAAAGTATGGAGTTTCACATCTGGCAGTTTTGACGACGAGTGGTCTAAGGCGCTAGAGCTAGGCTCTTGTCTGAAAGGGCGTGGGTTAAATCCCACAACTGTCATTTTTTTTATCTCTTATTTTTCAACTAAATTCAAAATATGTATCAGGTATCAGTTTAATCATAAGCCTAAATCATCAATACAACAACACCAATAACATGCAAATCTCACCTCATGTTGTAAAACACTAAATCTTTTTCAAAAAAGCCCTGAATAATTAATCCAATCGTCTTCAGATAGAAGTTACTTGTGAACTCAGTTATGTTTGGTCATTCTATTCTAGAGGGTGCACCCAAATCTTAGAAACATAAACATAGACTATTAATAAGGATAAGAACAAGCTTTTCCAAGCTAGCCACAAAGCTTCATTTAGAAAGATTCCAGTTTACTCTATATAGAACTAATACTCAGACCTACCTTTCATCTGCAATATGTAACATTTTTTTTAAAAATAGTTACTGATATTGACGTCAACAGTCATGGAATGTGAGGGTGATTGCTATTGTAAGCACATATTTAGCATGAAACAGATACTGAACATGTAAGAACTAAATGTTGATGTTGAATATACCTCTGTCTCTTAACTAGGCATATTTGCAGCTCCTAAACCACAATTCTAATTAACAGATACGACTAATAAAAAATCTAATATAGTTGGAAATAATGAAGACTTACAAATTCTTGAGGAAGTTGCACACCAGTGAAACGAGCTAGTTGGTCAAGTACATATCCCATTTTCCTTTTAGTATCTTCATTCTCTTTTAGCAAAGTTGAACACATTTCTGTGAGTTGCTGGACCTTTTCCTTACTAGCCTCTGCCCGTTTCCTCTCGTGCTCCACTTGTTCACGTAATCTCACATTAGCCAGAATTTCCTTCTTTGGAGCAGAACGCCCTTTCAAATGTCCAGGAATTCGCTTAAGCCATTTTAAACATATCTTAGATGGTGTAGAAGATGAAGTAGCTACGTTGTTTTGTATTCCAATCTACAAAACAATAAACCATTTTATCACATAGGTCTTAAACATACATGATTATATATAAGTTTGAGTTGCATATTAAGAGAAAATACCCAAATTTCCTTAGCTTTCTCGCTGACCATTTCCTTCTTCTTTTCTGAGTAATGAGCAATCCCAAAATGATCTATTAATGTTACCTCTTCACCCTTTCTTCTTTTCTGGTTTATACAAAATCCATGATAAAGAGCAAGTTAGTAATTAACACTCTTATAATAGGAAGGTAAATTTCATTGATTAAAATTAAAAAGAAACCAAAACTTACCATGTCAATTGTTCTTGCTACTGATATCGAGCCAACAGTGGGTGGAAGCTCATTAGTTGCTCTGTTTACCTTATTCCTAGCGCTCATTTTCTGCAGAATCAGAATAATAATCATTATTTGGAAAGTTTAGTTTTCCCAGAAATAAGTATAGAACATGAAATGTGTTGATACCTGAAACTTTTCACTTGCAATTTTTTCACATAGCAGTACCCAGTCACGAGCTTTAATACCCTCTGGGGGATGATTGATGGCCTGCTCTTTTGTAGGATATTTTCTGTAATGCAAATGAAATAGATATTGCCTGCTCCTATGTTGGTTGTGTTAACCTTAATAATATTTAATAGAAGTGATGGTCATTCACGTTTAGGAACTTTGTAACGTGTGTTAGATATCGTGATAGAATAGTCAACGGGCTCGTGGATTGGGCTAAGCTAAATGGCTAATAGTTATGTTAAGCTAGCCTTATGTAAGTTATTGTCCAATCCAAGTACAATCCAAGCCCAAGCCCAAGCCCATAAGGGTGATATGTATGGAAGTATAAATACCCCTCAAATGCTCATTTGAGGGGTGTGTTTGAGTGTGTATGTGTGTGTATGTGTTTTCTTTATGGTATAACATTTCTCTTGTTTTCATCTTATCTCCAAACATACTCGTATATCATCGTAAGTCACCATCTTTCCATCTTTATTTCTTATACTTTACGCATAACATAAGCTTGTGTTTTACGTGTATACTTTTGTGGTAAGGTTGGTATTCGTGATAAGGTTGAGAAAAACAAGGTCCTACAATTTGTATCAATCGCCTAACAATGGTTTAGGAGTGTTGTGTTACGTTTTTTTTGTAAAAACTTTGCATAAAGTTGCGTTTTTTCCTATAAACGTGGGCTTTTTGTCTTAAAGTTTTAATTTTTCCGTGTTTATAAGCTTAAAGTTGTAGTTTTTATTGATCATTAAGTGTTTTGGAAGAAGTTTATGCAAAAGAAATCATTTGGAATCGTGTTTTTGGGTGAAATTTAGTGTTTTGAAAAAATATAGGCATTTTACTCGTAAGGAATTCAAGTACAGAAAGTCAAAACCCTATTTCTACTCGTAAGGAAAAGTTAAACCCTAGTTCTAGGCGTAAGGTCTACGCGTAAGAATTGTAATCTATGCTTAAGCATTTGGTGAAGAATCTTCGTGCAACAACGGTTACTCAGTGCTTCCCTCACTTGGATATGTTTGTGGAACACTTCGACTTGTGGATATCTCTCACACTTGGACATGTGTGAAGGATTTTGGTTTTAAACCTAAGTTTACGCAAAAGCATAAAAGTTTACGAGTAACACTCTACGCCTAAGCTAACACTTACGCGTAAGGTTTCTTACTTCTAAGCATTTAGTTTACGCATAAGCTTACGGTTAAGCCTAAAGATTACGCGTACGAAGGGTCTACGCCTAAGCTGTCTACGTCTAAGTAGTCTACGCCTAAGCAATCTACGCCTAAGTAGTTTACGCCTAAGCACCAAATCCTACGCCTAAGGACAAGTTTACGAGTAAGATCTTCAGCAAAACTTCAAACGGCCATAACTTTTGAACCATAACTCCGTTTTAGCGTTCTACCCATCAAAACGATCGTGAGAACAAGGAGAATGACACGCCAAAAGTTTTTTTAAGTCAACCTTCGAGTCCTAAAAACGCTCCGAACAGAAGTTATTGAGGTTTTTAAGTTTTCAGACCCAATTTTCACTACAACAACCGAGCTTAATCTTCATCAAACACAACTCTTTTATCGTTGAATCGATCCTACATCAACTTTATCATCTAATACCTTCATCAATGGCTACTCAACAAGACATTCATGCAGCCGGTGCCGAAAACCGTCCTCCTATGTTGGAAAAAGGCGGATATCTTCAATGGATAAGTCGTATGCTTCGCTACATCAAAACCAAACCTAATGGAAAACTCATGATTCAATCCATTACGAATGGACCCTTCAAGCCTCGACAAGTCCAGGACCCTGGAAATCCTAATGCAACACCTCCCGTCCCACCATCTTTTCGTGATCAAGATGAATCAAAATACACTAAGAAGCAAATCGAAGCAGATGACATGGCAATTCACATTGTCCAACTGGGGTTGCCAAGAGACATCTTTGCTGCTGTAGACAGTTGTGAAACTACTTTTGATATGTGGGAACGTGTTAGACGGCTATGTTATGGAACAGAAATTGGTCAACAAGAGATGGAGAACAAGCTGCTAACTGAATGGGAGAAGTTTACATCAACTCCAGGAGAATCCATTGAATCCTACTATGGAAGGTTTTACACTTTGATGAATGAGCTTATCAGAAACAAGTTGGCACCTAGAACTATCGTGAGTAACATCAAATTTCTCAACAATCTTCAAGAATAATGGGGACGATATGCCACTATTGTCAACCAAACAAAGGACTTACATCAGGTGAACTTTGATCAACTCTACGATTTTCTGATACAAAACCAAGCTGAAGTCAATGAAGTTAGGAAAGAAAGAATGGCAAAGAATCATGATCCCTTGGCACTAATTGCAGAGACTCAAACTCCAGTGAACACACAACAACAATCTTCATCATCTTCCACTAACAACAACTTGCAACAATACATTCCACAACCACAAGCTGTTATTCCTCAACAACAATTCTTTCCACCATAACAACAAGTCATTCAACAACAACAGTATCCACAATACCAGGAACAAGGAATCACCGACCTTGAAACTGAACAAATAGAGGCTTTGTCAAATGCATTTGCTTATTTATCTAAAGTATTCAAAGGATGCTATTCCACACCAACTAACAACAACCAAAGGATTTTATCTAACACTCGCAACAGGAAAATTGCACAGCCGGGTGTGAATATAGGTCAACAAGGACAAATGGTTGGAGTTATTGGAAATACACAAGGATATGCTACTGGATTTCACATGGGTAATCAGGCGGTTTCGTATCAGGGTAATCAGTTGGGTCAGAATGTTGGAAATCAGATGAGTCAGAACGTTGGGAATAGAGCAGTGGGTAATCAGAATGGGAATGTTGCAGCTCTAGTCTTTGGGAATTATGGAAATGTGAATCAGCCTAATCAGGTTACGTGTTACAACTATCAAGGAGTGGGTTACATGGCAAGGAATTGTCCTACTAAGCCAAAAAAAGAAGGATTTCGCGTATCTTCAGAAAGCAATGTTGTTGGCATAGAAGTATGAAGCAGGGATGCAGTTGAGTGCTGAGGAACATGACTTTTTTGCTCTTATGGATGACATGGAAGACCGAGAGGACATCAATGCAAACTGCATCTTCATGGCAAATCTTCAGGAGGCTAAGTACGACACTGACTCTGATGCACCTCCTGTTTATGACGCCAATGCAGTTTCTGAGGTACCAATCGTTGATCCATGCTATAACAATGTCATATTTGATGTGTTTACTCATGACGAACAGCATTCTGTGACACCAACACTTACTTATGATACATACTTGGACAATCCGAGTTGTAGCAATACTAACTCTAAAACTCCATATGTGGATCCTAGTGGAGGCTTTGTGGTACAAAATACTGAGATTGATGAGGAAACACGTGCATTATTTGAAACATTAATCAATAATTGTGGCATTGAAATTGAGAAAGTTAAAAAGGTCAATCGCGATGTTAAGGCCACGAATGATCAATTGACCGCTGAGCTTGAGAGGTACAAGGAGAATGCAAAATCTTTTGAATTTCACAAAAACAAAGAGTCAGAATTAGAAATTGGTTATCGAAATTCCGTTTTAAGAGAAAAACAGTTGCAAATCAAGTATGACACACTTGATGTGAATTTGAAATTGAAAATAAAATCTTTAAACAAGGAAATTTCTGATCTAAAAGTCCAACTTTCTAAACAAAAAGCAACATATTCTGATCTTGAAAAAGAGAAGAAAAAGAAATTCTTGAGAAAAATGAAAAAATCAACAAATTGGAAAGTTTGCTTGTTACAACGGGTCATTCTGCTCAAACTGTCAATATGTTAACAAATCAAACAAATCCGTATTTTCATACAACTCAAAAAATGGCTCTTGGTAACAAACCTCCTTGTGCACTCAAGAAAGCTCAGAAAGATCAGAATGTTTTGTATAATGGAAAAGCTTTGTTAGATAAACATGAACCCGTAGAAGTTCGTGATTCTCATGAAACGTTAGAACTCACCGACGAGAGTAGATCAAAAATGAAACAAACGAATCCAGCAATAAAACCAATCGACTACAACAAATTGAACAAAATTTCTGGAATTACTTTTGTTCCACAAAAAGAAAAGTCAAAGTTTTCCATCACACCTAGTGTTTCAAACAAAGAGTCAACACATGTTTCAAAACAAGTTTCAAAACCAGTTTCAAAACCTGTAGTTGTCTCAAAATCATTGTCAAACACGGAACAAATGTCTTCAAACAATCCTTTTAATACAAGTGATGCTAGAAGCATTTTAGAGGATGTTAAAACTAGAATTGGGAGACTTCAAGGAATTGTTAAATCTAAAACCAATATTCAAACTAACATCTGGTTTTCTAGTTTTGATGATGAAATAAAAAAGATTTTTGAAACTCAAATTGCCATTCCACTAAATAACATCAGTGCGAGGGTAATTCATTTTGAACAAGCATTTTTGAAAGAATCAGGTGACTTTTTCAAGGACCATAAATCCCTGGTAAAGCAAGCTAATGAATGTTTTGAACACATCAAAGTTTTAGAAAATTTGAATGATTCTCTCGTCGAAGATGTTCTGACTACTAATATTATGTCCATTATCTTACAAACATATTCTGTTGAAGACCATGAAAGACTCCAGTCTGAGACCTCCGCAATTGTTTCAAAATATGAAAAAGCTCTTGAAAAACTTGAAAAAGAAAATGTCTCATATTTTAAACAACTTGATCGAAAAACTGAGGAATGCAAGTATGACAAACTGTCGTATGAGCGTGCCTACAATGACATGAAAGTGAAAAATGATCTTTTGAGGGCTCAGCTGGATTGTCAAAAAGAAAAGGCTGTGGATACTAAGATTACAAAACCATTGACTGAGGAGAAGGAAAATATTCCAAAACCGGTTTTTAAACCAAAAATGTCTATTTCTCAGCCTCTTCCAAAAGTCAATGAGAAAAAAGATTTGTCAAAACCAGTCACTCCACCTGCATTGCCTAAGCAAACAGACACGATTGTTGAAAATGAAAAAGCGGTTATCGAGAAACCAAAAGTTTTAGCACCTGGCCTTTTTAAGATGAGTACCACTAATGCGTCTGCCTCCACATCTAAACTATATGGAACAAATGACATAAGTTTAGAAAAGCACTCTAAAGAGACTAGGAAAGCTGAAACCATTTCTCTAGATAACAATGTGAATCCTAATGCGTGTGCCTTACCTTCTACATGACTAGAAATCACCTCTAGGAGTAGCAGACTAAAGCCTAGGAGCAATACAAGGAACAATAGAGTCTCGTCTGCCACTAAGAGTAGTAGCTTGAATAAAGAGAAGAAACTAGAAGAACACCCTAGGAATTTACCGCTTTATAATAAGAAAGACAGTTCATCTGAATGTAATGAACCTATGAAACTTGCTAAGTTTAATGAATGTGTTGAATCTCTTTGTGTAACTTGCAAGAAATCTTTAATTAATGTTCATGATGATTGTGTTTCTATGAATGAGAATGTTAAGCCTGTTCAGAAGAACGTTTAGAAAAGAACTTATGCTAAACCTATAGGAAGACTAGTTGCAAGATTTAGGTCTTACACTACTGATAAGAAGCATACTGTTTACTTTAGGGATGATATTTGGAAACCAACAGGTAGAATTTTCACACTCCAGAATGGTAGAATGAGTGATACACCAATATACCCAGTAGAAAACTTCTATGAGTGTGATCAGGATTTTACCTCTAACCCAAAGGAACCAAAATCAAAACGGTTTCCAAAATCTTCTTCTTCTATTCTTGGCAGGTTATCGAAATATGTCTTTGGATCGTTGACTCGGGTTGCTCCAAGCACATGACCAGGAATCTGAAGCTGCTGATCAATTTCGTCTGGAAATTCATAGGAACCGTACGCTTTGGAAATGGTCATGTAGCAGCTACCATGGGTTATGGAGATCTTCCGTTTGGAAATTATTTGATCACTCGGGTTTACTATGTCGAAGGGTTGGGACACAATTTGTTTTCAGTCGGGCAATTCTGTGATGCAGATTTAGAGGTTGCTTTTAGGAAAAATGCTTGCTTCGTTAGAAACTTGGATGGCACTGATCTCTTAACTGGGAATCGTGATACAAACTTGTATGCTATCGACATAAACCAAATGGCCTCTTCATCACCAATACGTCTTATGACAAGAGCATCTGGAACAAAGTCCTGGTTGTAGCATAGAAGATTATCCCATCTCAATTTCGACACCATCAACAAACTGGCCAAAGACAACATCATCAACGGACTTCCAAAGTTCAAATACACCAAGGATCACCTATGTCCATCATGCGAACAAGGAAAAAGCAAAAGAGCATCATATAAACCCAAACCCGTACCTAGTTCGGAAGCAAGGTTACATATGTTGCACATGGACTTATGTGGCCCAATGAGAGTTGAAAGCATTAATGGGAAAAAGTATATTATTGTTATCGTTGATGAATATTCAAGATATACATGGGTTAAGTTTCTGAGATCAAAAGACGAAGCACCAGGCATCATCATCACCTTTCTGAAGCGTATTCAAGTACTTCTTCAAGCTCCAGTAAGGGTAGTAGGAACAGACAACGGCATAGAATTTACTAATCAGGAGTTAAGAGCTTATTTTGAAGATGTTGGAATTACACATAAGAAATCAGTTGTTAGAAGTCCACAGCAAAATGGGGTAGTTGAAAGAAGAAATCGTACTCTTGTGGAAGCTGCTCGCACAATGCTAATTTATTGTAGTGCACCGTTATTTCTATGGGCTGATGCTGTTGCCACTGCTTGTTTCACTCAGAATCGATCCCTAATCCATCCGAGATTCAATAAAACCCCATATGAACTAGTGAACAATAGAAAACCTGATATCTCTTACCTTCACGTGTTTGGCGCTTTGTGCTATCCGACGAATGACAGAGAAGATCTAGGAAAACTGAAAGCTAAAGGTGATATTGGAATCTTTATTGGATACTCAGAAAACTCGAGGGCATTCAGGGTGTATAACAAAGAACTAGGAAGATAATGGAGACGATGAATGTGAATTTTGAAGAACTTTCACAAATGGCTTCTGAGAGACTCGCTCTAGAACTCGCGCTTAATCCGATGGCTTCTAATCAAAACAGATTAGAACCCGAACAAACCCGCAGACTTCTGGACACATCAATTCAGGACTCATACAACAAAGAGCTACATCAACTTTTACTGACACACCTCATGAACAAGAATGGGAGAATTTCTTCGAGTTAATGTTCGATGAATACTATGGTGGAACTTCGAAAAATGCATCAAACCATCATTCCGCTGCACCCGCTCAAAATCATCCACCACCACCAACATAAGATGCATCTACTACGGTCAAAACTAATGCACCAACTCCATCAACATCATCTACATCGACTTCTGCAAATCCTATTCTTGAAACAGTTCTACCAGCAGTTGATGAGCAAAACCAAAACATATCATTTCAAGAAGAACCTTCACTAAACCAGAACGATGCAACGTTAGATGAAGACTTATTTGAAAACCCGTTTGCTACGGAATCAACTGAATCATCCTCAAGCTTACGAGAACCATCTAACTCGCATACGTTTAACCAACGGTATCCTTCTACTCTGAAGTGGACAAAAGACCATCCAATTGAACAAGTTATTGGTGAACCTTCAAGGCCAATTTAGACGAGACGCCAACTTGCCACAGACTGCGACTTTTGCATTTACCTTTGCTCAATTAGCACTACAGAACCAAAGAACATTCGGGAGGCAATGGCAAAAAACGCTTGGATAGAAGCGATGCAGGAGGAACTTCTCCAATACCGTCTACATGACTCTTGGGATTTGGTTCCAAGACCAATTGACATTCGCGTCATTGATCTCAAATGGTTATGGAAGAACAAAAGGGATGAAGAAATGACTGTAATTCGCAACAAAGCTCGTCTCGTGGCCAAAGGATACAGACAGGAAGAAGGGATAGACTTTGAAGAGTCATTCGCGCAGGTAGCTAGACTTGAAGCAGTCAGGATATTCTTAGCCTATGTAGCTCACAAAAACATCAAGGTTTATAAGATGTACATTAAGACCGCGTTCTTGAATGGAACTCTGAAAGAAGAAGTGTACGTGAGTCAACCAGAAGGCTTCATAGACATGGAACATCCAGACTACGTCTGCAAACTCAAAAAGGCAATCTATGGGTTGAAACAAGCTCTGAGAGCGTGGTATGACGAACTGTCCTCTTTCTTGATCCAAAACAATTTCATCAAAGGAACTGTTTATCCTACCCTGTTTACTCGAAAATGCAACAATGACATTTTGATTGTTCAGATTTATGTGGACGACATTATTTTTGGGTCCACTAATCCGAATCTTTCAAAACATTTTGAAAATCTCATGAAAAGAAAATTTGAAATGTCCATGATGGGGGAACTAAAATTTTTTCTTGGTTTACAAATACATCAGTCCCCTCGTGGAATTTTTATTAATCAATCTAAATATACAACTGAGATTTTGAAAAATCATGGTATGGATAATTGTGATTCGGTCGGTACACCAATGGTAACTTCACCAAAAATTGGAGCCGATTTATTTGGGAAACCCATCGATCCGAAGAAATATCGGAGCATGATTGGTTCTCTCATGTACCTCACTGCTAGTCGACCCGATATTCATTTTGCTGTTTGCTTATTAGCACGGTTTCAGGCAAAGCCTACCGAACTGCACCTCAAAGAGGTTAAAAGGATCTTTCGGTACCTGAAGACATCCATTCACATGGGACTTTGGTATTCGAAGGAATCCGGATTTGATCTAATATTCTTTTCAGATACGGATCACGCAGGTGATCCAGTTACAGCAAAAAGTACATCATGAGGAGCACAATTTTTGGGTGAAAAGTTAGTCAGCTGGTCTTCAAAGAAACAAGATTGCACTGCACTTTCAACCGCTGAAGCTGAGTATGTGTCTCTATCTGCGTGTTGTGCTCAAGTTCTATGGATGAGAACACAACTCACAGATTATGGCTTTACTTTCGATAAAATACCTATGTATTGTGACTCAAAAAGTGCCATTGCCATATCATGCAATCCTGTTCATCACTTAAAGACTAAGCACATTCGTGTCCGTTACCACTTCATAAAAGAGCACGTAGAAGAAGGTACTGTTGAATTATTTTTCGTGAAGACAGATTACCCTTTCAAAAGAACAGTTTGATAATTTAGTTCAACAAATTGGAATGCGAAGCCTAACCCCTGAGGAGTTAGAACGTCTTCTCGAATCTTCTTGAAAAATGATTTCCAAAAAGCTTCGTTGTAAATATTTTTGAAAAACAAAATACAAAATTTAAAAAACCAACAAAAGAAAAATATAAAAATATAAAACTTTAAAAAAAAAAAATTTTAAAATACAAAAACAATATAAATCCAAAAATCCAAAAATATTCTTCTCACGACATGTCTCTTGTATAATCGATATTCTGTACGTTTCTAGAAATGTTGTTCAACAATGATAAGGACATGTACAGCTGCTTGAGCGAGAGTTATTTAAATGTTTTCTAAAACATGTTGTTCCTCAAAATTTCTTCAAAAAAAAAAAGATGGCTTTCGTATACTTCAGTACGAAACCCGTACAAAAAATGATGACTTTTGATTATTTTCAAATCAAAACTCGTGTTTTTAAAGAAAAAATATAGTGTACGCTTCAGTGCACTACATTTAAAACTGGTGAGAAATTATCATCATCTTGAGCACCTTTTTCAAGATTGTTCTAAAAGATTTTCAAAATCTTTCAAAATATTTTGTGATTAAGATAACTCCCTCTAAAACCCTTTAATTGATTATGCTTTATTAAAGGGGGAGTGTAAAACCAAAATGTTCCAAATTCATGCTTAAATCAAATCCGTTTATATCCCCAAAAGTTTCTAAAAATGTTGTTTAATCCGTTAATATAAAAAATATCACGCATATGCTATTTTTGAGGAGGAGAAGACGTGATTAAAATGTGATCAAAATGTTTAATGTTCGTTGTTTGAATCTCAAAAGAGCTCGAATCAGACGAAACCAATAAATTGACGAGAAATCAAAGTCAGTAAATGTACCATTTCGAGAAACTCATGATAGACATGCACTTTCATGGGTCTAACCTTCTTTTCAAGAAGAGTTTACAACTTCAAGGTAGTTATTAGAGCTAGTTGCCACCTAAAAAATGACAATGGAACTCTTTAACTAAGCTACGTAACCGTGTCTCGTGGGGAATTGTCTATCATGAGCTGATCAATTCAAAACGTGCAAACTCTACCCTCTCTGTGCAGATTTCAGTTAAAACAATATAAGCACATGTGAAGGGGGAGTGTTTTTGAAAATACAAAACTCTCAAAGTGTTAACAAAATATGTTTAATCATAAACACTTTGAGAGATTTTCAAGAAAAGGTTTTATGGCAACATAGGAATAGTCATGGAGTTATAAGGTAACTAAGGATAGGAAATCCGTCCTATGATCCACCAGAGCCGGAGGGATCTACCCAAGGACATCACCAATAGTTAGTATTAGAAGTCCTTAGGTATGATTGAAAAAAGGAGTAATGTGAGAAAGGAGAAAGAAGGGGTTGAAGAATTAAAAAGAACTGTAATGAAAAAGGGTGAAAAGAAATAGCCCTCCATAATCAACCTTAGGGCAGAAACCAGGTTCAATTCATCTACTACTGGTTGTCACTTAGATGACACTGGTATTGAAGATAAAGACGTCATGGACCCAGTGGCGCACTGCACCTAACGTTCTAGCCACTCAATTCCTCTTAAAAGGATTTGTTTCATTCTCACTGAGAACCCTACATAATCTATCGACTTTCTCTTAGAGATCGTTGGTATTGAAGAAGGAAACCCTCTCCCTAGTCTCCGCTTAGGAAAACCAAAATGCACTAGTCGAGTCTAGATCCACGAGATTCATTAAAAGATCTCTTAGGAACACTTGACATTTCATCTTTTTTTATTCAACAATAAGGACACAAGTGATACATTCTAGAGTCCTACGCAGATCTTAGTAATCTGCCAGAACATTTATGAGGGGATCCACAAATGTGATCCTCAGTGATTGAATGGAAATTCCTGCCATGGTCAACATCAAGCAGCCCTGACAGCAGGTCACTTTGGTAATTCTTTATGGATTACACTTAGTGTGTCTCAAACGGTCTACAGTCGTGAAGTGATACTTCGGTGTACTTCAGCGACTCACCTGAATTATAGATATACTTCGGTATATCGTGTTATTCTACTTGAGGGAATCCAGTTCAGGAACAGCCTTTGTAAGAATTAGAGATGTGTTTTCACACTATGCTGTTAACACCCTCGACATTCGAACCTGTAAGTGCTGGAAATCCCGCTAAGGAGATTCTTTTCACGAATCAAATCCTGAAGATGAGGGTCGTTACTTAAATTTATTCAATGTAATGCCAACTGTCCCTTATGGGATTAGGACGGCTGATTCGCCCGACCAAGGTGAATGGAATCAAGACATTCATCAGTATAACAATCGTAGTGGTCAATTCTTTAAGAAAAGTCCACAATGATCGATTGGTATTTTTCACTAACATATTCATGCAGGTACTGATGATTGTTCCTTGGAGGAGATACTGCACCATCTTCCCATGCTCATACCAACATCACAACTCATGAAAGTTCTCATCAAAATCAAAGGCAACACAAAGTTAAAGATGATTCTTCGTCAATGTCAAAGAATCTACAAATTTTAAAGACTAGAGAACTTCATCACATTGGACCTTCAAAGTTAAAAAGAAGTGTGAGCATGGTGGAGAAAGACGTGGAGACACCTAACCAAAGAAGTTGATAAACGGCAGATAAACACATTAACTGATCACAAAGCATGAAAGAACGAAAATCAAGACTATTCTCTATCTACACACAAAGTTCAAGCTCAAGGAAAGTAAAGACCTAATCAAGTGGAGCATCTTTTGAATGACCACCCCCCTAAGGGAGATTGTTAGCCTTAATAATATTTAATAGAAGTGATGGTCATTCACGTTTAGGAACTTTGTAACGTGTGTTAGATATCATGATAGAATAGTCAACGGGCTCGTGGATTGGGCTAAGCTAAATGGCTAATAGTTATGTTAAGCTAGCCTTATGTAAGTTATTGTCCAATCCAAGTCCAATCCAAGCCCAAGCCCAAGCCCATAAGGGTGATATGTATGGAAGTATAAATACCCCTCAAATGGTCATTTGAGGGGTGTGCTTGAGTGTATATGTGTGTGTGTTTTCTTTATGGTATAACATTTCTCTGGTTTTCATCTTGTCTCCAAACATCTCGTATATCATCTTAAGTTACCATCTTTATTTCTTATACTTTACGCATAACATAAGCTTGTGTTTTACGTGTATACTTGTGTGGTAAGGTTGGTATTCGTGATAAGGTTGAGAAAAACAAGGTCCTACAGGTTGCCTAACTGAGAGTCAATAGCATGTACCATAGTTTTGGATTTGGGATCAAAATTTGAATTCTCCTACAAACAATATACCATGCATTTAAGATCTTTTAAATTTTAAACTGTTTGTTCTTCTATGAATGACCAACGATACAAGTAGAATGCATTAGTTCATATATACTTAGCATACCGTGTATTTTGCGATGATGTCTTTCTTCTACAGAAAAGGTTGACGTTTCCGAGTAGTTCCATCAAATTTCGCATGTTCGCGCATAACACAACCTCCCCTTGTGATTAAATATTGGCTATCTTCACCAATAAGACGTCCGGCACATTCATCAACCTCAATTATCAATTTTCCCTTATCCACCGACTTTTTTTTTGTTCCAGCCAGGGCTCTAGATTCTTTATGTGTATTTGATGTGCCTGGATATATATATATTCAACATAAAATATGATTGGCTACGTAAAAAAAATCAAATAATACACTGTATTAAACATACCATATGAAGTTGAGCCGACATTCTCGTCATGTTCTATCTCTGTTTGTATAAAATCAACTTCTTGATCATCTTCTTGGTCGTCTTCTTGGTCATCTTCTTGGTCATCCTCTTGGTCATATTCTTGGTCATATTCTTGGTCATCGTCTTGGTCATATTCTTGGTCGTCTTCTTGGTCATATCTTTGTGTTTGTGGAACATCATAGTTGTTGCTTGACTTCTGAATACCAGACCTTCTACATATTCCTTTCCCACGACCAGCCATCTAAAAAACCCAAATTTCCATAGTGACTGCCAAATAATTGTAATTGATTATAGTTACATTATAAGAATACTATTAGGTTCGGCAAGATACCAATTTTGATTGGTGTTTATTCTGTAGTGAATGTGAGGAAATCTGCCGCAGGAAAATAATTGTAAGAAACATGACCACGAATAGCACTAACTGTAAATGGGAGTACCTTGTTCGTGTGAATAAACATTTCAGAACTTGTTCGAACCTCACTAAGCTGACTCTTACCAGAAACACTATCAGCAACTGCAGATCTCTTCAGTTAAGGTTTGGCCTATTTCATTAACAAAGATTATTGCAAGATTGACAGAGAGTGTTGAATTAATATACGAGGTGGCATAAAATTTCAGGTCAGAATGTCAGATTGCTAAGGTGTGAGCATATAAAATCGAATCAAGAGGTAACACATCTCTTACTAAATTGCCAGTGTTACACAGCTACCATTGACAAGCAAACTTCAAAATCTAGCTATAAATGAATAATTTTAGTCGTTAAACTTAAAGCTCACGGCGTTAAACTTGTACAGCTCATCAAAAATGATGAAATGATGTACTAACTCCATTTGTAACATTAATAAAAACGCCTACTTGTCGATCCTTTTCTACAATACTTGCATCCTTATACATATTATCATAGTATAAAACATGTTCCTGCAACCAGATCCTAAAGTGGTGCCCATCTACATGTTTCACTAGTCAGCCGAAAAAGATATTTTAAAAGAAGACGGGTCAGAAGTCCCAAAAACTGTATTTCTAATGCAATATCATCCTAACTCATTCTGTTATTAGGATCAGATTCTTTTTGAAACAATATAAATTTAGTTATCATATTTGACACATAATTTATGTATTAAAGAAGTAAACTTTTGGGTCAACCTAAGCCGACCCGTTTCCATAGTTATCCATTTTGGTATGTTACAAAACGTGTTCCAAGCGCCTTTTTGCCCTTTAGTTTCTAAATTTTCTGCAATTTTTTTTCCATCTGTGTTTTATCGAAGACTAAGCCTTGTTCTAAATCTTTGATATGCAGGTTCTTCAGGGAACTTTATCAGTGAAAATGGATTTCGTAACGCGCTTTACATGATAGATATTGGAGAAAATGATCTCCTAGTTGCACTATATGCAGCAAATCTTACTTATGCACCAGTTGCAGCCAAAATTCCATCTTTTATAGCAAAAATTAAACTAGCTATTCAAGTAATGTCTTGATTTCATTTCAGTTTTCTTTAACTTTTAGTATACTAAAACAAGTAATGAGTGTACCTTGTTCTTGTGGAAAAACATTCCAGAACTTGTTCGAACCTCATTAAGCTGACTCTTACCAGAAACATCTACAACTTCAGATCTCTTCAGTTCAGGTTTAGCCTGTTACACATAAGTTGAAATGAGACAGTGAGAGTATCCGTCTATCTGATTCTCTATCATTTTTAGTTCACACAAGTTATACATAAAGCTCATATGCATTCAAGCATCCGTAATACATGCTGTTATGCATTCAAGCATCCGTAATTGAAAAAGTTTAACTGAGAGTTTTGGCAGTCAACTATGGCTACTTTGTTGTATAGGAAAATAGTTTTAAGTGCCAAGGCAAGATTATCCGTGTGTCTACCTAAACAACTAGGTGCAAATTATAAGCTTGACAGAAATTAGATTTCCCAGTGCATTATTCCACTGTTTTGTGTAAGTGCAGGTAGTCATTGTGATAAATAAGTGTACAGGGGTAAAATGAGAGCATAGTCAAATGGCAGGACTTCAAACAGCAGGTAAATACCAAACACACACTGTTAGGAATTGGAAAATCCATAGTGAAGAGTCGGTCACCCCAACTCTAGTCTAGCATATGTTAGCTCATAGACATTACGTTATTTATTAGTTATTTAGTTTAGAGCAACACCGTGGAGGACGGACGGGTCTTTACCCACTCTATGCCTGATCCACAGTCCGAAGGAGGACGTGTAGTATGTAACTATTAATACCCTCTACCTCCCAAGGTAAAGGGTTGGACCTTTCACTCAATCTAACCTTTCTTTCTTTGTTTACTTTTCTCTTTCTAGAAAGGCTCCCACCTTCTACTTTCTCTCTCTAAACTCTTAAACCATACGCCTAATATTATTATGTTATGATGTTGTTAAAAATAAGACCTTGATAGATCTTTGAGCACTCGTTGATCGTTAGTTATGCTTATGTAATCACAAACACACTAAAAGATAATCTCTATAACTTGTATTCAAGCGGAAATTAAACACAAGAACGAATAACTAAGAACTCTTTGATCCTCTATGGATCTTTTAATAATACTAAAACTTTGTTTTTTCAACTCGTACATAACTCATACTATTGCGTTTCTTTTATAGACAAGGAACCCTAACCCGTTTCCCAAGAAACGTATAAACATAAAACTAAATAAGATATACATTATAACTTCCTAATAAAGCTCATGCATATCCTAACTAACTATAGAATACGCGGAATATCTATCTCTGCAGAAACCAACTACACGTTTATAATACTTTAGCCGAAACTCTTCTTCAGCAGAATCCATGTACTTCAGCAGATTCCTTCAGCAGTATTTTCAGCAGAATTACTACTTTGCATAATTCCCAACAATCCTCCCCTAAACTGGAATTTGACTAGGTTAAGTTCTAGTTTCTTGATAGATCTTACAGCATAACAAGAGGATTGTACTCGAACACCATCAGCAAAGAAACCAAAACAAGAACATCTCTATGATGATAAAACTTGGAACCGTCAGATCTTTGCAGCAACAAATGACAAAATGTACATCAAAACATATTAGTTTCGTACTATTCTCATCACATCCAGGTGTGTTAACTCCTGTGAGAGGTGAATCATTGAAAATAATGGATTTGATGTCTCTTTACCAATAGCCATCACTACTGGAGTAGCCATATGTTTGAGTTCGAAAACTATGGTACACTAATAACCATCTGATTTACTAGCAAATCAGCAACTATGAACGGATTTGAGATGTCTTTACCTGTAGCCGTTTGCTCATGACTAGTCAATTCTTAGGAAGAAAGAATCCCCTTGGTGAATTGATTACCAAATATGGTATTCCACTACCTTTACCACAAGCCATATACTTGTGGGCTAGTCAATTCTTGGATTCCAAAAAGGAATAAACCATGGTGAATTGATGACTATACAACCCTCAGCAATTAAGCATGGGTGGTTGCAAACCCTATGATTTTGAGCAAACCATTACAGCTATCAACAGATTTGATGTGTATTTACCAAAGCTGTACCCTTTGGACTAGCCAACTCTTTGACATACACAAGATACATCTGGTGAGGTGATAACCATCAACAAAGATATACAACAAACCTGCAAGCAAAGTTAAACAAAGAATATACATAGTTTTTTTTAAACTAATAATGAAAGAAAGAAAACAAATAATACACAATAATCAAGATACCAAACTCAAGAAGATGCTAGATGCTGCTGAAGTTGAGTCTTAATCAATCCAATCAATTGTTCAGCATGTAACCTATCATTCCCCACTGGATCAGGAGGAACCTCCAGCTTCTTTCTAAGCATACTTCTCAACAAGTTCACAGATAAAGGATAAATCTTATCAGATAACATACAAACAGTCATCCCATTCTGTGTCTCCACCACATGCACACAAGGAAGAGGATAAAATCTCCAAGTCTCAACCTTTCACTTATGTGAATCTTTCCAAATTGAATATCCCTTACTATTTGGAGATTGAGAATCAAACAGAACTTGAAGATCACCCAACAAGTATAAACCCGAACCCTGTGGTGATATTGTATCATAATGCTTTGTGACAAGACCATTGAGTGCAACCAAATCTTGTCTATCCACCATATGGAGTATATCCTTCAAGAAGTTAAAGTGCATAGAAGTATCATCCAATATAAAAATGGTGTTAAGTTCTCCATCAGTCAAAGCCCAATTAGTCAACACACCATGAGACCCTTCACGAAAAGCATCAGCAGATCCTTCTTTAATAAAAGTTGAATCAGCAGCCTTTAGATCCAAAGAATGATCCCTGAGTGACTTATGAATCCTAGATGTATATGTCCTATCTGATCTCACAGATCTCCTTAGAGAAATGTGTCTCCTTTTAGACATCCTTTTCTTCCTCCTACCTGGTATATAAATCTCCATAGATACAGAAGATGGTACCTTCTCAGATTCATCAGAGACATCTTTAGCAGGAATGGAAGAAGTAGAAGTAGACATAATTGGAATAGCACCACGCAATGCATACATTCTCTCAACCACTTCTCTGGCCCTCTTAGCTTTAGCAGCTGCTAGTTCAGCTTTCTTACCCAACTCTGCTCCTACTTCATCAACAGGTGCAACACTAGGTAATACTTCAAAAGAAACAACATGAGGGTCAGCAGAGTGAACTCTTTAAGCTGAATGTATAGCTGCAGTAGATGCTTCAGCAGTAACAACAGGAGAATCCATCTTAGGTGTAACATCATCAAATGAATCCACAATCTCAACTTGCTTGGGTCTCTTTTCCTTTGGAGCATCTGCACTATCAGCAATTCTCTTCAAGGTAGAAGGTGTTGTAATCTGTTTCATAATCCTAGTGTACATATTAAGCAAGACATCATCAGATAAAGCCCAAACTTGCTTCTTTGTTAAACCAGATTGATAAACACTAGAACTCTGATTATACACAACATTGCGCATATACTTTTTCTTTTGAGCTACAGTTTGTGGTCTTTCCCTTTTTGCTTTAGCTTTCTGAGCATCAATGGCTTTTCTTTATGCAGCTGCAGCTTGCTTCCTTTGTTGACCAAGAGCCACCATCTGTGCAGCAAAATTCTCACTATCAAAGTCTGCTCCTAAAATACTTTGTGCAAGTGTAGGATTGGATGCAACTTGATGAGTGTAAGTATCCCATTGCTCATCAGTGAATTGAGTAGATAGTTCATCAATTTCTCTTTGTCTCTCAGGAGGCAAATTGGTAGCAAACTGAGCTTCAAGCATTTGAGCCAATGCATGACTCTTCTTAATATCTACACACTCAGCTAGCAATCGTTCTTGTTCTTGCCTTTCCTGTTCACTGACTAGATCAGAACCAAGCTCTTCATCAATCATAGATCCTTTTCCTTTATCAGCAGATTCAAGAACAGGATCATGAGGAGTATCAACAAGAGGAACTTCAGAAGAAACACCCAAAGTAGCATCAGAAGAAACATGTTGAGACAGATTTTCAACAGGTGTAGAAAAGACATCAGCAATATGATCTTCAGAAGTATCATGAGGATCCAAATTAAAATTCCTTCCAACAACAAACACTGCATCATGATCATCTGTTGAAGGTGAAGGACCTTGTGGTTCTTGTACAACTGAAGCTTGACCACGTTCAGAATCAACATCCATCATTGGAACATCAACATTCTCAGCAGTAGTTGCCACATTGTCCACACTTTGCAATTTTGATGATTCAGTGGAATCCTTGCTCAAATATTTTCTTGTTCTCCTTCTAGAAAACAGAATAGATTCCTTGTGCTTATATGATCCAGCAGCAATAGGAGTAGAAGCATGGGTCTGTTGAGCAACATTAGCCAATATTTCAAGTGAATCCAAATCAGCATTCTCTTGCTCCTCATCAGAAGAAAACACAAGCTTCCTTTTGCTATTATGCTCAAGTTTGTCCTCTAAAGTCTGAACCTTTTTCTTTAACTCCATAATCTCATCACCAAGTGCAGACTTAGTCTTAGCAAGCTCCCTTGTTAGATCAGCAACCTCTTTCACAATCCCGTTGAGCAAAGCATATACAGATGTGAGAGTAATAGGTTCCTCAGCTCCACCAGCAGATTGCTCAGTGGTAATGGGAGCATCATTGGACCTTTCAGGAGAAATATGTTCATGCTCAAATATAGGAGAGCTTTCAACAAATGGCTCTCTTACAGGACTAGGTGTGGGCTGTCTATCAACCTCATGCTCAAACTCATCAAGAGTACCATGAGTAGGTGGTGGACTAGGATTAGGTGTAGGCAAAGGTGTAGGTGGAGGTTGGTCAGGAGTAACACGTGTCTCTTCAACAGTAGTAGAAGGGCCCTCATCCATGGCAACTGATGGAGTACCATCAGTAGCAACAGTAGTAGAGGGTAGAGAACCAACAACATTACCCTCATCAGCAGCCTCATTTCCTTGAGGCAGCATAGCTGCTAGTAAAGGATGATGTTCCCCCTCAAAATGAGTTTTCATTGAAGCAAATAATTTAGCACTCAGAGCACCTATGGGACAAAGGCTTGGACTTGGGTTGTAATGTCTAATATTATTTGTAAAAACCTAGCGTACATTAAAAACTTATGCTTTTTCCTCTGAACATTTTCAACCATATTATCAAAAATATATTTAGAAAAATTATAAGTTAACCCCTGTGACAGACATACAATCCCACAGCCCAATTGAGTAGAAAATTGATCCCATCCCCCTGACTTATTACTAATACATTGAAGTAAAGTATGTACCAAAAACCTCCACTTGGGGCAAAGCTTGTTTTTCTGCCACAAATCTGTTCTAGTACTTTGATAACCCACAACCCTAAGCCCAGCAAGTATCTCCACAGAATTAGAATGATACACCCCATCCACATCGTCCAAATAAAGTTGTCTCCTAATCAAATCCTCTATGACAACATACTTTGTTCCATCTATCATAGCTGCAATCTCTGTGTCACTCCTTTTCGAAGCAAATGCCTAAAACTGTGTAACCAAAGATTCATATATTGCATCTGGAGAGTGTGTTAAAGCATAATGAATCTTGGATTGCTTCAAGAACTCCACCATTGGTTCATATAATTCATGACCCTTAGCTTTTCCCAAAAAAGCCACTTTGTTATGATCTTTCTTGAATAGAAGCGCCATGTAAGAAATCATGATAAGGAGTTATGATTCACATAACAAGAAGTGTGTTTAAATCAAATGAAGTGGGAATCTGTTATTTTGGGCGAAGATATGCGAAGAAGGTATTAGTAGAAGTTACCCAATTGATGGTCAAATATATCGGAACTAATGTTGACCATATCATACGTGGAAAATAACTTCAACCAATTTCAAACTTAACACTTCAGCAGAAACAAGAGTCAAACTGCTGAAGAAGGTCAATCAGCAGAAATATCTCAAGAGGCTAAGTATCCTCCAGTAAATATCTTTTTACTGTGACACCAACTCGCATTAATTGTCATAACACCTTGAATCCGCCTATAAGATAATCCCAATGCACACTTACCACAAATCATTTACCCCCAATTATCATCACAAACCCTAAGTTCTCCAAAAATACCACAATCATCAACAAAACCATGTCTACCAAACCAGAATTCATTGATCCAACCTCCTCTCCATCATCATCATCTTCATCATCATCATCCAGTGATGATTTTCGCCTATTTTTGCGATCTTCTTATCAAAATGAACCTAGACCTTTGAAGTCTCCCTTTCTCCCTTCTTCTGAAGATGATAGTGTAGTGGATCCAAGTGAGTCTTCTAGTGATTCTGATGACTCCTCAGATCGTCTAGAGCCAAGTGCTGTGGTGATAGCACTTCCTGCTTCATCTCATATCGGTAAGGGAAAGGGCAAAAGGAAGATGGAGTGATTGCTTTATGGTGGAACGAGTAGATGGAACAACGGAAGATTTTTCATATTACAAATTCATCTACCATATCCACCAGCTTCATCTTCGTTTTCATTAATCCATCCTTCTGATTTTTGTCTTCAGCTTCTTCGTCGTACTTGTTATGCATATCCACCGTTTGGAATAGATGATAGAAGCTAGTATAGGTTTAGTAGATCTTGTTTAGAAATGGTCTTGTATTTTCCTTTGAAGTTGATTGTAAGCTGTAAGCTGTAAGCTGTAAACTATTTCTTGAATGAATGAATCAATTAACTTCAGTACTTCTTTTCAGTAGAAATAATTAGTTCACTTCAGTACTTATCTTCAGTAGAAATAGTTAGTTTACTTTAGTAGAAACAGGCTTGTAGCTTACTTGACCATATTCCATTAACCAACTTTTAAAAGCAATCTGCAAAACAGACACAGAGAAACAAACACACCAAACCAAACCAATACAAACAAAACTCAAAGTACATAAGCAGGTTAGTGTTAGCAAACAAAAAGATAGTCAAATATCTACAAAGTTTACAAAATATACAACTACAATCATCCTCCCCTGAGGCATATGCCTCCCCTGAGGCCTATGCCTCCCCTGAGGCCTATGCCTCCCCTTAAACTTTGCAGTTAAGGGTTAAGCATCCCAATATGGACAACCAGGTGTTGAAACCTAGGTCCATCAAAAGCTTTAGTTAACAAATCTGCCACATTATCATTAGTGTGAATCTTAACCACTTTTATCAAATGTTTTTCATATGCATCTCTTATAAAGTGGTGCCTGATTTCAATATGCTTAGTTCTACTGTGAAAAACTGGATTTTTAACTATGCATATAGTACTTTGATTATCAATAAAAATGGTTGTGTTCATGAAGTTAAACCCATAATCCAACAATTGATTTTGTATCCATAGTACCTGACCACAAAAATTTGCAGCAGCAACTACTACTGCTTCAGTTGATGAAGTAGCTACAATAGTTTGTTTCTTGCACTGCCAAGAAATCAATCTTTTTCCAAGGAATTGGCAACCTCCAATTGTGGATCTCCTATCCAGATTTGCACCAGCATAATCACTATCACTATAAGCCTCCAGCTTAAAGGAGACTCTTTGGTACCAAATACCTAGATTAGGCTGGCCTTTAAGGTACTTAAAGATCTTCTTGACTGCATTCAGATGGGAAGCAAGTGGAGTGACTTGATGTCTAGAGCAAACACTCACAGCAAATTTAATGTCAGGCCTAGAAGCTTTTAGATACATCAATGAACCAATCATAGATCGTATATAGTGAACATTCACAACCTGGATCTGTTCAATGTTGTTCTTAGGTTTTGGAGCTTCATAAGGTGTGGTGTCAGTCCTGACACTCTCCATTCCAAACTTCTTCAAAATGTCCCTCGCGTATTTATCCTGACTGATAAAAATACCATCAGGTTTCTGTTGAACTTGGAGACCCAAAAAGAAAGTAAGCTCCCCCATAGCACTCATCTGAAACTCTCCCTTCATCAGCTCCTCAAACTCCCTGCACCAAGCTTCTTTTGTGGAGCCAAAGATAATGTCATCTACATAAACTTGCACAAGTATGATGTCTGCGGAATTCTTCTTTAGGAAAAGTGTTTTGTCAATGGCACCTCATCTATAACCATGCTTCAGCAGAAATGATGAAAGCCTAGCATACCATGCTCTTGGTTCCTAATGTAATCCATAGAGAGCTTTAACAACCTTGTAAACATGTTTAGGATGATCTGGGTCTTCAAATCCTTTGGGTTGAGTGACATAAACCTCCTCTTCTATTTCACCATACAGAAAATCACCTTTGACATCCATTTGATATACCATGAATCCCATGTAAGATGCATAGGCCAAGAAAATTTGAATGGCCTCAACTCTAGCAACAGGTGCAACACACTTCATCATCATAATCAATTCCTTCCTCTTGCCTATAACCTTGAGCCACTAATATTGCTTTATTCTTAATCACAACACCCCTTGCATCTCTCTTATTCTTCAAAATCCATTTTGTCCCAATTGCATACTTACCATCAGGTAGTGGTACCAAGATCCAAACCTGCTGATTTTTGAATTGTTGCATCTCTTCTTGCATTGCTTCAAGCCAACTTGAATCTTCAAGAGCTTGAGTAACACTGGTTGGTTCCACTTGAGAAAGAAAACAAGTAAACAGACAATGTTTATAGTCTGTGTGATTGTCCTTTTGCTGGTTTGAGACATAGGATAAAAAAGCAACCTGTCCATATTTAGAACTTGTCACAGTCCTTCTAGTTCTAACAGGTGCTAGAGGATCACCAATAACATTGGATTGAGGATGAGCAATGTTGATCCTTTTTGTAGCAGTGGGGTTGACTTGAATAGATGTATCAAGATTAGTCATAGTTGGGTCAAAATCACTATCATAAGAAGGTGAGGTGAAGATTCCAGCTTTGGGTTGATGGTTACCAAGATCTGAAGGACTTGTAAAGCACGTATAAGGTTCTCCAAAGTCTGTGGACACACGAGTAGGAATAGGAGACTCTTCAGGAGAAACAGAAGAACCTTCAGGAGAATCATGATTTCCACTGACTGTTTGTTTAGCAATCTCTTCACCAAGCCTTTCAGCATCAAGATTAGCTGCATATTCTAGCTTCTGAAGCCTAGCAAGATCCTCTGCATAGTGGGACTCATCTTCACTCTTATCATAAGTAACATTGGAAGTATCACCTGCAAAATGGTTAGGGGAGAAGGAAGGTACAATAATAAGTTGTTCATCATCCTCAAACTCACTATCTAAGTCAGCATCCATGGTACCAGCATTGTCAGTGGGAGACTCTTGTGTATCTGCATTTTGATTAGCCAAATGTCTAGAATAACCCAAGTAATCAGTTAAATAATCCAAGTCAAAAGACCAAACATGACCTTGACCTTGCACATTGGGTTTATCTTCTAGATACCTCAGGTTTAGTGTCTCCTCAATCTTTCTAGCATTTAAATTATATACCCTGTAAGCCTTACTATGAGCCGAATAGCCCACAATATACCCCTCATCAGCTTTCTCATCAAATTTACCCAATGGATCACTGTGTTCAAAATGGTCACC
>OU343225.1:292152272-292248147 GCA_910596185.1 Chrysanthemum makinoi | reverse complement strand
TGTGACGGCAGTGGATCGACGATCTAGGCGTCGAGGTTGTGGCCTACTATTTAAAACGGCGTGTCCGGGTACAAAATAACAATTTAAACTCTTGACCGTCACAAATTTGGAGCCGCGTTCGCGGCGTGCGTACTTTCTGCTGTGTATGGCACCTTCAATTCAATGGCTTGAGGTGTCTTGATCTTGACTTGGCCATTTTCTTCATATATTAGCCTTTTACGTCCAGAATAAGTGTCATTCGAATTTGTCTTCAAGAGACATAAAAGTGAAAAGGAGCGAAATTAAGCGTTGGCGGATATAAAAGTGGTCGATTAAGGGCTTAAATGAACCTTCAAAAGTGTACCTTTTAAATCCTTATCCTTTGCTCTTAGTAATCGCTTATAGTTTTCTTAGGTCTTGTTCAAGTTGTGAAGGAAAGGCAACTTAGCAGAATGGGTTGTTTTCAAGATCCACCTGTGGGTGTTGGCCAGTGGAGTTGGAACAATTGGATTGTTCGCGGTTGAGAGTTTAAAATACATTTTCCGGTTGGAAAGGAAGAGCAGGTCGGAGGTGGTGTTGAGTAAACTTCAAACTCTTACGGAGTTGAAAAGTTGGTTTTCGCAAGCTGAGTTGGAGTTGGAAAAGCTGGTTTAAGGCAACTTTGTGGACGAAAATTCTTTGAGAAAAATCTTTTTTGAGACATTTTTTTTGTGTGTGAGTGTGTGTGTGTAACTTGTGTGTGTTGTGTGTTCTAAACAACTCTGGTAGAGTTGTATATATAGGAAGAGTTGATTTTGAATTTGAATAAATCCTCATATTTGATTTTAAATTTCAAATTTGAATTTGAATTTATCCCATGAATTTAAATTTGAATTTGAATAGGTTGAGGGGTGTAAGTGAAAATTTATTTAGGAAATGGTTTAGGGGTGATGATTTTTTTTTTTTTTTTTTTTTAACTACGTTGGTATATGCTTGTCCTTGATACTGTAGGTTTAACTGAGGAATGCGTGCTTGCTTAATAGCAGCATAATATGCTTGCCGAATGAAGCGTTAATTGATGGACATGCTCTAAAATTAATATTTTCTTTTAGAAATGTCAACATTACCTCTATCATTGTATACTTTAATATATTTAATAGAAGATAAATGTCGGTCAATGCACACAACATCATGGATTCGACAACTATAATGTATGTTACAAAGCTCATCATGTGCATGTTTGATATTTATCGCAGATTTTGATTAACCTAACTTTACATGGTGTATTTTGGAGCACGTAAACATGTTGAAATACAATAAATGTAGCATTTACACTAACACCATATTCTTGATCAAACATAACATCCAAGTGTGTTGAATACTTGAATTTATGAGTTTGGTTTAATAAAGATTAAATAAATTATTTTTAAGCATTTATTTTTTTATCAAAACAATAAAATAAATTTTTACTTTCATTTTTAAAAATTAAATATCTCAAAAACCATTAATTGTTAGACGAAACTAATCATATCATCACGACAAACATAAAATTACATTTAATTTGATATCCAACATCATATACTTTCGACGAATTTTTTTTCCGACTTTTTTGTGGGTTTACGGTTAGGGTTTAGGTTTTTAGGGTTTATAGGTTTGACTTTTTTGGGTTAAGTTTTCTAGGGTTTAGGTTTCTTACGGTTTAGCGGATATGGTTTAGGTTTTTTTGCATTAGCAGGGTTTTAGGGGTTTAGGGTTTTTAGGGATTTAAGGTTTTAGAGGTTTAGGGTTTAGAGTTTTTTAGGGTTTAGGGGTTAGGGTTTTAGGGTTTAGGGTTTGTAGTTTAAGGGTTGTGTTAACACAAAAGAGTTTTTAAAATTTTCATTTATAGTGTAATATATCAAAAAAGATAAAAAAAAGTTAAATGAAAGTATACAATATTGGATCTTTATAGAAAGATAATTTTATTCTCGTCGTAATGGTATAATTAGTTTTATTTAACTATTAACGGTTTGTAATATATTTAATTTTTAAATATAAAGGTGAAAGTAAATTTAATTAATTTGATTAAAAATAAATGGTTGAGATTGATCTATTTGATCTTTAGGGCGGTGGCAATGGACCGACATGGCCTTGACATGACCAATACATAAATCAACCCACTGACCACCCAGCGGCATCGCTTCGGCATGGATGGTCTCGGCATAGGTTGTCGTTGAAGCATGGGAGAGGCTTGAGGGATATAGCCGTTGAGTTTGGACCGTTGGGGTAAAAAAAATAACAATAAAGTAAAAAATAAATAAATAAATAAAATCCCACTTTTTTTTTTTACCTATTTAAACAATACCCATTTACCATATATTCACACAAACAAATCATCTACATTTTTACTCAAACAAATCACTAGAATACTCTAAACAAAATGTCTTTTTACTCAAACAAATCACTACAATACTCTAAACAAAATGTCTTCATATCCTCTCTTCCATCATCAGGGGCGAGTTAGTTTTATCCTACTCTCCGAATTATTGTTATCCACGGGTAGTGCCCTATCAACCTTTTTAGCGGTATGATTCCATTGAACCTGACGCAAGCTCAAGCACTAATGAGAATGACTATTTAGAAAGAAAACCCAAAGTTTCCGCCTATGTTTTTCGTGAAAGGTTTACATGAATAAAAGCTTGTTTTTAAAATTGTTGGTGATATTGAAGCGAATTGAATGGTTTCAAGAGGCGAGAAAAAAAGTTTCAGGCGTTACAAAATGCACATCGCCCATTGACAGCTACACTTAGCGGGTGAACCTCCGGGATAGATTTGATGACTATTTAAACATGCGCGAAGAACCGGTTAACCTTCTCATTTTATTTATTTAATTCGGTTTTTATAAAGTTTTCGTTTTTATTTTATTTTATCTCGATGCTTTTTATTTTATTCACGGTTCATATAATGGATCGACCGATCGCGCCAGGTTTATTACCATAATGTACTGGAGTTAGTCGGCGAAAATATCCATCACGTATCCGATATGATCTTTAGACAGCGTAGCGGCGTAAGACTTACCATACCTCGATGACTAGTGATTTCCTCTTTTTTTTCTAAGTATTATGTAATCTTCTTGATACGGATTCGTATAAAATCGGACAAGATATCCTAGGCTAAACCTAGCGGCGATGACGTTTGGAACAAGTGCGTCAATGTCGGTCGAACTCGACCAGCGAATGTTACATTAAACACAAAAACCTGGTTTAACAATGAAAAGATATTTCTTTATTTTCAATTAACAACCCAACCTTTGATTCCAATAAGTTTAAATAAGCAAACAACTTGCAAAAGAAAAGCAGCCAAATAGGAAAATATCCCACAAAAGAAGGAAACAAATAATCTTCAAGAAACATGAAATAACTTAATCAAAATAGGTTGGATTGGATCTTGTAAAATTGGTGTCACTTAGCCACTTTCAACCAGCCCTTCGAAGGCTGGAGCTTCAGGGGTTCTTCTATTGGGCTTGAATAAACATCATCCTCCCCCTAAAAGGCGACTAATTCGAGTCATACCCATAATTCGTCTTCAAAGTAAGGAATGAGTGGCGACATTAAAGTGGCAGAAACATTATAGCGACCCGGCAAATCTATCTTATGCATTGTCCTTTATCTTTTCAAAACGCAATGGTCCATCGTACTCGGGCCATGCTTTCCAAAGCCGACGGAGGAAATGGGTCCGCGAAGCCAACCAAGCGAGATCGCACCGTTAAAAGCGAGCCAGCGCTGTGTTTGTTTACCACGGATATTGCAAGTTATGTTGAATAATCACAGTCCGCACCTCGACATGCGGTTTCTTTATTTGATGGCCCCAGGGCTTCTCGCTTGCATAAAGCCGTGGTCCCTAGGAGTGGAGCAAGATCGAGGGTGTAAATGGGTTTCGCCCATTGGAGCAACAAAGAAAACGGACTCCTCCATAGAAGAATGATTAGACCGATTATAAGCAAATTAGGCTGCGGTAAAGCTAAATCCTTTGTTTTGGGTGATCACCCACAAGACTCAAGTAGATTTCCCAGTTCGATTTGTAACCGGTCGACCATCCGTTTGAGGGTGATCTTATAGCTAATAACAACTGTGCTGTGCTTGCACGCCAAAATGACTCACAAATGACATCTCTATCGAAGTAATAGACTTAGGCACTGTAAGCGAGCGATCTCCATAAATACAAGCGAGCAACGAGGCAGCATCAAAGTTTCGCTGCATGAAAACCATTTGGAGAATCGCCGAATACCGTATAGTCGTCTTTCTTACGTTGTGTCATGGTAATCCCAAAACAAAATCAAGACTAACGTCTTCCCAAGGACTATGAGGTATTTAGGGAGTATAGAGCCACGATTTGTATTATGCGTTTTGGCCACATGACACACCCGACAACGTTGTAATACCTTGACCACATCCTTCACTAAGTGGGGCCAATAAAATTTTTGCGAACCAACACATTTGTTTTCCACGCTGAAATGATCCGCAAGAGCCCCGATGACATTCCAAATAATTGCCTCCACGGAAAGGCGAGAGAGGAACACTAAAAGCGTTGTCACTTGTAAAAGAAACCCATCACAGCTGAAATAATCTTTCCCGTCCCCAGCGAGTAAACTTGCCATAAAACACAATCTGATCATCTTCATATAAGCAGTAAGCGAGGCTGAAAGTATCAACCAGCGAAAAGGAAGGCGTCCTAAGCCAGGCCTTTTCAATCCATCGGCGGAATTTCGCGGTGCCTGCTTTATGCGATTCTGAAAGTAAAGTCTTGTAAAGTTTGACCCTTTGCATGCCTTGGATTTAACTTTGCTTGCCCCTGTATAAACTTCAACGCCTGATGATCGGAATATAAAATAAACTCTGCGGGTAAAAGATAGTGCCTCCAATATTCGAGACTTCGGATAATTTCATAGAACTCCTTGTCATACGTACTGTACCGCCTGCGAGTTTCATTGAGTTTCTCACTAAAATAGGCTATAGGACGATTAAGGTACTATTACACCACCTACGAACCCAGAATCACACTCAACTCTGTGGAATACATGCTCAAAGTTGGGAAGAAGCAATAGCAGGTCTTTCGGTCATGACCTTAAGTTGTTCAAAGCGAAAGCGAGGCTGTTTGGACCAAATAAACTTACTACTTTTCAAACATTACGTTAAAGGCCAGCGATGGTACTAAAATTGCGAATGAACGCAATAAAAAAGGCCAGAGCCATGAAAACTTCAGAACATAGTGTAGGGATTTGTTTGTGGCCAAGAGGTGATGGCCGATATTTTGTTAGTGTCCATCTAAATACCCTCCCGAGAGATGAGATACCCAAAAAATGACCTCGGTTGTGAAAAACACTTCTTTTCATTAGCGAACAACTTTTGAGCACGTAACCTGCAAAAGATATCAGCGAAGATGAGTGAGGTGTTGTTCTTCTGTTGGCTAAAATCAATATATCATCAGGAAATAATGACACACTTGCCAATAAGCGGTTTGAATATGTGATTCATACGCATAAGCGTACTCGGCGCATTAGATAAACCAAATGGCATGACCATCCATTCATAAAGTCCATACCTTGTCTTAAGCGATCTTCCATTAAATGCGCTGGTGTTAAGCGAATTTGGATACCAACCCAAGTAAGTCAATTTTAGAAAAATCAGGCGCACCATGATAGATCAAATAGGTCATCAAACCTTGGAATAGGAAAGCGGTACTTGATTGTAATTTTATTACGGCCTCGGCGTCATCGCCTCGAAAATCACCGTTGGGCTTTGGTACAAGAGCGGGAGCTGCTTTGGACTCATACTCGAATCAACCCTTTGTCCAAAAGCTGTTGACCTGTTTGTGAAGCTCGGCAAAATCTTTTAGATTCATCGGTGGGGAGTTATTCGGTATACTAGCTCGGGTACAAAGTCTATGCAATGTTGTATTAGATCATATCATGCAAACCGGTTGGATGTCTTTGAGAATCGTCCTAAACTCGGACGGTAGAGAACATAGCAAGCCGGTGTGCAAGAGGAATATAGCGGTGGATTGTCTTGATAAACATTGAAAGATATTTGGTCTTGGAATGGATGGGTGAGATCCAAAAATTCAGGGAGACAAGAGATAGTCTGTGGCTTCGATCTTTGGGTTGAGTGGTGCTAGTGTAAGAATGGTGACCCATCTTTCTTGAAAGTATAAGTGTTGCGATATCCATCATGCTTAACTTCTTTATCGTTACAACCAAGGTGCGTCCCCAATGGTCACGTGACAGCGTCCATGGGAATAACCTGCACCCACAATTCTTGAATATTTGTTCCCAATAGCCCGAACAAGGCACTTGTGATTCACTTTGACTAAATTCCCTTTTTAACCATGTAACCGTCACGGCTCGGGATGATCATGCAGCGGAAGACTAACTTTTCAACCATTGAGGTAGCAACCATATTCTCATGACTACCATTTGTCAATAATGTAGTCAAACTTTCCACCGATGTGCATTGTGTAGAAAAATATTATTTGAACCGCCGTGTCATCATCTTGTCGGTCATAGGCGTGTTGAGAACCGTCGTGTAACAAAGCTCTCCGCTATCGGATAAGAATTTAGGTCTCTTCTTCTCCGTCGATCTACATCACATGGCATCAGTCCTCACCAACAATGGCCACCATTTGTTTATTTGGGCAATCACGTTTTAGGTGACCAATTCCTTGACACTTAAGCAAGTAACGAACTTCGGGTGGGTCGGATGGAGCGGTTGTTGGAAGTCGAGGACCGGCTTTGATTGGGCGGTCTGGTGGGAGTAGAGTTGAAGTTGGTTGTGAAATCGGCTAGAAGAGCCAAAGCGTGTAGTTGTTTTTGCTTTGCCAATAATTGTTTTTTCTACTGCAGTGCTAGTGCGCAAACATCGGAGAAGATATCATTGCAAATACACTATATCAATATCGGATGAAGACAACCCAAAAAGCGTGCTTATAGTCACATTTCTTCGGTCTTACTCAATCCATAGCACTTGTCGCGGATCACGTTCAAACTTCAGCAATAAACCCTTCAACTGTTGAGTTTCTTGTTGGAGATTATGAAATTCTAAAGGAATCTTGTTTGTGGTAGCCATTTTATGCGGCTCAAACCGATGTTTACCACTCGGTACGCTTATTACGCAAATGATCCCACCACAAAGAGCGAGAATTTTTAATCTAATAGCAACTAGTTTTACCTTGATATGCTTTCGGCGTCTCACGAAGATCAAATATCACGGTCCATCGCGTAAGCCAACAATCAAGAAAATCATCCGAACAAGCGTCCTTCAAACTCGGGATCTCGGTTGAATACCGGTCGGACATGATCTACGGTTGGTGGGGCTGGTGTATGATGCGGCGTTGTGATGGTGAAGGCTGATAATGCTCGCTTGAAGTCGGTTGCCGTTGTGAATGAGTGAAAAAAAAATTTCAAATTCATCACCGCCGTTTCATCTTCTTCCCGGTTGAATACAACGGTGTGTCTTCAGCCCGTCTCTCATTACCTATTAAAGGATTGATTTGAGTTCACGAACCCGTTGCGAAGTCTTTCAATCTCGATATCGAGGATCGCGTTGGTCATGTTGGTTACCTCCGCGGAATCTGATCTTGGCGGCGTGATCTCCGTTCTCAGACATCTTGAGATTTCCTGACTCACGAATACCACTTGATCTGGATTCGTATAAATCCGGAGAATATCCTAGGCTAAACCTAGCGGCGATGATTTGGCCAACAAAATTCGTCGGCGGTGAACTCAAACCAACCCGGATGTTCCGTTAAACACAAAACACCGGTTTAACAATGAAAGAGATTTCTTTATTTTCAATTAACAACCCAACCTTTGATTACAATAAGTTTAAATAAACAACAACTTGTAAAGAAAGAAACGACCAAATAGGAAAATATCCCACAAAAGAAAGAAACAAATAATCTTCAAGAAACATGAAATAACTTAATCAAAATAGGTTGGATTGGATCTTGTAAAATTGGTGTAGACCTAGCCACTTTCAACTAGCCCTTCAAGGCTTGACGAGCTTCCCGGGGGTTCTTCTATTGGGCTTGAATCCGTATCACTTCTTTTAATTATTACTGAAATATTATGTTTTTATTAATTGTTTAATATAATTATGAATATAAAAAATTAAAAATAAAATTAGGTTAGACATGAATCATGATTGGCACTAAAAAAGTATAGTGAGGCATGAAATGAGATGATAAGATATTATTGATGGGTGGTGAAACATGAGAAGCCTAAAATCATGACTGTCACCCCCCTTAGTTTTTATGTAATCTTTATTGATCTCACCCCTTAAATTTATATACTTTTGCCTATGTTTTTGTTGTATCCGTTTGGTACTCCAACCTGGCCTATTTGGAACCTAACTTATTTTGAGCCGTTTTCTTATTTATTTTCGAAACTTTTAGCGTAGTACCATATGAGTATACGTGGTTAAATTTAATCATATCTAAATAACTAAATATGATATATTATATGTAGGGGCAATTGCATATATACCCATTAAGCTGCATATTTCGCGTATATCTGCAACAATGTTAACTTGCATTAAAAACTTGTATTTTAGGGAAATATGTAAGTTTTTAAGTTTTAGTGGGTATATATGCAATTCTCCCTTATATGTAAACCATTGACTTACATAATTTCTGGTGGAATAAGCTCATGTATCCATTGATTAGTTTATAATTTATGAAAAGTCAAATTCATAACCATCTAATCTAAGTACCTAGATAATCACTGAAATCACAGATTTAGTATTCATTTCAGTTTTTAAGACATCATATGTAAACAATTATGCAATCTTTTCGACTAAAAAAGAGGTGTGCATACTTCATTAAGGTATTAATTACTTTTGTTATTCTAAAAGAAGAATAGGTTTGTAAAATCGGTTCGTTTGTTAGTGACAGAATGAACAATTTTGTAACGTTTCTAAATGTTAGTTCGATATTTGTTGGCTAAATCTTCCTATAGTTAACTCGAACAAGGAAAAGTGTTTGTTTGACGGGTTTCTAACAATTCTTCCTTATTTGGTCCGTTTGTTATTAGAATGAATAGTATTTACTGCCACTAAAATTTTGAATGCGCTTTAGTGACATGCTAAATCGCCGCCATAGCATATTTCGTCACTGATTGCATAGCGAATAGGGTTAGAGGACATCATGCGTCGCGGCATTGCGTGCTAGTAATGTGTGTCAGCTCATGGGAAAACGCATCAGTTGGTTCAAACTGTCACAAAATTGTATGATAGATATTTTCAATTCAAATTAGTCAGCAAGTTGATGGCGACATAAAGTTGTCCACGAAATCTACTTATTAGTGAAGCGGATGTTCGTCATTAAGTAGATAAATATTTTTAACATGTTTGAGTAGCAAAGCTTATATGATCATATTTAAATATTTCATTGAGCTAGTATTTACAAGTCATTTTATTTTTTTAATAAGAATAGTCAACACAAAAAACACTTATAAAAATACAAGTCATTTTAATTTTACAAGTCATTTTATTTTTACTTTCGAACACTATAAAATCTCACATTCGGATGTATTTTTATAAAACAACCAAACGACCTTTTATAAAACACCGGGCGTTTTATAAAACACTTATAAATCTCACATTAGGACCTTTTATAAAACAACCAAACAAACGACCTTATAAGCGAACAATACCCAAACCTTCTTCTGCAATAAACCATCTTATTCCCATCTTTCATGATGTAAGCGACGAGCGTTTTACACAATAAACCAATAATACATTATCACGTTTTAATTCAATTCAATTCACACAATTCACATTAATATTCGTTTGTGCCCTAATAATCTTCAGTTCACGTTTTGTTGTTGCTATGGGGATCGATTCGTTTTAGGTATGGGGATCGATTAAGTGAAGTGAAGTAAGATTGATTTGTTAATCTTAGTTAATTGTTCTTTGAGGTGTTTAGTTAGATTGTTGAAGTGGTGAGATCGATTAAGGTGTTAGGTTGTTCGCATTTGCGGGTAGTGACCGTTCGGCTTAATTTGTTAATCTGATTATTTTCACTTAATTGTATTTGATATTTTCTACAACTAACTTTTTGAATCGAACTATCGCTAAAATTTAACATGTATGTTATGTGCCTAAATCTTCTCATATGTGACATGTATATGAGTGTGGTTTATTTGTGGAAGTAAGAGATTGATGAGCTATTTTTACGGATATGTTGAAGTAAGAGATTGTGTTTGTTTGTATGTGCACTTTTAGAATGATTATTGTGGCTTTAAGAATCGGTTTTTGTTTATGACAACTTATTTGACTAATAAGATGCGTAGAATATGTTTACTATTTGGTATGTTATGTGCCCTAATATTCATATTTAGGTAACTTATAAGATGAATTTGAATAAGTTACGTATGGTTAGATAACTAGCTGAATTTGTATATAATACTAGTTGTCGTAATTTTAATAAAGCATAATAGAAATGTTGAAAACCATTTTTTTTATATTGGTTGTACTAAAGCATATGGACAAGTCTTGATGAACATAGTTAAAGCCCTAGATATAATTTGTATGAATACATTTTGCTTTCAAAGCAGTGTTTAGAAATTTCGTGTCCCAAAAATTGTCACAACTTTAGGTCTACTAAAAAAACACCTTTCCATATTTGATGCAAAAAATTTCTCTTGATTATATAAGTGGAAAGAACATGGTGAGGCTTAAATGGTGAAGATGATGTAGATGATAGTGAAGATGATACATTAATAGGCGAATGATGATGATATGACGATAATGACCTTGGTGATATGTTAGATGATATAGGGCAAAGTACATGGGGATAATTGGAAGTAGTGGTGAATCTGAACATAGGTTTGACAAAGATTTAGAAGCTCTTCATAGGTTATTGATGATTCTCCGGCACTTTATTTAGGATGTCCAACTTACCAGAAATTTTCTTTTATTGTTACTATTTTACATTTGAAAACAACGAGTGGTTGGTCCAACAAATCCTTTGATCTATTGCTTGGTGTATTTAGGAAAGCTTTACCAACTCCATCCTTAGTAAAGGAACTTTTATGAAGCAAAAAGTACATCACGTGATTTAGGGTTTGGGGACAAAAATTCATGTTTGTGTCAATGGTTGTGTTCTTTATGAAAGAAGTATGCTTTGCTTACCCATGTCCAAATGAGGTTGAAAGAGCCTCGATTTGTAAAGGATTGAAGGTACCACAAAGGTGCTTCGATACTTTCCTCTCAAACCTAGGCTTCAAAGGTACATTCATAACGAGTCAACACTTTAGATATGAGGTGGCATAAAGAAAGCGGGTTATATGATGAAAATATAGTTAGACATCCCGCGGATAGTGAGCTTGAAACACCTTGATAGGAAATATTCTTCATTTGCCAATGATCCATGAAGTATCGTTTAGGGTTGTATTGATGGATTTAATCCTTTGGTAACTTGAGTAGTGGTGAACATATGGCTGTATTTATTGTCCCATATAATCCTTGCTTGAAATGTATGAAAGACCCACATGTTTATGTCATTATTAATTCAGGGCCCAAAAGTCCCGATTAATATTGATGTGTATTTACAACCTCTTATCGAAGAACTTAGGGAGTTATGGAAAGGTGTTGATGCTTATGATGCATAAAAGAACATTTTAAACTGTTGACTCTTTTTGTGGACCATAAATAATTTTCCAGCCTATAGTATGCTTTCTGGTTGGAGTGTCAAGGGTTACGATGCTTGTCCAACGTGTATGAATGAAACATCATGTCATTACTTGACTCATAGTAGAAAAATCTGTTACTTGGGCCATAGAAGATTTTTGCCATCCTCAAATAGATGGAGAAAGGATAAATCTAGTTTTTATGGGGGTGTTGATACACGAGAACCAGTCACGCCTAAGTCTGGACGTGAAATTTTGCATGATATTAATTGTACAATAAGTGACCCGTATCGATTTGTTAACACGAGAAAGCGTAAGTATTTAGAGGACAAGTACGGGTGAAAAAAAAAGAGTATATTCTTTAAGCTTGAATATTGGAAAGAATTGAAACTTAGACACAACCTAGATATAATGAACGTTGTCAAAAATGTTCGGAGAGTTTGAAGCCTGACATTAACATTAAGGAAAGACTAAAGACACATGGAAATCTCGTAAAGATTTGATGGATTTGGGGTTAAAGAAGAGTTTACATCTAGAGAAATGTGGGGAGTCATTCAAAATGCCTATGGGTTGCTACACTACAAAGAATGAGAAACAAAAGTGTTACTTTCTAGAGTCACTCAAGTTTCACGATGGATTTTCTTGAATATTTGAGATCGTGAAAGGGGAATTTCAATTGTCTGCATGAAAAGTCGCGACTTTACGTCTTCTTCATCCAGGTCTTACCATTATCAATCGGGGTTGCTTGACAAAGAAGTTCGAGTTGTGTTATCTGAGCTAAGTGAATTTATTCAAAGATTATGAAGCGAACTATGTATTTAGATGTTCTTGAAAAGAAGAGAAAGATTGTTGTCATATTGTGTAAGTTGTAAAGGCTATTACATCCCTCATTCTTTGACATCATGATACATCTTTTGATTCATTTGCCATATGAAGCGAAGATAGCGAGTCGCCTTATCGATGGATGTTCCCATTTGAGAGGTAATTATATATTTCTAATGTTTTGATTCACATAGCTAATGTTCATGACACTAACTAGCTCTATTTTTTTAGGAAAATCGTATTTTAAAAGGGGTATGTTAAAAACAAAGCACGTAGGAAGAGTATTAGGAGAGATACATAGATAATGAATGTCTAACATTTTGCTCTATGTATATGAATGATGTTGAGGCTTGTCTTCAACAAAGCTGGTATAACAATGAAATGATGGAGAGTGGTGGTAAACTTTAGTTTTGCATGCAAAGAGCGTCCATTAGGCGGTCCCAAAATGTGTCTAAGTGATATAGAACTTCGAAAGATTCATACATACATTTTAAATAATTGTCATTAAATGGAAGGCCTAATAAAGTAAGTGCACTCCTCATAAGCATTTTCCTTTTCTTTCTTTTTTCCTTTTTTTGTTTAATAACGTTGCTTAGTTTACTCTCTAATATAGTGAACATAGAAGTGAACTTGAGAAAGAAAGTAGCCACATGACAAAGTGAATGAACTTCATGTCAAGCAATTTGCTCTATGTAAACAAGCGTGTGAGAACAATTGACATTTGTTGTTTATATAAAGAAAGTAATTTGGGAATATAAACCTTGTGATAACAAATAAGTTATGTTTTTGTTGTGTGTTTAGAAGCGGATACACATCTACAATCACATACATCGAGATTAGGATCTTGTCCGTGGACCATCAAAATACATTAATAAGTACAGGATGTATGGTGAATGGGTATAAGTTCCACACGAAAGTGAGATTATAATAGGAAAATTCAAAACAGTGGTGTTGTAGTGTATAGTGATCATGCGACAAATCTTATTGATTATTATGGGAAGTTACAAGAAGTATTAGAGGTGGAATACTTGGGACGGAGAATAAAGAGTGCTAGTATTTAAATCACGGTGGTTTAAGGTTGATGATCAAAATGGATTACAAATTGACAAAGAATCTGGCGTTACTAGTGTGAATGTATCTCGAAAATGGTACAAAGACCAACCATATATTCTTGCATCTCAAGCCAAGCAAGTCTTTTATGTTTTGATTTAAAATTAGGTGTCAAGTGGAATGTTGTTGAAAAATATGTTCCTCGCTCAATCTATGATGTTCCTGTTCACATGGAAGATGAAGTTTATCAAGAAGATGAGCCAAATCTGAATCTTACTGTTGATTTGAACATTGATCACGCATCCTTAACAAGAGGTAGCGCCGCTTGGAGTTGATGATGCTTCAACCTTAACTTTGTTGGTGAATCAAGTAGGAAAAGGCAAACCCATCATGTCATGGATGAAGAGTTTATGATGATGATGGCGATTGTGATGTCTATGCAAGAGATTCAGAGATGATGATGATGATGTCTATGCTACATGAGATTGGATGAATGATGTCGATTCTCAAGAAGCGAGTCGTGCCATGATGATGACTTATCACATCGTCTACTTGTATCTTACGAAGAAAAGAGAATTCGAAGATGATGATTAGTTCAGATTAGAATCATTTTTCTTTTTTAACATTTTAAATCGTGGTAAAATATCTATTTGTTACTTTATGCGGTAGATGTCTTTTACATCAATATTTGTGTTCTTTTGTTGATATGTGTCATACTTATGCACTTATTTTTTATTACTTCAATGTAGTATATGTAGTGATATGATGCTAAAACAACTTCATTTGTTTGATACTTGGTTTGTGTATCTGTTTAGGAACCTAATGATTTGTTATTAAGTTCATTTAGGTTCAATTGTTGGAATAAAGCTACTAGATGGATGGAAAAGACAGCGAGAGAAATGCGAGAACCAATGTTACGAAAAAAGCTGAAGCAAGTCAAATAGATCAGTGAGTTTATAGTTCTTATTATTTAGGGGTGATAATATGTGATTGAAGAAATCAGACCAATATTCTTTGAATTTTGGGTATGTTATGTGTAGCAGAGGGAAGAAATGCGATGTTCTTTGCTAATGAGTCTGGTAAGAATTGACTATGAGATTCAAACAAATTCGGAATGTTTACCTAAAACAAGGTACTTTATTAATCGTCTATACATCTAGTGCTGGAATGTTTGGGATTGCTTATTGTAACTACATATAAGCTTATGTATAACTTGTGTGAATTAAAAATGATAGAGAATCTCTCACTGTCTCATTTGAGTATGTAACTTATGTGTAACAGGCAATAACTGAACTGAAGATAGCTGGTAAGAGTCAACTTAGTGACGTTGAAAAAAAGTTCTGGAATGTTTATCCACAAGAACAAGGTACTCTATTAAGACATCAAATTTAATAATATTTGAGAAATATTAACAATAGATTGAAGCGTTGAACCTGTAACGTAGGCTCCGTGTCTAGATTCACTACTCAGAATTCACTCAAAATTTTACTCCTGGTCAAAATAAGTCAAACATGCAGATTAGTCTCAGAATTGCTGATATGGAATTGGACATGGGTTGATTTTGGATCTGATATGGGTTGAGAATTGGTTATAGATAATGGTTATCTAATTTGTTGGCATCATTTTGCATCATTTAGGAGTTTTGATAATATTAGGACCTGAATTTATTGAATCATGGTTTAGATTTAGATTTTAGTGGTGATAACTTGCAAAGCTGTTTTAAAACTAGTGTTTGGATTAGTGGGCTAAAGTGATCGTTAGGATTGGTTTGTGTTTAATAACAGTCATATTAGTCTCATTTAGGATGAGAAGAGTTATTTCAGTCATCATTTTGCATCTTCATTCACTCATAGTCAAATTTGCATATTAACTGTTCTTATGTGCTTATCAGATAATGCATAATTGAATTAGCTTGCATTTTAAGTTTAGAATATCATAGTTTAGCTTGATTGTTTCATTTTGCATCATAAAAGATCATAATCAATCTGGTTTTGAATATCATAATCTCATAAAAGTCAACATTCTCATTCTGTCTTCAAAAGTCAAAAATATAAAAAAAAAAACAGTTTTACAAAAACTTTGTGGATTTCTCATGATTTCATTTTTAGTCTAAACTTACTGTAACTTTGGATTTATAAACTTAACTTGGTGATTTTTCAAAGTGTCATTTTAGTTAATTTTTTTGGAATTTTTTACAAGGCCTGAATAAGGGCTTCTTTTAGGCCTTATCTACCCTGAGCACACACTCAGTCAAAACTGATAATAGAAAATACAGATCGACAACATATAAAACATCTGATGTCATCGAAAATACTAGTGTTGTCGACCAGTTGCATATACATAAAATAATTGAACAAAGCAGTAATTACTACATGAAACCGACAGGCACAATATCAGACTCCATTATCATTAATATTTCAAGCGGTGATCTTGGTGGTTTGTTCCAATGACATGACGCGACCTACAAAACAAATGTTGTTGATAAAGTCTCTTCTCAGCCATTTACCATTCAAACAACATGTCGGTAAGTGACATAGGACAAGTCTCACTAGGTCGAATGATTTTCACCACACCTTGCTTTAGCCCATAATATGAGCAGCGGATCACTCACTTGATTGACATTTTACAAACAAATGTTGCAGATTAAGTTCACGGCATGTTTTAGAAAAATAGCTAAGAAACATCAAGTGACACAGTTTCTTTAATTATCTACTGTCTAATTAAGTCTTTTCTCCTCGTTTGTGAGAACGATGCTCGAGCACTAGAACATGATTTTTGGCGTTCACCAATAACTTTCTGCTTCACCATAATTACATAAAATGGCCTTAATTTTAGTTATGCATCTATAGTTTGACCCATATCAGATCCAAAACCACCCTGATCCTTAGGCCTGCACACCATTTTCCTATACAAGAAAGTAGCCATAGTTGACTGCCAAAACTCTCAGTTAAACTTTTGCAATTACGGATGCTTGAATGCATAATATAGCATGTATTACGGATGCTTGAATGCATATGACTATAATGTGTCTAAAAATGATAGAGAATCAGGATAAGCGGATCTCTCTTTGTCTCATTTCAACTTATGTGTAACAGGCTAAACTTGAGCGAAGAGATCGAAGTTGCAGATGTTTCTGGTAAGAGTCAGCTTAATGAGGTTCAAACAAGTTCTGGAATGTTTTTCCACAAGAACAAGGTACACTCATTACTCGTTTATATGATTACTAAATTTATATTGTTTCAAAAAGAATCTGATCCTAATAACAGAATGAGTTAGGGTGATATTTGCATTAGAAATACAGTTTTGGGGACTTCTGACCCGTCTTCTTTTAAAATATCTTTTTCGGCTGACTAGTAAAACATGTAGATGGGCACCACTTCAGGATCTGGTTGCAGGAACATGTTTTATACTAGGATAGTATGTATAAGGATGCAAGTATTGTAGAAAATGATCGACAAGTAGGCGTTTTTATTAATGTTACAAAAGGAGTTAGTACATCATTTCATCATTTTGATGATTTGTACAAGTTTAATGCAGCATTAGTTTTAACGACTAAAATTATTCATTTATAAATTTGATTTTGAAGTTTGCATATCAATGTGTAACCTTTGGCCATTTAGTAAGAATGTTACCTCTTGATTTGATTTATATATGGCACCTTAGTCGACATTAGGCACAAATTTTGTGCCACCTCGTATATTAATTCAACACTCTCTGTCAATCTTGCAATAATGTTTGTTAATGAAATTGGCCAAACCTGAACTGAAGGGATCTGCAGTTGCTGATAGTGTTTCTGGGCTTAGTGAGGTTCGAACAAGTTCTGGAATGTTTATTCACACGAACAAGGTACTCCCATTTACGGTTAGTGCTATTGTGATCATGTTTCTTACAATTATTTTCCATAATGGCCGAGATTTCACTGTGCTCAGAGTCGCATGATCAAAATTGGTATCACTGAAACCTAATAGTATTCTTATAATGTAACTATAATTAATTACAATTATTTAGAGTCACTATGGAAATTTTTTTTTTTAGATGGTACGGTGTTGGGAAGGAATATGTAGAGATGCGGTTTTCAGTCAAGCAACAACTATGATGTTTCACAAGCAGATATGACCAGAAGGCGACCAAGAATATGACCAAGACGATGACCAAGAATATGACCAAGAAGATGACCAAGAAGATGACCAAGAAGAGGACCAAGAAGATGATCAAGAAGTTGATTTTATACAAACAGAGATAGAACATGGCGAGAATGGCTGGCTGACTTCATATGGTATGTTTAATACAATGTATTATTTGATGTTTTTTGATGTAGCCAATCATATTTTATGTTGAAAATATATATATATATATATATATATATATATATATATATATATATATATATATATATATATATATATATATATATATATATATATATATATATATATATATATATATATATATATATATATATATATATCGACATACAATAAGTAAAGAATCTAGAGCCACAGGCTGGAACAAAAAGAAGTGGTGGATAAGGAAAATTGATAATTGAGGTTGATGAATGTGCCGGACGTCTTATTGGTGAAGATAGCCAATATTTAATCACAAGGGAGGTTGTGTTATCTTGAACACAGAAGTTTGATGGAACTACTTGGAAGCGTCAACCTTTATTTGAAGAAGACATCATTGCAAAATACACGGTATGCTAAGTATATATGAACTAATGCATTCTACTTGTATCGTTGGTCATTCAAGAAGAACAAAGCAGTTTAAAATTTAAAAGATCTTAAACGCATGGTATATTGTTTGTAGGAGAATTCAAATTTTGATCCCAAATCCAAAACTATGGTACATCTTTGACTCTCGTTAGGCAACCAACATAGGAGCAGGCAATATCTATTTCATTTGCATTATAGAAAATATCCTACAAAAGCGAATATCAATCATCCCGGATATTAAAGCCGTGGTGGGTATTGCTATGTGAAAAATTTGCAAGTGAACAGGTTTAATTATCAACACATTTCATGTTCTATACTTATTTAGGAAAACTAAAGCTGTCAAATAATGATTATTACATTCTGCGGAAAATGGCTAGGAATAAGGTAAATGGCAGCTAATGAGCTTCCACCCTTTGTTGGCTCGAGATCGGTCAGCAAGAACAATTGACATGGTAAGTTTTGGTTTCTTTTTAATGTTAATCAATGAAATTTACCTTCCTATTATAAGAGTGTTAATTACTAACTTGCTCTTTATCATGGATTTTGTATAAACCAGAAAAGAAGAAAGGGTGAAGAGGTAACATTAATAGATCATTTTGGGATTGCTCATTACTTTCGAAAAGAAGAAAAATATAATTTTGAAAACTAAATTGGGTATTTTCTCTGAATATGCAACTCAAACTTATATATATCATGTATGTTTAAGACTTGTGATAAAATGGTTTATTGTTTTGTAGGCGGAATACAAGCAGTAGCGATTCATCTCTACACATTTTGAGATATATGTTTAAAATGGCAGCGAGTTCTGGACATTTTGAAGGCGTTACGCTCCAAAAAAAATTAGCTAATGTGAGATTACGTGAACAAGTGGAGCAGAAGCAGTGAGAGGCTAGTGAGGAAAGATTGAGCAACTCACGAAGCGTGTTCAACTTTGCAAAAGAGAATAAAGATATTAAAAAGGAAAATAGATATGTACTTGACCAATTAGCTCATTTCTTTGGTGTCAAATTCTCAAGAATTTGTAAGTCTTCTTTCAAGCTGTATTAGATTTTTGTGGTTTAGAATTTTATGAAATATGGTTTTGTGGCTGGTTCTCGTAATCAATTTGGTTCTTTGTTTCACCAAATTCAACCAACTTCTTGATCAATACTACAAATTAATGTTTGAACTACAACCTTAGGATTTACGACCCATGACCATATGACTAAAACCAACGGTTGACCATCTAGGTAGGTGTATTTCAGCAGACATTCATTAGTATGTATAGTATTCACATATATTGACCTTGGAAAAGAGGCTAGATGTAAGGAATGGAAATCAAGATCTTTATAGTAAAACTCTCTAGTGTATCTGATCAGCTAGGAGTTATGTTAACACTATATATTGACACTTTGGAAAAGAGGCTAGATGTAGGAATGGAACTCAAGATCTTTATAGTAAAACTCTAGTTTATCTCATCACTAGGAGTTATCGATCAGTGTTTCTACTCCACATATTTTGTAAGCATATTCTTTTTTTCCTCTCATGGTTTGTTTTGTTTTGAGATGATTGATTTAAGTATTGTTAGTAAGGGGCAACATGGTGGCTACAACATTGAGTTGAGCATACTAGAAAGACACTTTTCTTTTCTCATAGATGTGTTTTGTTTACATTAGACGGTTTATACATGTAATGAAGATGTACCTTGTATGGTTTATGATGTATCGTGAAATCTGCACGGATTGACATTAATGCTATTGTATACATTACCTATTTGATACATTCATTTTGAAATAGCAAAATTGAATTATTATATGTGTGCCAAAAATATTGTATCTATGGCTAATGATTATTAGCCTCATATATTTTCACAAAATATTGTGACATAAAAGTTGTCCTTTGTAATGTTACATTTGTGACGACCTTTTATGGTCAATCGGACAAATTATTGACGACTTATATATTTATTGGGGACAAATTTTTGTGACGAAGATGTAGTCAAAATTTTATTGACAACTCTAATTTTGTCCGAGTTAATGACGACTTTTGCATTTTCGTCTCTAAAAAAATCGTGTGGACCTATTGTGACGACAAGTGGCTGACCTCGGTTTTACGTCACCAAGTAGAAGATTTGTGTGACTTTTTTTGTTAGTGTAATCCCTTTGTCATAAAAAGTTTTCTTGTAGTGCTCATACAAACGAATACACAAGAAAGCAATGTTATATTACATTTATTGCTTATTCTTATATGATTATTTATGTTTATTTAATTTTAATGAACGAATATAAATGAATATAAACAATCTCATTTTTTTAACAAATGAACATGAATATAAAATTTATTTGATTAAGTATTCATGTTCATTCATCCGTTCGGTTAATCTTAAACGAACGAAAATAAACAAGTCTTTGTTCGTGTTTGTCCGGTTAATTTACACGCCTATATATGAAACAATGGAATACTGAATATTCCTTTTCAATTTACCTACACTATCTACTATCAATTTAACTTATTCTATGAAATGAATGAATTATATAGAATCATACTTCTGTTTTAACAATCAATTATCAAAATGACACACTCACCAAAATGATATCATTTCCTTGTTACTATATATATATTCTTAATTAGTAGTAGTAGTAATTAATTAAATTAACATATGTCACATATTTAAAAACACATGGCTAATTTACAAGATCAAAACCTTGTCTACTTAATAATATTCGACTAGAATAACACATGATTATGATAATATAAGTTTCAAAGTTTGAGACTAAATCCTACAGTACTACCCAGCCATCAAATGCAACTAAACATAAACACACGGACCGAACCAAGACCTTGTCTTAATTTACATGTTCCAAAGACACTAATTTGACTTTTTCTTCTTATGTTTCGCTTCTATATAAATACAACCCTTGCACACATAATCACCCATTCAATTCAACTCATATATTTATCTCTCTAGACCTATATTCATAATCTCCATCTCTATATTTTGTTTGTGTTTTTGGTGATTCAAATATTGTTATTCTTGATGGAGCACTTGCTGGGCTTGCTTAGAGTTCATATCCACAAAGGCGTCAACCTTGCGGTTCGTGATGTTACTACTAGTGATCCTTATGTTATTATCCGCATGGGAAAACAGGTGAACATTTTTCCTTAATAGCAAATATTCATGCATTCATTTGTATCTTGATGTCCTCGTAATAGGTTTCAGATTCAAATTTCACTAAGTAAATATCAAGTAAAGGGGTCGGTATATATACATCTGAGTCTAAGACTTGCCGTCTCAGATAACATGAACTAGAAAAACTCATTAGTTAACTATGCATACATTTGTGACTTGAACTCAAATTTATAGTTGGTAGGTTATTATTTATATCGTTAGGCTAAAAACTTGTTGGTAAACAGATAATCTGAAATGACTTGGATGATCATTTCAGATTAAATAGCTTGATTGCGACCAATAATCACCGGTGGTTAACTCAGTCACGGTCACCTAAAATTATATAGGTCCGCACGTCACGGCGCACTTTGATGAATTTAATGAATTATTAAATTGTTGTCCAATAGCAGCCTGTATGGTTTGACTATAAAATATACTCCTATGACTTTCTAACATAAATCCAAAAAAGTTGTGTGTACACTTGTGTTGATGTGGATCAAGATATAAGATGCTCGGTATACATATGTTGAATAAAATTACACATGGTTAAAACAAGTTAGAAAATTACTAATGGGATATTTAAATGTTTTGTAATCGTATTGGTAAACTATCCTCTTGGGGAAATTTTTTATCTTGATCCGTCATCGAGTTTGTGCATATTTGACGATGTTCTAAGTCCTAACTATTAGCAAGTAGCATATTCTAAGTTATTTTAGTGGATAAGTGATATGGTAATTAACTTTATGATTTTTATGATTGAAGAAATTGAAAACTCGAGTGGTGAAGAACAACATAAACCCTGTGTGGAATGAAGATTTAACTCTATCGGTTGCAGAGCCTCTACCCGTCAAACTTGTAAGTTTTTCATTTTGCTTTCTACACTATCGTTTTGTCTGATACACAATCTCACACAAACACATGAGCCGCACATTTGTCCTTTGTTGAAAACTATCGTTTGTATTTTACAAACAATATCCAATCATTTCATGGCAAAAATATCGCTATATATTCTTTGATATGGAAATCACGTATCTTATCAATTGTATTACATGCTGTGTTAGTTGCTAAGCACTGGAAAGTAAACACCACTCTTTATATGATTTTTAGGCGTTGAAAAGGATAAGCATCTAAATCTTCTTTTTTGTTTAGGATAAACTACAAAGATCTAATAAAATATTATGCAATGGTGACATATATATTTATTTATTGGTCGGCCATTTTGTCCATTCATAGTGCTCAACATGTATTGAGAATTTTTAAACATAATCTTCAAAACTAAATTCTTAAAGAGTCATTTTTTTATTTTAAAAAGAGCTTAAATAATTTGTCATCGCAAAACTAAAAAGAAAAATATGAAACATGTAAAGTAAATGAGTTGACATGATGCGATATGATGTGATGTATCATCACTTGAAATTACGCATGCGATCATCCAATAATTTTTGTTTTTTTGCTATGTACTAGAACTTGTCTTCTTCGCTTTATAATATTCGACGAGTAGCACATGTTACACATTTACCTAGTTGCACTTTGGTTCAAGTTTTTTTTACAGTTTTGTTTTGAAAACTAACCAAAGGTCTCACTCTCATGGTTTGAATAATTGCAACAATGCAGGAAGTGTATGACAAGGATACCTTTAGTCTCGATGACAAGATGGGTGATGCGGTGTTCGAAATCCAGCCATTCCTGGAAGCCGTGAAGATGCGTTTGGGAAATCTACCAAATGACACAATCATCACAAACGTGAAACCGACTAGGACCAACTGTTTGGCCGAAGAAAGCCATATAACATGGACAGATGGAAAAGTGGTCCAAAACATGGTTCTAAGATTGCAAAACGTCGAGTGTGGGGAGATTGAGATTCAACTATCATGGATCGACGTTCCAGGATCGAGGGGTCTTAAGTAGTTAGTCTATCATAGTTCGTGTCGCATGTTTTCCTTGTAAATTTATGGAACAACTAGCTTTTATGGTGTGAGTTTCTATTTTCTCGTTTGAAATTTGCATTTGGATCTTATTGGCGATATACAATGTCGGAATGCGATTTATGTTTAAGAAAGTTTAAGTATGTACGATACGTTCTTTAGTCGCCATGCATAAAATCATTATCAAAAAACATGTGATCAAAAAAAATTAGTGCCAAAATTTTCATTCAAATACCACAGGTAAATAACGCAAAGAATAACCTATTAATCGGTATAAAGTATGCTACCAGTCATTTAAAAAGTTGATCTTGTTTCCTTTAACAAACACCCCAGTTGGTTAAAAGAAAACAAGCAAATCAACACTAAATCTATGTTTCATTTAAGGTATGCATCCTAAACATTGGATCAGTTTCTTCATTTTTAAATAGTTTATAGGATTTGTTAATGTGCTCATTGGCTATTTTTTTAAATGTAAATATATGAAAATTTCGAGTGTATTAAATTAGAAATCATATTTATTTATAGTAAATTTTACACTTATTTAATGTTAATTTTATGCATTTTTTATTAAAAGAGGAAAGTTTGAATATATTAATTACATGTTAAATGCATGTATTTATAATTTATAAAAGATGGCCAGTGGCCACTTATTAGCAAATCGCATAGTTTATTTCATCCAAGATTTAATAATAATTAAAGACGCTTCTTTCTTAAGTTTAAATTAACAAAACTGATATGAGTGCTACTATCAATATTAACAGTATAACACTGTTTTTTATCAGTTTCTGTTTTATATATTTTATCAGTTTAATACGTTTAATTTGTTAAACTTTATATTTCATGTTTCCTATTTTCAGTTTCGTAGTTTTATAATAAATATATTATTAAAAAAAAAATTAAAAACAAAAAAACAGTGGGTACTAATATTCCCGATTGATATATAGTCTGTCCTGCAATGAAGTTCAGATAAACCGTCGTTAAGGAGGATATATTATATGGTAATTATTACTTATCTAATAGGAAGGAAATGCTAACAACAACTTTATCTTTGTTTGGACATGATAATTTGTTACTGTATTACGGGTTACTTATACTAACAGGAGGCAGGTAGGAGATCCAAGCAGATGCTCAGGCACCTTTGGAGATTTTTTCGGTGTAGTGTTAATTTTATAAGAAAACATCGATTTTTCTCAAATGTATCTTAAATGACCCCGTTCCATCGAAATGTGTTTCTATATTACGGTTCAAAAAAATCTGTGCACCCGATCATATTTGGTTCTGGCTCCGTCCCTGCTCACAAACAAAACTACAGGACTAAAGAAGAATATAAAGTTTTATTTGTGAGTAAAAATATATGACTGGTAATGTTTATTCTAAAGAGATTTCAATTCTTTTTTATTAAGATAATTTGTTGTTACTAGTTGCCTTTAGTGTTGTTGATATCATGTAACTATTGTCATGTAATTAACCGTTGTGCCTGATATGAAAGTTTTAATTTTACTTTCATTGTTAACTTTTATTCATAGAGGTATATTTTTAGATTCTGATAGCTATCCGATTTGCAGCTCTACATGGGAAGATGCTTCTCACATTTTCTTTAAGTGTGATTTGGCTCAGGATATCCTGAGATATATATGCAGGTGGTGGGAATTGGACTAGCAACAATGGTCCTTTTTTTTCAGATTGGAACCAATGGTTTTCGAACCTTAGAATGGCCCTCAATCGTAAATGCCTTCTGGAAAGAGTCTTTAGTGTCGCATGGTGGTACATTTGGTTATTTCGGAACCGGCTCCTCTTTGGTGACAAACCTCCTTCTCGCTCGATGATAATTGACGATATAGTGTCATCTTCTTTTATATGAAAAATAGATGTAAATGGGTGTTTGCTTAGGATACTTGGCTTAAAAACCCTAATTTGATCTCTTTGTAATGTGTTGTTTGTTCTAGCTCCTTGCTAGTTTAATAAAATTTTGCCGTTTAAAAAAAAAATTGTTACAGTAACTTTTATTGCCTATAACAATTTTAATATATAAGAGGCATCGGCTATTGACTTAGGGAGACTTATAGTCATGCAAAACTAAGGAAAATATCTCCGAATTTGTAAGATTAATATCTCTCAAAATGGTTTTCTTGAATTAATTGTTGCTATTAGCAATAAATACAAGTCAACAAATATGGATGTTGATTACGTCTACATAACTGAAGAGGGCTTGAAGCGGGCTATACTCTATAGGCCCAGTCTAACATATGCTGGCTGGATTGACAAAGACAACATTGGACTTTTGGTCATATTGTATTTATAATACTTTCTGATGAAGGATGTTTAACTACGCCCCAATGATTTAAGCAAGATTGGTCTCATGGCTTTTAATTACACAAATTGGGCCTTATAATGACATAATTACATATTTAATTTACCCACATAAATAGTTATTATACACCACAAAAGGACAAATCTTAACCAATGCCCTTAAGGCATTGGTTAGACATTCCCTTTATGAAATCAATTAAATTGGATATAAACAGATAAGATCATTATTTTTGTACATTTGTACATAAATGAAGTTCAAATTGAAATTTTCAAAGCTGTTTTTAGAAAAAAATTTATAAGATGAAAAGTGACAAAAGTTCTCTATATGGCATATTTGGCTCGGATAGTGGTCCATCCAATAGGGCCGTTTATTAATTAGCATGTTGAACAATAGTTGCATTCATGCAATTAAGAGAGGCGGGTGCACTTGCACCTTAGATTGGACGGAATGGAGGTGAGGGATCACCGAGTGAGAGGTCACCTCATTCGTCACCTCAAAACACCCTTCCCTCACATGTTAAGAAACAAAAAGTGACTGAGTTATCTTTCGTTTTTATTATTTTTAATTTGGTTTGTGAGTATGTGTGAAGTATTTAGTATGGTATGTTTGTATAAAGTGGTTTTTTGAATGAAATGTGAGGGTAATAGTGACCACCACAGGTGAAAGTTAAGAGGGAGTGAAATGAAAGAAAAAGTTGAGGTGGAAAGTGATGAAGGGTGACCACTACTTTTAGTCTAACATGTTATCCACTCGCCACTTCAACGTTTACTTTATAATACCGCTATAACATAAACAACCTCTTCAGCTATAATATGTTGTAGGTGTATGTGGGTCTTATTTATTTTTTTTCATTAATTTTTTTTTAATTTAAAAAAAAAATCTATTATATACATTTAAACAAGATTGTATACATTTTAAGGACTAAAAATAACTTAAAAATTCGATAATTAGCAAAGGAGAATTATATTCTGAACTTATAAATGATAAATAGATGGTTCCAATAACATTCAGTAAGTGCAAGTATATGAATTAACAAAATGAATGTATTGCAATGGTAAGAATCTAGTGAGAATAAAACTTAAAATGATAAGAAAAAAAATAACCATAATCATATATTTGAGATGCATCGACTTGAATTAGATACATCTCTATTTATTTATATGCATTCCAACTAGTTTCAAAAGTTATTTTAAAGTGAAAAAAATGCAAAATAGTACTAACAACAAATTTGACTTGCAGAAGACGAAAAATACATAGTATTCTTCTAAGTTGATGAAATGCATCTAATATATGTATATACGTCTAATTTTTAGCTAGAAAATATATTACGGTGCATCTAAAAGGTTAAGGATGCATCTAAAAGGTTAAGGATGCATCTAAAAGAAACTTTGTGAACAAATTCGAAAGTTACCGTAGAAAATTTGAAACTTATGTAGCAAATCTGAAAGGTAACAAATCTGAAGTATTTGAAACAAATCTGAAAGTGTACAAATCCGAAAGATTTGAAACAAATTCGAAAAATGTACAAATCCGAAGATTTGAAACAAATATGAAAAAAGATGTACAAATTCGAAAGATTTGAAACAAATCCGAAACTTTTCTTCTAATTTGTACAAATTAGAAGAATTTCTCAAAGTGGAAGTGTTTCTCAAACTTATACGAGAGAGAGAAGCACAGAGTAATCCAGAAACTTTAAAGATGTTAAGTAGTCACAAATCCGAAAGATGTCCGAAAGTTAGGGTTTTACAAATTCGGAAGTTGCGTTTTCAACCAAATCCGAAAGTTAGGGTTTTCGCGACCAATCCGAAACTTGTATAAAACTTTCAAACGAATAAAATTTCACCAAAAACGCTTTTCAAACATGATTTTCTTGTACAACTAAGCTTAAAAACACTCAAACTAAATGAAAGTCGCAAACTTTAAAGTTTTAAGAATTTTTGCACAAATCCGAAACTTGGTTTATTTCAAACTTTTTCGAATAAAAACTTGACTTTAAACCCCAAAGCTTGAAACTTTCTTGTTTCACTATGTTTGTAACACTTATTTGTAATCAAAAGAGTGCTAAAAAAGAAAAAACAAGACAAATAACCAAATTCGAAAAGGAACGTTTAGACCAAATGCAAATAAGTTTCGAATATCACACAAAAAACACTTCTAAACCGACTTCTAGCAATTAATACTACTTGTTAGATCACGATATTGACATACACAAACTTATCTTTAATGAGAGAAAGTTATAGAGAGAGAGAATAGAAGGATGCTTAAGAATGATAAAAAGTAAATTGAATAAATGAACCAACCACCTCAAATGAGGTGATTACAATGTATTTAGAGTACATGAAATTAGGGCACGCCCTCTTATGCGCTTTTAGAGGCTTTCACATAGCCTATGGGCTTACTTCATGGGCCGTGGACTTTAATCTAACATATAAGCCTAATTAACAAACAACCTGTTATATAAACTAATGACCGACACTTTATAATGGTTACACGTAATCCCAAATAATAGTTATTCTCATCCTTTTCATTTTAAGATTTGTTCTCATCTGATCCTACGCACAAATGATGAGATGGACACTTGGACAGTCTTGTCCAATTAAGGTCTTTGAGATCCATTTTAAAAGCATGATGGAACCCTCCAATAGCTACTTCACTAGTTAACAGTAGATGTCCATGAAATGGTGTTATGTATGGTATGTTTATTACATCAGCAGGCAGTATTGCAACAAATTTCTACTTTCCATCTTTTAATACATGAACCGAGTCATTAGTATCATGATTCTTGATGACGTGTCAAAGATTTCGAGGCTCTAGTGGTGGCCCGACACGTCTACTGGAGACTGATTGATGATGTGGAACTTGCCAAGGTGGAAAAAACCTTTGGAGCAGCGATGCCTTGTGCTATGTTATGTAGTTGTGTCCAAGAGTCTGTTGCAACATGAATGCCCATGCTGATTTAAGAACCCGCCCGCAACAAATATACTTCCATTATCACCATCACCATAACTAGCAGCACAAGCGAAACACGATATGTGCCCACCAGGCATGTTGCCACCACGATGCCACGATAGAAAATCAAAAACAAAAACCGAACCACAATATTCCTTAGTGTACCAGTCTTTCCCACCCATAACAACTAGATGTGACCCGCAAACAACCTTCTCACATTTCAAGGTCAATATTTCAGGTTCAAACTCTTGCATGGGTAGCATCTCCCACCACTAACCATTACCCTCAGAGCGAGAAATTGAGCTTTGTTTGCAGTCTTTTGGATACGATAAAACTCAGCCAGCCCCGCCTCAGCCTTCCAATCTTTACAAACTAACTTAAAACTGTATTGATTGAACGGAACTCAAATTAAGCACTGAACACTAATATCATGTGATAGACCTGGGATTAGATCCATCATTATTAAAAGAAATAAAACAGTTTATAGACTCAATCTAAATATTACAAGATCACACCGTCAAAATTACTAGAAGAGTCAGTGTATCACACTGTATAAGGAAACTGCTAGTAGCGGCAAGATAATTCTTAGTAATATGCTAAAACTAAAAAATAAATAAATAATGTTACCATACTTTGAACTAAGACTCCTTAGCAAATACTGTAAATCTTCTTAATTAAATAGAATAACTTGTGGTTCAAGTTTTGCATCACAAACCTGCAACACTTATATCCCATTTCAATAAGATGCTATTTATCCGTTTCATTAATCAACTCTAATCTTTTAAACCATTGTTTATAACCGTTTCATGTTTTAGAGTTAATCAGTCTACACACCCCTGGCATTCTGTTATCCAGACTTTGGGTTTTCAAAGTTTGCACCTCAAAGAAGGGAATAGCAATGCGCTGTAATTATATGTAATAACATTCCAAAATCAATTACTGACAAGTGAAAATTCAGTGCAAGTTTAACTGAATACATCCGCATACCATTATCGCAAATTACCACCATGAGCATGCATTCACAAGACTTTTGCAAACTCAAACTATTCCAACTTAGGTATTATTCACACATCTGTCAGCCCAGAGTGATGCTTTCAGCTATGGAGTTGTGCCGATTGAATTCATAATTGGTCGGGAGCCTCTAAACAAAAACAGGCCACGAAATGAGTGGAGCTTAGTTGAATGGTTATGCTTGAAATATTGAATTTATAACTTAACCCGATATATCCCTGCATAAATACTTCTGTTTTTACCACGAAGTACTGAAAATTAATTGAAATTTGAACTTATAATTAGCGGGTGTTTGGATAATTGGTTTAAACTTTTAAATGAATGAAAGAATGTGAATGAAAATGGAAATGATTGAAGGTATTTGTTTGCCAGTATGGGTTTAAAAATCAGGAATCATGTAGAAAAGTATGGGATCTCCGTACCTGCCAAACAGGGTGGGTTTAGACACTGATTTCTATTTCACCCTGCAATCAAATCTATATCCATGGTATCACCCTGAATTTTACGCAATATACCATGCAACTTCAAGCCTACATATATGCTAAATCACAGGGCATAGTGATTTGCAACTGCCAATGATGACAGTTGTGAAGGACCTAGATGGTCTGCAGCCTGCGGGTATTTACACGTACATACCATTGCAAAAAAAAAAAAAAAAAAAGGTTTCTTTAGTGTAGGAAAAAGAAGGTTATGCTAGTGCATTTCCTGAATATGATATTTGTTATGACTAGTCTATGAAAACCCACTGATATTTGTTATGACTAGTCTATGAAAAGTTGAAAACCCACTGGTATTGGAAGTTCTTTAGTGTAGGAAAAAGAAGGTTATTCTAGTGCATTTCCTTGCTTCCTTGGTCATTCAGACAAAAATCCCTTATATTATGCGACAGGGGAGTATAATACTATAATTACAGCAAATGTAGGTCACTAGTGATATAAGAATATTACCGTCTTAGATAAATAGATGTACTTGCTCTTCTATAATCTCTGAGACTCAAGTATATGGTATTCTCCGTATTTCGTTGTTTTTTAAATGATTTGACTAAATGTTTAAAACAATTACAAAAACATAAGGAGAAACAAGTCATGGATGGTTATTACTCAAGATAACTTACAGTATTAGGAAGCAACAGACTGCTATTCGTACAATCGATAAAGATGAGAGGTTTCATCAGATTCATATTCCGGAAACATATGACCCTCCAATTCCTCTTCAGATTCAGTTTTATTTTTACAAGATTCATCCTCAGTAAAATGATGATATTCACCTTTTTCATCTGAATTTGCAGCAGTACGTTTTTTAGAGTGATGGTTTTAGCTATGGAGCTGTGCCAATTGAATTCATAACTGGTCAGGAGCCTCTTAATATACACAGGCCACGAAATGAGAGGAGCTTAGTTGCATAGTTATGCTTGAAACATTGAATTCATAACTCAACTAGATATATCCCTGCATTTATTGGATGAAAACCCACGGATATTGGATGAAAGATCCTTCTTTTATATTTAAGAAAAACATCCCTTATATTATGCGACAGGGGAGTATAATTACAACAATTATAGGTCACTAGTGATATAAGAATAGTACGTTCTTGTTAAATAAAACAGATGTTCTTGCTCTTTGATAATCTCTCAGGCTCAGGTATATGGTATTATCCGTATTTGTTTGTTTTTGAAATGATTTGACAAGTCAGCTAGCTAGTATACATGTTTGAAACAATTACGAAAACAAAAGGAGAAGCGATTCATGAATGGGTATTACTACGAGTCTACAACTATGGCTACATGTAAAAATTATAACCATAATGCCTCATATAATTCACCTAACTAAAAGATAACTTACAGTATAAGTAAGCCACAGACTGCTATTCGCACAATTGATAAAGATTAGCCGTTTCATCAGATTCATATTCAGGAAACATATGACCCTCCAATTCCTCTTCGGATTCAACTCCATTTTCACAGGATTCGTCCTCAGAAATATGATGTAATTCATCTTTCTCGCCTGAATTTGCAGCAGTGTGTTTCTTATATAACCCACGGCTCCTATCCAAAAACCCTTCCTTCATCAAGCAAGCAAACTTATCCCTGATTTCAGAAATGGGGTGTTTTTCAACAAGTCGATGACCATCATACGCTTCCCTCAAAACAACCGTTTGTGTGTTGTTCTTCTTAGAAATATAAAATATTCCGGGATGACGTTCAAAAACCTTAGTAAACTTCTGAGGAAGATTCAACGGCTTTCTAAGATTACTAACATTTTTCCGCTCAGTTTTCTTTTCCACCATAAGATGCAAAAGCTCATGAAACACCCCCACAACCCTCTTTTCAGAAACATCAGTTCGTGAATCCAAATGACTCGCATCCTTATACGGTGAAGTATACTTAAGCCTCTGCCATTCCTCCAACCACTCGATACTCTTCCACTTCAACCCAAACCCCCTCGGAAACCCAACACTAAAACCCAACCTACCATCCACAACATCCTCTCCCCTTCCTTGTTCCACCGCACTCATTTCAATTTTTGCAACCGCAAGCTCATCAAGCCAAAACCGCAACTTCAACCCAACACGATCCTCACCAACCCTCACCAACTCAAAAACATCCTTAAACCGCTCCACAAAACACTCAACATAATCATAAGGCAAACCCAAATCCCATTTCAACTGATCCAATGTCTCCAACGGTAAAACCATCCCTTTACACATCATAAGCAACTTACACACCCTATCACAAAAATCACTCCCATTTTCCCTAAAAACCGTGTTCGCTTCGTTATTCAACCTAACAGCTTCTAAACTCAACCTAAACCAAGGAACAAGAGTCCCACCACTATCCTTAACACTAAACTCATTAAACACATTCGGATATTTTCTTAAAAAAGTCGAAACTTTGCTACTTTTAGGGATACCCAATTGGCCTCTATGTCGACCGCAGAGTTTATAAATAGGAATGCAATTGTTTTCGGTATTCGCGATAAGTGAGACTATGGTCATGGCTGATTTAAGGTCTGTGTCACCTGTGACTATGGTGTCTAGGATATTGTCTTTTGCCCATTTTAGTTTAATGTTGACTAAGGTGTATTGTTGGGTGTGTCTGAAACCTAGTTTGTGGTGGTGGGTTGTGGTGAAATACAAAAGTGACCGAAACATGGATAAAAGTAGTGTGATTGTAAGTTTGTGACACCTGCCGTCACAAACTGCAGATGCTTATGATGTCAGCAGGGTTTATGGAGGAGGTTAAAATACATATACATACAGATGAGGTGAACAACAAACAGAGTGTTTGGCAATTTAGGGGTGAGTGAGTATGATTTCAGCAAAATTTGGGGTTTCAAACTTCCCATCGGGTTTTAAACTCAGAAAAAAAAATTAACTACTTTTTCTAACTTGTGAGTAACTTAGCACACTAAAAGTACATTAGAACCCATCATGCGCATGCGGTGTACTTTTATGTCAAGTCCTAATATACTTTCACAGATTTTGATGGTTTAACTTCGTGCTTTAGACAAGTTAGAAAAACATTTTTTTCAATACTTTTTAAAAAGTAATGAGTGGTACAGCTCACTGTTACTGCCTACGGCTACTTTTAACAAACACACCCTATAACCTATTTACAAATATTCTTTTTACCAAAATGAACTGGAAATTTCATCAATTAGATTTATTAACAACTTTTCAACTATACACGTGTTTTCGACAACATTGTAAGTGACTGAAAGTACAAATGCGACCTATGCGACTTTGTAGGCAACCCTTCTAAGTCCTAAGGTGACCTATTGTAGGTGACCTTTACAAACGATAGAGAGATTATTCAGCTAAAAAGCTTGATTTTCTTTTAGAAAAAAAAGTTATGCGACCTATTGAAGACGACCCTACCAAATATTCATTTAAAAGGCTACAAATTTGTTTGGAAAATAAAGTGTCAAGCCCTCAAAATATCAGAGAAGGAAACATTTGATTCATTAAAAATAAATAAGGTTTTCTCACAAGACCAATCGCCAAAGTTTCACAACAAAATAAAAGATAAGTTTGTTACAATCAAATGACAAGAGTTGATGCAGTAAATCTTCCATGAAATGCAACCATCAACGAGTGACTCTAAGATGAACTCCATGATACTATCCAAGCAATGCAAATTATGAACCTGAGAAATACATGCTAAAAAAGTCAACATAAAGTTGGTGAGTTAATAGGTTTAAGTAAAAGTAGTATGGAACAAAAGATTTTTGTGTGTGACTATTATAATAAGTACAATATCACAGAATATTATTGATATTGCACTAAGTTCATGACCCCGAAGCCTTAACGTATTCAGTATGTATATATGTGTGTATGCCCCTGTAGGTGTCTTGCCAAACACCCGGTACACTCCAAATGAAATGCGTCCGTTTGACCAGTACCTCAGTCAAGTAAATGCTACTTACCCGGACGCGGGTGTCAACCCAATAGATCTATTCACAACATTCGTGCTTACAACATGATTAATGGTTCATAATTCTGGGGAGTTAACGGTAATACGTAAAAGTTTAAGTACTTGCGTCCGTAAGTAAAAGCAAGCACTCACCCAAATTATTTCAAAACAAGTATAAAGCAAGTAAATGTGAGGCTATGAAACTCACCTCAACAAAGTGATACAATCGGGAAATATAACGTAAGTTCAACGAGCAATAAATCCTAACCGCGACCTAAATAAATAAGTCGTCTTAGGAATGATACGATATGTACTGTATTCATGTAAGTTTTAAAAAGTTTTATCACCCCTATAGCTTGTAGTGAAGTTTTATAAAGATTCGTACGTCAAATCATTCAGAAAAAACAAGTAAAACGCGTTTTTAATTCCAAAAACTCTATAAATAAGTTGTTGAATTGAAATAAATAACAACTTAAATCGAGCGTAACTTCTTCGTTTCTTGGTCAATTTTGGTCATTCAAAGCCCTAAACGTAAGTAAAAATTTATACTTTCTAGAAATCAAGGTATCGGCTAGTGAAATTAGGTTTTAGGTATTCAGTAATGGTTTAAAAGCTGCTGTTCTCAAGTGACAGTTTTATCCAGAAATTGTGGCCATGTTCTTTTGGTCATAACTTCTTCATTGATTAACCTCTTTGAGTGATTCAAGTTGCTGAGTTTAGATATGTGTTTTGGCTACAAAAGCTATAACTACCATGTTTCTTGGTTTGGAGCCTAAAGTGCTCAAAAATACGCATCAAGTTTCGAACTTAGAAATATGACTTTCCCGACAACTAGTTTGGTGTAAAATATTAAAAATACTAAAACAAATAATAAAAATTATAAATTTTGGCCAGATTCTGTCTTAATAGAACACCCAGGTGCAAAGAGTTTGGCCATAAGTTTTTTCTAAGGTGGTAAAAACAATCACTCAAGTCGACTGAAATTATGGGCAGTTTTAGGGTTTTGTCATTATATGTTTAAAACAACTTTCAACACAACAAGACTAAAAAGGTGATATGAAATCATGATATACAAGTTAAATATGAATGAAAATGAGTATGATGGGATGCTAACACGAAATTGGAGTGGTGATGGTCAAGAAAATTCACAAGAACAACCCGAAATCACTAGAAAACCCTAACTTTCTTCCACAAAACCCTAAATTTTTATTACTAACCTTTAACCAAATTAAACCAAGACTTGAATACCCTTGTTTTATCGCTCTTTGCTGTTGAGATTGAGTAGATAAAATGAGTGAATGATTTGTGGTTTGAAATGGTGAAATGAATGTTAGGTGGTGTCTTATTTATAATCAAAGAATTGGCAAGCTTTAAATATTATTTCCTTCCACATAGTAACATGTTAACAAAAAATGGACATTGAGTGTGTATTTGGAGGGGGGAGGGGGTTGTGATGTGCATATGGGGGTTAGGTAGGAGGTTTGAATACTAATTTGGATGTAACTAAGCTTATGTTGGTGTGTTAGTGGAAGTGTAACACAGTTTGGGCAAAGTCATCATTGCGACGGCGTCAGTTGAGATGTGTGATGCCGTCAGTCTTTATGGTGACGCCGTCTAATCTTGGTTCTTGGTCCTGTAAAATTTGTGAGTGATGCCTTCCAGAGTTTAGGCGTGACGCCGTCAGGATTTAGGATCAGAATTTCCGCTGAGCCGTCACGTGCACTTTTGATCAAGTCTTCTATAGAGGGACGGCGTCGCCATTTGGTTGGGACGTCATTGCCCTTTGGTTGGGACGCCGTCAGATGTGCTGGAGTGCCTTTGATCTTGACTTTGCCATTATCTTCATGTTTTCGCTCCTTTTTGTCCAAATGTACTTCATTCCAGCATTTTGCTTTCAAAGGACCTAAAATGTGAAAAGGAATGATTTTAAGTAGTAACGGATATAAAATGTGTCGATTTACGGCTTAAATGACCCTCTAAAAACGTATGTTTTAAATCCTTATCACAGACTCAAGTCAACCTTACTAAGCTTCGGTGGGAAGCACAAGGGTTTGAGTTCAAACATGACTACTCAGTGATCGAGTCTCCAAGAGCTATTATATTTAATGACATATACGAATTTAGGATGATCATTAGTGTTAATACAAATATCGTCATTAAACGTTATTTATATTTTATGATCTTTACCTAAGTTTTGTTAACGACAAAAGCAAATTTAATTTTTGTAAAACATAAAGCTTGTCAAGATTAATAGATATTAAAACAAGATTTTCCTTAAATAATATTTTCATCACTCAAGCATTTACATTTTGATTAGTCATATATCAATTAACTTGGATATCCCTCTAAACCATAACGTATGTTAACATTTTTAGATAAAGCATGTTTTAGTTTCTTAAAACAAAACATTACATATGTATTTACATTTAACATATTTCTAAAAATAGAAAACAACAAATGATATCATGTGGTGCATCATTGAAATCTCTAGAGGACTTCATAAGATACTAGCTAAAAGACCCGTGAAATTCACGGGTATTTTAAAGAAACATCGAAGTAGGTAGTAAATGACACTGTGTATTACGGAGTTATATATTAGAAAGAACCACATATGGAGAAACAAATGTAAAGGGTTGCAGTCAGTAATCATCAAACATGCATTATATGAAACACCGTAATGAAAAAACTTCAAAAAGATAAAATAAACATCTTCAATAATTTATTATACGCGATCATAAATTGTGTAGCACTTCTTTGTAGACCATGTTGTTGTGGTATTAGCGAGATTTCCTTCTTCGTCGAGAATAACCATCTTCAAACCTTTTTTGCTCCTAACTCGGGATACGGCTACATATTGTTGGCCATGTGTAAAAACAGGTCGTGGAAAATACAAACCGACTTGCCCGAGTGATTGTCCCTACTTTTGTTGATTGTCATTACGAAAGAGATTTGTTGATTGTCATTGCGAAAGAGATTTTTTTATTGTCATTGCGAAAGAGACAGACACGGGACTGCTTCCTTACAATCTTCTTTACATTCTGGCCACAAGTACTTCTAATGTCGGTCTTGTTATGGATATATTTCCTCTTCTAAAACTGGATGGCTATCTATTTGGTTAATGGTATAACATATATATTATTTATTTGGATGGTTATCAATTGGTTTTATGTGTAAACACATTTGAGTAAGTTTATTGTTAGTGTATCCATAATTATATGTTTGTAGTGTGTAGTTGTTGATATATACTAAGTGTCGAGATCTTGTTATGTGTATGCAGTCGTGCTCTTTTATTACTATGAAATAGCAAAAGGTTGTGCTCTTTTATTGCTATGAAATAGCAAAAAGGTCTGCCCATACCACGTGGCATGTCATCCAAACTTTCGCCTATTATTGGAGGGTGATCAGGTGGCATGCCATCCATTTTGCATAACCAATTGAAATGTAATGATTTCAAGAGTGCACAAAATTACCATTCGCATTAACTTCCATGGTATTAAGCTGGCTAAACTAACAGTATTATAAGCAAGAGTAAGGATCAAATAAGAAATAAAAGTAAAATGAGAAGGATGAGAAATAACTACAGCCGCACATTTCAGATGCATCTACAAAAAGAGATGCATCTCCCATAAAATTCTCCTTCTATATTTGAAATGTGTGGCTGAAAACATTTCTTATTATTCTTATTTTTATTTTTCTTCTTAGTGGCTCCCTTCTTATAAGCAATTCAGCAGAGTAAGTCGTAGCAAATTGGTTGGACGAATGTCTGGGAGGTTTAAGAATAGGCGGTTCAGCAGAGTAAGTGGCTGAATAGGACACCTAAACGAACTTGATGACAATGGTTTGGTGGTGGTCAGAGGCGGAGCTACCCTTTGGCAGGGTGTGGCACGTGGCACATTGGAATACGTTAGTGAGAAGCTTAATTTTCTGCTCTGCATATATTATTACGGCACTTTCCTGGTATATAACTTAAAAAATGCAAACCTATAAACGCAACTGACTGAAGTTGGTGGTTAGTAAGAAGTGTTCTTAGAAATAATTAGTAGGCCTAATAAAAATAAGCCCAAATTATACTAAAAATTGATGATTGATTTCTCGGTAACATTATCATTATTTTTTGATGACCGTTTTAGAGCCAAACTTGTAACATTATCATTATTTTTGTACTCATCATATGCACGACGTTTGGTTTCAAATTAATATCAAATCTTTTTTTTAGCAAAATTTATGTTCAACTCTAGAATTCGTAAAAATCCTACACAATATTTCGAATGTGTAAAAATTTCTCATTTGGTATCATATACAAAAGCCATATTTTAGATTAGAAAAACATGTTTAATTAATGATATTGGGTGCTACCAAGCCTTTTAGATGTCGCTACACATACCCAAAAATCCTTGATCGGCCACTGGTGGTGGTCTTAAATTGTAGAGTGTAAATTTCATAGAAAAGCATGCCACTTTTCTAAATGGACCAAGTCAAATGGTCTCAAATCTTGTGTTTATAAGAACAAAAATGTTGATATTGACTGAAAAGTAATTGGTTAAATGATAAAAGAAATACTTCAAAAATGTTGATCCTCTATTAAACAAACGCTGATGCAAATGCATCATACGTAACAAAGTACTGAGAATACCAACAGAACAATAAAATGCTTATGTTGAAGTGGAATAACCAATTCAACTTATCAAAACAAACAAACATTAAACATAAAGTACGACATTGAAAATGTTAAAGAGGATCATAACTATTCAAAGATAATATCTTTAGAGTCGGTTAAGTTCTTCTCGCATATCTCCTCAATCAGTTGCCTTTTTGTGTTTGAGCCCTCATCTGCCACCAGAGTCCAGACCATCTCCATTACGTTTCTTGGTCGAACTATTTTCGTTATTGTCGTTAGGACTACTTGTGGTGCTTTTCAAAAGTTCAGAGGGGGTCCCATTGTCACCCGTAATGGATGGAAGATTCTAATAAAAGAGAAATCATATTACATGAAAATTAAAGTATATAGCTAAAGGTTATAAATGTGGGTTTAATTACCAGCTATGAAACATTTGTATCCTTCAGAACGACTTCACTTGTTTCACCCTATTGAAATAAAACATGCTTAAGAACACGGTCCAAGTTCATATAGTATTGTGTGCAATGGAATAATGGTGTACCTTTGATTGTGTTATCATTGGAATGAGTGCATTGATGATTTCAGGATCACCAGATATTTTTTGGACAGTCCAAGATGGTAACGGTTTTTTTGAATGCCACTCATCCATATTAATTTTGAAAGCATATTTTTTACCGAGTATGAGATTAAAGTCAGATGGGAATTCATCTTCCTTACCGTTCTGCACATACAAAAGTATTGTATGAAGTTTCAGGTTTAAAAATGTCCTAATTAGCAGATAAGCTGATATTTTATACCCTTTCCTGTGTGGCCAAAAGTTGATAAGTAGAAGTTCCAGCTAACAAAATCTTGACATCTTTTTCAAACAGGACTATGTTAAATATCGGTCTCATCCCGACATTACTCAAGAGATCCTAAATATAACGATATAGTATGGACATGCATAAGCATTATCATTAGATAGTTTAGACCAAAACACCTAAATAAGAGTATTAAAGAACTATTGTTAGAATACCTTGTGACAACACTTGAACATGGAGTTTTACAGGTATGGCAAAAAAAAATTGTTGCCTTTTTTAGGAGTTGATGTATCCTCATTAGCAAGATCAATTAGTTCATCTCCACTCACCACTTTTTTGTTGCATTTTCTACAGCCTAAATACCACCAACCCTCTTCCTCTTGTATAAGGAGGACAATTGCCACAATTACGGACACTTCGACCTACCATAAACATGATTTTAAGTCAACTAAAAGAACAAAAAACAAAAATAACTTATAATATATTCAAAAAGTGTTTATAGAGATTTATATACTTTTGGAAGTTCAAGAAGTTCGTCGATGTTCCAGTATACTTATCTACAAACTCCTCATGTGCCGATAACTTTGATGCTAGCTGATTGCTCATTATAGGGCCTTGCTAGCAAACTACATAAACAAAATAAAGATCACATATAATAACCATCGATTTGTGTAAACATTGTATAACAGTAACCGATCTAGATAGACATAGGTATACCTTTTTCTAAAAGCCTCAATATCTTCCAAATAGTTGTTCATAATGCTTTCCTTTCCATTATAAATAAATAATTTGGTACCCCAGAAAGCATTTTGCACTTGCATTACACCTATTAAAAATATTCAAAATAACACATCTTAAAGGTGTATGCAATTTAGCTCAATTTCCAAATGGATTAAAATTACCATCCCATTTCTTCATACAACCAAGCTGAATAACAATAATAAGCAGTCCAACATCAGGACATCGTAACAATCTCAACCCGACACGGGTCCTAATGTCACAAAGATGGAGTCATATCGTAATATACTATAAAATAGAGCTGAAGTCTCTTATTAAAACATAAAAGTCACAAAACATCTCGATTCCAAAAGGTTCAAAACATAACAACCAACTGAAATGAAAATGCCCAAAATATCAAATCAAAAGGTAGTTTAAAAAATGCATAGGTCCAAGTAATAAGGGTTCACTAAGGTAGGTCTTCTAAGCTCCTATTCTCACACTTTTTCCCTGTAATCCTCGCTCAGCCTAAATACCTGCATGAAAAGAAAACGCTGCCGAAGCTAACGCCAGAACGATATAAACAATAAAGGATAATAATACCATCAAAAGAAATACGAATCAAATGTGTCGAATTAAAGAAAGGAAACGAGCTCACAGAGAATGTCGATGAAACGGAATACTAAAACGCATATGAATCAATAATCGAATCGAAAGTGCCTAACAAATATATCAAACAACATAGGATCGAGTGCATTGCCCATTCCTAAGCATGACACATGAATAGGCCAAATAATCATATCACAATCATATCACAAATCATATACCTAATTCATAAGTTGTACATGGAGTAGCTAGTCGATAATGTACTAGAATGTGATGGGGTGTAGGAACACACACCTACCAATCACCATATACGATACAGATTTCTAGGATGCATCCATATTTCGCAAAACAAGTGATCACATACATACATAACATATGGGAATGCCGACTAATAACACCGCCTGCATAGTGTCATGCCACCGGTGTTCATCGACATGGCCATGGTACCTCCATGGCTAGGATACATATACATAAGCCGGAAACACAAGAGCAATCATAATCATATCATATCAAATACCGAATCGAGATATATCATATCAACATCGAATCAATCATATCAAACGAAATCATATTGAATATTGAACTGAATCATATTAAACGGTAACCAACTTAATATCAAAAACGAGATAGCAATTTGAATATCGAATCTAATAACAAAAGGATATCAAAGGTAATAATGGATAATCATATCAACAGGTGCCTTACATGAGAAATGACTAATATCCGTATCTTTAGCAAATGAAAATGTAGCACCTAAGAAATAATGTCACGCCTTCTTCAACGAACTACCCACGATTACGGTTCGTGATAATACTTATTAGCTCATTTAAGTCATAACAGATTTATTGCTTATATAAATCGTATTAATATTTTTAGAGTTTTTAAGTGTATTATCATTTTTAGTAATGGACCGAAATAAATACTTTAGGGTAATAATTATAAATAAGCCAAACTTAGGAGTTATAAATGATAAATGGTAAATTTAAAGGTTTAATATGACAATATAGTAAAGTTAGAGGTCAAATATAATAGATTCCAAAGATTAGTGTCAAAAGTAACAACTTGACAAGGTTTAGGGTTTGCATGCGCCAATATCTAAAAATGAGGGTTAAAAGTGAAAAATAACCTTAAATATTCAAATGACATTGAAAATTTTATACGTATAATGAACTTTTAAACATACATAATTCATTTACATAACCATATCCATACTCATGTTCGATGCATTTTCACGATCGGTCGCGGCTCAGACAATTAACATTCACGACCTAGTAAATATACATTATGATTAACCCCTGACTTGACTCCCCCGACACGCTTTCAAAATACAAAAAGACTCAACCGTTATTCCCGCGATTACCCTCGAACTTACCCCCACAAGGCACATTACTATGTTCATTTTATTACTTCGTGTACTAGTTTTAATACGCACGCCAACAACATGCACTCAACACGACTTTCATACACACTCGACTCAATTGCAATACACATTGTGTTTATGGACTATAGGATTATATCATTATCTTTAACTCAGTGGTGTAACGAACATCAAATTTCCCTTGAGAAAAAGAAGTAAATTTCAACTCTCATTCTACTTTATGGTCTCAATTTAATGTCATACACAGAGAACCTAAAATAAGTTGGAGTGTTATTCGCCATTTTCAAAATCATAGGCAATTCATTTTCTAAAAAATTACCTAGCCCTTACTATCACAGTTTCAACTTGCTCGAGACCCCAACTATTCGTTCGACCAACACACGTACAAACCAGCTCTTCATTTCATATATATTGCGACCAGGATTTTCTCTTGTTAATGTGTTAATAGTGATCACATTAGAGCTTGATAACATGGACATAGGACTCGAACCAAACTGTTTCGAATAGAGGGAATGAACAGAAGTCGATGTACATGTTTTTACCATTTAATCACCTATGTAGCATTTAATTTATGGTCTTATTATATTAGCATATGAAACTGATACAAAGACATATAAAGGACAAAACCAAACTGTTTCATTGGCATGATTATATTGCAAGTTAAAATTTTATGTCATCATGTTTATACGTGCTCATGAATCAAGCAGAAAGTGAAGATGGCAAGGATACCTCTAAGTCGATCCAAGTGAATGAAACAAAGAACAAAAGGACCAAGACCAAAACTCTCGTCGGATCAACCCACCCACCACACAAAACTCGTACACCAAACGATCACCAACGCTAGCCAACCCCAACGATCACCAACTGCTACTCGATCTTCGTATTTCTATTTCTTGGAGAGAACAAGGTGAAGGCTGTTTATGTATTTTAGGGTTTGAAAGTGAATGGAAAAAAAATAATGCGTTTGTGATCTTAAAAGGAGAGGAGCGCATCAATTCAATGCATTTCAAATCAATGCCAAGATTTTAGGGGTGACTTCTAATCTCACGCTTCATTCCAAATCACTACTATTTATATTTACTCAATTGTTGCAAACTAATTGATTATAGCGCTATATGAGGCGTGATGGTATATTATCCATAAAAAGAGAATGCATTATTAATGGCAATTGAGATTTGTTCAAATCTTCACAAATTTCATAAAACGTAATTATATGGATTAGGATTTGTGGTAAAGAAAAGCATATAGCATGATTTATATATAAAAAAACATTGTCTTTATTTGTCTATTATAAGGTATAAGTATTTGTATAATGTTTTTACTTATTTATTTATACTTAGGGTATAGTCAAAATATTAGTCAAAATATTTATCAAAATGTAACTTCAAATTTTAGGGTGTTATAATTCTTCCACTCTAAAAGAGAAATTTCTTCTGCGAAATTGAAATAGGAAAGTCAAAACGAATACGTACCGAATCACGAAAAGAAATAAGGAATACTTACTGACATTCTCAGGCCCTTTGGCTAATGACATGGATTTTTTCTAACGGTTACGGAACCATATGAAGAGAATGAGAACCATGGTAAATGATGTATTTAAAAATCAATATTACACATTTTTAAGGGAACAAATTAGCAGATCGGATCTTATCATCAAACGTAACGGATAATAACCACAGATTCCTCATAGGAATGGATGATGCACAAACAAATGATGAAGCGGGAATGTCAACTTATTTAATAAAGAAATTGGAAACTACTGAAAGCATTGTACCAGTATCAAATAAAACCAAAGATAGTACGATCAAACATGAAAAGAAATTTCCGAAACGGTACTTAAAGTGCTAGCTGCCTAATCCCTGGTCATAGCAAACACTCGCCCTTTAGTAGGTGGTTGGCCTTCATTCCCGTTGTCCGCCCTCTTGGGACAGTCCCGAATCTCATGCTCCGTAGATCCACATTTGTAACACGCTCTTGTAACACGGTCTACCAAGGTGAAGCTTTCCACAAGTGACACAAGGTGGAGCTGTAGCTTGATCAGGATACTGCCTCTGATTAGTACCATGGTTGAACTGCTGAGCCTGATCTCTTCCCTCTTGTTCAAACCCTTTCTATCATCTCTTATCATCACCTCGTCGATATCAATTTCGACCCCGGTCGAAGTATTGCCCTATCGTAGTCCCTCTGGTCATATCCATCACGGTTCCTCTTAACACCCTGCTTAGCCCTTTCATGCAAGATCTCGATGTTGCGAGCATCGTTAGCCACCTCTGCTACGTCGCCATAGTCTTTATTCACGATAACGTCTAAATGATCATCTCAAAGTGCCCACTTAAAGGTCCAAGCCTGTTCTTCCTGAGTCCCTGCCTTGGTCCCCAAGAATCCCGCCAAACGAAGAAATCTAGTTGTCTTCATGAAATCAAGATGGACTCCTTCTCACTGATGAATCGAACGAACTCCCTTTCATACTTCCTTCTCGACTTCGAAAGTTTCAGGAAGAAAGTGTCACAAAACTCGGTCCATGTCAAGGTTGTCACAAAAGCATCACCACCCTTAGCAAGCTTATATGCTTTCCACCAACTCGTATGCCTCCTCAAACTTATAACTAGCCAAACGAGCCTTAAACTCGTCATCACACCCGAGAACTTCAAACATCTTTTCAATGTGTGCGATCCAATTCTCCGCCTCAATCGGAGTAGCCGCAGAGCTAAACGGTTAAGGCTTTTGCTTGCTAAACCTCTCCAACCAAGTATGAATGGTCACAGGCGGAGCACCGCCACCAGAACCACCTGAACAACTAGCCATGTTGCGGTGAATCTCTTCATTAAGACGTCGGGTAAGTTCTGGAATGAGTGCTTGAACCTCTTTGGAAACCGCAGCCTGAAAGTCGGCCTCTGCACCACCACCATTACGCGTATTCACCATCTGGACGATTAACAAACAAATCAAAATGACAATATAATTATCGGATCAAATATGGAAGAAAAGGATTATAACGAACGAAGGGAGCAAAGCAGAAGGAAGCCTAATGTCTACCCAAATCCTCACAGGTCATTCCTATGGTTCAACAAGACGGAACCGAAGCTCTGATACCATAATTGTAATACCCCAACCCGACACGGGTCCGAATGTCACAGTATGGAGTCATATCAGAACATACTAATAAAAATACAGCGGAAGTCTCTTATTAAAAACATAAAAAGTCACAAAACATCTGACTCCCAAAAGGTTCAAAACATAACAACCGACTGAAATGAAAATGTGAGCACGAAGAAATAACGTCACGTCTTCTTCAACGAATCTACATGGATTACGGTTCGTATAATACTTATTAGCTCATTTAAGTCATAACAGATTTATTGCTTATATAAATCGTATTAATATTTTTAGAGTTATTAAGTGTATTCTCATTTTTAGTAATGAACCGAAATAAATACTTTAGGGTAATAATTATAAATAAGCCAAACTTAGGAGTTATAAATGATAAATGGTAAATTTAAAGGTTTAATATGACAATATAGTAAAGTTAGAGGTCAAATATAATAGATTCCAAAGATTAGGGTCAAAAGTAACAACTTGACAAGGTTTAGGGTTTGCATGCGCCAATATCTAAAAATGAGGGTTAAAAGTGAAAAATAACCTTAAATATTCAAATGACATTGAAAATTTTATACGTATAATGAACTTTTAAACATACATAATTCATTTACATAACCATATCCATACTCATGTTCGATGCATTTTCACGATCGGTCGCGGCTCAGACAATTAACATTCACGACCTAGTAAATATACATTATGATTAACCCCTGACTCGACTCCCCGACACGCTTTCAAAATACAAAAAGACTCAACCGTTATTCCCGCGATTACCCTCGAACTTACCCCCACAAGGCACATTACTACGTTCATTTTATTACTTCGTGTACTAGTTTTAATACACAAGCCAACAACATGCACTCAACACGACTTTCATACACACTCGACTCAATTGCAATACACATTGTGTTTATGGACTACATGGTTATATCATTATCTTTAACTCAATGGTGTAACGAACATCAAATTTCCCTTGAGAAAAAGAAGTAAATTTCAACTCTCATTCTACTTTATGGTCTCAATTTAATGTCATACACAGAGAACCTAAAATAAGTTGGAGTGTTATTCGCCATTTTCAAAATCATAGGCAATTCATTTTCTAAAATATTACCTAGCCCTTACTATCACAGTTTCAACTTGCTTGAGACCCCAACTATTCGTTCGACCAACACAAAACCAGCTCTTCATTTCATATATATTGCGACCAGGATTTTCTCTTGTTAATGTGTTAATAGTGATCACATTAGAGCTTGATAACAAGGACATAGGACTCGAACCAAACTGTTTCGAATAGAGGGAATGAACAAAAGTCGATGTACATGTTTTTACCATTTAATCACCTATGTAGCATGTAATTTATGGTCTTATTATATTAGCATATGAAACTGATACAAAGACATATAAAGGACAAAACCAAACTGTTTCATTGGCATGATTATATTACAAGTTAAAAATTTATGTTATCATGTTTATACGTGCTCATGAATCAAGCAGAAAGTGAAGATGGCAAGGATACCTCTAAGTCGATCCAAGTGAATGAAACAAAGAACAAAAGGACCAAGACCAAAACTCTCGTCGGATCAACCCACGACCACACAAAACTCGTACACCAAACGATCACCAACGCTAGCCAACCCCAACGATCACCAACTGCTACTCGATCTTCATATTTCTATTTCTTGGAGAGAACAAGGCGAAGGCTGTTTATGTATTTTAGGGTTTGAAAGTGAATGGAAAAAAATAATGCGTTTGTGATCTTAAAAGGAGAGGAGCGCATCAATTCAATGCATTTCAAATCAATGCCAAGATTTTAGGGGTGACTTCTAATCTCACGCTTCATTCCAAATCACTACTATTTATATTTACTCAATTGTTGCAAACTAATTGATTATAGCGCTATATGAGGCGTGATGGTATATTATCCATAAAAAGAGAATGCATTATTAATGGCAATTGAGATTTGTTCAAATCTTCACAAATTTCATAAAACGTAATTATATGGATTAGGATTTGTGGTAAAGAAAACCATGTAGCATGATTTATATAAAAAAAACATTGTCTTTATTTGTCTATTATAAGGTATAAGTATTTGTATAATGATTTTACTTATTTATTTATACTTAGGGTATACTAAAAATATTTATCAAAATGTAACTTCAAATTTTAGGGTGTTATAACACGATTTCAAAAACTCTGTAAATTGTTCGGCAAAGTCACCCCATAGCATAAAGTTAAGTTCTGTGCCCCTAAAAAGGTTATATGAATTTTATTAAAAATGTATCTGAATATATTAGCACAGTTGCAAGTAAATTTAATGAAATAGAGTAAACATCATTTCACTTACTCAAGGTCGATCAGCTTGAGAGGCTTTTATTTCCCGGTTTACCGGTTGCTCCGTAGTTGTCCAATTCTGGTGACTCGATTACTTGGCCAATGACATCTAGTAAAAAAATATATCATGTTAAAGATATATACTAACATAATGCAATTCATCATCCTACACATTGCAAAAGTTTAATTCTTACCAAAATGCTCCAAGGTTTCGTCTGACATTAAAAATCTCTTTGAAAGGCTTGAAGTCAAAGCCGTGCACAGATCCTTTGAAATCAACACACTGACTAATCTGGGTCTTGCTAAGAAAGTTTACTCTCATTGGGTTAGCCCCAATACGATAGTTAGCTTGGATTTGACCCAAATTGTACATCCGCAAGACAACCGCAAGACAACCGCATCACCTTCATTCAATCGTTGCTTAAACATGGGGACCAGAGCCATCCTACCAAATGGTTTCATTTTGGAGCCCTTACATGATTAGAAAATACACGTACTCAGATAACATTAACGAATAATGTGTACAACTGTTTTTATATAAAAAATTATATAAAAGGTGATACATTCTCGTCCATTACGATGAGTTCCATGTTGACTACCTTGGGTTTTTTGTGCATCAGTTGCATCCAAGTCCAAGATGTGACATGCAGAAATTTATTGTGCATCAGTTAGCCACAATACGAATACGTAAGTTAATGTTGTCTCTTACAGTAGTGAGGTCCAAGATGAAACCATTTTTTATTGGTAAGAAGTAAGATGAATATGAATTGAGATGTGATATGCAAAAGTTTAAAGAGTCTTAAAGACACAATTAATGTATTCTATTCATAGAAGTGATTGTAAATTGTCAATCAGAAAAAATTTTACCTAAAATAAGTCAATCAAGAAAACAATCAAAATTTACCTAAAATAAGTCAATCAACAAAACAATCACCATAATCTATTTTTTGAAAATATTTTTTTATAACAAACCGATTTACCTAAAACATTTCACAAATATATTTCAAATCTAACAACCAATTACAATCGAGCTTAAAAAACGACACGAGTCTCAAATATAAAATAAATCTGATTACAGAATAGCCCAAAAAATCGAAATCATTCAAATGAAAACCTAAAAATTTTATTAGTGTACCTTATGTGCAGATGTTTTAGACATCGGTGATGGGTACTTGGGGTTATGATTGTGTGTTCGAGTTGGGGAGGAACAACTCAACTACTATAGAATCTTGATTTTAGGAGGAGATATGGTTTTTTTGTTGATGAAGAATTTTTGGGGAAAATTTAAATTTTGGTCAATGAGTCTGAATTTTCCGTGCCAAATGTGGAAGATATGATTTTTGGTCAATAATTAGTTGTCAATGCAAAGAAACACAAAATTTATATAAGGCAACCAAAATGGCTTCCGCTTACCAAAAAAGCTGGTCAAACGTGACTTTTAAAATTATGGTCTTTGTTTCAAGATGGTACTGTTGTTCCCTATTCACTATCGTATAAAAACAGTTTAAGCACTTAAACAAACAAATAGTGAATCAATGACTGAAATGATATAAGTAAAACACACTGAATAATTTTCAACTTAATATTCTTTATTAGAAATAAATCAAAAAGAATACATTACCCAAGTACTTGCGGAACAGTACTTGGGATTGAAATGACAAAGTGTTATAACTCCTCACGAAGCTCTGGCTAAGTCTGAGCACAACTACAATGGAACCACTGAGCTATCTTAGGGACAGAGTTGTATTTGGAGGAGTGAAAGATGGCTTGTGTGTGTGTGTTTTACAATTCACAAGCTTAAAACTTTCACTCCAACTCTTATGCTATTTATACAAGTATAATTTTTAACACTATCCTAGAGGACAAACTGACAAGGTTACAGAAGACAAAATACTGATGTATTTTGTCTTTGTTACAAAGGCTATATCCGTAAGGGACAAAGCCACTTTCTACTTGTCAAGATCGATGCCGAGCCTTTCAGGGAAAGTTGACTTCTTGAGGATAAGTACTCCGTCTTATTCGCTTTAAGCATAACCGTTTTGTCCTCATTCTTCTTCTCACCTTCAATCTTCTTTAGTTTGTCTTCGTGTAGTAGTTGATGAGGAGTTTCGATTCATAAGTTATTGTCATCACTCATGAATCCACTATCTTCGCTCTTGACTCAGTCTCCACCCTTTAAGTTCCGCTTTGGAGAGACTTCTTCTTGTCTCTTACTGAGTATCCTGAAGATAGCTCACTAAGTGACTATGCGCTCAGTGACTTGTTAACATTTAAGGGATTAAACACTTGGGGTATTTTCTATTCAAATCCTGGTCTTAAGGGGTTTGGGTATTTACTGAACCCAACAGTCTCCCCCTATTTGGATATACAAATAGCCTAAGTGTTTAATCAATGTAAGTGAGCAAATGGCTTCTTCTTACATTGAATGTACTAATGAACATAATAAGGAACACTGAATATTTTACCAAAAGCATACATCATATATTGATCAGATTACATGGTTCCTATTACTAGTACAAAAGATAACATATGATGTTAACCGATATGGATTCCTAGTGCTTCAAGCTTTGGTTTCTTTTTGAGGAGTGCTTCTTTGTCAGGGTGCTCTCTTATCTTGGCATTCGTGTCATTAACCCGATGTTTTCGTGAGTTTGGATTTGAGAGGCCATCGGTAGATAACTTGCCATTGTACCTACCCCTGCAAGATCAATGTCACTCCACCTTTGGAATGCTGGGTTCACATAGACATCAATGAAGTAGAGTCCTCTTTCAGCTCTTCAATAACCGCATAGCTTCACAAACTTTACACCTTTTGGTCGCTCCCTGTTGCCCGTGCCGGTACTTTGATTTCGTGCTCGATTCAACCATCTTTCTTTTACCTTGGGATGATTGAGGTTGAGATCCCCGAGGTGCATTAAGAGTCGGTGAATCCCCAAGTTGTGCCGAGCTTCCTCAGCCTTTCATACCGTTACTTAGGGATTTCATCGCTCCTTGACCACTCGTGATTCTCGCTTTTGATATGATGGGACCAAGCTCATCAAGTTCAGTGATCCCAAAGTCAGTGAACTTCATGGGATTATGAACCTCAAAATGCCTTTTATCATCCCCTCTGTAGACATTCATTGCCAGTGGTTTGGACTTGGGGATGATTTTTACATCTGTGATCTTCTCAGCCTTCTGTTTGTCATTGACCAATTGTAGTGGTCAATTCTTTCATGCCTGATGGCTGAAGTTTTCCTGTTCCTTTCATCCAGCTTCTTCCTCAATTCAGCCATTTAAGCAGCCTGAGCATCCTTGAACTTTTGTCCAGCCTGACCCTTTTGAAGCTTTTTAGGATTAATTCCAATGTTTCAAACTTCTTCAAAGAACAACTTGTACCAAGGTTTTTTTGCTTTTCCTTTCTTCTCGGCTTTCTTTCTCCTGTCTTCCTTTGCAAGGTAGGCACTTAGCTGTTATGGAGTAAGCAGATACCGAGTGTTGCCGATGACATAGGGAATCTTCTCAGGCTCAGGTGTTTTCATGATAGCTTTGCCTTTATCCTGAGCAGATGCAGATGATGCTACCAAAGGAGGTGTTGTTGTGATGATTGGTGGTGGTGTTGCTACTGTCATTGTCATTAATGTTGTTGTCGATTCTGCCGAAGAGATTCTGCCGAAGATTCTGCCGAAGAGATTCTGTCATTGTCATTAATGTTGTTAGGAATTAAGGTAAACTACTGATTCTGCCGAAGAAGAATGGATTCTGCTGAAGTTATACTTCAGCAGAAATGCTAAAGCAGATATTGTGTTGCTGCTGAAAGTGCGTACCACGTAGGAGAGATAAGCTCAAGATAGAGTAAAATTCACCAGTATTAAAGATAGGTTGGCGCCGTATTATGTAGAGCTTAATCAGAATAAACAAAATGATAAACAAAACACAATGATTAGTTGCATGCTTGTCTAGATGCATGCTTAGTCTATGTTTGTATTAGGAGTGTAAATTGTCAACGCTCATTAGGGTTTCTTGCCTATATAAGAAACCATGCTTAGTTTGTAATAGATAAGTTTTGAAAAAGTCTTTCAAGTCTTGTAAAACATCTGAAACATAGAGTTTCGATAATCAAAAGATCCATAGAGGATCAAAGAGTTCTTAGTTATTGTAACTTGTATTTTATTTCCGCTACAAAATACTAGTTGTAGAGATCTTCTATTAGTTTGCTTGTGATTACATAGGCAACACTAACGATCTCAAGTGCTTAAAGATCTATCAAGGTCTTTGTGTTTTCAACAAGTGGTATCGAGCCTCTGAAGTCTCTACGATACTAAGAACATTCATTCACCATGCCTCGATCCGATAACTAAACCAAGTCACCAACACAAACAACACCAACACCACTTCCATGCAAACGCAGTCTCTCAAACAAGAATGGTAAACTTCCTGATTTGAAAAGGGAAGAATATGAACTTTGGGCTATGAAGATGGAAAACTGGATTTCCAATATTGATTGGAATCTATGGGAGGTTGTAAAGAAAGGAAACAGTTTGAAGAAGATGATCCCCGTGGGTGGGAAATTTATCATGGCTCCACCAAAAACTCCGAAGAGGTACTAGCTATGCATAGAGAGCATAAAGTAAAGACCATTCTCGCTTCAAGCCATTCCGTAAGATCATCTGGTGATTTTCATCATATGAATGATGCAAAGGACATATGGATGGCTCTCAAAGCAAGGTTCGGTGGAAATGAAGAATCAAAGAGAATGAGGAAGTCCATGCTGAGACAACAATTTCAGGACTTCAATATCTCTGAAGAAGAAGGCATTCACAAAGGATACCAGTGTTCCATAGGATCTTGAGTCACTGAACCAAATGAATGCAAAACCGATAATGATGATATGCAACTCAAAGTTCCTTCGATCGTTACCTCCATCATGGTTACATGTAAGTATTGCTCTCAAAGCTAAAGGAGGGCTGGATATGCTTACCTTTGATGAGCTATATAACAGACTCAGAACCCTTGAACCCGATGTCAGAACTCCCTACCGTACATCTTCTTCTGGCCATGCAGCTTTTGTTGGGACATCTCACTCAAACATGATGGTACCTCCTCCTAGTTCCAACTATTTTCCATCATCTACTAGTTCCAACTACTTTCCATCATCTTGCTCTCCCACTCCATCACATAACACTCGTCCCACGCCACCATCTTCTCAATCTAAGACTAGTAGTGTGATGGAGGATGTTCTTCATTCATTTGTTTCTGACTATGATACTCACAAGATCTTGCATATGAAGACTTTGATCAGCTTGGACCCACTTGAAATGGAGGAGATGAAACTAAAATGCAGGTGGCATTACCGCTGGACATCAAAAGGTTTGAAGAGAAGTCTGGAAGGAAGTTTGCTTTCAAGGGAAAGGAACCAGCTTGCTTTGATAGGAGAAAAGTCAAGTGTTTCACTTGCCACCAAATGGGGCATTTCTCAAGGGAATGCAAAGACAGAAAAAGTGGAGATGGAGCAAACTACCTCTCTATCGCGTAAATGCAGAAGTTGGAGCTTCAGCAGCTCTCCTCACCATGGATGAACAAGTCAACCGGATCGCACATGAACCCGTGAATGAGGAAGCTCATGATTCGATAAGCTTGGATTGTCGGCAAGGTGTACTTCGGATGAAAGGCATGATCGCTTGCCTTGATGGGACTATCTCGTGTACACAATCAGTATATTTGGTTGTAGTGTAAGATACAATGAACTTAAAGAAGAGTATGATGCTATGAAACCTAAGTTTGATGAATGCTATGTTAAAAATGAAGCTCATAAACTAGCATTAAAAATAAAGAGAAAGACAAAAGGTGTGGTTTCAAAAGAATCAAATAACGTATGAAGAAAAGATAAAGGTGTTACAGTTTGATCTTGAAGTTGCTAATAATTATTTAAAACTGCCTGAGAAAGCTAAGGATGAAGTCAGTACCAAAACCTAGAGCTTAAAGAAAAGGTAGCCGAGGAAATAGCTAGAAATAAACAATGGTTAATTGCAGGTGATAATCTAGCTAGAGAACTATATAAAGATCAATCTGTAACCTCTGGCTTAGGATTAGGGTTTCAAAAATATGTAGGAGTAGAAGCTAGGTATGATGGTCGAAATCCACACCACAGGGTTAGCTAACTTTGTAAAAGAGGGCAATATGCATGCTGTCCCTGGACCTATTAGAGGTGAATTCATGCCCACGACACTGCCCATCACCGTTGACTTTGATGGATCACATCATCTATATGGCAAAAGTCAAAAGACTTGCCGCACTCGATACCTCATCTAACGACTTTGTCTCTTGTTCGACAAAGGACAATTCATCGGATCAAGGGTCTACTTCCTATGAAAGCCGTGATTCAAATGAGAAGTCCGACATTTCCAAGCTCCCACCTCGCACCCCACTACTTACAAGCCTTCTAAGGAAGCTGTGAGGAATCATCTTCCAAGACAGCTTTCTTCAAGACTTGTCTTTAAATCTTTGAATAATCACCTGCTAAAACAATTCCTTGAATATTTCTAATTTAAGTACTTCTTCATGTAATCAAACATCTCCCTATTTGAATAAATCTTCCAAGAAGAAGACATGTTTTGTATGTGGAAGTAAATTTCATTTGATTAAGGATTGTGATTTTTATGAGCAAAGATTGGGTGCATGTGCTACTCACCGTAAACCCAAATCTAAATGGACCAATGTTGCTAATATTCCACCTTATGTCCCACAAGCAGCCTAATGACTCTCAATGGAGAAAATCAGTCACCGGACCTTATGTGCAACCAACTAGCCCATACTTTAAACATGGTTATTGGCCTACATATGTTGACTCTATGTATGCCGGGATGGGATATGGGAGCACTGGTGAAGCCCTCAAAGGTTGTTCTTGGACCAACAAGGGACCCAATTATCAATGGAGGACCAAGAACAATGGTGGATCCTCTAAATACTCTTGTCCTAAACCTGTGATCCATAAGGTTCAAGTCAGAATGACTTGAACCTCCTCCTTATGCTAACAGTTTGTATATATTTTGTTGTTGTTTGTAGGATCATCCCCTTAAGCATAAGAATATTGGTATTGTTGATAGTGGTTGTTCCGAAGCATGTCCGGGAACAGGATATGATGCACAACTTTGTCCCTATTGAAGGAGGAGGCAATGTAACTTTTGGAGGAAGTGATGGTAGTATCACAGGGAAAGGCACCATAAAGACACCTCATCTAGATTTTGAAAATGTGTACTATGTTAAGGAACTTCAAGATTTCAACTTGTTCTCTGTTTCACAAATCTGTGACACTAAGAACAAAGTCCTCTTCACAGAGAATGAATGTCTTGTGCTGTCTAAAGACTTCAAACTCCCTGAAGAAACTTCAATTCTACTGAAAGTTCCTCGCACTCACAACTTATACACATTCAACCTTAATGAAGTTCAACCCGGTGGTGACCTCACATGTTTGGTGGCTAAAGCATCACTTGATGAATCTACTAAATGGCATAGGAGGATGGCGCATGTGAATTTCAAGACCATTAACAAACTCTCTAAAATGAGTCTTGTTCAAGGTCTTCCCACCAAAGTTTTTACCAATGATCATAATTGTGTCGCTTGCAATAAAGGCAAACAACACAGAGCCTCTTACCAAGCTATCAATGCTATGAGCATCATCATCGAACCTCTTCGTTGCTTCACATGGATCTGTTTGGTCCATCTCAAGTCGAAGCATTGATCATAAGTACTTCTGTTTGGTGATCACTGATGGCTATAGCAGATTTTGTTGGGTTTTCTTTCTCAGAACCAAAGATGAAACATCTCAAGTGTCGATCAATTCATCACACTTGTTGAAAATCAGCTGAACAAAAAGGTCAAAGGTATTCGGTGTGATAATGGGACGAGTTTAAAAATACCGTTCTTATAAAACTCTGTGGGTCAAAAGGCATAAAGAGGGACTATAGTAATCCAATAACCCCACAACAAAATGGGGTCATGAAAGAAAGAATAGGACCTTAATAGAGGCCGCAAGATCCATGCTTGCAGACTCTAAACCCACTATGTTCTGAATCAAGCCGTTGGCACTGCTTGCTATGTGCTAAACAGGGTGTCCATTACGAGACCACAACTCAAAACCCCATATGAACTTCTCTTTGGGAAAGTTCCTGTCATTCACTACCTAAAACCTTTTGGTTGTCAAGTGACCATTCTGAACACAAGTGATCCATTGGGAAAGTTTGATGAGAAGGCTGATGATGGTTATATTGTGGGCTATTCACCTCATAGTAAGGCATACAGGGTGTACAACTTGCAAGCCAAGAAAATAGAAGAGACGTTGAACCGAGATTTTGGAAGATAAGCCAAATGTTCAAGGACAAGGTCATTCATGGTCCTTTGATCTTGACTACTTAATCGATATCCGGGTTACCACATATCCGGCTAACCAAAATGCGTGTCCTCAAGTGTCTCCAACTAACAATGCAAGTCCCCTAGATGATGGCTCTGAAAATGAGTTTGAAGATGATGAGCAACCAATACTTGTACCTTCTTTCTCCCCTAACAATATTACAGGTACCACCTTCAAGGATACTGCTGATTCGAGTGATGAAGATGACTCTCATTATGCTGAGGACCTTGCTAGGCTCCAGACTCAAGAATTTGCAGCTAAGCTTGAAGCAGAGAAACTGAATGGAGAGGTTAATAATGAAGGAGTCGAGAAACCATGTTTCTCTGAAGTTGATTCTCACACCTACCTTCCCAAATCTGCAAGGCTATGTTCCTTCTCAAGTATCTTCCGACTTTGGTGAACCCTATACACGCTTTCCAAAACCTTCAGACCTTGGAAATCATCAACCCAAAGCCGGCATTTTCACCTCACCCTCTTATGATGCTGAATTTGAACCAACCATCACTAATCTTGATTCATCCATTGAAGTCAACCCCACTACTACTCAGCGGATCAACATAGCTCATCCTTAATACAACATTATAGGTGATCTTCTGGCACCTGTTAGAACTAGAAGGGCTATCACCGGTCCTCGCTTTGGACAGATTGCTTTTCTCTCTTATGTCTCCAACCAAAGAAAGAGACAATCACACGACCTCAAGCATTGTCTGCTTGCTTGCTTTCTCTCTCAAAGTGGAACCAACTAGTGTTTCTCAAGCTCTCAATGATCCAAGCTGGATCGAAGCAATGCAAGAAGAAATGCAACAATTTCACAATCAGCAGGTTTGGATTTTGGTTCCACTCCCGGATGGCAAATATGCCATTGGGACAAAATGGGTTTTGAAGAATAAGAGAGATGCTAGGGGTATTGTGATCAAAAACAAAGCAAGGTTGGTTGCTCAAGGCTTCAGACAAGAGGAAGGGATTGATTATGATGAAGTGTTTGCACTCTTGCCCGAGTTGAAGCAATTCGCATTTTCTTGGCATATGCTTCATACATAGGTTTCATGGTGTATCAAATGGATGTCAAGGGTGCTTTTCTGTATGGTGAGATTGAAGAGGAGGTCTATGTCACTCAACCCAAGGGATTTGAAGACCCGGATCACCCAAATCATGTCTACAAGGTGGTTAAAGCTCTTTATGGCTTACATCAGGCACCTAGAGCTTGGTATGCTCGACTTTTATCATTTCACGCAAGCATGGCTATAGAAGAGGTGCTATTGATAAAACTCTCCTCAAGAAGAATTACTCGCACATCATTTTGGTGCAAGTGTATGTGGACGACATAATTTTTGGTTCCACAAACGAAGCTTGGTGCAGGGAATTCGAGGAACTTATGAAGGGTGAATTTCAAATGAGTGCTATGGGAGAGCTTACATTCTTTTGGGTCTCCGTGTTCAAAGAACCGGATGGCATCTTTATCACCAAGATAAATATGTGAGAGACATTTTGAAGAAGTTTGGTATGGAAGGTGTTAGGACTGCCACAACACCTTATGAAGCTCCAAAGACTAAAGCAAATAATGAACCAGATCTACCGTGAATGTTCATCTGTACAGTCCATGATTGGTTCATTGATGTATTTGACAGACTTCAAGACCCGATATTACTTTTGCCGTGAGTGTTTGTTCTCGACATCAAGTCACTCCACTTGCTTCCCATTCAATCATCAAGAAGATCTTTAAATACCTCAAAGGCCAACCTCTTTTAGGCCTTTGGTACCCAAAAGAATCTCCTTTCAAGTTGGAAGCATATAGTGACAGTGATTATGCCGGTGCAAATCCGATAGAAGATCCACAACTGAAGGCTGCCAATTTCTTGGCAAGAGGTTGATTTCTTGGCAATGCAAGAAACAAACCATCGTGGCCACCTCAACTACTGAAGCGAGTACGCTGTTGCGCAAATTGCTGGACAAGTCCTTTGGATTCAGAACCAATTGCTGGACTATGGGTACAACTTTATGAACACTACCATTCATATAGATAATCAAAGTACCATCTGCATAGTCAAAAATCCAGTTTTTCACAGTCGAACGAAACACATTGAAATCAGGCACCACTTTATAAGAGATGCTTATGAAAAACATTTGATAAAAGTGGCTAAAATCCATACTGATGATAATGTGGCAGACTTGTTAACAAAAGCGTTTGATGGACCAAGGTTTCAACACCTCGTGGTCAATATTGGAATGTTAAACCCTTGACGGCATAGTTTGAGGGGAGGCATAGGCCTCAGGGGAGGATTTTGTGCAAACTCTGCATTATTTTTGTATATTAGTTTGTATTCTAACTCTAACTACTAATTTTTCTTATATTAGTTTGTATTCTAACTCTAACTACTAATTTTTCTCTAGTTTGTTTGTTTTTGTTGTTATGTCTGTTTGCGCTGCACTACATTTTGTCCTCTTATCCGGATTGCAGTGTATATATCCAATGATCAAGATCAAAGTCATCAAGTGTGGTTCATTAGTAAATGGTCAGATAGCTGAAAGGGTGTTACTTGTTTCTTCGATATCAAATATCAAGCATACAATTTGATTCCACTGGTTATTATAATCAAGAAAAGAAATTGAAGTCAAATTGTTCATTCATTCATTCAAGAAAGCGTTTACCACTGACTTACATAAAGTCAATCTACTACTATGCATCTACAAGATACGAGCTGTACACTTAAGCTAAGCCTAAACTAGTGTATATCCTCATTCAAATCTAAGTGAATGTTGGATATGCATTAGATCTTTGCTTTGCTTTCGTGGTCTTGTGTATCCACCCATTCCACTTAAATGGCTGGTTGGATATGCATGACCAACTCGATGAAGATGCTAAGGACCAAAACGGGAGGATGGATTGATGCAAACGATTGATGATGACGACGACCACGCAGGATGACGTAGAGAACTAACGTGTCCTGTGTGCTTCATCTACTCATTTCAACCAAAATGCAATCGATCCACCCTCCTTAAGCCCTTCTGCTATACGATGTGTGTTCATGCACCAAAAGATGGCGCAGTGAGACCAAGAACCACCTCTCTATCTTTGGGAGTGGCGGATTCCTGCACGAGGTCTTTGTGGAGACCAAGGTCTTTGGAGGTTGGGAGTAAGACGCTCCCTCCTTATAGGAGTCATCGAATCATCAGATTCACTTGGATTCACTACACTGTCATCTTCTAAAGAAGGGAGAAAGGGCGATTTATTTGGTCGTAGATAGGGTTGAGGGAAGTAATGGAACCATGGGTTTGATTCACCACTTGATGATGATGAAGAGGTTGATGAAGATGAGGAAGTGAGATCTATGATCTCATGTTTGGTATTCATGGTGCAATTCTGTTAATTGGGTTTATTTTGCATCTAGGGTTTATGGTAATTATTTGGGGATCTTGATGAAGAGATGAGGTACATTGGGATCATTTTATAGACGGATTCGAGGTTCAATGAGTTTAATGCAAGTGGGTGGCACAATAATTCTAGAAACTTACCGAAGATTCTCTAATCTTTGATGCATTCTGCTGAAGTTATAAATTCAGCAGATTGATCATATGTTTCTTGAAGTGTTATTTTGGGTTGGGACAAAGATGCAATACACGTCCAAGAAAGGTCAACCAAACGGCCCATTTTTCTTTGACTATAATTTGGGCAAAAACACTTCATCCACCATTACTCGCTTGAGAACAAACCAATTCCCTCTCATTCCACTTTCACAAACACTCACCATTTCAAGAATCATAATCCTAAACACTCATATTCCTCATGGCTCTTGAATTCAAACATGATCACAACAAAGTCGCATTTGGAAACGGCAGGGATATGAACTGTACGAACCTATGGTGGAATTCCTGAAAAGGTCAAAGATTTGTTATGCTCTATCTCATTCTCCAAATGAGATATATGAGTCACTGATCACTCAATTTTGGGAAACTGCTGAGAAGAGGAGCGAGACAGAGATTAGGGCGTGATTGATGAAATAGAGTACATTGTGACCGAGGAGCTGATCAGGAGGAAGCTTCACCGGAAGATGCCAAGGAGCATTTCACTCGAATCGTGAAGATGTGCTTAATGGGTTAAGGGCTATTGGGTATCGAGGAACAAGAACAGATATGTGGCTAAAGAAGGAACTCTGCCCAAAATGGAGGTTCCTGGTTCACACACTGCTCCAATGCATGAGCAACAAGACTGGAGGATGGGACCGCTTCTCTACTCGATCGGGCTATGGTATTGTGTGTCTTTCCCAAGGGGTAACTTTCAATTTTTCTAAGTATATTTTGAAAACATGGTTGAAAATATTCAAAAGACAAAGGGAAAGTTTTTAATGTACCCAAGGTTTCTTCAAATGATATTAGACACAAATACCCAAGCCCAATCTTTCTATCCCATAAGTACTTTAACTGCTAAATTGTTTGCTACAATGAGAACCCACTTTCAAGGGGAACATCATCCCTTGCTAGCAGCCATGTTGCCCCAAGGTAATGAGGTCAGCTGATGAGAGAATGTGGCTCATAATCCTCCTTCCTCACCTGTTGCTACTGATGGTAATCCATTGGTTCACTTTGGTGAGGGCCCATCTTCAACTATTGAAGCAACTCATGTTGCTCCGCACCAACCACCATGTCCCAGTCCTCCACCCACTCTAGCTACTCATGATGAGTCAGATCTCAATAGACCACCCACACCAAGTCCCGTGAGGAATCCTCTCGATGAAGATCTTCCTCACATTGAGCATGACCAGGTTACTTCCGAAAGGTCCAATGAGGCTCCCCTTACCACAGCAATCTGGCGGTGGAGCCGAGGACCCCATTACACTCTCATCATGTATGCTCTTGTCACAGTATGCAGCAGAGGTTAATAGTCTGGAAAAGGAGCTTGCAGAGACCAAGTCTTCTCTTGGGGTTAAGATTGAAGAATGTGAAATCGTGTCAAGGTCTTAGAGCACAAACTAAAAGGGGCCTCCAAAAGGAAACTTGTGGTTTCCTCCGATGAAGAACAAGAAGATCCTCATTTTGAGTCTCTGGACATGTTGGCTGATGTTTCTCTCAATGATCCTTTATCATTAGCCGCCACTTCCTCAAAGAAGAAGGAGCCTGTCCTTTACAAAAGAAGGAAGAGATCTTATTCTCATAAGGTTTCTTCTGAAGCTTCAAAGGAACCTGGGTTGATAAGGATGCATCTGCTGATGTACTTATGGAGGATGTATCTTCGATCCTAATCAATCGCATCGTTCAAGAACCAACAGACCTTTCCCCTCAGACTGTCTCGACATTGCTACTATGACCACTCCAGCTTGATGATCAAGATCAACATGTTGACCTAGGTACTACTACAGAGGTACTGCCATTGATTTAATCAAGAAGAATGTGCCAAGAAGCCCGATGATAAAGGGAAAAATGTCATCAGAAGATGAGCTTGGTCCCGACTCGGTGAGTGAGGTGGAAATACTGGGTCAAGCAAGTAGATTGGCTGAGTTTGAGAAGTCAAAGGAAAGTGTAGCATTGGCTAAAAAGCTTGAAACAGAGGAATTTTCATCTTTAACTCCTGAGAGAAGAAAAGAACTCGATGAACTGAGGATTCGGATGTCTGTGAACACTGGGATATTCTAACTCAAAGAAGTCACTTCAAGACCTTCTCTAGCTCAAAGCATACTAGGTGGTGATTTCCTTAGTGACAACTATGTGGAGCGAATGATGGCTCAGGGAAGACAAAGGAGGCAAGAAGCAATTGCACAAAAGAGGGCCATCCAAGCTCAGAAGGCCAAAGACAAACCCCCTACTAAAGATGAAATGAGAAGGGTGGTGAAGAACCAATGCTCAATGTACAACTCTGGGTTAACAATGAAACAAGTCAAGGCTTTCCCCGATCATGTCCTGTACGCAAATATAATCAAATCATGAAGGAATGATTATCATCCTCCTCCTTCTACCAACTTAAAAGGAATTCAGAGAATGAAGATGCTCCGTAGCCAAAGACTCAAGGCTGATGATGCTCCAACCAAGGAATCCTCTTCGACATTCCTCCGCCAAGCAACTTCGAAGTTGCTTCCTCTACAATTAAGGGTCAATCACAACCATCTTCCATTTCTCCCAAGCACCAAGCATCAACTCCATCCCCTCGGGCACCTGTTGTCACACCGGAAGATTCAAGTAAAGGAAGCTGACCTCCAGACACTAAAACGGAGAGGGCTATAAAGATATTCCACAGTGATGAATGCACTTCGTGCTCCAACCATGTCTCAATCTACCGGTTCAAGTCCTACCACAAATGCACAAGATGAAAATGCTCCATCTAGGGAAATCTATCACCGGAGAAGGAAGAAGAGAATGGCCAAAAGATCTTCTATGGATCTTGAAGCTGATGAATCAACTTTCATTATAGAAGGTCTGCTTGATTTTCCGATGGAAATTCGTGATGAGGTGTTAAAGTGGAAATTAAAGGATGATGAGATGAATGTTCTTCTTCGAAGGGACTCCACTTCAATAGAATTCACCTTTTTAAAGGAAATTCTACACTTGGTAGACAGGCGCACTTACTTTCTCTGCTCACTCAAGTCAACACCTATTATCGCAACAAGGAACCACTAGGTTCGGGATGTTCTTACCGGGAGATCTTCAAGTTCTGTTAAACTTCCACATTCCCAATAGCAAAGCATCTTCAATTTGGGAAAACTCACATCGGTGGAAGCTTACCTCCTGGAGATTCTATCCTCTTCCTCGTGTGCATGTGCTTGAGACTAAGGGTGGAATCACCGTCTGCATGTTTTCTCGAAAGAAAGTATCCCCTGCCCCAAAGACTTATGGAAAAGATGCTGAGTCAAAAGTTGGAAATTCCTCCGATCCCGTGGGAAATGAAAGACGACCGCTTTAACACGGTGGGATTGATCAAAACTCAACTCCAACAACGCAATAGGCCTATTCCTCATCCATATCGGACACACGGTACTCTCTACATCGCTTTGTTTTGTTCATTTAGTCTGCTTTATTTATGTTGTTTGTCTATTTTTTTAAGTAAAAGTCTTTCATAAAAAGAAAACTCACAAAAACATCATTTAAAAAAAAAAAAAAAAGCTTTTGTTTGGTGTCCGATTCAGATGGTCTTTAACTCACCGGATGTACCTTGTGTATGTCAAAGAGTTGGCTAGTCCAAAGGGTACAGCTTTGGTAAAGACACATCAAATCATGTTGATGGCGTAATGGTTTGCTCAAAATCATAGGGTATGCAACCACCCATGCTTAATCGCTGAGGGTTGTATGGTCATCAATTCACCATGGTCTATTCCTTTTGGAATCCAAGAATTGGCTAGCCCACATGTATATGGCATGTGGTAAAGGCAACTGACTCCATATTTGGTGCTCAATTCACCAATACTAAGAATTGACTAGTCCCGAGCAAACGGCTCCGTGTAAAGACACATCAAATCCGCTTATATGGTTCTTTGGTTTGCCAATAAATCAGATGGTTATCAATGTACCATAGTTTTCGAACCTAAACATGTGGCTACTCCAGTAGTAATGGCTATTGGTAAAGAGACATCAAACCCATTAATTTCAATGATTCACCTCTCACAGGAGTTAACACACCTGGAAGTGATGAGAATAGTATGAAACTTATATGTTTTGATGTACATGGTGTCATATGTTGCCGCAAAGATCGACGTATCACAGTTCGGTCATCATAGAGATGTTCCTCTCTTTTCTTTGTTGTCGATGCTTGAACACAATCCTCAACAAGTTTACGATCTATCACGGAACTGGAACTTAACCTTGTCAAATTACAGTTTAGGGGAGGATTGTTGGGAATTAAGGTAAACTACTGATTCTGCCGAAGAAGAATGGATTCTGCCGAAGTTATACTTCAGCTGAAATGCTAAAGCGATATTGTGTTGCTCTGAAAGTCGCACTAACGTAGGAGAGATAAGCTCAAGATAGATTAAAAGTCGCGTATTAAAGATAGGTTGGCCGTTATATGTAGAGCTTAATCAGAATAAACAAAATGATAAACAAAACACAATGATTAGTTGCATGCTTGTCTAGATGCATGCTTAGTCTATGTTTGTATTAGGAGTGTAAATTGTCAACGCTCATTAGGGTTTCTTGCCTATATAAGAAACCATGCTTAGTTTGTAATAGATAAGTTTTGAAAAAGTCTTTCAAGTCTTGTAAAACATCTGAAACATAGAGTTTCGATAATCAAAAGATCCATAGAGGATCAAAGAGTTCTTAGTTATTGTAACTTGTATTTTATTTCCGCTACAAAATACTAGTTGTAGAGATCTTCTATTAGTTTGCTTGTGATTACATAGGCAACACTAACGATCTCCGAGTGCTTAAAGATCTATCAAGGTCTTTGTGTTTTCAACAGCTACCAAAGGAGGTGTTGTTGTGATGATTGGTGGTGGTGTTGCTACTGTCATTGTCATTAATGTTGTTGTTGATGGTGGGACTGATGAGATGGGTGTTGCTGAAACTGGTTGAGCTGGCTCCCCCTCAGTGTGAGAGGGAGTCTCTTCAGTGTGAGAGGTGAGATGTCATCCATCATGTGGTCCATCTTCATCTTCCTCTTTTGGAAAAGCAGCAACCATTCTTTTAAAGGTGTCATCACAATATTCTTACTCTTATGGTAAAGTCTTGTACTTTGTCTTGACTTCTTCTTTTAGAAGTTCCCACCCATATTTTTCAGTTTGTATGTAGAGATAGTGTCTTCAGGATCACTGAGACATTTGTCAAATCTCAGTGTCACTGGTGTTTGTGGCTCATATATTTTACTCACTGACACCGTATCAGTAAGTAAAGAGCACAAAACAACACTCACTGATTTCTTTATCAGTGAGTCACTCACTATTTATTTAGTGAGTTAGGCTATTTTATTTTCAAATCTTGTTCAGGGTGATTGGGTCAATTTTTGGACCCAACAGTCTCCCCCTATTTGAATATACAAATAGCCTAGAAAATCAGGTAGGTTTTGGTTATCAGGTTGTGGTGTTTGGTTTTTCAGGTACTGGACTCCCTTTTTGTCACTTTGGGTTTGGTTTTAGATTGTGGTTTCTGGTTGAGGTTTGGGTTTGGTTTTTAGTCTTTGGTAATGGGAGCTTAGTGACCAAGGTTGATGGACCTGACCATTGAACATTCAGAGTGTTGTTCTCAGCCCGAAAGACACACCTTCAGGTTCAGGGAGTCGGGTTTCAGGGACTCGGTTTACATAGTCACACTTTTAGGGACTCGGTTATTACTCTTCAGGGAGTTCTCATATTCAAGCTCCTATTCAAGCTAAGCCTGAAAATCACTTACACACTCCCTGATGTTGCACCACCGCATTCGTGTTCTTCTTAGAACACTGATATACCCAATCAGTCCTTTAACAACTATACTTTCAACACTCCTTTACAAAACACCCTCTGATAGACACATTCAAATTCAGTTTCCATGTGTTCACGGAGTTGTGTTCTGGTACTTCACCAAAATTAAGTACTTTGAGTATTCAGGTTCAGGGTCTGGTTTTGGTTTCAGGGTCACAGGGGTTCAGTGCTCAGGTTAACAGCCTGAGGTTTTCTGACTAGGGTTCAGTGAGTGAAGGTTCAAACCTTGTTTTGGATCTGTGGGTTCAGGATTATGGGTTCAGGTTCAGTGACTAGAGAGTTCAGTGACTGAGGGTCTTTGAGATTCAGGGATTCAGTGACTCCATGTTCAATGGCTATAAACCCCTTGATTCTTTTCTTTTTTGACTCTTGAAACAATCTCCCTGATGCTTGTTTGTCTTCAGAATACGGTCTAGTTATCAAAGACCCTCGGTTTACCAAGGACTTGAACAACACTCAGTCACAATGGTTTCAATGACCGAATATTCAGGTACTCCCTCGATTTCAGTGAGTGGGTTTACTCACTAAGTTTCAGGTTGTAAGGTTCAGGGAACCAATTTTTCGGGTTATGTGTGGTATGAGGGAGTTTCAGTTTCAGAGTCTGGTTATCAAAGATCCTCGGGTTCATGGTCTTCAATTTTAAGAGACTCACAGGTTCACGGACTCCACTATCAGGGATTTCACTAATCCTCTAAACTTTAACCCACTTCCTAATTTTGCAACAAACACTATCGCACACTAAAGCTAGGTTTCCACACTACCTGATTAGCTTCGAGTGAGATGTTTTTGTGAGTTGATTTTGGTGTTGTGTTTTGATTGTGTTGAGTGAATGAGTTAAGGTTCAGGTGTTGAGTGGTGTTGATGATTGAGGTCATCATGTTGATGATTAAGGTCACTAGTAAAGATGCTTATTCTCCCCCTCAAAACTGCTATATAAAAAGCAGTTTTGAATCAAGCATATATCTTAATCAAATGGAACCGGAACCAACACCACCAAGCTATCGAAGCTAAAAAAACTTTCCCTAATTAACTCATACCCTGAGCTTCATCAGGGCATCGATTTAAGCTCAGTTTTAGCCTGAAGACTAGCATACATCAAGACATAACGACTCAGGTTCAACCCAATTTCCACACAACCTTCAGTCCCCATCCAGTTTTTTTTTTACTAAATCCTGATGTAGTTTCATTTCATTATTTAGGGATGTTAATAAGTTTTCACAAATAAACCCAATAATGATTCCAGGTTTTGCACATCTTCAGTTTAACCCGAAAACTCTTGTTATACTCCCTGATACTCTCCGCATTCCCTGATGATTCAACACGCCCTGACACAATTTTCTTGCCCAAGACTCCCTCAAATCAGTGTCTATTTCAGGCTTATCATGAAAACCATATTAAAAGCTTCCTGATGTTGCAAAAAACTTACCCCGAAAACCTCATTAACCCACCCTGAGTTAACTGATTACCCCTTATATCCTCTTAACACATCATCCCCATTCCATCCTTATCATTCATGACTCACAAGCTCACTTAGCTATTGCACACGCTATTATCAACACCCCCTGCACGCTTGTTGAATGCATCTTTTCTCTTGACTGCTAACCGATGATACTCAGTGACTATCATGATTTTTGGACTAGTACCAGCTATCAAAACATTTAACAAGCTCATTCAGGGTAATCGAAACCCTTTTAATTAATTGATTTCTTAACAGCCATAATACAAACACAACAATAAGACCAACAACCCGGTATTCATCTGAAACTGACAATTTATTAATATCAGAACAAACAAATTCGTTTAAAAGTTGTAAACAAAAAATCCCTTGACTGATGTTATCCCAACTCTATTTCCTTTGGCTTCTTTACCGGCGCTATTACCGGAATAAACAGCTGCTGGATTTGATGGTTTTAATGATTGATGTGTTTGAGTGATTATCTTGGTTTTTTTGTGTGTAGATAGAGTGAAATTTTTGATGTGGATTTGTGACATCCCCTTTTTTTTGTTGGTTAAATCAGGGAATGAAGAGGTTCGTTTGTGGGTTTTTGTTTGTGCGTGTTTTTTATAGATTGAGAGTGATGGTGTTGGGTGATATGTATTGACCGGATCTGGGTTTTTCATGTGTTTGTGTTTTTGTGTGTTGGGGATAAGATTTTGTGGTGTGTGGGTGAGTGATACGATGATAAGGTTTTTGTTTGGAGGGTAAAGTATTGACTGATTATTTCAATCAGTGGCAACTTTTTGGGTATGTTTTTGTCAAATAGTCAATATCAGTGAGTCTTTCTCTCCCTCAAAAATTGCTATTACAGTAGCAGTTTTTGAAGGTATGCACTTGATTTTTTTGACTATTAAGAATGTTATCAGCAGCCATGAACGGATCTGGATTATGAGAATAATCTACCCGCTCTGATACCACTTGTTGTTCCCTATTCACTATCGTATAAAAACAGTTTAAGCACTTAAACAAACAAATAGTGAATCAATGACTGAAATGATATAAGTAAAACACACTGAATAATTTTCAACTTAATATTCTTTATTAGAAATAAATCAAAAAGAATACATTACCCAAGTACTTGCGGAACAGTACTTGGGATTGAAATGACAAAGTGTTATAACTCCTCACGAAGCTCAGGCTAAGTCTGAGCACAACTACAATGGAACCACTGAGCTATCTCAGGGACAGAGTTGTATTTGGAGGTGTGAAAGATGGCTTGTGTGTGTGTGTGTGTTTTACAATTCACAAGCTTAAAACTTTCACTCCAACTCTTATGCTATTTATACAAGTATGATTTTTAACACTATCCTAGAGGGCAACCGACAAGTTAAGACAAAATATCGATGTATTTTGTCTCTATTACAAAGGCTATATCTGGTAAGGGACAAAGCCAATTTCTACTTGTCAGCACTGATCTTTGAGCCATTCAGGGAAAGTTGAATTCTTGAGGATAAGTACTCCATCTTATTCGCTTTAAGCATAACCTTTTTGTCCCGCCCATTCTTCAGTCTTCTAAGCCTTCAGTCTTCTTTAGTTTGTCTTCAGTGTTAGTAGTTGATGAGGAGTTTCGGGATTCAGTAAGTTATTGTCATCACTCACTGAATCCACTATCTTCTTCTTGACTCAGTCTTCACCCCTTAAGTTCCTATTCTTGAAAGTGGAGAGACTTCTTCTTTGTCTCTTACTGAGTATCCCGAAGATAGCTCACTGAGTGACTATGCGCTCAGTGACTTGTTAACCTTTAAAGGATTAAACACTTATGGTATTTTCTATTCAAATCATGGTCTTAAGGGGTTTGGGTATTTACTGAACCCAACAGGTACACGTGGCAAGCTCTAGTTAAGTGATATTTTAGGAATAAATTAATTAGATAGTTAATAAAATAGTGTGTTTTATTAGTATAGATAGATTTTGTGTGGATTTAGACTCTACATATCTTACATGATCTTGGTTAGATTTGGTTGACTTTGGTAAGATTTTGGTAATCTTGCTGTCAGACCTGGCGACACCAAAAGTTTACACCAAGGAACCAATTATTTGGTTTCGTGGTCTGTCGTGACTGCAGAATGTTTTGGCTATAAATAGCAAGCCAAAACAAGTTGTTTTATCATCCCTTTCTAGCATAATCACATACATTCCTTCTCTCTAACATTTCTAACTCAGTTTCATATCATTATAGTGATTCTCTTTTGTAGCAAAGAAGATCAAGGCATATTCAAGCTTCAACAAATAGTTGGAAGTTTTGTTTGTTTTGTTATTATATGATCTAGTCTTGTTCATACATCATTGTTGTACCAAACCATCATAAACTTGTGAGTGTGAGTGGTTAGTATTTTAGTCCTTGAAATACATTATGTGTGGGAGTGGTTGTACCCTTGCAAAAGAACTCGACATCTAGCTTAGTTTCGGAAATAGTGTGTAAGCGAAGTGTAAAGGTTTCTCCGTCGGTGAAAGGAGCTTGTTGACTAGTGAAGTTAAACTCTCGAGTTGGAGACTCGGGGAGTGGATTAGGGCAAGGAAAAAGAGTCCTTGTAGACCGAACCACTATAAACAACTTGTCGTGGTTTGATTGTTTCTATCCTTATTTACTCTTTATATATTGCTTGCATATTGTTTGATATCTTTGATCAATATCAATTGATCATTACAATAAGTTTCAAAACAAAGATTTTAATCGGTAAACTATTCAACCCCCCTTTAGTTTTCCACAACTGATACCAGAGCCTCGTTGCTCAAGAATTTTTAAAATATATTGTATTTTATAAACTTGAAACAATCCATGGATTCCGAAAACTTTAAAGAAGGGAAATCTATGTAAAGACCACCACTCTTTGAAACCAATGGATTTATCTATTGGAAAAACCGTTTTGAAACATATGTAAAGTCAAAAGATATAGATCTTTGGTTTGTTATCATTAAAGGAGATATTAGTCCTACAACAAAAGATATTTTTAGTGATGATCAAAATAAACTAATAGCTAAAAATAATGAAGCTAAAATGATGCTTTATAATGCTTTACCTAGAAAAGAATATGAAAGAATTTTTATGTGTGAAACCGCAAAAGAGATTTGGGAATCTTTGATTATTACACATCAAGGAAATTCACAAGTCAAGGATAACAAAATTGATCTTCTTGTTCAACAATATGAACAATTTGTTATCCCCGAAGATGAAACCATTGATTGTGGATTTGCTCGCTTTAATACTATTATTACTTCTTTTTCAGCACTTGATGAAACTTTTCGTAGTAAGAACTTTGTTAGGAAATTTCTTAGAGCACTCCATCCGAAGTGGAGAGAAAAAGTAACGGCTATTAAGGAATCAAAAGATCTCTCAATAGTGTCACTTGACGAGCTAATTGGAAACCTCAAAGTACACGAAATGGTGATGGAGAAAGATTCGGAGATCATCAAAGAAAAAAGAGAGAAAGTCAAATCCGTTGCTCTAAAGGCAAGAACGGAATCTAGTGATGATTACGAATTTTGCTCGGGTAGTGAAGATGAGGAGTATGCCATAGCCGTTAGAGATTTCAAAATGTTCTTTAGAAGAAGAGGAAAGTTCGTAAGGCAACCCCGAGATGAAAAGAAGCCATTCCGGAAAGACCGAGATGACAAATAGGGAAAAGGTGAAAGGAAGTGCTTTAGATGCGGTGATACAAGTCATCTAATAGGAGATTTCCCCAAGCCACCTAAAAGCAAAACTCAACGAGCTTTTGCAAGTGGTGCTTGGAGTGATAGTGAGGATGATGAAGAATCAAGCAAGGATGAGATCGCTCTAATGGCACATGAATCAAATGAGGTATGCTTGAAAGTTGGATTAGAACCTGATGAATGAATAAAAAATAGTGGATGCTCAAGACACATGATGTAAGATATAGGATTTCACAAACACACTAAACCATAATCATAATGGGGCGTATAAGTAGTTTAGAGAGAGAAAGTTCTAGAGAGAGAAAGGGAAGAGAGTTGGGAACTATGTGAAACAAAGAAAAATGGTATTGAAGCTCCAACCCTATACCTTGGGAGGTAGAGGGTATTTATAGTGTCTTACAAATAAACGCCACCTACGGTACGTGGATCATACAGTGGGTAAAGACCAGTCCGTCCTCCACGGTGTTACTTAACAAACTACTTACTAACATAACTTGACTACGACTACGAGCTTTCTATCGAATACATATACTTGAGGTGACCGACTCTTTAACGACTGGATTTTCTAATTCCTAACAATCTCCCCCTAAGGGAGGTCACCTCAATTTTCAATGAATACAAACAGATGTTACATTAGATTGTTCTAGGATACTTGATTCAGTTCCTTGCTCAGTAGCACGTAGTCATTGATTCTTCATGATCTGCATGTTTGGATAATTTCGAGTGGAGGTCTTTAACCGATCCACGGATGATGAGTTTTGAGCCAAAGATTGAGATCATCGCAACATAAATCTCGACTCTTCCTTTGTGGTGTTGATATTATGTGATCTTGTGACATTTGGACCGACATGCTCACATTCTGGATCATGATATATTCTTATCGAGTAGCGGAAGCTTTACTGGATCATGATATTTGTAGCAAAGATAGCAAAAGCATGGAGTGAAAGTATCGAGTCGTTGAAGCACTTATCATGATTTCTTTTGAGATGAATGTGTAGTGTGAGCATGTGGCTCTGGATTGACCGCTTCATTCTAGTCAGCTGCAAATGTGGGGCGTACCTGCATACAACAGTTAGCAATAAAGTGCATGAAAGTGTCTTTGATCACTTTCGTTGAATTGAGGTACACGACCCACGGTTCCCCGCTGATCATATAAGTACGCCGTGATCGTAAAATTCAAGAATTTCCTTGACAGGGTTTCGCAGCTCTAGCCGTTCTCAAATCGAACGCGTCTCAAAGAAGACAACACGGAGTGAGTGAACCAGGGAATATAGATTCACTGATTAATGAAAAGAGATTTGAAAAACAATCGTGTATTACTCAATAGAAATTGTTTTTGCAATACAACGAAGGTTTTAATAAAAATCAATTATCAATCATAAACACCTTTTTATTTTGAAATATTAGTACACAGTCGATGTGCTAAAGAAAAGGGTTTTTAAGCACAACGACCGGTTTTTCAAAGGTATCCGTGAATCCATAACCTGAACCAGGATTGATTCAAGAAATTGAATCTCCCCATTGTTTATGTTCAGTTGTCACATGGTTGATCTATTTGATAGATCTCACATGCCACCCACCCGGAGCTTGTTTGATGTTGGCTCTAGAAAGCTTTCCATCTTCATTGTGAATATGTTTGTATATCACTCAGATGTTCTGGCAATACCACAAGGATAATGCGTAGGACTCATAAGATATAATCTCTCTATTCACATTGTGTGAAACAGAGAGTCTTCAATGACCGTGTCCTAAAGAGATTTATTTGATGATCTCGTGGCTCTAGACTCAATTGTGCACATTTGGTTCCTATGCCGGAGACTAGGGAGAGGGTCTCCTTATTCAATATCAACAAACTCTAAGAGAAAGTCGATAGATAATGTCGGTTCCCCGTGAGAATGAAACAAGTCCTTTTAAGAGGAACTTGAGTAGCTTGGGAAGTTTAGTGCAGTGCGTCACTGGGTCCATGACGTCTTGTCTTCAATACCAGTGTTACCTTAGTAAACACTAGTAGCATATGTATTGAACCCGGTTTCTGCCCCAAGGTTGAATTATTGGAGGGCTATTTCTTTTCACCCTTTTTCACATTCATTTCTTTTTCATTCTTCAACCCCTTCAGTGCTTACCGAGACTTCATAACTAGAAACTTGTTGGGTTTATTCCAGATTAGCTCGTCTCACGCACTCTTCCCATATCTCACATTTCTCCTTTTTCATCATACCTAAGGACTTCTACACTATCTAGTGGATTGTCCCTGGTAGATCCCTCCTGCTCAGGATCATGGGAACCAATACCTAACCTTATCATCCTTATATCACCATACATAAAGTAAAGTTGGTCGGTCTATTTGGTATTGTTCATCTGCCGTGGGAACCAATTGAAAACCATTTTAAAATCAATCCAGATACTTGTGATATATTATCAAAGCATTTTGTATCTGAATTGTTTTTGATATTTTTAGAACTAGAGCTCCCCCTCAACATGTGCATCAAGCATCATTTAGTAATAGAAATAATTTTCATCTTTGAGGGGTTGGCTTGCGTCTAAGAATAGTTGTATAAAGAATGTGGTTTTCAAAATAGTTGCTCCCCCTCAATATGTGCATAGAAATTTGAAAATGTTTTGCACATATTAGGAAAAGACTGCACATTGAAATAAATTGATCACATTTCACATCTTTGTGGTTTAAAATAGATGCTCCCCCTCAACATGTGCATGGAAAATTTGAAATCGTTTGGCACATGTGGGGAGGAAAGCATGCTAAACACTTATAAAACCAATTATCAAGTTATCAATTTAAATCCAATTTAAATCACAAATTCTCCCCCGATCACACTTTCCAAATCCTTTGAGAGATGTGATCTCTATTGATTTAAATTAAATTTTGAGAGCTTTTGAGGAGAATAGTGACTTGCTTTTTGAAAACAACTTTTTAATTGATAAGGATAAGATTTTCAGACTTTAAACTCCATTGTTTTAAACATGCAAGATTGTCTTTTGAAAATAAAACATTTAGCAAAGGTTTTGAACTGTATAAAACATTATTCTTTTTGATTTTTCAACAATAAACCTTGCTCATTTACGTGTCAATTGTTTGAAAAATGACCTTTCAAGATAACCTTTTTAATTCGAATAAAATCATTCTCCCCCTCAATCAATGACACAAGTTGTTGATTGAGAGATAAAGATTTTGACAGATGATAAGCACAAATGATTTACACGAATAATAGAGTACAAGGTATTTTCAAAGCAATTTAGTTTTCATTAGATGGCAAATATTTTTCCGAAGAATCATTAGACGGAAAAATATTTGGAAAGAGAAACATTTGTCTTTTTATGACAAATATTTTTAAGAATCAGAGCATGAGATTTGAAGAAATAAGATAAAGCATGGCTCTGTTCTTTTCTTTTAAAACGGGTTACTGCCTAAAATGACAATAAACCACCATTTTTCTCCGCCTTATTTTTTATTTTTTGAACAAAAACTATGTACATTCGAAGAACATCTAAAGACCCGTGACATTCTTTGAATGTCAACACAAAGTCCGTAGATGATATCGAACAAGGAAAAACATGACAAAATAACAATATTTTTGGAATTTTTTCAAGATTTTCTAATTTTTATGGGTTTTTGAAAGTTTTATATTTTTCTCTTTGCTTTTTGAAGGTTTTGCAATTTTGTATTTTGCTTTTTGAATAGATATTTACAAGAGATAGATGAAGGAAAACCTTTTACTCCTCTTCTTCCTCCCAAGACGCTTTGAGTGTTTCGGTTGTAGGCTCTTTAAACCAAGTCGTGGAAGGATAAACTCAAAACGTTCTCTAGGAAGAGCTTTGGTGAAAATGTCTGCTAATTGGTATTCAGTCCTCACAAAATAAAGTTCCACCACACCGTTTTCTATTTGTTCCCTGATGAAATGATGTCGTATGTCGATGTGCTTTGCTCTTGAGTGTTGTACGTTGTTGCATGAGAGAGCAATAGCACTTTTATTATTACAAGACAGAGGATTTTATTGAATTCAAAGCCATAGTTAGATAATTGGGATCTCATCCATAGGATTTGAGCACAACAAGATGACATGGCTATGTATTCACCTCTGTAGAGGAAATAGAAGTACTCATTTACTTCTTTGAAGACCAACTCACAAGCTTATCACCCAAAAACTGAGCACCTCCGGGCGTACGCATTTCGACGAGTATCTTGACATCCCGCATGATCAACATCTCGTGATAGGCGTTAGTGACATACCGGTGTCCTTCGGTACCAAAGTCCCATATTGATGGTTCCTTGGAGATACCGAAAGACCCGCTTAACCGCTTCAAGGTGCTTTTTGGTAGGCTTAGCCTGATATCTAGCACACATGCAAACAGAACAAGATGTCGTCTACTAGGCGTGAGGTACATCGGGATCCAATCATACTACGATATTTCGTTTGGTCTACCATGATCCCCGAGTGGTCCTCATCTAGTTTAGTACGCTCTATCATGGGAGTGTCAACAGGTCACTAGAATCAAATCCAAATTTCTTTAAAATCTCATTTGCATATTTAGATTGATTTATAAAAATGCCTCTGAGACTTTGTGAAATTTGTAATCCCAAGAAAAATGACATTTGTCCCATCATTGACATTTGAAATTTAGAACCCATTTCATTAGAAAACGGTCACACTCATTGGGGTCAGTCGAGGCAAAGATAATATCATCAACATATATTTGAACGTGAATTAAATGTTTGCTTGACTTCCGGTGAACAATGTCGATCGCTCCTTTCAATCCAAAGTGGATAGAAGAAACTTATATAGCGTATCATACCATGCCCTTGGAGCTTGCTTTAAACCGTAAAGAGCCTTCTTCAAACGATAGACGTGAGTAGGATGCTCGGATTCACAAAGCCTTCGTTGGTCGACGATACTTCTTTAAGATCTCCGTTAAGAAACGTTGTCTTTACATCCATTTGATAGACTACCATGTTCTTACTTGCAGCATTAGCCAAGAAGATTCTGATTGCCTCGATACGAGCAACAGGAGCAAATGATTCTTCAAAGTCAATACCCTCCTCTTGACGATATCCTTTTGCAACCAATCGAGCCTTGTTCTTTAAAACATCACCATGCTCATCAAGTTTCACTTTGAAGATCCACTTTAGAGCAATGATCATAGCACAATCTGGAGCAGGTACTAATTCCCATACATCAAGTTGATCAAACTCATGAATTTCTTCTTGCATGGCATTGAACCAGCTGTCTTCATTCATGGCGTTTTTACATCTTTTGGTTCGATCTTAGAGAGTACGGAGTTGAAGAAGCACCATAAGGCATCGGTTTCAAGTTGTTTCCGTGTTGATACTGGACGAGAGGGGGTTTCAATGATGTTGTCCAATGGATGATCATGTGTCCATTTCCTAAGGTGTTCATGTGGTTGTTGTTGTGGAACTGAAGTAGCAGAATCGATTTCTCCCGATGAAGATGGTTCGATGATGATTCAGAGCAAATATGTTTTTAAACGGAGCATCTTCAGGAGTAGCAAAGGGATTTTCTCCATCAATGGTGCTAGAAACATTTCCATGATGTACACTCGATGATTGATGATTTGTTGATGAGACAGTGATCGCAGCAGCGCTTCTTGACTTAGCGTCATAGAAACTGAAGGGTTAACTTCATTGACAGGGATAGAAGCATCCTCCCGATGAAGGAATTAGCGATCATTTGCGGTTGGCTCATAATGTTCATCAAACATTGGATCAACAGCTTTTCACGCATCTTCTGAAGGAGGTACATAAGGAGTGGCGGCGAGGAGTCGAAAACAAGAGTAGAACCGATGGGACTACATGATGATGCGGGTCCAGAACGGGTTGTCCAGAGCCATAGGACCGGTCAGCTCATCGAACGTAACGTGAATTGTTTCCATGATATTTCGGGTTCTTTTGTTGTAGATTCGGTATCCCTTTTTTTGGTGCATATCCTACAAATACTCCAATGTCCGCTTTAGCTTTAAGTTTGCCTAAGTCTTGACCCTCATTAGTTGGATAACACAATGCACCAAACACACGAAGGAATGAGAGATTAGGTTTTCTATTTTGAACAAGTTCATATGGAGTTTTTCCATGAGCAAAGTGTGAATTAGGATCGATTTTGAGTGTAGCATGCAATGGCTTCAGCCCAGAGAAACATTGGAACCTTTGAGTAAATCAGCATTGTTCTTGCGGCTTCCACAAGAGTTCGATTCCGTCTTTCAACTACACCGCTCGTTGAGGAGTTCGTGGAACACTTCTTTGATGACCGATTCCAACACTTTCATAAAACTCACTAAGTTGTTTATTAACAAACTCGCCCATTGTCTGTTCGGATGATTCTGACAGTTTTGTTAAGTCGAACTCGCATTGTTTGATAAGTTTGATGATGATATCTCGAGTTTCATCCTTTGTCCTTAGGAACTTAACCCATGTGAATCGAGAGTAATCATCAACCACAACTAACACGTATTTCTTCCCAAAGATATTCTCAGACTCTCATGGGTCCACATAAGTCCATGTGAATTGTATGAAGAACTCAGAGAGTTTGTAGGTTTGGGTTTGTGGGCATACTTCTTGCTTTTTCCTAATTGGCATGTTGAACAAAGATGATCCTTTTCATACTTTAATCTAGGTAAACCTACAACTAAGTCCTTTCTAGAGAGATCATTGATGGTGCCGAAGTTCAAGTGATTGAGACGACGATGCCATAACCATGACTTTGTTTTCAAGGCCTTTGACAACAAGCAAATTGGAGAAGACTTCATCATATCTTCGATAGAGATGGTGTATAGATTTGAACCACGAGTTCCTCTTAAAAGTTCTTTACCATCAAGTTCTCTAACGAAACAAGTATGTTTTGAAGGCCACTTCTAGATCGTAATCACGAATTGACATGAGAATAAGTTATGACCAAGACCTTCCACGTAATATACCCTGGAGATAACACTATCACCGACAACATAATCTCCATAACCCATAATTGCACCAAATGATCGCTCCCGAATCTACCAGCCGATGAATTTGCTCACGGTTCATGAGCCGCATGACCGGTCTCCATATATGCTTGGAACACCGAGTCCAGTACCACAGAACGATTTGAACGATCTGCAGTTGAACAAGAATGGATAACTAGATAATTGGGATCCCCATGCAAGAATGGGTTCCACTTGGTTAGTAACATTGATTGGAACACCCACATCAGAGGTAGAAACAATGGACTCATTAGAAATAGATGCAAGCTTGTGTCCGTATTTGACCTATTCAAAGTATGTTCACTTCTTAAGGGAATAGTTCTACCAAGAGGCATCCATTTTCTAGTGGGCATTGATTTAGCAACTTGAGGGCGTAAAATGATTAACCTTATGGACAACAGGTATCCATTGATAACCTATCTTACTAAATGTTCTTCCTGTGGGTTTCCACTGTTTTCTAACTTTCTTTCGCTTTGGCCTTTTAGCCTTCTTAGTTTGTTTTTAGCATTAACAGCTTTTAACAGATGCTTTGATGATAGACAAAACATTCACACCACAATCATGATTAGTAACGTAAACATCGCAATCATCATTACATGTTTTGCCAAAAGTAGCGTAATTCGCATTAATTACAAGACGCTTAGAGCTAACACTAGAATCAACATGATTCGCTTTATTCAAATTCTCCTAAGGTGATCTTCTACTTTCTTCCAATGAACATTCCTAGCTTGCAAGGTCCTATCATTCTCGGTATTGCCTGGAGGCTTTGACCCGCTTGCTTTAATGTCACCGATTACTCCTGTAGAGGGAATTATGGGAACATTAGTTGGTTGAGCTACTTTTGCATTCCCTGAACTAGATGTGCAAGGATCTGAACTACTAGAAGGTACCTTAGAATTCACTTTCATATTACTTGGCACATAGTGGTTTGTATGCTTGGCACTAGGCATAGAACAAGGCATCACAATTTTACCTTTCGCACCTAAGGATTTAGGACATGTTGCAATTAAACATTCTAGCAATTCCTGAGATCGTTTGGCTTGAATGCAAGCAAACCTAATTTCTCTATCAAGAGGCTTATTGATGAAGTCCACTTCCACAATCTCACGGAGACATTCTAGGCTATCCTTAAGGTAAGCACAATAGTTATGAAACACAGGTTCATTATTCCTAAGATGAGGAGGAATGTATTTAACAACAGGTATTTGCGTACCGAGGATGACTTTGATGCAACATTCTCATTAAAAACAAGTGGCGCTTCCCATTTTCCGACTCCTCAGATTCTCAATTTCTTTTTGTAAAGACGTTATTTTTTCGTTGTTTTGGTCACGAGTGACTTTCATTGAATTATATAACTCTTTAAAGTGTTGTTTAACTTTTTCATTTTCTTCTAGAAAACTCTTGTTTTCCTTTTTGTAAGGCATTAACTAAGTTTTGAAGATGAAAAGTTTGAGAATACTGAGAATCTAAAGGAGGAGGCATTTGGGATCCAAATACATTGTTCTTTTCACCATTTAATTGAGAGATTTGGGCTTTCAACTTTCCGATCGTGTTACAATGAGCTCGAATCTGTTCATCACGTTTGCTAATTTCAAAAACTGCATCAAATTCAGGAACATCCAAGGATTTCTTGATATTTGAGGTTTTAACATTTTCTTTCAGATGTTGATATCTTAATTGCAAAGCAAGATGCTCAACTTCCAATTTAGAAAACTGTTTTACCAGGTTATCATGATCATCCTGCTCAACTTTATCATGCAGTTTAGAGTTAGTTTTTTCAAGCTCAATGACACGATCATGGGAGACTTTCGAGCAAATGATAATTCATGAAATTGAGAAGCATTAATAGAACAATTTGTAGTATGTAAAACACATCTTGAGCAATACATTCAGAAATAAGATTCTCATTCAAGGTATGCAAGTTCTTCCTCTCAATCTCATTATATTTTAATTCTCGCCCATAGTCACTAACCTCAACAATCATCGCATCAAATTCCTTTTCCATTTCTTTAATATCTAAGTCCATCCCCTTTTAAGACTCTCAAATTGACCTTTTAATTGTTTAAAGAAAGGCATGATCTCGCTTAAATAGCATTCTTTAGTTTGCTCAAAACCCCTTTCCCCTTCAGCTATCCTAGTGGGTGTAATCCTTTTCTTACAAGTTTTCTCAAAATCAACAAATAATTGAAAGATAACATATTGATTGATTAAGGTCTTGCTTTTAGTGGCAATAGTTCTAGGAACTAAATGCATTGGTGTATTTGGAGGATACACGGTGTTGAGGCATTTTCCTAAGGGGAAGGTTTGTTACAACAAGATTCTGCTTTTGCTTATCTAAATCCTTTTTCCATAACACTTGTTCGGGCGTTAACAACGTTTGAGGCTTAAACTTGTTCAAGGAGATCCAATTTTCCTTTTGTAATCATGGGGTTTGATCGTTATGTTATTCTCTTTACATTCATGATCATCCAGCTTCTTATTCATTTTCTCCCTAGATGCATCATCTAATTTTCTATCTTCCTCGGTGCACTCAACGCAACTAGGTTTCTGTCTAGGTTTAAGAATCTCATTACCATCATAGATTACATTATGGGCAGCTCTAGCCTTTTAACAACCTCGATTAGGTTCCACAACAAGGGAATGCTATGCTTATCGCTAAAACTCTATGCTTAGTGATGAAGTGAGCAGTCTGAATGGTATTCCCTTGTACAACTTATTTTCAAGCTTGTTTTTCAAAGTTTTTAGATTGGAAAAATCATTCAAAAGTTTTGATTCCTTAGCATTGAATTCTTGCTTAAGCATTTTAACATTTTCTTGAAGTTCTTGTTTTGCTTAGCAGTTTTAGAAAGCTTTTCTTGTAAGGAGTTTAACTCTTGTTTTAAGACTTCTTCTATAAAGTTACTTTTTCTAATAATTGTACGCATTTGGTCATCCATTTCCTGCTCACGGTGGTCAACTCAAACATAGCACGTTGTTCATAAATAGCAACTTGTTCTTTATAGGCATTCAGTTCAGAGATAACAATCATCGGGGCACATGTAGTGTATTCATCAAAATCATATCATCATTGACCAGAAGATGCATTACTTGGTACATCCTCACTTTCACTTTGCTTCATATATTGATCATATGGGACAATATTGCTATTACCCTCATCATCAATATCGGATTCATAAGTTTCAAGAGATTGTACTTTATTATGCATCTTTTGCTCATCAACTTCATCATATAGTTTCAATACCTCTGAAATGATTGATTCTTTGGATGGACCAAATTTTGCCGTGACGATGAGACCTTAGGAGAGACCATTGGAGAAATGCTAGCCATGAAAATTGTTTGTGCATTAGGTTCATCATCGACGCCGAGTCGTATGCATCACAGTCACGACTTGGAAGGCATTCGATGATTGTGACCTATCTCTTGAATTGGCTGCTCATCCACATATGCATCATAGGTCTTGGCATTGCCCTCAGCGAGAAACAACAACTCTTCTTCATCCAAAGCAGCACCATTATCCTGAGCTTGTACAAGCAACATCTTGTCTCTAAAGTACTCTGCATTCTGTGGACGTTTTGGAGATGTGCAGTTCCTAGCAATGTGTCCCTCACCACCACAGTTGTAGCATTTGACAGCTTTCCTTGTCCTTGATTTGGATTTCTTCCCCGATTCTGATTTGCTACATATCCTCTACCAACTCCACCTCTTCCTTGATCATACTGCCTTTCTTGAACTGGTTGCACCACAACCTTCCCATCTCGACAGAGCTTGATTGTGGATTGGATGCTGCTCGAGTTATTGTTGGTGTGTGGAAGAGAGTTCATGTTTTGGCTAACCATGAGAGACAGTTGATTGATGAAGTTTTCCATGAGAGTGTTTGAGTCGGGAGGCTTATATGCTAGATCGTGGATGAGCTTGTAATGACCATTACCCATGGGTATGACTTGAGATGCTTTGGTGGTAATACCAACATTGGTGTAGAAAGTCAGAGAATCATTTGGTGAGCTTGATTCTCCCGATTGGTTTTGAACTGATCCAATCCTTTTTCAAACATAGCATGCCTCTCATTCTGAAGAAGGAAGGCATACAATTGTTCATAGTTTGTGTTCTTCAATCCTTTGGTAAGCTTCACAGAGGTGACAAACTTGTGCCATTCAGGATTCATGTTGTTCACAAACTTTGAGTTCACAATGTTTGGAATGGTCATTTTGATGTTCCTCATGTCATTCACAAGCTTATGGAATCTCACGTAGTACTCATAGACACTCTCATCCGGTTTCATCTTGAAGTGCTCAAACTCATCATACAATTGTGATTCTCTGTCTTCCTTGGTTAATTCAGAACCCGAGAGAAGCATCTTGACATTGTCCCAAACCGCCTTAGCTTCGTGTTGTGATTGATGAGCTTGTAGATATCCTTTGGAAGACCTCAAGTATAATGTTGGAAGCACGATGTCAGATCGAATCTCTTTTCTCCTTATCATTAAGCTCATCATACGTCATTGGTCTGTCCAATCCAAAGATCATTGTTCCATCAGCAGCAATATCAATTATGTCTCTTGTAGTCTCAATCTGATAAGGTCCTTCATCGATTGACTTGAGAATGTTGACTCCGCTTTTCCCAAACAAGCATAATCGGATTCGTTGAGCCCATGAGTCATAATCAGCCTGTCAAGCATAGGTGGACGAGTATCCGATCCGCGCTTGAACGCCCTCGCCTGTAAGAAACAATAGTTGGAACGATATTTGCCATGATTACAAGTTCTACGGGATTTTACTATTCTTTGATTCAACCGAGAAATTGATTCTTTCACGGGATTTTACTAAACCAAAAGAACAACCGTAAGAATGTAGCACGAAGAAGCAACAAGTCTCAATAGACAACTAGCTAAACACACAACTCGCTTAGTTATCAACTCGCTAAACAACCAACTCGCTTAAAGAAATAAGTCGCTTAAGGAATCAACTCGCTTAATAGCCAAGTCGCATATAGAGACAACTCGCTTAATAGCAAGTCGCAAACAGACACAACTCACTTAACCACCAAGTCGCTTAAACTAACTCGCTAGCTATACAACTCACTTAATAACCAAGTCGCTTTAGAACTCAAGTCGCTTAAAGAAACAACTCGCTTAGAACCCAAGTCGCTAAAAGAAACAACTCGCTTAGAACCCAAGTAGCATAAAAAGTCAACTCGCTAAATAGCCAAGTCGCATATTCCAACTCGCATCCAAGAATGAGCAACTCGCTTCGAATAAACAAAAGTCCGAGACTCAACTCGCTTTGTACAAAGTTCACAAATAACCACTTTATCAATCAAAAACAACCAAACCACAATGATTTAAGCCTTCCAATTCAAAACATAAACACATATGATGATCCTAAACACAAAAGTACAAGCAAAATTCAAACTTTAACACTAGAATTTGTCCAAATGATTCAAACTTTCCTAAACACTTAATACTCCAAAAACCTTATGAAATCCACCAAAACAAAGAACATGAAAGATGAGTGATCAAACCATGGCTCTTGATACCAATTGTAAGATATAGGATTTCACAAACACACTAAACCATAATCACAATGGGGCGTATAAGTAGTTTAGAGAGAGAAAGTTCTAGAGATAGAAAGGGAAGAGAGTTGGGAACTATGTGAAACAAAGAAAAATGGTATTGAAGCTCCAACCCTCTACCTTGGGAGGTAGAGGGTATTTATAGTGTCTTACAAATAAACGCCACCTACGGGCTGTGGATCAGGCATACAGTGGGTAAAGACCCCGTCCGTCCTCCACGGTGTTACTTAACAAACTACTTACTAACATAACTTGACTACGACTACGAGCTTTCTATCGAATACATATACTAAAGGTGACCGACTCTTTAACGACTGAATTTTCTAATTCCTAACACATGACATGCAACAAAAGCCTCTTCTCAACATACCAAGAGTATGACGGAGGTAATGTCACTTTTGGTAGCAATCTCAAAAGCAAAATCATTGGCAAAGGTACGATCGCTCATAACTCCCTAACTATTGAAAATGTTGCTCATGTTGATAGGTTAGGATTTAATCTACTTAGTATTAGCCAACTATGTGATAAAAAGTATAAAGTACTATTTGAAGAAAATGGTAGTAAAATACTAAAAGATGGTATCACCATAGCTAAAGGAGTTAGGAAAAATAACATATATGTCATGAAAATAGATAGAACATCTAAAGACAAACTATGCCTAACAACCTTAGATGATAACTCTACTCTTTGGCATAGACGATTAGGTCACGCTAATATGAGACTCATCCAAAATCTATCCACAAAAGAGCTAGTTAGAAACCTACCAAAATTGAAATATGATCAACACTTTTGCGATGCTTGCAAAATAGGTAAACAAATTCATAGTAGTCATAAAGCTAAAAACATGGTATCCACATCTAAATGCCTAGAGCTTTTGCATATGGACTTGTTTGGTCCATCCGCTATAAGAAGCTATGGAGGGAACCTCTGCACTTTAGTTATAGTAGATGATTACTCAAGGTTCACTTGAACAATGTTTTTAAAAACTAAAAATGAAGCTTTTGATAAATTTGAAATACTTAGTAAGAAAATTCAAAATCAACTAGGTGTTAACATTGCGTCGATCCGAACGGATCATGGTCGCGAGTTCGACAATGAAACACAATTTGAAAACTTTTGTGATACAAATGGTATAACACATAACTTCTCGGCTCCTCGAACACCCCAATCTAATAGAGTTGTAGAACGTAAAAATAGAACTATTCAAGAAATGAGTAGAACAATGCTTAATGAACAAAACATACCTCAAACGTTTTGGTGTAACGCCATTGACATTTATACATACATTTTAAATAGAGTTTTAATACGTCCTTTCTTGAACAAAACACCATATGAATTATATAAAGGCAAAAAGCCGACTTTAGAATATTTTAGATTGTTTGGTTGTAAATGTTTCATTCTTAATACCAAAGACTATCTCACCAAATTTGACCCAAAGTCTTATGGAGGTGTATTTCTTGGTTACTCACAAACTAGCAAAGCATACATAGTTTTAAACAAAGAAATAATGAGAGTCGAGGAATCGTTGAACATAACATTCGACGAAAGTCCACCTCCCTCTAAGACATCACCTTTGGTAGATGATGACTTAGTTGAAAGTCAAGAAATAATTGAAAATGACAAGGAAGATGAACCATTAAATAATGAAATTATAAATATCAAAGAATCCAAAAGTCATCCTTTGGAAAAGGTCATAGGACAAGTAAATCAAAGAATATTAAGATCACAAGCCCAAAATCAAAGTAACTACTTTTGCTTTGTATCAACCATTAAACCGAAAAACATAAACGAAGCAATAAAAGATGAATCTTGGGTAATTGCTATGCAAGAAGAGCTAAACCAATTTGTTAGAAATGATATTTGGAAATTAGTTCCAAAACCTAAAAATCAAACTATAATTGGAACGAAATGGGTTTTTTGAAATAAAATGGACGAAAATGGTGTAGTGTCTAGAAACAAAGCTAGGCTTGTCGCACGAGGTTATAATCAACAAGAAGGGATTGATTACGATGAAACTTATGCACCGATAGCTAGGCTCGAGTCTATTAGAATCTTACTTGCTTATGCATGTGCTCATGACTTTAAATTATTTCAAATGGATGTTAAAAGTGCATTCCTAAATGGGTTCATTAACGAAGAAGTATATGTTGCTCAACCTCCCGGTTTTACCGACTTTGAAAAACCACATCATGTCTTCAAACTTAAGAAGGCATTATACAAACTTAAGCAAGCACCAAAAGCTTGGTACGATCGGCTTAAGACTTTTCTAGTAGAACACATATATACCATGGGATTAGTAGATAATACTCTCTTTAACAAGAAAAGGGAATCACACATTATTATAGTTCAAATATACATTGATCAACTTGTCAGGAGCTATGTGATGATTTTTCTAAAACCATACACGACGAGTTTGAGATGAGTATGATGGGTGAGTTAAACTTCTTCCTAGGACTTCAAATTAAACAACTAGAAGATGGCATATTCTTTAACCAATCTAAATACATAAAAGATATGCTTAAAAAATTTGGTCTTGAAGACTAAAAACCAACTAAAACACCTATGTCCTCGGACAAAAAAGTCCCCAAGGATGAGGAAGGTGAATCGGTAGATAACAATAAATATAGAGGAATGATCAGTAGCCTACTCTATCTCACGGCTAGTAGACCCGACATTAAGTTTAGTGTTTGTCTATGTGCTCGCTTTCAAGAAGATCCCAAAGCATCACACTTAGAAGCCTTGAAACGGATATTTAGATACATTAAGGTAACGACATGTTTATGATTATGGTATCCCAAAGGAACGGGTGTAGAAACTATAGTGTATGCCGATTTGGACCATGCCGGTGACTATATCGATAGAAAAAGTACAAGTGGTATTTGTAATTTTGTTGGACATTGTCTCACCTCATGTTTTGCAAAGAAACAAACGGCTCTAGCTATCTCAACCATCAAGTTTAATACGCCTCATACCGAAAAGCATGTCAACAAGCTCTTTGGATGAAGCAAGCTCTCATGGACTTCATAATTCAACTCAACGACATCTCTATTCTTTGTGACAACAAAGGAGCTATTGATCTCAAAGAAAAATCCCATCCAACATGCTCGAACGAAACATATTGAAATCCGCCATCACTTCCTTCACGACAATGTTCAAAAAGGAAACATCTCAATTGAGAAAGTATCCTCCGAAGATAACATTGCCGACATCCTAACTAAACCTCTCAAACGAGAACCATTTAATCTTCTTAGACTTGGGTTAGGATTAATGGAACCAAACATGTAGTTAAAACATAGCCTAAACCTAAGAATAACCAAAACAAATCAATTTAGCTTAAATCTGCTACTGTTCCCATGGCACCAAACGACCAAACGGACGGAACCAAAAATTTGGGTCCGTCTGATCCGTGGTGACAACAGTAGCAAGTATTCTAAATACAAAACACCTTCTTCTTCACAAATCACTTTACCAAAACCAACCAACAACATACCTAACTCATTATTAAGGCTTCTTCTCCCACTAATCACTAAAAAAAACATCATTGTAAGTATCCTAACTACATTACTTCTCTTAATTATGAGTCTAGGATTCTAATTTATGCACAAAACTATTACATGGGGATTATGTATATTCTTGTACAAAACATGAACTCAATTGGTAAATTGCATAACTAGTTACTGGAATTATGTACTACATTGTCAAATTGCATAATCTAATCATGTTTCCCACTACTTAAAAGATATATACTATAAGGCATTATTCTAATTAAACAAAAACCCCATGTCAAAATTTTGAAAAGCTTCTCACTTGTAGGAAAACAATTTTTCATTTTTAATACAAATAGAAACGTAATTTTTCATCACTTGCATAATGTCTCTTGAATACTAAAGGTAATGCATAACTAATATGCATTCCCGGGTATATTCATATGAAGCCACATTGAATTAGGAGCGTTTGGGTTATCTCTCGCCTTTTGCCAAACACCCCCCATTAAAAACCATTTTATTCATAAAATGAGTCGAGATAACCGCAACTCCAAATTGTTTTCATATAGGCACACACTAGAACAAAAATGCTAAGTTTGTTTTCGTTTTTACTAAAACTTATAAATTCTTGCTTATAGGAACAAACATGGTAGCCTCAAAATTTTATGACCACAAGGACACTCTTAACTACATCCCTCAACATCACAAAACCAAGGGCCTCACCAAGGAACAAGTTGAAATTTTTAAGAGTCTAGAGAAAAGATATTTCCATGAGTGTAGGACCATTCATTCAATTCCTCTTTTGTCGAGGGAACTAATCTCCGTCAAGAACTAGCCACTATAAACTTCGATTGTCTCCTTGACATTGATGAACCAATTTGTCCTAGGTTTGTCCTAGAATTCTATGCTAGTATTGTCTCTTTATCAAATGAGGATAATCAAATGGCTCTTATGTTTAGGATCAATCAACATGACTACTCCATTTCTCTCAACCAATTTGCTCAAGTGATAGGAATTCTTTCCGGTAATGTGTTTACTCGATAAGTGCTCACACTATCCTTGATGCTATCAATGACTCTTCCCTACCAAAATCCTTTTGGTAGACAAGGACGCCATTCAGAGCACTTCATTAATGAAAGGGTAGCACCAACCCGTGTCACTCGAAAGGAAAGGAAGTCAACCGAGATCCATACGGTTTGGAACTCAATGAGCTCAAGCCCGAATTCAAAAAGTGGGAGGAACTCCTTAGAGCCAATGTCATTAGCACCATAGGAAATAGAGACCATATCAATACTTGCCTTTGTCACATGATCTAAAACTTGTTCACTCGTCAACCATTCAACTTAGCTTACTACATTGCTAGGATAATGGTAGATATCCCTACTCAAGGCTCCGTTGCTCTTCCATACGGGATGCTACTCACCCCATCTCTATAGAGCATTTACACCCATTTCACCAAGTCCAAAAGGGTTTAAGCTATATTATTCTCTCATCCCTCACATATTTGTGCCCTTGAGTGACGAGAGAGTGTCCAAGACTAAGGCAAAAGGTTAAAGGCCAAAACCTCCAAATTGTTCATCATCATCATCAAATAGCTCCGAAGACGGTCTCCCAAACTCTCGGCTGCAACCTCATGAGTACTAGGCATCTCTTCCCGAGATTGAGAATGAATCGGCAGAGTTTAAGCAAACCAAGGGGATGTTCAAGTGCCTTGAAAGGATGATGACAAAGATTTACAAAAAGCTGGATAAGTGAGGTTTAAGGGAGTGTTTGGAACAATACAAAAACAATGATGTATGATATTATTTGGGTGTTTTTACTTTGTAGGATGATAAACTAACTTGAAACATTGATGTATGCTAACCGGTTCCATGGGGATAGCACACCTGTTATCAATTTGACCTATTTTCACTTATATGTGAAAATCATTAGCCTCTTGAAAATCAATGGTCCACTATGTTTGTGTATGCGTTATTGATTGTTCCTAACTAGAAATAGTTATTGCCATATGTTTTAAGAAAAATTTTAGGTTTCGGAAAAGTCCCCAATGGTCAAAAATGGGTTCGAAGAATTCGGCACCACGGATCGACGGCACCAATTTTTGGTTCCTCCCCTGGTAATTTTGGTCATGCACTGCATAAAGTGACCGACGTAGCACCAAAATTTTGGTTCCGCCAGTGTTAAAAATTGGTGTCGTGGTGAATGCAGGTAATTTTCTAAATTTCGCTAATTTCAACATTCCAATGTACCATAATTTGCTTCTAGGATAGCTTTTACTAGTTTTTAACCATATTAGAACTAGTTTAACACACTTAGACATATAGGATATCCATTTCCCACCAAAATTTAAAATTTCAAAAACTCACCCAAGGAACCCTTTTTCATAAAGGAAGGAAAATTTTTTTTGGTTCCTTGTAATCCGTGGGTGATCTGATACTCAAGATCCTACAATCATTAGAACACATTTATTGCATATCTTTGTTTCTTCACTCCATCCCCCACCCTCTTCCACGGAATGGAATTCCCTGGGATCGACCGGTTATAGCATCACGCATAGATATATTGAACGACCTAAAGTGTCGTTTGGAAAACACATCGCTTGATTTAATAAAACAATCAGAGTTTACAAAATGTAGGTCCCAAATGAAAATCATCTTGTAAGGAAATAAATTTGTTACAATTCAAACGATGTTTTAAAGTATGTAAACCCAAGTGAGACGCTGCCGTCACCACGACTCTATGATGTGTCCACATGCATGCCATGAAGTGTATGCCTTAGCTACCTGAGATAAAACATGCTAAAAGTGTCAACACAAAGGTTGAGTGAGTTCATAGAGTTTGTGTTGAAATGTAAAGCCTTTCAAAATCGTTTATGCAAAGAAAGGCATTGTAATCCACCCGCCCAAGTTCTACCATACAAAACTTGCAACCTCGTGGTGTTCACAACCCACATTTAAATGTGAATAGTTTATGATCAATTGCATGATGTCAAATGAATTCACAAAATAGTGCATAACTTAATGTATCCATAGTTACTTAATATAACACATAATTGCATACGCCAAATTGTTCCATGACCATTAGTGCAATGATTATACCAAGACCATCAGTTCAATGAATGTACCAAGACCATCACCCAATGAATATACCAAGACCATCACCGAATGAATATACCAAGACCATCAATGAATATACCAAGACATCACCCAATGAATATACCAAGACCATCATCCAATGAATATACTTATGGAAATACTACGATGGTAATATCATATTTTGCATGACTAAACATTTAGTTCGGATAAACATATAATTTGCAAATAGTCATGAATGTAATAAACATTATTGAGCATGCATCTCCCCCAAAAGTAGTATAAAACAATTAAAAGTGGGGCTATGGAACTCACGGTTATTCATATAAGTTAAAGTACTTGTGAAAGTAAATGAAAACAGCTTTTGCATGTATCTCCCCAAAAGTAGTATAAAAACAATCGAAAATGGGGCTATGAAAACTCACTTGATGAAATGATGCGAAGACAAAAGTGAGTACACCGAGACGTAGTGTGATACGTTAATCTTGACCTATTACGAATGATATGATATGTAATGAGTTGCAATGTAATGTTATGCATGCATTTCTCAGATGTTATTTATACCATTTGCGAAGTTTTGAAAATAATACTTATCATTAAAATACTCTTTTGACGTCTTGACCATTCAAAATGACTTTACAAGTATTTACGTCAAAATGTCATCCTACAATGGTTTTATAATGATTTATAGTGAAATTATCACTTTTCGTCGTAAAATAATGTCGTCGGAAATTTTCATGAAAGTGATAAAAATGGCTCCGAAAAACTAGTCGTAAAATAATGTTCGTCGATCGTTAGGAAACGGACTCGATGGTTTTGGAAAGCTTATATCAAAATCTAAAAGTTTCACCAGAGTTTTCACATAAAGGTCTCAAACATAAAGATAATAAGGGTTAAAGATGGTGATTTTGTCTAAAATGTTATGTAAAAAGTGAGTTTCGGCCAAGTTTAAACATCCATAAATAATTTATTACAACTCCGCTATACAAACGGCTTGTCGTTATGAAAAATGTGCTCGGTGATCTTAATTTTATTAGAAGATATTTCGCTCCAAAAGTTCTACATCATGGTTAAAAACAAATTTCAACATGGACGCTATAAAATACCGTAACACTTGTCTCAGAAATAATATAGTTTTTCGTAAAATAATAGTTACGCAATTTTATGAAAACATGCATATCTTAGTCGTTTCAAACCGCTTTCACGATTATACGCCCTTAGCTTCAGATCGGCGGTATACTAATAGATTTTTGATAAGTCAAATAATTTGTAAAGCTTAAGGCTCGCTTTTGACTCGCACAAACCAAAAATAGTATGCTGAAATTTCAGAAAATTATATATTTCGGCCAAACTTGTAAAATCCATAACTTCTTCAAGATAACTCCGCTTTAACCGCTCAAGCTGCCACGGATTCGTTTTAAAGTATATTTTCTAAATATCAAGGCCAAGAAGTCGTGCCTACTGTCGGTTTTTCCAGAAAATCAAAACAAGGACAGAACATATTTTATAGTTATCGAAAATAGTTTTTCTCGTACTAAACCTATTCCAATCCCTTCAAATCAACTCCAAAGCTAATCTAATCCTACCATACACCTTCTTAGGGTGTCATGGGTTCCTAATCATCATCAAGACCAAAATATACCAAGGGGATAATTATAGGATGACCATATATATATTTCTAAAAATCATGTAAAAATGGTATAAACAACACAAATCATGCATGCTTGCTCCAAAAATAAAGAGATACTTATGAAATGAAAAGGAAACATGAAAAAGGAAAGAAACATGCTTACAAGCTAATATTGATGAGTGCAAAGAACAAGGTTTAGCCTAAACACTCTTGGTTTTTATTTCAAAACCTTAATAAGAGTGTGATCTAGATTGTGATACTTGAGCTTGAGAAAAATTTGATGATCCCTAGTAACACTCTTGGTAGAACCGGCTTAGGAGAGGAAGAAGAGAGAAACCAATTTTTTTACTAACTTGTAGAAATAATGAAGGAATGAATGAAGTGAGATGATGAAGATTTTAACAATCAAAGAAGAAAATTTGTTACAACATTAATTATCAACCCCATAGGTCGGATTTTGCTTTTGCTTTCAAAATATATATTTTTTTTTTCTTATCTTGTATATAATTAGTAAAAATGTAAGTGAAATGTATAGGTAAAAAGGTAACTTGTAAGATTTAATATACATTAGTGTATTTAAGGTAATTTTAGGTAAAAGTATTTTTTTAATAGATCAAATTAAAGTATAATGAGATCATAAAAATTGTAAAAATACATTCCTTGTAAAATTTGAGGATATACTACTATCGTGCGCTTTTAAGAAAAACGTAGTAATAATATAAATTTAACGATTTATATACCAAATAAATTTAAAACACTAAGTAAACTCAAAATATAGTTTTTATAAACTAAATGTAAGTATAAAATATGTCGGATCATTTTAGAAGTAACGATTAAATATTCAAAATAATAACGCATAACGCTATTTAATATAAAAATTTACGCTGCTAAGGTGAAATGAAATGTCAGGAATGAACTAATATGATGCAAATGATGCTAATGAAATGTAGACTAAACTTAGTCCATATGAAATGTTCGTGATGATATGATCATGAATTCCCGCTAAACCATTAAGGTTACTGCGACTGAACACGAAAGCTAGTTTACGATAAATGATGAAATTGTGAAACGTGAATTGTTTTGAGATATGACCAAAAATTGAGAATTGTGACATTCTTCCCATGTCGAGGAATCACGCGCCCTCGTGATTCAATCGATGATACTATGATTCAACCTCGACAAGGGTTCAAAAGTTTATGTCAGGTATGGTCTATATGATTATGTCAATGCTCATGCATATGAGTTACTCGGCCCCACAAGATACGCCTCTGCTATCGTAGTTCCCATCCCTAAATACATGCTTTCTATGATTAGGCTCGATGAGACAAGTCATTCTCAAGCAAAATTTTAAAAAGACTTTTGTAACCATTTTTGCTTAATCCCACAACTCATCAAACAAGAACTCATACACATTAGGCTAAATCGGATTACGTAACAACTTGTTTCTAGCTCGATCTTTGCAACTCATCAAACAAGAACTGCCACTCGATCAAACCGGAAACAAGTGGTTCAAGAAAATCTTTTGAAAATTTGGCTTGATTACGGAATTGCTTACACATATGAGACTACTACTCCTTTCATTGCATGATTCTTCCCTAATTAGACATAGGTGATCGCTATGTATAATTTAGGAGTAACTATGCTTGAACTAATCACTCATATGATGTTTGGTGTTGAGTCATAAGTCCGCATGTATAAAAGAATGCACCTATAATGATATGATGAGATGCTATGATGATGTGGTTATAGTCTAGGGTCAATGATGCAACCTAGTTCTCTATAAGCTCATGCCAATCCGTCACACCCCAAATTACTGCTTTTCAATGAATGGAATTTCGATCGATCGTCATAGCATCACAAGCATAGATATTGAACACCTAAAGTGTCGCTTGGAAACACATCGCTTGATTTAATAAAACAATCGAGTTTACAAAGTGTAGGTCCCAAATGAAAATCATTCAGGAAATAAATTTGTTACAATTCAAACGATGTTTTAAAGTATGTAAACCTGTTGAGACGCTACCGTCACCACTTCACTCTATGATGTGTCCACATGCATGCCATGAAGTGTATGCCTTAGCTACCTGAGATAAAACATGCTAAAAGTGTCAACACAAAGGTTGAGTGAGTTCATAGAGTTTGTGTTGAAATGTAAAGCCTTTCAAAATCGTTTATGCAGCAAAGGCATTGTAATCCACCCGGCCCAAGTTCCCCATACAAAACTTGCAACCTGTGTTCACAACCCACCGCCAAAAGTGAATAGTTTATGATCAAGTGCATGATGTCAAATGAATTCACAAAATAGTGCATAACTTAATGTATCCATAGTTACTTAATATAACACATAATTGCATAGCTTCAAATTGTTCCATGACCATTAGTGCAATGATTTACCAAGACCATCGCTCAATGAATGTACAAAGACCATCACCCAATGAATATACCAAGACCATCACCCAATGAATATACCAAGACCATCACCCAATGAATATACCAAGACCATCACCCAATTGAATATACCACCATCATCACCAATGAATATACTATGGAAATACTAACGATGGTAATATCACTTGCGCATGACTAAACATTCAGTTCGGATAAACATATAATTTGCAAATAGTCATGAATGTAATAAACATTATTGAGCATGCATCTCCCCAAAAGTAGTATAAAACAATTAAAAGTGGGGCTATGGAACCTCACTGCTATTCATATAAGTTAAAGTACTTGTGAAAGTAAATGAAAACAAGCTGAGCATGTATCTCCCCCAAAAGTAGTATAAAACAATCGAAAATGGGGCTATGAAAACTCACTTGATGAAATGATGCGAAGACAAAAGTGAGTACACCGAGACGTAGTGTGATACGTTAATCTTGACCTATTACGAATGATATGATATGTAATGAGTTGCAATGTAATGTTATGCATGCATTTCGTATGTTATTTATACCATTTGCGAGTTTTGAAAATAATACTTATCCTCGAAAAATACTCTTTTGACGTCTTGACCATTCAAAAATGACTTTACAAGTATTTACGTCAAAATGTCATCCTACAATGGTTTTATAATGATTTATAGTGAAATTATCACTTTTCGTCGTAAAATAATGTCGTCGGAAATTTTCATGAAAGTGATAAAAATGGCTCCGAAAAACTAGTCGTAAAATAATGTTCGTCGATCGTTAGGAAACGGACTCGATGGTTTTGGAAAGCTTATATCAAAATCTAAAAGTTTCTGGCCAGAGTTTTCACAAAGGTCTCAACATAAAGATAATAAGGGTTCAAGATGGTGATTTTGTCTAATTGTTGTGTAAAAAGTGAGTTTCTCGCCAAGTTTAAACATCCATAAATATTTATTACAACCCTTATACAAACGGGCTTGTCGTTATGAAAAATGTGCTCAGTGATCTTAATTTTATTAGAAGATATTTCGCTCCAAAAGTTCTACATCATGGTTAAAAAAAAAAATTTCTCAACATGACGTTGCTACCATCAGTAACACTTGTCTCGTAAAAATAATATAGTTTTAAAATAATAGTTACGCAATTTTATGAAAACATGCATATCTTAGTCGCTTTCAAACTGCTTTCAATGCATTATATCGCCCTTAGTTTCGTGATCGAAGCATACTAATAGATTTTGATAAGTCAAATAATTTGTAAAAGGCCCGTTTTGACTCGCATAAACCAAATAGTATGCTGAAATTTCAGAAAATTATATATTTCACGCCAAACTGTAAAATCCATAACTTCTTCGTATAACTCCGCTTTAATCCGCTCAAGCCGCCACGGATTCGCTTTTAAAGTATATTTTCTAAAAATCAAGGCCAAAAGTCGTGCCTACTGTCGGATTTTCCAGAAAATCAAAACAAGGACAGAACATATTTTATAGTTATCGAAAATAGTTTTTCTCGTACTAAACCTATTCCAATCCCTTCAAATCAACTCCAAAGCTAATCTAATCCTACCATACACCTTCTTAGGGTGTCATGGGTTCCTAATCATCATCAAGACCAAAATATACCAAGGGGATAATTATAGGATGACCATATATATATTTCTAAAAATCATGTAAAAATGGTATAAACAACACAAATCATGCATGCTTGCTCCAAAAATAAAGAGATACTTATGAAATGAAAAGGAAACATGAAAAAGGAAAGAAACATGCTTACAAGCTAATATGATGAGGTGCAAAGAACAAGGTTTAGCCTAAACACTCTTGGTTTTTATTTCAAAACCTTAATAAGAGTGTGATCTAGATTGTGATACTTGAGCTTGAGAAAAATTTGATGATCCCTAGTAACACTCTTGGTAGAACCGGTTTTAGGAGAGGAAGACAAGAGAGAAACCAATTTTTTTTACTAACTTGTAGAAATAATGGAAGGAATGAATGAAGTGAGATGATGTGAAGACTTTAACAATCAAAGAAGAAAATTTATAATAACATTAATTATCAAACCACGATTTTTGGGGCTTTGCTCTCAAATATATATATATTTTTTTTATCTTGTATATAATTAGTAAAAATGTAAGTGAAATGTATAGGTAAAAAGGTAACTTGTAAGATTTAATATACATTAGTGTATTTAAGGTAATTTTAGGTAAAAGTATTTTTTTAATAGATCAAATTAAAGTATAATGAGATCATAAAAATTGTAAAAATACATTCCTTGTAAAATTTGAGTGATATA
>OU343225.1:292086815-292152172 GCA_910596185.1 Chrysanthemum makinoi | reverse complement strand
AAATTACACAATATACAACAATCTTTCTTCTTGCTTCTCAAGAACATCTAAATACATAGTTCGCCCACATAATCTTGGAATAAATTCACTTAGCTCGTATAACACAACCCGAACTTCTTTTGTCAAGCAACCCTTGATTGATAATGTGTTCTCGTTGGATGAAGACATAAAAGTCGTGACTTTTCATGTGAGACAATTGAAATTCCCCCTCTTTCACGCATCTCGAAATATTCAAAGAAAATCCATCTGGAAACTTGAGTGACTCTAGAAAGTGTAGCACTTTTTGTTTCTCATTCTTTGTAAAGTGGTAGCAACCCATAGGCATTTTGAATGACTCCCCACATTTCTCTAGATGTAAAGTCTTCTTTAACCCCAAATCCTGCAAATCTTTACGAGATTTCCATCTGTCGCTCGACCTATTAATTATGTTCATCCAAGACTTGTCCATATGCTTTAGTACAACAAAACACAAGTTAACTGGAAAAAAATGGTGCTCACTTACATACATGTTCATATTTTCAAATTTTCAAATTATGCTAAGCCATTAAAAACGACTAACTAGTATTATATAGAAATTTAGCTAGTTATGTAACTGATAACGCTCAAATTGTGCATGTTTTTAGTAGCGTTATCCGTGATTTTATGTGTATTATTTGGTTATAATCATATGCTTTTGATGCTTAATCGTATAAAAGTGTGTTTGCAAGTTCATTTGTAGCTAAGTACAGGAAAGTGGAGAAAAAGACGGAAAAAGAAGTAAAATATGAAGATTTCTCCATATACGAAGAATTTCCGACAAAAGAAAGTCTTATGGAGTATATTCGAGAAGATAAAGTCATCAAGATGGTGGTCCAAATACTCAAGAATAAAGTTCAAGAAGGAAAACGAGAAAGAAATGAAGAAAAGAAGCTTAAACGAAGAAATATTGGAAGACTCGTTGTTCCCGACACACCTTCACCATTTTGGCCATAACTTTTGCGTACGAACTCCGTTTGACCCCGGTTTCACGGAAATCTAAGAGAAAGATCTACAACTTTGATGTTTATCATTTTCTGTGAAATTGCTCCAACCGATCGGTCGAGCCCCGCAATCGGATCCGGTTGGAGAGTAGTCAAGAAGACCAACCGATTCGGTTGGAGCCCAACCGATCTGGTTGGAGGGTCTGTTTCTGCCATTTCTTCATCACTAAGACTCCAAACTTGTTCCAAACGATTCTAGTCCCTTTCTACATGGTTTCTAGTCCCTTCCAAGCTCCTTGGTGACCAAGAAATGCATTGAATACCCCTAGCCTTGGAAGTAGTATAAATAGAGGCCTTTGCAACCTCATTTCATCATACCTTCTCCATCCTTCTCATCCCTTACCACCACCACTCCTCTCTAGGTGTGAAATTCAAGCCTCCACCCTTAAGGATGAATTTCCACCTAGAGAGCAAACCCCAACTTGAGAGAACACACCCACTCTCAATCTCTTCACCCCAAAGGTGTGAAATTCGATCCTCCACCCTTAAAGACGAATTTCCACCAATTTCCACCAAAATTATCTCTCCCAAAAGACCTCAAACCTCTGCCATTTCCAGAAGTAGTGCTCATGTGTTGTTGAAGGCGTTTGGACATCATTTTCCGGCTTGGTAGAACTATTGTAGTCAATTGGAGGCTTGAAGGAGTGCTATAATCCTTCATCTTTGCCTATTGTAATTCATACTTTGGGTAAACCTTGTTACTTTTATATTTAAAGATGTTTGTTATTGATATGATTATTGAGATTTTGTGTTTGATTGAAATAACCATGATGTTTTGTGTACTTGTTTTGTTCTTATGATAATATGTTCTTATATTGCTTTTCTTTGTGGTTTGATCCGTGACAATCATAACCATGAACTTGATACTTGCTTGTTCTTATTGCTTTTCTTGTTTGTTTGATTCGTGACAATCATAACCATCAACTTGTTACTTGTTACTTGCTTAAACAAACAAACGAAACTTGTAGTGCAACCAAGTCTCTTGGGACGACCTTGATTTACCATATACTATACTACAACTTGACTAGGTATACTTGCCCGAATGTGTTCCTAGTTAACCGGTAATTTTGTTTACAAATTTAAAACCTCGTGAAGCACATCAAGTTTTTGGCGCCACGGGGACTTCGCTTGTATTCTTGTGTTTGTTTGTTTGTTGATTGTTTGCTAGTTTGTTCGAATGATATATTGCTCTTGCTCATGAATGATTGTTTCATTGCTCTTGTTTGATTGCTCTTGATGTTTGCTTGTTTGCTTTTAAAATCTCTCATTTTCTCATAATTGCCCAAATGATCTTTGCATCAAAATCAAGTTTTTGATGTTGGGATTTCGTTTCATGTGTTCTAAAATGCTCTTTTCAATGATTGCTTTCAAAGTGTGCTCGAAATCGTTTGCGAAAAAAACCCACCAAAACTGATCCGAATTATCCAACTGATCGGTTGGCACTCCAACCGATTCGGCTGGAAGCCTCGTAGTTAATAAAATCCACTCTAACCGATCGGTCACTCCCCCGAACCCATCCGCCGAGTGTTCTGCCAAATATATATATATATATATATATATATATATATATATATATATATATATATATATATATATATATATATATATATATATATATATATATATATATATATATATATATATATATATATTTTGTGTGTTTCTTTGTTTCGTGTGTTTTGTGTTTTTTATGTCATTTGATCTCTTGCATGTTTGTGTTTCTTTTTGTTCATGTTAATCTTGTTTAGATTGGTTTCGTATTAATTTTAAATAAGACTATCTTGTTTAGATTATCTTGTTTGATTTGTGTTACGTGACTAATTGTGTGTGCTTGCGTCTATGTCATTGTCATTTTTCTATTATCACGATTTTATTGTTTTAAGTGTTGTTTTATGTTCGTGATTGTTAATGTGTGTTTATGTGTTTTGTTTACTTGTGTTTATTTTATGTTTGTTACCTTTTTTGTCATTGTTTTATTTTATCAATAAATGGTTTGAAATAGAACTTGTTTTAATTTTTTATTTTTTTTTTTTTTAAAAAAAAATCTTAAAAAAAATCGCCTCCAACCGATCGGTCACTGCCCGTAACCGGTTCGGTTGGAAGCTAGGTCTCATTTGGTTCGTCCCAACCGATCGGTCACACCCCGTAACCGGATCGGTTGGACTAATCTGCTAAAAAAAATCCGTTTTTATTTTTTTTGTTTTTGTGTGTTTGTGTTTAGATAAAATAAGTTTAAATGTTTGTTTTGCAAGAGTATCATTTCTTTTATTTGGTTTTTCCATTTTAAGTTTTGTTAATTTGGTACATTGTGAATAAATAAGTACATGTTTTTAAAAATAAAATTGTTTTGAACTTTGTGGTATATTCATGGAAACCCTCACGAGACTATAACTCGCCCACTCGGGCCACCGAGGGGTTTAAAGGCTTGTTGCATACGCTAAATGCAACCGTGATGCCTCCTAAAGTGAGTTTTAGAATTTTACGCGCTTTTTGTAGTTTTGTTTATTTTGCGCATTTAATGCTCTTGGAGGAAGGATTGGTTTTACACTCTTGATTGGACATGTTTGGATGAGAAATCGATTGATCTCACACGCTTATGCTAGCGTTTGCTTAGCACCTTATCATATGGAGTTCGATCGTGATGTTTAGCCCGGGAGGTTTCGTTTATCTCAGACTTATAATACCATTTTTCCCTATCTTACATGCTTTAAAGTTTTCACAATTCGTTTATTTTGTTTCTTTGTTTTTTTTTCCTTTGTTGGTTTGTTGGTAAATTATTTTAATAAATTGACTTCTTTTAGTCCTTCGAAAGTAAGGCTCACCCATTGTAAACAAACTGCGTGGAGAGGTATAAGGCGGGTCTCGATTCCCCAAAGAAGTTGGGTTTTAATATGCTTTCATACCTGACCTGCCTCGCTTCTTTGTGCATTTCAATGGAGCTACCGAGAACTCGTGGGAAAAGAATAAGTCATGTTTGGTTTTAAAAAATTTTAAAAAAAGAATAAATAAAAATAAAAAGAAAAAAAAAATCGTAACTAGATTTAAGTTATTTTTCTTTTGTGTGCTTAACTTAAGTGTGAGGGGGAAATATTATTGTGAAAAACAAAACTAGTTTTTAAATTCCAAATGTTTGGGCCAATTTTTTAAAATTTTGTGAACTTGTTTGCCCTTATGATCTAGTTGTTTTCACGCTTATAGGATAATATATTAGAATAACTGGATCAACCCACTGGTGAAATCAGTAATTTTTTAAAAACTTGAGATGTGTCCCGATTAATATTGCAATCCATTCTGGAATCGATAACATTTGCTAGCACATTTTATATCCCTTCCACTAAAATTGTGAGGATTCGAGCCTATTCCATATATAAGCATACATCTTTTATGCTTGAATTCTTTTTGCTATGAGTGTGCCGGTGATTTTATTTATTCTAGAACTTGTACTTGTAAATCATTACCAGACCACAGTAAGATCACATTCGTGTGATATAAGTGTGTTCGTGTGATAAAGAGGCAACCTTAGGAATAAAACCAAATGGCCTTCCATTTTACATCTAATGATATATTAGCTAGCCACATCGGTTAGTTAGCCACCCACATGGACCCATTTGTTAGCGCTCATCTTTAGCGCTAGATACCCCTAGTTTCACCCTTTAAGGCATCCCTTTCTCTTTGTTAAATCCAGAAAAATACAAAAATATTTTACACTTTAAACCTTGGCCTCCCCTTGTCAATGTCGAAATGGTTGGTTGCTAGTTGCTTGCTATGTTGGATTATTTTTTATGATTATGAGTTAGCCACACTTTACCATTCGTGTGTGCCATTCCGACAAAGATGAAGACTGCAGCTTCTTATTTGTATTTTGTGGCAGTGCTTATAATGGTGTGGTGGAGATGTGGTATGAAAAAAAAAAGTGAAAAAAAAAGAAAGAAAGAATAGATCATCGAAAAAAATGAAAAAAATAAATAAATATATGTGATGACAATTATAGCCAATGTACTATATTATTATGTAGATGAAGGAAGATGAAGTATGTTTGAGATATCGATTAGCCAATGTAAGACGGATATATATATATATATATATATATATATATATATATATATATATATAAATATATATATATATATTTTGGTGATCGAGATGTGAAGATTGTAACTATAATCATTTTCAGGTTTGCGGATTGTTTCTTGACTAGCAACATGGGTATTAGACTTGACTTTATTTTTCTTTAACACCAATTTAATAAATAATCCCATGCCTTATACATACCCTTTAATCACCCGAAGCCTATCATTATAACCCGAATAAAAGCCCTCTTTAGATGTTTACACTTGGTGCTTACGCCACGCCGGTGGAGTTTTGTTTCTTGTACAAGCCTATGGTAATATTTAGATCATGACCGAGCAATATGAGTGTACTATTCTTAATACTATCCACCACTAAAAAATTGAGTGTTGAGTGAATTATACATCCGCTCCTTTTCGTGAGGTGCTTAGCCATGTTATAAGCAGAGAATCCATGGGGTATTGTCAAACATCTCGATTTTTCACCTCTTAAAGCTTAAAATGATGAATCTTATCTCGTACTTGTACTTGGTAGATTTGCATCACATTTTTCTAATCATATTTCATGCACCATGTGGGTTTTATTTTTCTTTTCTTAGATTTGCTTGAGGGCAAGCAAAGTTTAAGTGTGGGGGAATTTGATAACGCTCAAATTGTGCATGTTTTTAGTAGCGTTATCCGTGCTTTTATGTGTATTATTTGGTTATAATCATATGCTTTTGATGCTTAATCGTATAAAAGTGTGTTTGCAAGTTCATTTGTAGCTAAGTACAGAAAGTGGAGAAAAAGACGGAAAAAGAAGTAAAATATGAAGATTTCTCCATATACGAAGAATTCCCGACAAAAGAAAGTCTTATGGAGTATATTCGAGAAGATAAAGTCATCAAGATGGTGGTCCAAATACTCAAGAATAAAGTTCAAGAAGGAAAACGAGAAAGAAATGAAGAAAAGAAGCTTAAATGAAGAAATATTGGAAGACTCGTTGTTCCCGACACACCTTCACCATTTTGGCCATAACTTTGCATACGGACCGCTTTGACCCCGGTTCATGGCCACGAAAGCTAAGATCTACAACTTTGGTGTTTATCATATTCTGTGAAATTGCTCCAACCGTTCGGTCGAGCCCCGCAACCGATCCGCTGAGAGTAGTCAAGAAGACCAACCGATCCGGTTGGAGCCCAACCGATCCCGTTGGAGGGTCTGCTTCTCATTTCTTCATCACTAAGACTCATGTTCCAAATGATTCTAGTCCCTTCCTACATGGTTTCTAGTCCCTTCCAAGCTCCTTGGTGACCAAGAAATGCATTGAATACCCCTAGCCTTGGAAGTAGTATAAATAGAGGCCTTTTCAACCTCATTTCATCATACCTTCTCCATCCTTCTCATCCCTTACCACCACCACTCCTCTCTAGGTGTGAAATTCAAGCCTCCACCCTTAAGGACGAATTTCCACCTAGAGAGCAAACCCCAACTTGAGAGAACACACCCACTCTCAATATCTTCACCCCAAAGGTGTGAAATTCGATCCTCCACCCTTAAGGACGAATTTCCACCAATTTCCACCAAAATTATCTCCCAAAAGACCTCAAACCTCTGCCATTTCCAGAAGTAGTGCTCATGTGTTGTTGAAGGCGTTTGGACATCATTTTCCGGCTTGGTAGAACTATTGTAGTCAATTGGAGGTTTGAAGGAGTTATAATCCTTTCATCTTTGCCTATTGTAATTCATACTTTGGGTAAACCTTGTTACTTTTATATTTAAAGATGTTTGTTATTGATATGATTATTGAGATTTTGTGTTTGATTGAAATAACCATGATGTTTTGTTTACTTGTTTTGTTCTTATGATAATATGTTCTTATATTGCTTTTCTTTGTGGTTTGATCCGTGACAATCATAACCATGAACTTGATACTTGCTTGTTCTTATTGCTTTTCTTGTTGGTTTGATCCGTGACAATCATAACCATCAACTTGTTACTTGTTACTTGCTTAAACAAACAAACGACACTTGTAGTGCAACCAAGTCTCTTGGGACGACCTTAATTTACAATATACTATACTACAACTTGACTAGGGTATACTTGCCCGAATGTGTTCCTAATTAACCGGTAATTCTTGTTTACAAATTTAAAACCACGATGGTGCACATCAGTAACCATGCATATAGACAAAAACAGTCTCTTACTTCAACAAATCTGTTAAAATTGCTCATCGGTCTCTTACTTCAACAAATAAATCGTATACTATGAATACTTAAGCTAAATAGACATTGACATACATGTCACATATGAGAAGATTTAGGCACATAACATACATGTTCAATTTTAGCATATAGTTCATATTTCGAAAAAAGTTATTCTACTATTTTATGAACCAAACAACTTCTAGTTTCTAACTAATGCCGGCCGTAATTCTTTCACTACCGCCTATAATCAACGAAAAGAGTAATCAAGAGTGTTAGGCTCAAACTAATTTTCCAAAACAAATTTCTTAGCTTATTCATTATCAAAATATAGTAATGGTAAAACAAGCATAAAATGTTATTATGAGTGATATGCATAAGCAGCTGCTTTGTAAATATGCCAAAAGCTAGCTGCGGTATAAAAAACAGCTAAAAGTAAGCCATTCCATATGTATTTGTTTTATCTCTTTTTTCAAGGGCTTATGAACTTAAAATCTAGCTTCTAGTTCCAAACTTATGCCATCATAACTCTTTCTTCACTAGTAACCTATGCCTATAGCTTATGGTAAACCGAGTAAAATAAACTAACAGTTAAACGCCAAACAATACCAAACACAAATAAGCTAAACAGTTCATAATCAATAATAAGCTTTCCTAAACGCCAACTGATCCTTATAGATAATGTGCAACATATAGTTTAATTAAACAATGAGAATCAAATAGTGAAGAAATGACTACCTCATCAACAACTAAACACCTCAATCAATTGCAGCCGCGCAAATCAAGCTAAACACCTCAATCAAGCTAAACACCTCAATCGATCCAAAAGGTGTTTGGTTACCTGTATATGAACGAATTGAGATTATTAGGGCACAAAACTAATGAATTGAATTGAATCCACAAAGCTAATCGATCCACAAAGCTATTGAATTGAATTGAGATTATTGGTTACCTGTATATGAACGTGTTTTGAGATTACATGGTGAGGGCTCCATATGAACGTTTTCGATTAAAATGTAGAATTCAAAAATATCGTGGTGTTTGAGAAGAAGAACTGTTCGTTTGGTTGTGATGAGAAGAAAGGTGTTTAGGTTTTTTGTAAATTATCGTGTGGTTGTATTTTTATAAGTGTTGTTTTTATAGAAAGGTGTTTGGGTTTTTTGTGTATTTTATAAATTATAAAAAGGTAGAATTCAAAAATAAAATGACTTGTAAATTATTATCGTGTGGTTGACCCGTTTTTGTTGACTATTTTTTTTATAAAAAAAATAAAATGACTCGTAAAATGACTTGTAAATACAATTTGCTACTCAAACATGTTAAAAATATTTATCTTACTTAATGACGAACATTCTTGTCACTAATAAGTAGATTTTCGTGACAACTTTTATGTTGTCATCAACTTGCGTGACTAATTTAAATTGAAACTATCTATCACACAATTTTGTGACAAGGTTAATGACGAACTCTGAGTTTCGTCACAAAATTTTAGCTTGTGACGAAAAATTATGACGAGTATTTATTTCGTCACTAAATAGTGCAATTAGTGACGAGAATATGGGTCGTTAAAAAATTGTTCGTAACTAAAAGCACTTTTTCTTGTAGTGTGAGGTAGTTCAGGAAGTGACTATGGAGGTGGCCATCGACCAAATGTTTAAATAATACGATGTATTTTTTTATTACTTATAGTTTGGGTAATTTAAATCTGATTTATAAAACTGAAAGTTTTGGGATATTGGCTAGTTTGAAGTTTTTACTTATTAACTAAAAAATGAATACCAGATTTTATCACCAGCCTAAATTCTTTTGTAAATTTGCTATGTGACCAAAGTTTATAAGCTTGAAACTGACCAAACAACTAACTATATTAGCAGCTAACTGATTCTGTTTTAAGTTTTAACCACTAAATAACAAGCTTAACAGCTTTCAACATGTACAAACTAGTCCCTCAACTATTTAACTTCTACTAATTAATTTTTAACCACAACAAACACTTCTTTTTTTTAACAAACTTAAACTGGTGATATAGTGTATATACCTAGAAGGGTAAGCAAGTAAAATCACACTGCCAACTTCCTTATATATATATTTCATCTCTTATATCACTTGTTCCTCAAGAAAACTAATCATTCAACTAACAATGGCTTCCACCACAATCAACCACCGTCGTCTCTTTAATCAAACAATCACAATCCTCAACGCGAACTTCCTCCATTTCATCACCATCTCTCTTCTCTTCCTCCCACCCACCATCTTCATCACCGCCATTCAACCCTACATAACAAACGATTTCCAAAACCTACTCACTGTGAAAAACCTAGGTGCTCTTCTACTCGTCAGCCTCTCAGCGATAACCGGGACAGCTTTAACCACCTATAGCACAATCCAGGCCACCCGAAATAAACCTCTCACCTTTAAAACCACCATCAAATCTTTATCGGGCTCATTCATCTCTCTTCTTTACACATTTATCGAGGCATTGATGAAACTAGCTTTCATCTCATTCTTGATCAAATTGATACTTGGGTCTTATTTTATTCAGTTTACAATATCATGTGGTCTAGTGGTTACTTGCTTGTTCTACAAGGGATTATGGGGATCTGTATCAACAATTGCGGTTTTGGAATCAAGATCATGGTTGAAGCCGCGAATGCTTTCATATTGGATACTGTTTTATACTGTTGGTGTTATTGGGATATTTTTGAACTATAGTGTGTTTCTTATGAATAAAGAAGATGTATCGAAGTGGTTCTCGGTTGTTCAAGTGGGTATGAATTACGTGTGTTCATTGCTGATGATTGTTCAGTATGTGGCCGCGAATACGGTGCTGTTTTTGCAATGCCAAGAGGCGCGTAACGAACAGGAGCATGAGGATGATGTTAGGGTTCTTTTGCATGGGGGTTTTAGTTACATGTTGTATGTTTTTATTCTTGTTTTGTCAATTAGTCTTTTGATGAGTCTTGAGTAGCTAGGGTTTTATTGTGACGTCAGCTTTAGTAGTATGTGTAATTGCCTAATTGGTGTTGTAATGAGTAGTTCTGTGATATTGATGAAAATGACAAAAATGAAATGTTGAAATGATATCTTCAAAATTGGTCCGTTTTCATTTTGAATTTCGTAGTGAAGGTTTTTAAAATAATATTTTAAATGTATGTTTGTGACAACCTTTTTTTTTTTTTTTTTTACCCCCACAATTATGCATCATTTTCAAAACATGAATTGGCTCTTTAACGGGGTGTTTTTGAAATTAAGTGGTGTGAAGAGATGTATATATTAGCCACTTATTCAAGACAGAGATATTTTTGTGGGTCTCCCTATTAAAATGAATAAGGGTTTGAGCCTACTCAATATGTGTAAAAGAAACACCCGTATGTGTAAGAGTTAACAGACTATTGGGGTTTTTTGGATGGCAAAAGTTCACTGAAATTGCAAGATCATTGTCTTACCAAAGAAGATGAACACAGTATGTGTACAAGATTATAATTGTGGCTCTCTTTTGTGCACAAGTTTTAGCATAGACTAAATATAGTATAATTTCTCGTACATGAAAAAACATATACTAACAGTAAGTGAAAGATTAACTCGCTATAGATTATTAACGAGGACTCTGCATTTGGGGCAAAATATCGTTTATTCTCGTGAGACTGGAAATATTGTACTCTCCAAAGCTTTCACTACTAGAGATAAAAGGAACAGCATAAAGGTCAATATCTTCACTGTTACTCACAAAGCTGCTCTTTTCATTGCAGTTCATCTCTTCACTATCCCATGGAGGTTTTACAGATTTCCTCAAATTTTCAAGCTCCATGGTCACCTCTTTCATGGTAGGTCTTTTTTCACCGACTTGGTTAAGACATCTATATACTAGGTCACAAGTGGCGATCAGCTGCTCATTACTGGCCTCATTGACCACTTGACAATCAAGAATCTTAAGAAATCGGTTTTCTCTCATTGCTGTCATAAAGTATGTTGCGAGGTTTCTATCCTCTAGGGATCTTTCCATACTCAGGGGTTTTTCCCCTGTTAGGAGTTCTGCAAGAACCACCCCAAAGCTATACACATCGCTCTTACCTGTTAATTGACCTGTATGAAAGTATTCAGGATCCAAGTACCCGAACGTCCCTTGAGGGACTAACCTTGAGGCACCAAAATCAGCAATTTTTGCTGTGTAACTGTCATCTAACAAAATATTTGTAGACTTTACATCTCTGTGTATGATGGACATTCTAGCATCTGTGTGAAGGTAAGCAAGTGCACCTGCAGATTCATGTGCTATCCTTAAACGATTTGCCCATGACAATCTCCCCATTCCACTTTTTCGATTATGTATGTGATGATCAAGAGTGTCATTAGCGACAAATTCATAAACTAGTAATGGTACATCAGTTTCCAAACAACATCCCAGAAGCTGCACCACATTTTGATGATTAATTTGTGTAAGGATTACCATTTCATTTATAAATTGTTCTCTTTGTCCTTGATCCAATCTTTGGGACTTCTTGATTGCTACGACACGCTTGTCTGGTAGAGTTCCCTTGTATACGATACCATTACCTCCCCTCCCGAGAATCATGTCTTCTGCAAAATTGTCCGTGGCTTCTTCAAGTTCTTTAATATGGAAGATTTTCATTGAGCTGACACCGAAGCCACCCTTGGTTTTTAGTTTGCTTTCCAGTAGCACACCCCCATTTTGTTCGAAGCATTTTTCTCTTAGTTTAACTATATATTATACTAACACTTGATCAACATTGAAAAATTATGTTGCAATTTTGTTAGATGAGTTGATTCGCAAAAATGACAAGTGAGCACTCATGATTTTGTTAAAATATTTATTTAAAAACCACATAACCAGATCATGACAAGTATATATAGATTGTTGGATTTTGTCCAAGAAAAATAAATAAAATGCCATAGGTGGTGGTGTTTAGCTAAAATTATTGCTACTTCCATGACACACAAAAATAAGGATATGGTTACCTAAACATAATAGTCGCACCGGAAATGGGATAATTCGACAACCATTCTGAATCTTGGCATCACCAGCATACCCTCGTTTGCAGTTGCATGTGTAATTTCCGGGAGTATTAGCACAAGTTCCATAACATGGAAATGTCACCAAATTTGTACACTCGTCAATATCTAGAAATAAAGAAAATATCACAGAACGCTATGAGTTAATCAACAGATATGTATACAAAGCTCGATCTTGATGCATAAAACAAAACAATAAAGGTGACTATATATGATAACTTAATCATATATATCTATATCTATATCTATATCTATATCTATACTACTTATAATGGAGGGATTGTAAATGCTAATCTCGACATTGCTTAAAACTACGAGGACCAAACTTGCTCGTTATATATACTTCAACCGCCAAGCGGTTATAGTTAGTTATATAACCGTTTTATAGTTATAAACGGTTAATGTTAGTTAGGAAACGGTTACATATGTTGAACTGACACAACGGTTGGGCATGTCCCTTCGTTTAGTTTAAATACTCGCAACATGTAACATTACAATGTTAGACGATTTAGTTATTCAAGTTTATAATTGTTTGCATTTCATATCGACTCACACATTTGGGACCAACATTTGGCATCAAGAGCCTTAGTATACACATCTCGTTACACCATCATTCAAACACCAGAACCTTTGTTAACGAGTAGTATCACAAACCAGAAGTCTCAACGAGACCAGAAGGAAACCAAAGAAGAAAGATAGACGCTGAACTTTTGTTTCAGAAAGAAGAAGAACGCGACGTATAAACCATATATACGCTACCTGGATAACTAGGACACAAGGAAAGTAGTGCACGACCGTACTTGTGTAGAAATTGCAAACGAAAGGACACCAAATAGCGTGGTGCCTTGTTTCTGTTGTACTCATACACGATAGAAAATACAAAGTCTTTGTTGGTGTTTTACACACGACAACAAAGAAGAAGAAAGAGTACCTTGTCGCAAACATAACGTGACAAGAAGAAGAATTGAAAGACGTCAAGAAGGATAGCTTGTATATATACGAGATATACAAGAAGAGAAAAAGGAAGTTGCTTGGTTATAAAGAAGGTATACCGAGTAGGAAACAATCTAGGATTGTTTTGGAGAAGGCACGCTAGCAATACAAGGACAACAGCGAAAAGAAACAATATGATCAATTGTTACTTGCAAATACCGAGAGGTATTTTTGTTGTGAAACATACAGTGTGAACAAAAGAAAGAAAAAGGGTATTGTGGAACGCGGACAAGCAACGAGGATAACAAGGATTTAAGTATATCGCTCTCCTTGTTTGGATACTACCATCGTAGTAGTAGAGAAGAAGACAAACAAATCAATTTGTTTGAATAAATACCGAAAGGTATTGTGGGATACTTGTGTTCACAAAGACTTTGAAAACAAAAACAACAAACAACATTTTGTTGTTTTACCGAGAAGAAAGTCGAGACCAAAAGGGATCTAGGGCACGTTTAAATTTCAAGTCGACACAAAAGAAAGGAAAAAGGACTACGTGGTGGAAGAGTGGTACATTGAAAGGCAATTCGACAACATCAAAACAAAGGTGTACGCGAATTGGTTTAGTGAACGTGGGAAAGAAAGAACGTGGTTGGTGATGAGTGTCTAAATACTCATCATTTTTGTATAATCTAAACTGCAAAATCATCTGAAAACACTTAAAAATGCATCAAAATAATGAAAATATCACAAATCGTGTTTTATGTTTTAAATGCAAAAATATCAAAATCAGATGAAAATGTATCAAGTTTGCAAAATTGGCAGTTTTAGTCCCCCAAGTTTTAAAAGTTGTCAAATCTAGTCCCTGGAATTCAAAAATGTGGAATTTTATCATTCAAGGGCCCTGAAATATTCTAAGTTGTTAAAAATGGTCCTTGAATGATTCTTTGGTCAAAAGGCAAGAAGGCCCCTAAACTTTGAAAATTGCAAATATAGTCCTTGGACATTTTAAAATGGAATTTTATGCAAAAAGGGTCCTTGTACTATCAAAGTTTGTCAAGTTTAGTCCTTGTGATAAGTTTGGAAAAGTGTTATTTTCACCTCAAGTTGGAGAATTTGCAACTTAGTCCTTGTGTATATTAAACCAAACCTACTTTTGTTATTTAAAACACAAGCCCAAATCCAATCCATGGCCCAACATACCTTAGCCCAATCTCCACATGACCCTTGGTTTGGCCCTTGAGCCCTGGGCCATTACCACATTTTGGCCCCCGCAAAGCCAATTTTGAACCCCCTTATCACTAATACCCGGTCAAAAGTCAAAAACGCCGCCAAAACCTTGCCACTGCTCATCTCCTCACATATCACTGTAACCCAAAACCGTGCATGGTTTTCCATCTTTTTCAACTTCCCTCACCATACCTTGTCCCCTCCACCTCCACTAACACCAAAAATCTTTAATTGATTGAAACCAACCCAATTAATGATCAAACCTGCTCAAGAAATATTTGGCGCCAAAATCCAAGTGGACGGTTTTGATGATTTCAGCCAATCCAATGGCTCAAAAATGGTGGGATTGTATCAGAGGTCAACAAGGATTCCAAAAAGTCTATAAAGAGGAGTTAGGAAGCTATATATATGATCATCTAGTGTAATTTTCATTTTCCTAAGTCGTTTTAGCTTAATCTTAATTTTCAGTGTATCTTTAAGCTTTTGAACTTTGTATTTCAAGTTTTTAATGTATTGTTAAACTTTTGCAAGCATAAATTTCAAGTCTTAAGCATATTTTCGTTATGCAAAATTTCATGTTCAAAGATTCAAATGATTCAATGTTATTTGTAAATGTTAACTTGGACTAAATAAGCCACATAAGCTCCCTAGAAAGCTTATTCAAGCTTTTAGAAACCTTAAAAAACAGTTTAGGAGCAAAAACAGAAAATCACCAAAAATACCAATTAAATAGTTTAAAAATCAAAAATCTCTTGGAAATGGTGTACATGTACCGAGCAGGGTGAATTTTGATGGCCTTGGGTTAGTGGCTTAGTGGTAAGCCTATAGGAGTGATCTTGGCCTTTAGTTCTCAGAATTGCGTTGGATACCCATTTGTAAGCTATTTTGATCATTTTGAATTTTATCGTTGTAGTTGTTTACCATTTGTAATTTCTGGTTCTTTATGATCATTAGTCTTAATTAAGTGTATTTGAGTATAAAAACCAGTTGTTTGTTCTTTAAAATTGTAGTTAGTAAAATCTCATCTTGACAAAGATAGTATATAACTGTCAATTCTTGGTTTCTTGTTGTTAATATTGTTGATTTATGGTTCATTAGTTCTAATATATGATAATAAATGGTCTCAATCGCTTTAATGGATTAAATCTGTTTTGCTCTAAAAATCACCATAACAAAGATATAAAGAGGGGTGTTTGGTTCAATGTGTTTGAATGTGTCCTATTGTACTTGTTTGGAGTCTGTGTAACTTGGTCTAATTAGTCTTAAACACAAGAAAACCAACCTTGGTTCATCAAAAGTCAAAAATTTTTTAATCACATCTTGTCACTAACGTTGGATTCTTTATGATCCAAGATTTTGATTTTGTGCTTATAAGTTGTTATTTTTGATCAAATCAGTCTTATATCACCTTAAAACATCACATTCAGTGCTTAAGATCAAATCAAAGTTCATAAAAGTCAACTTGTCTAGTTTTTATAAAAGTCAAAATTTCACTTGGGTCGCTTTTGAATTAAAAAGATAATTTTACTGTGTGTTTATTAGTGAGATTCAGCTTAATAGCTCTTGGGGTATTAAAGTTTGGTTGCTAAACAAAATTAGAAAAATGCTAGTTCACTCTTCATCGTTTTTAAGTGCTTTTAACTTGCTTGGGTACCTGTCTGATAGTGCCCCGCACACTTCATAAGCTCAATCAAAAGCTTGCATAGAGCTCAATTGTTGTTCAAATCCTGTGATTATTGGTTCTTTGAAAAGCCAACCTGGTCATCTTTGAGTCCCAAGCTTAAGTTTTCATTTTCTAGCTTGTTTGTAGGGCCTAATAAGCCCTAATCTTGTCCCATTTCTCTGTTTAAGCCAAGTGCTTATCTGCTATTCTAGCTTATCGCTGTGCTTTTCCTTGTCTTTTAACTTCATTTGAGTAGCTTGTAGCTTATTACATCTTATTTTAGCTTCTGTCTCACTGTGAGCTTGTTTGAGTTTTAATTCCACAAAATAAGCTCTTTATCATAATCAAGTTGAGCTCATAAGCTAGTCAAACTGCTTATTTTAATTTTGTAAAATTTTTGTTTTTGTAAAAGTTTCATATTTTAGTATTTAGTAGCAAAAAGAAAATCCAAAAACTCAATTTAAAAATCGATAGTGTTTATTTAATATTTCTAGCTTTTGAATTTTCTTTTAGCTTATTAATAAGCAAATCTTGTTTTTTCACTTTTGTTAGTTTTCTTTCATCATATAGTATTTTAGAAAAATTTATATTTTTCTCTATCTTTTTAGTATTTATTAGAATTTTTAATAGTTAAAAGTATTAAATAATTAGTAATAAATAATTAAAAAGCATAAAAAAATATCTTTTCAGTTTTAAAATTAGTTTTATCATATTTTAGATTTTTCTAAGTTAAAATTTCATTTTTCAAGATTTATTTTATATTTTCTAGTATTTAAGTGTATTTTAAATAATAATTAATTAGTAATAATTAGATAAAAAGTGTGAAAATATATTTTTAGTTTTAAAATTAGTTTTATAATATTTTAGATTTTTCTGAATCATAATTTTATTTTTCTAGCCTTATTTTGTATTTTCTTTTATTTTAGTATTATAAATAATTTAAAATAGTTTTTAATTAATAATAATAAATAAATAGTTGTAAAATAAATTTTTTTTTCTAATAATTTTCTTTTATTTTTAGGATTCCAAAAATGTCATTTTCCTATTTTTAGGTCTTTTATTTCTTAGATCTCATTTTTTATTTGATACGTTTACGTAGTTTTAAACGTACGTATTTACGCTTTGTCTTATCCGATTGTTGTGCTTTCCAATTGTTTCCAATTCCATTCCAATCAATCAAGAGTGTAATTTCCAATCCAAACCTTTACTGATCACTATCCTTAGTGATCATTCTATCATCTGAATTAGTGTTTACACACCATTGAGTCTCCGTGGGACTTAACGACCCGAGAATTCATTATATTCTCCATCTTCATTGCATTTGTTTTAACTGTTTTAAGTTTCTTACGGTTAGCCATTCACAAGTGGCTAGCTTGTGTTAGATAGCTTGACGGTTTAGCATAGATCAAATTTTACGCCGCTGCCGGGAGGCTTTATCGTGTGTTTAGCCATTTCACTCCATTCTTGCACATACCCCATCTTTGTAAAAGTTTTTGTAAAGTTATAAAAATCAAAAGTTCATTAGCACTTTTCCTAAAGTGTTAAAACAACCAAAAATATAAAACAACAAAACAATCGAACGTTTCTATCTTGTGTTTCTTTTAAGGTGATTCTTAAAGAAATACGATTTGGTTAAACGGGACGATACCAAAAATATTGTCCAAAAGTTTTTGAACCCTTTGCACAAATCTTACCTACGTCTTTTCAGTGGTACTTAATTCATACATAAAAATCAACCACCGAAATCAAGGCAGTACCTACTAACTGGGTGTGACCATAATAAGTTCCGAACATCGATTTAAAACTTGCCTTTGTGTCACTTGTGATTTGGTGTACCTTTTTCAAAGAAGCCATTTCATTTGTGATTATTGGTTAAGTTCACTTGTCGCTTTGCCTCGCATTTGTTTTGAAAATTGATTTTTATACTTAGTGCATGCGCACTCGTTCTTCCAGTTCTACAAGTCCACTTTCAAAACTTGGAAAGATTCCTCGTAGACGAGGACGCTTTCAGCCTTCACCGCGTGACTGAGGAACGCCTACCCCACCACCTCCGTCGAAATGGCGTAAGACAAACCCATGAATGAGCTTCTCCAAGCACCCATCGAGGGTTACGGGGATGCTATTGTTGTCCCGCCATCGTGGTCGACACTTTCGAGCTCAAAACCGTTGCTTAATCTGTAACCCAAAGCCAATTCTATGGTTTTGAGCGGGATGATCCTCATGCACACATTCGATGGTTTAACAAGATTGCATCTACCATCAAGTACAAGAATGTCCCACATGAAGCTATCAAGCTTCTTCTGTTCCCATTTTCTCAAGAGGGACAAGCCCGGAATTGGCTTGAGAAACAACCCCCTCGCTTGAGACATGGGAAGATCTAGTCACCAAGTTCGTTAACGAATTCTATCCTCCATCCCGAACCACAAGTCTTAAGAATGAGATAATGAAATTTTCTCAGAGATTTGATGAATCATTCGGGGATGCATGGGATCGTTACAGAGTTGCCGCAAGTGTCCGCATCATGGTTTTACCGAATTAATGCAAATGGATACTTTCTATAATGGTCTCAACCAGACCAATCAAGACTTTTGAATGCCTGGAGGTAATTTCCTGAGCAAGACCACAGAGGCCTTGCAAATCATTGAGAACAAATCTCGTGTCCTTTCCGAGCAAAGACATATCGCCTCATGTTGGACCTTCTTCTTCTTCATCTCCCGTGAGTACATCTAGCACCGATGCTAAGATTGACAAACTGACATTGTTCAGCTGGTTCTTGCTAACCAAAGAAAGTGACCTTCACTGCACACCAACACATGGTGAAGTGAAGAAAGTCGAGAGTTGTGTTACTTGTGGTGGTCCTCATGCATACTACAATTGTATTGCCACCGATGGTAGTCCATTTGAAGCCAATGCTCTAGCCGGTAGTTCACAACAAGGAGGTAATCAATACCGTCCTCAAAATGAACCACACTACCGCGCTAACACTAATCAGGCACCACCCGGTTTTAACCAATCATAACATGCAAAACCGAATCGAACCAACCTAGAATGAACCAAGGTTATCAAAACCAAGGTAATTTCTATCCTGGACCCCATCAAGGTTTCCAACATCAAGGAAACCTCCATCAAAACAATTTCAATCGAGGGAATCAATTTCATGGGAATATGAATCCTAATCAAGGGAATTTTGGCTATAATCAAAACATACTGCCTCAAATTATCCCTCATCCTCCTCCCGCCATTGTTCCTCCGGACCATCATCCATGAGTTACTGAAGCAATTCATGAAGTCCCAAGATGAAATGAACAGTTGTTGGTCGTCAGATTGTCGATCTAAAGAAGTCTTTAAATGATCAACCCCTGCTCGAAAACTTCGAGCAACACGATCGCTAACCCGAGGGGCGATGCAAAGGCGATCACAACCAGAAGTGGTGTTTCATATGATGGACCTGCTATTCCTACTACCTCTTCTTCTTCTCTCCCGAAGGTAGTGGAAAGTGAACCTCCGACACACAATGGACCTACGACTCCAATGCCTCCTCCACTGTGGCAATGAGTCAAGTTACCAAGGAAACCAACGGACAAGGTGCATTATTCTAGCCCACGGTACCGACACGCCCTACCTTCGGTAGTCCAACCTCAAGTTGTCCTGAAACCCAAGTCAAATCAAGGAGTTGTTTTTGAACCTCCTGTAGCTCCTTGAGAATCGAATCCAAATCTTCTATTCCTTACCCATCACGTTTGAATGAGCAAACCCCGCGAGAAAGCGTCATCAAATGGACAAATTTTTCCAAATTTTCCAAGAGTTACATTTTGACATAAGCTTTATGGCTATCATGTTGATGCCCAAGTTTGCATCAACTCTCAAACACATGTTAAGCAACAAGGAAAAGCTGTTTGAAATGGCAAAAAACTCCTCTTAACGAAACTGCCAGCAGTTATTCTGAAGAAGCTTCCTGAAAAACTTGGAGATCCTGGGAAATTTCTCTTACCTTGTGTATTTCCAGGAATGGTTGAATGCTTTGCCTTAGCAGATCTTGGTGCAAGCATCAATATAATGCCTTATTCAGTAGTGGAAGAAACTTTTCTTCCGAACTTACTCCTACATGCATGACTCTCGAGCTTGCAGATCGTTCCATATCCCGTCCCCTTGGCATTGCCGAGGACGTATTTGTGAAAGTAGGAAAGTTCCATTTCCCAGCTGACTTCGTGGTTGTTGATTTTGATGCCGATCATCGGGTTCCTCTCATTGTTGGTCGAGGATTCCTAAGAACGGGCCGTGCTCTCATTGATGTATTTGAGCCAGAAATCACATTACGTGTTGGTAATGAAGCTGTCACCTTTAACCTTGATCAAACTTCAAGGTACTCCGCAAATTATGATTCTGAATTGGTTAACCGAATAGATATCATTGATGTTGCTTCTGAAGAGTACTCTCAAGAAGTTCTTGGTTATTCTCATAATTTTGTGAGTGGGGATTCCACCACATCTTCTCAACCTATCATAGCCAATTCTACTCTCACCGTTTGAGGGAAGCGACTTCATCTTAGATGAGATTGAAGCATACTTGGCTAGTGATTCTGTTCCATGGGAAATTGATCATGCTCCAATTGACATTGAGGGGACATACTTCTTATTGAGAAGTTGCTTAATGATGATCCATCATCAACCCCTCACCCTAGTGATTCAATCCCAGATGAGATTAATCTGGAGGGAGATATTCTTCTAAAGAAGTTGTTAAATCAGGACACTTCTCCTCCTCACCCTCCCATCAAACTTCATAACAAGGAAGTCAAGTCAGTTGAGAAAACTAAAGAATTTCCTGAGGTTGAGCTTAAGGACTTACCTCCTCATCTCGAGTATGCATTTCTTGAAGGTGATGATAAATTACCCGTCATTATTGCTCGAGATTTGAGTAAAGATGAAAAAGCTGCTCTCATAAAAATCTTGAAGTCACACAAGCAAGAAATTGCTTGGAAACTCTCCGACATTAAGGGTATCAACCCTGAGTTTTGTACTCACAAAATCTTAATGGAGGATGACTTCAAGACAGCAGTTCAACATCGAGACGAAAGTGAATCCAAAAATCCATGATGTTATCAAACAAGAGGTTATCAAACTTCTTGATGCAGGAGTGATTTACCCGATCTCGATAGTCCTGGGTTAGCCCAATTCATTGTGTTCCTAAAAAGGGTGGCATAACTGTTGTCACTAATGAAGATAACGAGTTAATTCCAACTCGGCTGGTTACGGATGGCGCGGTTTGCATTGACTATCGTAAGTTAAATGACGCCACCCGTAAAGACCATTTTCCTCTACCCTTTATGGACCAAATGCTTGAGAGATTAGCAAGGAATGAATACTATTGCTTCCTTGATGGTTTCTCGGGTTATTTTCAGATCCCATTGATCCACAGGATCAAGAGAAGACCACATTCACCTGCCCATACGGGAATTTTGCCTACAAACGATGCTTTTGGCTTATGCAATGCTCCTGCACGCTCCAACGATGTATGATGGCCATTTTCCACGACATGATCGGGGAAACAATGGAGGTGTTTATGGATGACTTCTTGGTCATTGGGGACTCATTTCAAACATGTCTCTCCCATTTAGAAAAATGCTTCAAAGGTGTGAAGACACCAATCTTTGTCTAAATTGTGAGAAAAGCCACTTTATGGTCAAAGAAGGCATAGTCCTTGGCCATAAGATTTCAAAGAATGGGATTGAGGTAGATAGAGCAAAAGTCGATGTTATTGCTAAATTACCTCATCCTACTACCGTCAAAGGTATTAGGAGTTTTTTAGGTCATGCCGGTTTCTATCGCAGATTTATACAAGATTTTTCTAAAATCGCCCGGCCTATGACCCATCTTCTTGAAAAGGATGCTCCTTTTATCTTCTCACCCGAGTGCATAGAAGCTTTTGAAAAATTGAAGAAAAAGCTTATCGAGGCACCCATTCTCGCTGTTCCGACTGGATTTACCCTTTGAGCTCATGTGCGATGCAAGTGATTTTGCTATCGGTGCAGTCTTAGGGCAACGTAGAAACAAGCATTTTCAGCCTATCCACTACGCAAGTAAGACTATGACTGAAGCTCAAACTCATTACACCACCACCGAAAAAGAGCTATTAGCCGTGGTGTATGCATTTGAGAAGTTTCGGCCATACTTAATCTTGACCAAATGCGTGGTGTATACGGATCACTAGGCTCTCAAATATCTCTTTGCAAAACAAGATGCAAAGCCGAGATTGTTTCGTTGGATTCTCCTCCTCCGTGAATTTGATATCATTATACGTGATAAAAAGGAGCCGAGAATCTAGTCTGATCATCTGTCCCGATTAGAAAACCCTCACCAGATGTTTTCGAAAAGGAAATAAATGAAACATTTTCTCGAGACACTCAACGCGTTTCTTTTCGTGGAAATCTTCTACCCCATGGTTTGCCGCGAAATTACCATGCGGGTAACTTCATTGAAAGGGATGTCGACCCAACAAGAACAAATTCTTCAAAGATGTTAAACATTACTGGACGACCCCTTCTTATTCAAAATCGTGCGATCAAGTCATCCGACGGTGTGTTTATGGACAGGAAGCTATTGACATTCTCAAAGCTTGCCATGCTGGACCCACCGGGGCCATCATAGTCCAAACTACACCGCCAAAAAGGTGTTTGATTCCGGTTTTATTGGCCCACAATCTATAAGGATGCCCACGATTTTGTCAAAGCCTGTGACGCTTGTCAACGTCATGGAAATATATCTCAAAGAAATGAAATTCCGCAAAATGCCATTCAAGTTTGTGAGATATTTGACATATGGGGTATTGACTTTATGGGGCCATTTCCTTCGTCTCGTGTTAACAAATACATACTCGTGGTGTTGACTATTGTCAAAATGGGTTGAAGCAAAAGCTTTACCCACCAATGATGCCCGAGTTGTTGTGAAGTTTTTAAAATCTCTTTTTGCCAGGTTTGGAACTCCGCGAGCGATAATCAGTGATCGTGGTACACATTTTTGCAATGACCAATTTGATCGTGTCATGCAACAGTATGGTGTTACCCACCGCTCTCTATCTGCATACCACCCCCAAACAAGTGGGCCGGTGGAAGTTTCAAACCGTGGTATTAAAAGAATCCTTGAAAGGACAGTAGGCGAAAACCGTGCATCCTGGTCGGATAAGCTAGATGACGCACTCTGGGCTTTTCGTACAGCTTACAAAACACCCATCGGGTGTACTCTATACAAGCTAGTGTACGGAAAAGCATGTCATCTCCTCGATTGAGCTAGAGCACAAGGCATACGGCCTTAAAGCATGCAAACTTCGATATACATAAAGCTGGTGATCACAGAAAGTTCAAATGAATGAACTAAATGAACTTCGTGATCAAGCTTACGAGAACTCTTTGATCTACAAGCAAAGACAAAGAAGATTCATGACTCTAAAATCAAGAACCGCGCTTTCAACGTTGGTGATCGAGTCCTTCTTTTCAATTCAAGATTGAAGATTTCTCGAAAGCTCAAGTCCCGTTGGTCTGGTCCATTTACTATTGCTAAGGTTTATCCTTATGGTACCATTGAGTTATCTCAACCCGATGGTCCTAATTTTAAAGTGAATGGTCATCGAGTGAAGCATTATTTTGGAGAGGACATTCCTCCTGGTTGTCCTGATCTACAAACTTTCCCATGAACCAATGAATGGGATCGAGCAGTTATGACCTGAATCAAAAATTAGTATACAACCATATGGGTTTTCACCCATATTTCTGTCTTCTTTCTCTATTCTACCACCCTAGTGTGAGGGAGTTGCCCCACAATCTGTATATAAGTATAAAAAAAAAAAAAAAAAAAAAAATCTTTCCAAATAAAAGGCCGTAGTATTTTCCTTTTACGTTCTTAGTTTCGGCATAACCGCCGGTACTTTGAATATTGAGGGCAATATTCATTTCTAGTGTTGGGGGGAATTCTCACTAAGTTTATCATATATTACCACCCAATCCCCGTTTTTGGCCAAAATTTTTTGGAGTAAGTGTTCTACACTTACTCGCTTTTGGTTATCACCATGTCTAATAAAACAAAAGGATTGGCTAATCCAGAGCAAACGCTCTTGGTAAAGATTTCAAATCTGTTTATATGGCTTGCAATTTGCCCTAAATTGTATGGTTTTCAACTCACCATATCCTAAAAAGTGAAGAGTTGGCTAGCCCGCAAGTTTATGGCTTGTGGTAAAGGCAATGGAAAATCCATAATTGGTATTCAGCTCACCAAAGATAATTTTGATAATTTATCTAAGAGTTGGCTAGTCCAGAGCAAACGGCTTCTGGTAAAGACACATCAAATCCGTTATATGGTTTATGATTTACCAATAAATCAGATGGTTATCAGTGTACCATGGTTCTTACTTGAACCAAAACATTTGGCTACTCCAGAAGTGATGGCTTTTGGTAAAGAGTTTTAAAATCCATTAAAGATCTAAATCATTGCTAGGGACTAGCAATATCTCAATGGGGATTGATGAGTGTCTAAATACTCATCATTTTTGTATAATCTAAACTGCAAAATCATCTGAAAACACTTAAAAATGCATCAAAATGATGAAAATATCACAAATCAGTGTTTTATGTGTTTTAAATGCAAAAATATCAAAATCAGATGAAAAATGTATCAAGTTTGCAAAATTGGCAGTTTTAGTCCCCCAAGTTTTAAAAGTTGTCAAATCTAGTCCCTGGAATTCAAAAATGTGGAATTTTATCATTCAAGGGCCCTGAAATATTCTAAGTTGTTAAAAATGGTCCTTGAATGATTCTTTGGTCAAAAGGCACTAAAGGCCCCTAAACTTTGAAAAATTGCAAATATAGTCCTTGACATTTTAAATGGAATTTTATGCAAAAAGGGTCCTTGTACTATCAAAGTTTGTCAAGTTTAGTCCTTGTGATAAGTTTGGAAAAGTGTTATTTTCAGTCCCTCAAGTTTGGAGAATTTGCAACTTTAGTCCTTGTGTATATTAAACCAAACCGGCCCCTTTTGTTATTTAAAACACAAGCCCAAATCCAATCCATGGCCCAACATACCTTAGCCCAATCTCCACATGACCCTTTGCTTGCCCTTGAGCCCTATCACAATACATTTTGCCCCTCACAAAGCCATTTTGAACCCCCTATCACTAATAACGGTCCAAAGTCAAAACCACAAAACCTTGCCACCACTCATCTCCTCACATATCAATCTGGTAACCCAAAACCTGCATGGTTTTCCATCTTTTTCAACTTCCTCACCATACCTTGTCCCTCCACCTCCACTAACACCAAAAATCTTAATTGACTCAAACCAACCCAATTAATGATCAAACCTGCCTTGAAATATTTGGCGCCAAAAATCCAAGTGGATCTGATTCAACAAGAACCAAAAAGTCTATAAAGAGGAGTTAGGAAGCTATATGATCATCTAGTGTAATTTTCTATTTTCCTAAGTCGCTTTAGCTTAATCTTAATTTTCGTATCTTAAGCTTTTGAACTTTGTATTTCAAGTTTTTAATGTATTGTTAAACTTTTGCAAGCATAAATTTCAAGTCTTAAGCATATTTTCAGTTTATGCAAAATTTCCATGTTCAAAGATTCAAAATGATCTCAATGTTATTTGTAAATGTTAACTTGACTAAATAAGCCACATAAGCTCTAGAAAGCTTATTCAAGCTTTTAGAAACCTTAAAAATGCTTTAGGAGCAAAATGTAAAATCACCAAAAATACAAATTAAATAGTTTAAAAAATCAAAAATCAGTTGGAAATGGTGTACACAACTGAGCAGGGTGAATTTTGATGGCCTTGGGTTAGTGGCTTAGTGGTAAGCCTATAGGAGATCTTGGCCTTGGTCTCAGAATTGCGCTTGGATACCCATTTGTAAGCTATTTTGATCATTTTGGAATTTTACTGTTGTAGTTGTTTACCATTTGTAATTCGGTTCTTTTTATGATCATTAGTCTTAATTAAGTGCATTTGAGTATAAAAACCAGTTTGTTTTTTTAAAATTGTAGTTAAAAAATCTTATCTTGACAAAGATAAAAGTATATAATTGTCAATTTGGTTTCGTTGTTGTTATTGTTGATTTATGGTCATTAGTTCTAATATATGATAATACATGTCCGCAATCAGTTTAATGGATTAAATCGTGTTTTGCTCTAAAATCACCATAACAGATATAAAGAGGTGTTTGGTTCATCTGGTTTAAGTGTCCTAGTCATTGTACTTGTTTGAGTCCTGTGTAACTTGGTCCATTAGCTCTAAAACACAAGAAAAACCAACCTTGGTTCATCAAAAGTCAAAAATTCTTTTAATCACATCTTGTCACTCATCTGTTGATTCTTTATGATCCAAGATTTTGATTTTGTGCTTATAAGTTGTTATTTTTGATCAAATCAGTCTTATATAACCTTAAAACATCACATATTCAAGCTTAAGATCAAATCAAAGTTCATAAAAGTCAACTTGTCTAGTTTTATAAAAGTCAAATTTTCACTTGGGTCATTTTTGAATTAAAAGATAATTTCACTGTGGTTTATTAGTGAGATTCAGCTTAAAAGCTCTTGGGGTATTAAAGTTTGGTTGCTAAACAAAATTAGAAAAATGCTAGTTCACTCTTCACGCTTTTAAGTGCTTTTAACTTGCTTCTTTGGGTACCTTGTCTTATAGTGCCCCTGTGCACCAGTCATAAGCTCAATCAAAAGCTTGCATAGAGCTCAATTGTTGTTCAAATCTTGTGATTATTGGTCTTTGGAAAGCCAACCGTCATCTTTGAGTCCCAAGCTTAAGTTTTCATTTTCTAGCTTGTTTGTAGTGGTCGCATAAGCCCTAATCTTGTCCCATTTCGTGTTTAAGCCAAGTGCTTATCTGCTATTCTAGCTTATCAGTGTGTTTATCTTGTCTTTTAACTTCATTTGAGTAGCTTGTAGCTTATTACATCTTATTTTAGTTTCTGTCTCATTTATGTGAGTTTGTTTGAGCTTAATTCCACAAAATAAGCTCTTTATCATAATAATCTGTGAGCCTATAAGCTAGTCAAACTGCTATTTTAATTTGTAAAATTTTTGTTTTTGTAAAGTTTCATATTTTAGTATTTAGTAGTTTTCAAAAGAAAATCAGAAAAATCTCAATTAAAAAAAATGTGATAGTGTTTATTTAATATTTTTAGCTTTTTGAATTTTCTTTTAGCTTATTAATAAGCAAATCTTGTTTTTTCTTACTTTTTTAGTTTTCTGTCATCATATATAGTATTTTAGAAAAGTTTCATATTTTTCTCTATCTTTTTAGTATTTATTAGAATTTTAAATAGTTAAAAGTATTAAATAATTAGTAATAAATAATTAAAAAGCATAAAAAATATCTTTTCAGTTTTAAAATTAGTTTTATCATATTTTAGATTTTTCTAAGTTAAAATTTCATTTTTCAAGATTCATTTTATATTTTCTAGTATTTAAGTGTATTTTAAATAATAATTAATTCGTAATAATTAGATAAAAAGTGTGAAAAATATATTTTTAGTTTTAAAAGTAGTTTTATAATATTTTAGATTTTTCTGAATCATAATTTTATTTTTCTAGCCTTATTTCATATTTTCTTTTATTTTAGAGTATTAATAAATAATTTAAAATAGTTTTTAATTAATAATAATCAAATAAATAGTTGTAAAAATAATTTTCTTTTTCTAATAATTTTCTTTTATTTTTAGGATTCCAAAATGTCATTTTCCTATTTTAGGTCTTTTATTTCTTAGATCTCATTTTTTATTTGGTACGTTTACGTAGTTTTTAAACGTACGTATTTACGTTTGTCTTATCTGATTGTTGTGCTTTCCAATTCTGTTTCCAATTGCATTCCAATCAATCAAGAGTGTAATTTAATCCAAACCTTTACTGATCACTATCCTAGATCATTCTATCATCTGATTAGTGTTTACACACCATTGAGTCTCCGTGGGACTTAACGACCCGAGAATTCATTATATTCTCTGATCTTCATTGCATTTGTGTTTTAACTGCTTTTAAGCTTTACTTGGTAGCCATTCACAAGTTCTGGCAAGCTTGTGTGTAGAGCAAATTTTGGACGGTTTTAGCATAGATCAAATTTTGGCCACTGAGGCTTTAGCGTGTGTTTAGCCATTTCGCAATCCATTCCCACATACCCCATCTTTTGTAAAAGTTTTTTGTAAAGTTATATAAAATTCCAAAAGTTCATTAAAATTTTCCTAAAGTTAGAATTTATACAATTAGAAAGTGAAGATCATAAGCACTATCAAATGCCCGTGACGATGCTAATAACACCGCACCAAAGCCCAGAACCCCAATGGCACAAGTATCAATGCCCTAAACTCAAAACCACAAACTACACAATTTGGACTATACAAATTAAGGTGATACTAGAAGCACAAGGTTTTTGGGAAGCGATAGAACCTAAGAAAAACACGCAAGTAGATGTTAAGAAGGATAAGGCAACAACCGCCTTCCTATATCAAGCATTTGACCAAGATGTGATCTTTTACAAGTAGCAAGTCAGCAAAACGCAAAAGAATTATGGGATTCACTAAGAAAGAGACACGTTGGAGAAGAGAAAGTGCAAAAGCACGTTACATCACCGATGATGGATTTTAACCCTTCAGATGAAGGAAAATGAAACGTGGATGCATTTACAAAGAAAACTAAACGGCTATGCCAACGAGGCTAAAGAATTAGGAAAAGCTTTGATGAATCACTTTTAGTAACGAAATCTATTAGACTCCACACCGATAGGTTCATTCAAATAGTAGCATCCATAGAATGCATAAAATGATCTCTCACGACATTACGCTAGATGAGATCAGCTGAAGACTTAAGGCATTCGAGGAGAGCATAAAACTCGAAGGAGGACAAGTAGAAAACCAAGATAACCTATTATTCGCACAAGGCGAACACTCTAGAAATAAGAAACGATTTACCAAATATAGAAGTAGATCAAACTATTCACGAGGAAATTGGCAAAATAAAGGAAATAGAGATAACTCGAATGGAGAAAATTCAACTCACAATAAGAATAAAGGTGAGTGGGATAAAAGAAGTTAAATGTTTCAATTGCGGAAAACCCCGACATTTTAAGAGAAACTATAGAAACCACCCAACAACCTTCAAAACAATCAAACCTTATCTTAGAAGGCGATGAACCATCATTACTAATGGCTACACCAAACTGAAGAAATCTTGTTAAATGAAGAACAAGTACAACCTCAAAAATATGCTACAACAGTTGCTAGGATATGGTATTTAGATAATGGTGCAAGTAACCATATGACGGCCACCAAAGGCCATTTTAAGGATATTGACGAAAACATCACTGGACGCATTCGTTTTGGAGATGGATTGTATGTGGAGATAAAGGGTAGAGGTTCAATATTATTAGGATGTAGAAACCTACAACAGAAAATGATTTCGGACGTTTACTACATTCCAAACCTCAAAAGCAACATACTTAGTCTAGGACAACTCACTGAAATAGGTTGCAAGATCATCATGGATGGAAACATAATGAATTTGTATGATAAATGCAAGAAGTTGTTGATGAAAGTAGAATGATCTAAGAATCGACTTTACAGTATTAGATTACATATAGAATCACCTATATGTCTCTTAGCAAACGTAGATGACCAAGCATGGTTATGGCATGCTAGATTAGGTCACCTAAACTTTGACGTTATCAACAAGATGACAAGAAAAGGTCTAGTGGATGGAATACCAAGAATAAATCATGCAGGACAAATCTTTGATGCATGTTTATTAGGAAAACACATCAGAACACCATTTCCAAATCAAGCTAAATTCAGATCAAAGAACCCGTTGGACTTAGTATATGGAGATCTTTGTGGTCCCATAAGTCCAGAAACACACTCAGGAAAGAAGCTCATCTTCTTATTAGTAGATGAATGCATACGTTTCATATGGGCTTACTTTCTAACTTCGAAAGATCAAGCATTCAGCACATTCAAGGAATTTAGACAGCAGATTGAATTAAAGTTAAAGTTGAAAATAAAGATGCTAAGAACTGATAGAGGAGGCGAATTTACATCAAATGAATTCACCAAATACTGTAAGGAGAATGGAATAGCAAGACAATTAATTGCACCATACTCACCGCAACGTAATAGTATAGAGGAGAAATAGGAAGTGTTATCAACTACTAGAGTATGATGAAAGCGATGAAGTTACCCTTAACTTTTGGCGGGGCAAATCAGACACGCCATTTACATACTCAACAGGTACTTACGAAAGCCCCGAAGACAAAAACCATATGAAGCCCTCTACAATGTAAAACCAAATCGAATACCTAAGAATATTCGATGCACATATGCTAAGATAACAATACCTCACCTGAAGAAGCTGGATCATAGAAGCATTCCAATGATTTACTTATAGTTGAAGAAGGATCAAAAGCATGTAGGCTATATGATCCAATAAGAAAGAAGAAACACGTTAGTAGGGTTGTACAGTTTATGGAAACAAAATCGTGGGATTGGAATAACAATGAAGAGGACACAAGTACACAAGATACGTTTTGGACTAGTTTTGTAATAGACGGAGTTAACAATGATAATCCTACACCAGTCAACACAGAAAACAATGATAACACGTATCATGAACCAGAACATATACCAGATCCACCCTCACCAATCACACCACCATCATATACTTACAACCCTAACTCGAAAGATGAAGAAGGAGCTACTATTAGCTCATTAGAAAGCTCAGATCCTAGATTTGATCATAGACCAATATAAGGTTTAAAGAAATACGTAAATCTATTTAAATCGCACTTGAAGTAGAAGCACCAAGCTTATTTTCCACGAAGAAGAACCTGTAATTACAAGGAAGCATCGAAAGATGAGAAGTGAATTGAGGCCATGAAACTTGAATTAGATTCAATCAACAGAAACAACACATGGACTCTTACCACATTGCCCGAAAATCAAAAGGCAGTAAGACTCAAATGGGTTTATAAAACCAAGAGAGATGCACAAGGAAAGATCATTAAATATAAAATCAATATTAGTTGCAAAAGGTTATGTACAAGAACAAGGAATAGACTTCGATGAGGTGTTTGCACCAGTTGCTAGAATATAAATAGTTCGCTTAATATTAGCACTAGTAGCATATCATGGATGGCAAGTACACCACTTACATGTAAAATCAGCATTTTTACATGGAGAATTGAAGGAAGAAGTCTATGTTACACAACCTGAAGGTTTTGTAGAAAACTAGAAGGGGGGTTGAATAGTTTACCAATTAAAACTTTGTTTTGAAACTTATTGAAAAGATCAATTGATATTGATCTTTGATATGTTAATGAAATATGCAAGCAATATGTAAAGAGTAAATAAGGAAAGAAATGATCAAACCACAACAAGTTGTTTATAGTGGTTCGGTCTACAAGGACTCTTTTTCCTTGCCCTACTCCACTCCCCGAGTCTCACACTCATGAGTTTAACTTCACTAGTCAACAAGCTCCTTTCAACCGTGAGAAAACCTTTACACTTTGCTTACACTATTTCCGACACTAAGCTAGATGTCAAGTTCTTTCCAAGGGTACAACTACTCCCACACACAATGTATTTTGAGGACTAAAATACTAACCACTTACACTCACAAGATTATGATGGTTTAATATAACAATGAAGTATGAATCAACACTAGATCATACAACACTAAACAAACAAGACTTCCAACTTCTCGTTTGAAGCTTGAATGTGACTTGATCTTCTTTGCTATAAAAGAGATCACTAATATGATATAAAACTGAGTTAGAAAGGTTAGAGAGAAGATATATAAGAGAGTATGATAGAAAGGGATTGAAAACTACTTGGTTTGGCTTTGCTATTTATAGCCAAAATGGACAGGAGCGTCCACGGACCACGGAACCCTCCAAAGGGTTCCGCCGTGTACTATTTTGTACCGTGGGAGGTCTGACACAAGATATCAAATCTTTGCTAAAGTCAACTATATCTAAGTGAGATTGTGCAAGATATGAAGAGTACAAATTCACACAAAATATCTAATGAAATCTTCCAATGATTTCCATGATGCAACACATGATGTCATATGTTGTATTTCTATATTTAGAAATATGCAAGTACTTAAGTAGTGTTTGGTTTTAAGAACTAACACATTAAAACTACTATCATACATAATAATTAGAGTCATATCAAGATGTTACTAATCATAAATGTAAATGCTTGAATGATGAATATATTGTTTGAAAAAGCTTGTTTTAATATCTATTAAACTTGACAAGCTTTAAGCTTTTATATAAAATAAATTTACTTTTGTCGTTAACAAAACTTAGGTAAAGATCAAAAATATAAATAACGTTTAATGACGATATTTGTATTAACAATCTCCCCTTTTTGTTGAGGACAAAATATAAATTTTATTTTTATAAAAGATACAAAGTTTGTGCAAGAGTTATAAAATATTAGTTTTAGAACTTGAAAAGGAAATGATAGTTAAAGTGTATGATGTTTGACTTTTTCAGAAAAGTCAAAGTATTCACTAGTTGATGCATGATGTTGACTTTTTTAGAAAGTCAAAGTATGCAGTTTGACTTTTTAAAAGTCAAATATAAACAAGTTCTATATTTTCTCCCCCTTTTGTCTCAACAAAAGAAGAGGCGAATGGAATGTAATGAGCCCGAGCCATTATCTCCCTCTTGATCAAAGCTCCCCCTAAATTGGGTGCTTAATGGGAAGATACATGGATTGTGAAAATAAAGCTACAAAAAATGTTAGTAATAATGATCATTCACAAGCATTTCCAAACACTATGTAAAAGTACCAACAATATAATAAAAACACCATTCATTAGTTAAAATTTTCATGAAAAAAAATCATGAAAGGGAACACAATGATGTATTTTAGTACAAGAAAAGAAAAGAAAAATTATCCTAAGAAGAGAAAACTAGAAATGCTAAACTATGACCATCCTAATTAGATGGTGGATGAGAAAGAGCGTTGAGAAGCTCAAGGATATGATTGAGGATGAACCTCATTTCTTCTTGAAAGTCAAGGACCATAACCCGTGTCCTATCAACGGTTTGGGCCGCGTTTGCTCACAAGTTGAGCAACCATGCCTAGGGGGTAGTATGTTTGGGAGGTTGTGGTGGTGGAATGGTAGATGTGTTGGTGTTGGTGGAAATGTTTTGGGTGGTCATGATGGATGCAAGCAAAGCATTTTGCATTTGCATTGTCTCACTCATGTGAGAATCCACCATGCCTTTAAATTGGTGGAGGTTGTGGAGTTCCACTTGAATCTTCTCTCTAGTGGGATTGGCATCCCACATGCACTCCTCAATGTCCTCTAGATGAGGGGACATTGATGTGGGAAGTGAATGATCCCCATACAAAGGACCATGAATGTCTTTGTGAATGGGGTGGAAGAGAAGAGGTTTAGGCCCTAACGTGGCGTTTGGGTCAAAGATGACCGAGTGACTCATGAGCAATCCGCTCAATGTGCCAAAGGATGGCAATGGTGGTGGATGATTTGGCCTAGGAGGCAAGTCATCCAAGTCCTCCAAGAAAGGATTTGGTGAAGTTGGTGGAGTGGAAAATAACTCCATAGGAATGAGAGTTGGAGACCTTGGTGAAGGTGGTGAGGGTGTTTTGGATGTTTGGATGGGTGCCGGTGGAGGTGAAGTTGGTGTTTTTGTTGGTGGTGGAGTGGTGATCACAATGTGTGATTGAGTAGGGGTGGCCAAGGTAAGGCTTGTATCATCTCGGATGGGAGATGAGATTGTGAGTGGAGAAGACTCGGATGAGGAGCTAAGGTTAACGAAGCAACAAGGCCTCACACTAATTCTAGCGGTTTTCTTGCAAGGTTTTGGAGATGATTTTGTCATTTTTGACTTGGGTTTTTCTTTGCTAGATAATGGTAAGAATGAAGAAGGTGTGAGGATGATCATGGTAAAACCTTTCAATTTATAAAGGTGAAAAATTATGGAGAAATGTGTTTGATTTGATGTTTAAACCATTGAAGAGATGAGGTTCCTAATGATTTGGAAGTGGGTTGAATGCTAGTCATCACCCAAGTCAAGCCATTCAAGAGAGATGGAGTGAAGAAGAAAAGATTTGCAATAAATGTGTTCTAATGAGTGGAATTTCCTAATATTCAGATCACCCACGGATTTGAAGGTACCAAAATTTGGTTCCTTCCTTTATGCAAAAGGGCTCCTTGGGTGGATTTTTCAAATTTTGAATTTTGGTGGGAAATGGATTTCTTATATACCTAAGTGAATTATACTAGTTCTAATAAGAGTATAAACAAGTTAGGATTGACTTATAAGCATTGGATGGTAATTTGGAATCACGAAAGAGTCAAAATTCAGAAAGTTACCTAAAGGATCCACGGCACCAAAAATTTACACGGACGGAACCCAAAAAGGGTGTTATCTGGTCCGTCCTGCATGTACTGCTGGCACCATTTTACATAACGGACGGTACCAAATTCGTTGGTGTCATCCTGGTCCGTGCGAGTGCAGAAACAAGGACAGAGTTTGTTTTTGGGTGTCGGGGACTTTTCCGAAACCTGAAATTTTTCTCAAAACATGTGATACTAAACATTTCTAGTTAGGAAAAGTAAATAACACATATATAAACATAGTGGAGCATGTATTTTGAGCAAGGCTTTTGATTTTCACATTATAGTGAAAATGGGTAAAATTTGATAGCATACTTGTGTTATCCCCTGCATAAGATTGTTAGCATACACCATTGTTTCAAGTTATATTATCATCCTACATAATAAAAACAACTAAATTGTATCAAACATTAACGATAATGTATTGTTCCAAACACTCCTTAATGGACCTTCATTTGTCCAACTTCTTGTAGATCTTGCTCATCATCCTACCAAGGCACTTGAACATTCCCTTAGTTTGCTTGAATTCTGATGATTCATTCTCTATCTCGGGAAGAGACGCATAATACTCATGAGAGAAGACAGGAGAGCTTGGAAGACCATCCTCGGAGCTATTTGAAGATGATGATGATGGAGTTGGAGGTTTTGCTCTCTTGCCTTTTATCTTAGCAGCTCATAGTGTAGATGCATCCCTTTTGGACTTGGTCGAATTGGTGAAAAGTTTCTATAGAGACGGGTGAGGAGCATCCCGTATGGAAGAGCAACCGATCCTTGAGTTGGAATATCAATCATTCTCCTAGCGATGTAGTAAGCTAAATTGAATGGTTGACGGGTGGACAAGTTGTAGAGCATGTGACAAAGACAAGCGTTGATGTGATCCCTATTTCCTATGGTGCTAATGGCGTTGGCTCTAAGTAGCTCCTCCCATTTCTTAAATTCGGGCTTAAGTTCATTTAGCTCCATTCCATATGGATCTCGGTTTACCTCCTTTCCCTTTCGGGTAACTCGGGTTGTATCACTTTTTGGGTTAAAAAGGTGTTCACGGATGACATCCTTATCGGCTAAACGGGTTTGGTAGGGAAGAGAGCGGTCATTGATTGCATCAAGAGGCGGTGAGTGACCATTTATCCGAGTAGAGACAAGTTCCTCGGTTGGGAATTCCTAACACTTGAGCAAAGTTGGCTAAGGTGATGGTGTAGTCGTTTTGATTGATTCTAAACCTAAGACAAAATTCATCATCGTCTTCATCACTAAAGCCGGTCACACTAGCATAGAATTCTAACACAAACCTAGGACAAATTGGTTCATCGATGTCAAGAAGACAATCGAATTGAATGGCGGCTAGTTCTTCACGGAGATTGGTATTTTCAAGGAAGGATGAGTGAATGGTTCTACCCTCATGGAAATACCTTGATTCTAGACCCTAAATATTTCTACTTGTTCCTTGGTAAGTCCTTTGGTTTTGTGATGTTTGGGAATGTAGTTAAGGGTGTCTTTGTGATCATAGAATCTTGCGGCTACCATGGTTATTCCTAAGTACAAGAGTTAATATGTTAAAAAGAAGAAAAATAAACTTTAACGTTTTTGGTTCTAGTGTGTGCCTATATGAAAACAATTTGGAGTTGGGTTATCTCGACTCATTTTATGCACAAAAATGGTTTTAGTGGGGTGTTTGGCAAATACCATGAGATAACCCAAATGCTCCTAATTCAATATGGCTTAATTTGAATATAACCGGAATGCATATTAGTTATGCAATACCTTTAGTATTCAAGAGCATGCAAGTGATGAAAATTTAACGTTTCTATTTGTATTAGCAATGAAAAATTGTTTTCCTACAAGTGAGAAGCTTTTCAAAACTTTTGACATGGGGTGTTTGGTTATTTGAATAAGGCCTTATATTTATTATCTATCAATTAGTGGGAAGCATGATTTGTTTATGCAATATGATAATGTAGTACCTAATTTCAATGACTAGTTATGCAATTTGCCAATTGAATTCATATTTGGTATTAAAGCATACATAAAACCCCATGTAATGATTTGTGATAGTTTTGTGCATAAATAAGAATCCTAGACTCAGAATTAAGAGATGAAATGTAGTTAGGATACTTACAATGATGTTATCTTCAATGATTAGTGAGTGGGAAGATGACAATAATGAGCTTGGTTTAAGTTTTACACGTTTTGGTAAAGTGGGTTTTGAGGAAGAAGATGTTTTATAGGTAGTATTTTTGCTTACGTAGACACCACGGACGGACGGTACCAAAATTTTGGTTCCGTCCTTGTTGTCGTTGGTGCCGTGGCTCTGAGTATGAATACAAAACAAAATTGTTTTGTTTTGACTATTCTAATGTTTTGGGCTATGTTTATCCTACATGTTTGGTTCCATTAACCTAAACCAAGTCTAAGAAGATTAAAAGGTTCTCGTTTAAGAGGCTTAGTTAAGATGTCGGCAATGTTGTCTTCGGAGGATACTTTCTCGATTGAAATGTTTCCTTTTTGAACATTGTCGCGAAGAAAGTGATGGCGGATTTCAATATGCTTTGTACGAGCATGTTGAACGGGATTCTTGCTGAGATCGATGGCTCCTTTGTTGTCGCAAAGTATCACAATGTCGTTGAGATGAATTCCGTAATCTACGAGATCTTGCTTCATCCAAAGAGCTTGTTGACATGCTTTTCCGGTGAGGCGTTACTCGGCCAGTAGTTGAGATGGCTAAAGCCGTTTGCTTCTTTGCAAACCATGAGGTGAGACAATGTCCAACAAAAGTGCAAATACCACTTGTACTTTTTCTATCGACATAGTCACCGGCATGATCCGAGTCGGCATACACTATGGTTTCTATACCCGTTCCTTTGGGATACCATAATCCTAAACACGTTGTTCCCTTAATGTATCTAAAAATCCTTTTAAGGCTTCTAAGTGTGATGCCTTTGGGTTTTCTTGAAAGCGAGCACATAGACAAACACTAAACATAATGTCGGGTCTACTAGCCGTAAGATAGAGTAGACTACCAATCATTCCTCTATATTTAGTGTTATCTACGGATTCACCTTCTTCATCCTTGGTGAGTTTAGTGTCCGAGGACATGGGTGTTTTAGTTGGTTTGGAATCTTCAAGACCAAATTTCTTAAGCATGTCTTTTATATATTTAGATTGGTTAAAAATATGCCATCTTCTAGTTGTTTAATTTGAAGTGCTAGAAAGAAGTTTAACTCACCCATCATACTCATTTCAAACTCGTCGTGCATGATTTTAGAGAAATCATCACATAGTTCTTGACAAGTTGATCCGAATATAATGTCATCAACGTATATTTGAACAATGATAATATGTGATTCCTTTTTCTTGGTAAAAAGAGTATTATCTAATAATCCCATACAGTATTTGTTATCAATAAGAAAAGTATTAAGTCGGTCGTACCAAGCTTTTGGTGCTTGCTTAAGACCATACAATGCTTTCTTGAGTTTGAAGACATGATGTGGTTTCTCAAAGTCGGTGAAACCGGGAGGTTGAGCAACATACACTTCTTCGTTAATAAACCCATTAAGAAAAGAACTTTTAACATCCATTTGAAATAATTTAAAATCATAGGCACATGCATAAGCAAGTAATATTCTAATAGACTCAAGTCTAGCTACCGGTGCATAAGTTTCATCATAATCAATCCCTCTTGTTGATTATAACCTTGCGCTACAAGCCTAGCTTTGTTTCTAGATACTATACCATTTTCATCCATTTTATTTCGAAAAACCCATTTTGTTCCAATTATAGTTTGATCTTTGGGTTTTGGAACTAATTTCCAAACATCATTTCTAACGAATTGGTTTAATTCTTCTTGCATGGCAATTACCCATGATTCATCTTTTATTGCTTCATTTATGTTTTTGGTTCAATGGTGGATACAAAACAAAAATAATTACTTTGATTTTGGGCTTGTGACCTTAAGGTTCTTTGATTAAGTTGTCCTATGACCTTTTCTAATGGATGACTTTTAGATTCTTTGATGTTGACAATTTCTTTATTTAATGGTTCATCTTCCTTGTTATTATTAATTATTTCTTGACCTTCTATCATTTGACTTTCAACTAAGTCATCATCTACCAAAGGTGATGTCTTAGAGGGAGGTGGACTTTCGTCGAATGTTATGTTCAACGATTCCTCGACTATCATTGTTTCTTTGTTTAGGACAATGTAAGCTTTACTAGTTTGAGAATAACCAAGAAATACACCTTCATAAGACTTTGGGTCAAACTTGGTGAGATAATCCTTAGTATTAAGAATAAAGCATTTACAACCAAAGACTCTAAAATATCCTAATATTGGCTTTTTACCTTTATAGAGTTCATATGGTGTTTTGTTTAAGAAAAGGCGTATTAAGACTCTATTCAAAATATATGTAGAAGTGTCAACGGCGTTACACCAAAACTTTTGAGGAATGTTTTGTTCATTAAGCATTGTTCTACTCATTTCTTGAATTGTTCTATTTTACGTTCTACTACTCCATTTGATTGAGGTGTTAGTGGAGGCGGAAAGTTATGTGTTATACCATTTGTATCACAAAAGTTTCCAAATTGAGTTTCGTTGTCAAATTCACGACCATGATCCGTTCGGATCGACACGATTTTAACACCTAGAAGATTTTGAATTTTCTTGCTAAGAATTTCAAATTTATCAAAAGCTTTATTTTGGTTTTCAAAAACAACGTCCAAGTAAACCTTGAGTAATCATCTACTATGACCAAAGTGTATAAGTTGCCTCCGTAGCTTCTTATAGCGTATGGTCCAAACAAGTCCATATGTAATAATTCTAGACACTTAGATGTGGACACCATATTTTTAGATTTGTGACTACTATGGGTTTGTTTACCTATTTTGCAAGCGTCGCATAAAGTGTTGGTCATATTTTAGTTTTGGTAAATTCCTAACTAGCTCTTTTGAAGATAGGTTTTGTATAAGTCTCATATTAGCGTGACCTAAGCGTCTATGCCAAAGAGATGAGCTATCGTCTAATGTTGTTAGGCAAAGTTTGTCATTATATGTTTTATCTATTTTCATGACGTATATGTTATTTTTCCTAACTCCTTTAGCTATGGTGATACCATCTTTTAGTATTTTACTACCATTTTCATCAAATAGTACTTTATACTTTTTATCACATAATTGGCTAATACTAAGTAGATTAAATCCTAACCTATCCACATGAGCAACATTTTCAATAGATAGGGAGTTATGAGCGTCGTGCAACCTTTGCCAATGATTTTGCTTTTGAGATTGCTACCAAAGGTGACATTACCTCCGTCATACTCTTGGTATGATGAGAAGAGACTTTTGTTGCCGTCATATGTAGGTGAGCATCCACTATCTTTTATCCATTCATCAGGTTCCAATCCAACTTTCAAGCATACCTCGTTTTACTCATGTGCCATTAGGCGATCTCTTCCTTTGCTTGATTCTTCATCGTCTTCACTATCACTCCAAGCACCAGCTTACAAAAAGCTTCGTTTGAGTTTTAATTTTAGGTGGCTTGGGACATTCTCTCTATGAGGGTGACTTGCATCACCACATCTAAAACATTTTCTTTCACCTTTACCCTTCATGTCATCCCGATCTTTTTAGGAATGGCTTCTTTTTCTTCTCGGGTTGTCTTCGAACTTTCCTCTTCTTCTAAAGAACTTCTTAAAATCTCTACTTGGCCATGGCATATTCCCCATCGCCTTCACTACTGGAACCCAAGATTTGTCATCATCACTTGATTCGCTTTTGCTTTTTTAGAGCAGCGGATTTGATCTTCTTCCTTTTTTCCTTTGATGATTTCGAATCTTTCTCCATCACCATTTCGTGTACTTTGAGGTTCTGCGATTAACTCGTCTAGTGACATTATTGAGAGATCTTTTGATTCCTCAATGGCGGTCACTTTAGCTCTCCATTTGGGATGGAGTGCTCTAAGAAATTTCTGACAAAGTTCTTACTACGAAAAGATTCATCAAGTGCTTTAAGTGATGTAATAATAGTATTAAAGCGAGCAAAGCCACAATCAATGGTTTCATCTTCAGGATAACAAATTGTTCATATTGTTGAACAAGAAGATCAATTTTGTTATCCTTGACTTGTGAATTACCTTGATGTGTAACAATTAAAGATTCCCAAATATCTTTGGCGGTTTCACACATAAACATTCTTTCATATTCTTTTCTAGGTAAAGCATTATAAAGCATCATTTTAGCTTCATTATTTTTAGCAACTAATTTCTTTTGTTCATCAACGGAAATATCCTTTGTTCTAGAACTAAAATCCCTTTTAACAATAATAAAACAAAGATCTATATATTTTGATTTTACATATGTTTCAAAACGGTTTTCCAATAGATAAATCCATTGGTTTCAAAAAGTGGTGGTCTTTGCATAGATTGCCCTTCTTTAAAGTTTTCAGAATCCATGGATCGTTTCAAGTTTATAAAATACAAATTATTTTAGAAATTCTTGAGCAACGAGGCTCTGGTACCAATTGTAGAAAACTAGAAGGGGGGTTGAATAGTTTACCAATTAAAACTTTGTTTTGAAACTTATTGAAAGATCAATTGATATTGATCTTAGATATGTTAATGAAATATGCAAGCAATATGTAAAGAGTAAATAAGGAAAGAAATGATCAAACCACAACAAGTTGTTTATAGTGGTTCGGTCTACAAGGACTCTTTTTCCTTGCCCTACTCCACTCTCCGAGTCTCACACTCGAGAGTTTAACTTCACTAGTCAACAAGCTCCTTTCACCGGTGGAAAAACCTTTACACTTAAACACACTATTTCCGACACTAAGCTAGATGTCGAGTTCTTTCCAAGGGTACAACTACTCCCACACACAATGTATTTTGAGGACTAAAATACTAACCACTCACACTCACAAGATTATGATGGTTTAATACAACAATGAAGTATGAATCAACACTAGATCATACAACACTAAATAAAAAGACTTCCAACTTCGTTTGAAGCTTGAATGTGACTTGATCTTCTTTGCTACAAAAGAGATCACTAATATGATATGAAACTGAGTTAGAAAGGTTAGAGAGAAGATATGTATGAGAGTATATTAGAAAGGGATGAAAAACTACTTGGTTTGGCATTGCTATTTATAGCCAAAATGGACAGAGCGTCCACGGACCACGGAACCCTCAAAAGGGTTCCGCCTGTGTACCATTTTGGTACCGTGGAGTCACAGCAAGATATCAAATCTTGCTAAAGTCAACTCTATCTAAGTGAGATTGTGCAAGATATAAAGAGTACAAATCCACACAAAATATCTAATGAAATCTTCCAATGATTTCCATGATGCATCACATGATGTCATATGTTGTATTTCTATTTTTAGAAATATGCAAGTACTTAAGTAGTGTTTGGTTTTAAGAACCTAACACATTCTAAAACTACTATCATACATAATGATTAGAGTCATATCAAGATGTTACTAATCATAAATGTAAATGCTTGAATGATGAATATATTGTTTGAAAAAGCTTGTTTTAATATCTATTAAACTTGACAAGCTTTAAGCTTTTATATAAAATAAAATTACTTTTGTCGTTAACAAAACTTAGGTAAAGATCAAGAATATAAATAACGTTTAATGACGATATTTGTATTAACAGGTTTCATTCAACAAGGAAACCTGGAAAAAGTCTACAAAAGTAACTAAAGCGTTGTATGGCTTAAGACAAGCACCTAGAGCTTGGAATGTGAAGCTTGACCAAACCTTGAAGTCCTTGGACTTTAAGAAATGTAATCTCGAACAAGCAGTTTATACAAAGAGAAGCAAGACTTCTACACTTATCGTTGGAGTATATGTAGATGATTTGATAATCACGGGCACTCAAAAGAAGGAAATAGACTTTGTTCAAATCCAGGATGGAAGAAAAATTCGAAATGAGCGACTTAGGGTTGCTAGAATATTACCTTGGGATAGAAGTTACACTTTGTGAGAGAGGAGAGTTTACAATCAAGCAAACAGGATACATTAACAAGATCATAAAAGAAACAAGCATGATGGACAGTAATGACACGAAGACACCAATGGATCCCGGCACTAAGTTGGTCCAAGGCGGAAGATTGAAACCCAGTTGACGCAACTTATTACTTGAAGCTTAATTGGAAGTCTGAGGTACTTACTACATACAAGACCAGATCTTAGTTACTCAGTCGGACTACTCGGCAGATTTATGCAAGACCCGAAGGATCATCACTGGCTGAAGCAGTGAAACAAGTAATCCGATACATCAAAGGAACAAAGGAGCATGGCATAATATACAAGCAAGAAGGCGGTTGCAAGATTACAGGATCCCAGGTGGCAGTAGTTATGGAATCAATACATATCAAGGAAAAGGAACTACTGGAATAGTATTTTACTTTGGAGAGTCACCTACTACCTCGTGTACTCAGAAGCAACCGACAGTAGCGCTCTCATCATGTGAATCAGAATTCATTGCGGCTACTGCAGCAGCATGTCAAGCCTTATGGTTAAAACGTTTACTTTCGTGAATTAACTAGATTGGAAGAAAAAAGAATAACGCTTAGAGTTGACAACATATCAGCAATAGCACTCGTAAAGAACCCAATTTTTCATAGAAGGAGCAAGCACATAGACATTCGCTATCATTTCATTCGTGAATGCGTAGAGAATGGTCATATTAAAGTAGAACACGTTAGTGGAGAACTACAAAGAGCAGTTATCTTAACAAAAGCTCTACCAAGACTCAAGTTCATGACTATGCAACAAATGCTCGGAGTTCAAGACTTAGGACAAAGCAACGATCAAGATTAAGGAGGAGAATGTAAATGATAATCTCGACATTGCTTCAAAAGACGAGGACCAAACTTGCTCGTTATATAGACTTCAACCGCCAAGCAGTTAAAGTTAGTTATATAACCGTTTTATAGTTATAAACGGTTAATGTTAGTTAGGAAACAATTACATATGTTGAACCGACACAACGGTTGGGCATGCCCCTTCGTTTAGTTTAAATACTCGTAGCATGTAACATTACAATGTTAGACGATTTAGTTATTCAAGTTTATTATTGTTTGCATTTCATATCGACTCACACATTTGGGACCAACAGGGATGACCCTCTCTCTTCTAATTTTTTAAGATTTCCATATATAAATTTTAAGCAAATACAACTACTTTAGCTATATGTACAATTATTTTATGCATAAACATCTACACATATTGACTGACCAACATTTGTAATTAATATCATATTTAAAACACCCATTTGATAAAAAGTATAATTTATAAAACACAATGTACAAACTATTTGAAGCACAAATACAACTAAAAAACACTATTCAACATATACAATTAATACACTATTTAATTTACCCATTCACTAATATATACAAACATTTAACCACAATATACAATCTAATCAAACTATTAAGCCAAGCATTTAAAAATAAAGCTATTAGGCTGCCCGCAATGGTCGGTCGATTGGTTCGGTTGCCACTGCGCCGACCAAGTCGCCACCATTGCAACATGAGGGTCGAACTGGGTCGGTCAGCTCCAAAATTGACGAAGGGTGATTGTGCTGAAGGAAAGAATCAAGATTTTGTTTGTGGTAGCTTCGGTTAACAGGAGATGAATTATTTCCACGATTATAACTAAAGTTATTTTTATTTGTAATTTAATTGGTTAATAAAAGTATAGCCGCATAACATTACATTGTTAGAAAATATAGTCACGAGGTACCCGCCTCCGCATCACGCGGATACCCTGCTAGTATATATCTATACTATTTAAGTCATTTCCTAAATAATAAGACTTAAAAATTCAGCATACACACTTGCCAATTACAGAAATTTCATTAGCTTCTTGCATACACGCAAATAAACGTTACATCTAGAAAATTGAGTGTATTAAATTCGTAAACTTGTAACAGTCCTCTAAATTAATAGAGCCAATTTAAACCATCTATAAACTTGTAACAACTCATTTAAAGAGTCATCTATACATCACACAAATATCAAATATCAAATGTAAAATTCAAACACCAATATTTTCATCCCTTCTCATCTCACATAACCTCCACAACACACCATCCAGCCGCCATCTTGCCGTCATGAGCCGAGCACCACCAAGAAACTGTTAGAAATTCGTGTAGATTTTGTGATTATCCTAGATATCTTACTAGAATCGTGTTGAGTTCACTTTCCGTATAAAGTTTTTCAACTCTATATATGACTGGGTTGCACGAAATCTCTATCGGGATAATTCTAGAAGAGAAACACTTTGTATCTAGGCACAAGATCACAAAGCAAGAACAAGAGAGGAATTATATGTGTTTTTCGTATGTTCAAATGAGGCTTATGGATCTGTTAATAAACAGATGAAGATGACAGTTACACGCAGTTAAAGTTGGTTGAAACCAACTTTCATAACTTTTTTCCAATAGTCGCAACGGGTGGGAAAATAGAGGGAAAAAACGGGTAAGTCATTTGGAGCACCACCGTTTGGGTCGAGGCGCACACCATGGTCAAATTAGCAAATAAATAGTATTCGCCTTCTCTTTATATTCCATTGTTACAACTCAAACGAAGTTGAGTTGGATCCGCATCAACCCTTGGACTGTATACACTTATTAAAATTGCAATTATTCGTCGTCCGTTGTAGACTCCATGTCACTCTTTGTAGCGGTGCGTGATTCAAATCGATTAACGGAAGATTGGCTCACTTGTACAGTGGATATGATTGTAGCATTGCGCCAAGAAATTAAACATGATGGAATGATTGAACTGATTCGGATGATATAATCATCACACTTAGTATCATTCACATAGAAACTGAATTGGTAATTAGAACCCAACAGTTGCAAACTCGGTGACTAGAGTACGTTGCTGTTAAGAGACCAATTTGAAATGGTCAATCTCCAAAGAAATAGAATATAGAATAGATTTGATAAGGCCTTTTGAGCGGGCAAGACTCCAAGAAACTAGAGAGTAACTAGACTTTTATATTCTTCTTCATTCATTCCCAAAAATCAAGCAAAACTTAAATAGCAAGGAAATTACAGAATGTGAATCCTAAACTTAGTAACAAACAAACAAACATGGGATGTGATCTTAGTAGTGGATTGTTACTTCCCTGTATTTATGCATGAAATTAAATTAACAACTCTAACTTGCATGAAAAATATTCAAACGTGCATGTGTATGTATTCTAAATGCATAATGGAAATAGTGGATGAATTATTCATTAAGACTTGGTCTTAGTCTTCTTCCACGTTATCAGTTACATCCATAGTGTACTGATATGCTTTCCTGGTCAAAAAAGTTTCCATTAGATAGCGTTGTTCCAGAGAACTGATTTGGATTCTTTGCTGAATTAGTGGTTAAAGGTTCCGGAATCACGGGTCGGATTGTGTAACACCCTAGGGAAATCTCACATCGGTTAGGGCTTGGAGAGATGTTAGGTTCATAAGATAACATTCGCCTTAAAATGATACAACGTATTTTGTGGTCTACTGCGGGTGTAGTTCTTAGGAACTGACAGTTAAGCGTGCTTATGTGAAAGCAGTTTAGGTATGGGTGACCTACCGGAAATTCATTACATGAGGGCCACAAAAGCAAAGCCGTGAGCCTGCGGGTAAAGCGGATAATATTGTGATCTGAGTAGGCAAGATGTTACAAGATTGTAACACCCTAGGAAAATCTCACATCGGTTATGGCCTGGAGAGATGCTGGGTTCATAAGATACCATTCGCTTTACAATGACACAACGCATTTTATGGTCTATTGCGAGTGGAGTTCTTAGGAACTAACAGTTAAGCTGATCATGTAAAAGTAGTACCGGTATAGGTGACCTGCCGGGAAGTCTTTACATGAGAGCCACAAAAGCAAAGTCGTGAGCCTGCAGGCAAAGCGGACAATATTGTGGTCTGAGTAGGCGAGATGTTACAAGTGGTATTAGAGCCACTCCTGAGCCGTCCGGGATGGTGGGGGCAAACCTCATCGAGGAAGATGAGTCCCTAAAGAGGGTAATTGTAACATTCTAGGCAAATCTCACATCGGTTGTGGCCTAAAGAGATGTTGTGTTCATAAGATAACAATCATCTTACATTGACACAACGCCTTTTGTGGTCTACTGCGGGTAAAGTTTTTAAGAACTGGCAGTTAAGCGTGCTTTTGTGAAAGTAGTACTTGTATGGGTGACCTGTCGAAAAGTCTTCACATGAGGGTCACAAAATTAAAATCGTGAGCCTGCGGGCAAAACGGACAAAATATTGTGGTTTGAGTTGGCGAGATGTTACAAATTGGGTTACGGAGGAATTTGATAAGGTGTTGTAAGAGTATAGTGCTTTTTCAGTTGATAGGTTGACATGGAGGAATGAGTTTTTAAGAAATGTTGGAAAAAATGAGGTACTTGAAATGAGTTCTAAAAGGGAGTTGTGGACTATAATAATGCCACTGCACAAAGATAAAAAAAATGAAAAAAATGTTGTAACTTACCAAGTAGGTCGCACAAAAGAGCATGCGGACGAAATTCAAAAGCAAATGTAAAAAAAAATAAAATAAAAAAGAAAAAAAAAAAAAAAAAATATCCCTAAGTAACTAGGCCTTTGTTAAATGCGCACTTTCTTGAATATTTTTAAATCCCTATGGCCACCTAGAAAACTCGCAAAATTGTCTATAATTTTTTTCTTTTCTTGCAGGAGTGATCACTCCAAAGCAAGTGTTAAAAGTGTTGTAAAATGATACGATGTTGCTTTTGGTTGCTAGTGCCTTGATACTTGCTGCCTCTAATAAAAACCATCAACATAAGTTAATGGACGGCCTGCATAAATTGTAACCAACGTCGTCATATACTGATATATGCCTATAATCAATTTGATATCGACGTCAATTCTAGAATAATGGTATATCATATTCAAAGATATGCCAGGGATACATACAACTGTTAGACAATAGAGTAGATGGCACAAGCCCCGATGTGGGCTTTGGGCTTATTAGGGTTTATCGTTATGTGTGGTCTATGCATTGTTCAACCTACGGGGTTTCACTGTCTAACAATAACGATCAGCTAACTGGGACATGACAAACATGCATGTGACCATTTGAGCCATTTCATGAAATTTTATGATTCGTATCCTTATAAAAAAAATTACAGTAAAATAATATACTGTTCTCCTAAACTATTGTTATGAGGTGATCAATAGAATAGTGTTGTTATGCATGCAGCCTGAAGGGAATCAGCAAAATCACACACTAAATGTTAAGAAATTGGGAATCTAAATGTTATAAACTTAAATTGATCCCATAGTGAATAAGTGAATGTTAAATTGTACCTTGGCAGCCAGGCGATAGATAAGGATTGCCATGATATCCTTCTTTGCAAATGCAACGATACCCACCCGAATCCCTTGTGGAGTCGACACATTTACTATTTGCTCGGCAAGCATAATCATCCATTACTTTGGCTTCATCGCAGCTTAGATTACCGATAGCCCATTCAAGAACAATTGGGACATTAGCTTCAATCCTTTGGATGAAAAAAGTATCATTTAAATCGCTTGCACCATTAAAATTAAATACATCCTGCTCACCAACAAAAGCATATGTCCCAGGATCAACAGACTTCATACTACCTACTCTGACGATATCTCGATCCAATAACGTACCAATCTGAGTTTCGTAGTAGCTAATATCTTTTGGTATAGATGATTGACAACAGCCACTCCCTGAACATTCGTTGGCTAGAGCATCATCAAGTGTCGAGCAAAAGACCATACAACCTGTAGAAACCGTCCTAGTAGACTTAGTTAACGAGGACAGCCAAGCATAATCAGAACAACCAATGACGGTGAACTTATTTACTTCAGAGAATGTGTATGGCATATCTGTATAATCTGAGGAAATACTAGTAGATAAATTTGTAGCCACAATATTGGATATTCGAACAGTGGAATCAGATATCTGTTTGATAAACGAGTAATCATCTTTTGTAATATAGGCCTTTGGAGGGTTTAAAGATGTGTTGCAGTGAATGTCAAACCCACGGCCTATTGAACAGTTTGTGTTCATGCCGATGCCAAAAGGGTAGGGAACAATTAAGTCTCCGCATCGACTTTCACAACCTGGCTTTGCTAAGTCGACAGCGTTGATGAAGCTGTAAGTTTCAGAGGTGAGATTCGGACCGGACTTTATAAATGAAAACAATAAAAATACTGAAATCGTTCGAATGATGATCTTCATGGCTTCCTTATTTGGGGTTTCAAGTTTAGTGATATTGGTTGAGTCTCAATCCAATTAACTTAACTGCGGCTAAAACAAACGCAGGACTAAATCAACTAACGGAAAAAACAATATGCCGATTAATTGTTGGTTCTAGATTCCCTAGAAGACAAACATAGAATATATAAGTGTACATATCCTATTAATATTAAGTTTAAGTGTTTAAATTCATAATTATAATATGGTTATAAGCCGGCATTATATCACAACCACGAATTTGATAAACTTTTATAGATATCGATCGGTAGCTAATTTGTGTTTGACAAGTATAAAAAGTCAAATAAATTCCAAGTGAAACGTAGAAGTGTCACTCAAGTCATAAAAACTGTTGCTTATGTTAGAATTTGGGCATGTGTTTTTTTGAATTGTGCACGCAGCACTTTCATATCGAAGTATTTCGACACATATGCTTCGGGTAACACGAAATCTTCAATTAGATAATTCAAAGAATCACACTTTAATTTTAAAGCACGAATCTTCAATTAGATAATTCAAAGAATCACACTTTAATTTTAAAGCACGAGAGAATAAAGCATTGCATAAAAAGTTGTTATGTGTGTTATGTTTGTGAGAGATCAATTATGTCATATTTATAAGGGAAAATGATCCGAAAAGGCATCAAACTTGCCACTTTTTCCTTTTCTAGGCATCAAACTTTTTTTTTTCCTATTGTAGCCCTAAACTTTCATAATTTTCCTTTTGTAGCACTGACTCACACTAAATCCAAAATTTCGTTCCTTAATCATCATTAACCCGTTTTAACCTATGTTTATGTATTTTGGGCGTGGTATGAATAAAAGGTGTATCTTTAGGGGGGGTTTTTGGAACATTTTACAAACATTAAAACTAACCCAATTTCCCCCAAACCCAATCATAACCCGTTCTAACTCACCCAAGCCCTAATTTTATAACCTAACAAAATTAACCGTGTTCCTTTGCTATATTTGATGCTTCTTTCTTTAGTTCAGGTAAAAATGTTATGATTTATGTGTTTATTTATTGTTTTTGATCACGTTTGAACCATGGATAAAACCCTAATTTCGTTTCTTGTCAATTATTTTCCAGAATGTTACCAGGTACCAATTTGCATCAATTTGATGTACACAATGATGGATATTTTAGGCATTTGCCTCTACACTACTGTGACGGGGTGATTCTTAACATGTGTGCTCCAAGGATGCCCTATCTTACATTTGCTGAATTCTTGGAAGAAAAAGTAGGTAATTACTTTCAAGGTTTGTATTATAAGATCCCGATCTTTGAATTAGACAAAGGTTTAGTTAGAGTAACTAATGATAAGGAGATAGAACACATGTTTGATGTGGCTCAGTTGTTTGGTAGGATTGAAATATATCTAGATCACAATGATATGGACTGTCGAGTATTTAGGACAAGCAGATACCACTTTTATGGATGAGTCTGTTGATAAAGCAAAAGACTCTACCAAAAAGAGGTACTGCAATGACTTTTCATTAGATGAGTTGGTTAATTGGGCTGAGACGGAGGATGAGCATACTAGGAAGGTTAGTGAACCAGAGGGTGAGAACATTAGGACTAGTGTAGAGGGTGATGATAGTATGCCTAGTGTAGAGGGTGATGATAGTATGCCTAGTGTAGATGGTGATGATATTAGGCCTAGATCAGGTGTGGATAAGGGCAAAGGGAAGGCTAGTGTAGTTGAGAACATTGATGTACAAGATGAGGTAGTACAAGTTAGATTGTGGAGCGTGAGTGAACAAGTGGATGATAGTAGGCCTTGTGTAGAGGTTGAGGATTTGCAAACTAGTATGGATAAGGGCAAAGGGAAGGTTATAGAGGATGAACCAGATGGTGAGTTTGATGATGTCTTTGATAGTGACAATGACAGTGAATATGGTTCAGATAAATCAGTTGACTATCTAAGTCCTGGTGAAGAGGAGGTTATAGAACTTAGGAAAAGGATCAAAGCCAATAGATTGAAGGAAAGTGAGACTTTGCCAGAAATGAGTGAACCAGCTCCATCAACGGTGTCCCTCCTAATAACCATAGAAGTGAGATTTTGATGGAACATGATATGTTCATGAACAACTTGATGAAAAGGTTACGACCATCGTAGGCATTTCAAATGAAGATCCTTTTATTTGTGTGGAAAGCACGTTGTGAGATATCCGGTCTATGATGAAAGTAGTCATTGGAGACTGAGGCACCCAAAGGTACTATCCTAGTTTGTTTTTCAAATACATATATTGTTTATGAATTTTGGTTAAAAACATTTGTTTTATTTGTAAATGCAGGTTGGTGAAAAGTATGCCAATGTTGCAAAGTTTAAAGAGTGTTTAACCTACTATGCTTTGGCAAATGGCTTTTCTTTGTGGTATGAGAGGAGTATGATTACAAGGTTGTGGCAAAATGTGGACAGAGACCGCCAAAGTTGATTGATCTTGACAAAGGTAAACAAAGGAAGAAAACTAAACATCCTAGTGTTAGTTCAGATGAATTACCCGACTGTCCTTGGAGATGTTATGCTAGGTGGATGGCTAATGAGAAAACTTTTCAGATACAAACTTTAGTTGATGAACACATGTGTGTTAGGAACTTCCAATTTGGTTCATTAGTAAACTATAAGTGGATAGGAACAATATTTGGTAGTAAGATTAGGGCTAACCCTGACATTAAGTTGAATACTATAGCTGGCCTAGTGATGAAAAAGTATAAGTGTAAGGTATCCTCAAATCAATGTAGAAATGCTAAGAGGTTTGCCTTGACAGAGTATGAGAAATCAGTGGATGAGCATTATGCATTGTTGAGATCATATGGAAGGGCAATTTTAGATACAAATCCTGGGTCCACTGTAAAATTAGGAGTGACTGTCAACCCTGATCAAAAAACATACTTTGATAGGTTTTATGTATGCTTTGCTGGACTAGCACAAGGTTGGAAGGATGGGTGTAGGAGAGTAATGCCTTAGATGGTGTTTTTGAAAAAACCAAACCATGGAGAAATCTTGACTGCTATTGGTAGAGATGGAAATAACCACATTTACCCAGTTGCTTGGGCAGTGGTGAATGTTGAAAACAAGGATAACTGGAGCTGGTTTTTGGAGTTCTTGGAAGGAGACTTGGAATGCACAAAAGGCAGAGGTCTAACTCTTATGTACGATCAACATAAGGTAACCTTTGTATCCATACTTTGATGTTAATTGGTTAGTATTACAAATATTATAACTAGATGTGCTTGTGTATAGGGTCTTATTGAAGCTGTGAAGAATGTCATGCCATATGCTGAACACAGGCAATGTGCCAGACATATTTATGAAGGTTTGAGAAAGTATTGATGGGGTTGAATTAGAGAGTTGTTTTGGTCAGACATCTAAGGCTTCCTATCCACAGTTGTTTAACAAGATAATGGAAGATTAAAGGGCTAACCCAAAGGCTCATCAGTGGCTTATGGACAAGAACCCAAAAACATGGTCAAGAGCATTCTTTGAAGTTAATAGAGGATGTGAAGCAGTGGAAAATGGATTCAGTGAATGCTTTAACAGTGTCATTCTAAGTGTTAGGGACAAGCCAATGCTTACTATGCTAGAAGCAATGAGAGTCATAGTTCTTGAGAGGATGCACAAAATGAGGGAAATCAGTAAGAAATGGAACCCTGGGGTGTGTCCCAACATTCAGAAAAGGTTGGAATGGTTAAAAGACCAACAAAGGTAATTATCCATTTACAAAATAAGGTTTTTTCACTTATGAAATTGTTTGAATTGAAACTAATAAGTTTGTTTTATTGTAGGTTTTGGCATCTTATACTGCTTGGTGGGAATGTGTTTGAGGTCGGTCGGGGAGTGAGGCATTCCGCAGTTAGTGAATCAAATAGGACTTGCACATGTCGAATGTGGCGGTTATCGGTATACCTTGTGTACATGCAACAAAGGTAATTCTATAAATAAACAAGGTACACGAGAGCTATGTGCCGATTGGTTTAAAACAGACAAGTACTATGACACATATAACCATTTCTTGAAACCAGTTGGTGGTATTGATTTCTGGCCCTGACAGAGTATGTACTCTGTTGTATTGGCTCCCCAAACCCAAAAAATGCACTGTAGGCCAAGAAAGAAAAGGATCGATCAAAGGGTGAAGGTGGTAGCTCAACTAGAGTATCAAAGCAGTCTTGATATCACATGTTCTATATGTCACAAACACTGGTCACAACAAAAAGGATGCATAGCCATTCTGGGAATGTGTGCGGGTCAAATGATATTGGAATGTGTGCGGGTCAAAAGATCTGGGAATGTGTCTGGGTCAAAAAAGAAAAGTTGTGGGTCAAAGAGGAATAATGTTGGGTCAAATGAGACTAGTGGGTCAAAGGTATGGAGTTACTTTTATTTCAACTGCATACAATGTATCATACTTTTAAACTGTTTTAACCATTTGTTTCATACACAGGTTGGTGGGTCAAATGAGACTAGTGGGTCAAAGAAGAAAAGTTGTGGGTCAAAGAGGAAGAATGTTGGGTCAAATGAGACTAGTGGGTCAAAGGTATGGAGTTACTTTTATTTCAACTGCATACAATGTATCATACTTTTAAACTGTTTTAACCATTTGTTTCATACACAGGTTGGTGGGTCAAATGAGACAAATAGGAAGGGGTTGAAAAGAGGATGCACATCAGCTTATGCAAGATGGTTTGGTGACAAACATGATCAACAAGTAGCTGAAACAGATGATCAACCTGAAGATACAGCTGAAGACCCACAAGATCACATTGAGCATGAGGAACAACCTCAACATCACATTGAAGAACAACCGAGGATCAAACGTGATTGAAATGACTGCCACTCAAGTTGAACATATGCAAGCTGAAGTAGGTCAGACTCAAGAACAAGTTCATGAACATTTACAAGAACAACGGGCAGCACCATTTGAAAAATAGGATGACTAAACTGAAAGTAAAAAGGCCTAGTGAAAGAATTTTGAAGTTGAAGTTGGCAAAACATTTGGATGGCCAGGGCGCTCCAGAGTGCATTGGAAATAGATGATGCTTGAACAACAACTAAATCCATGAGCCCTTTTTGTATATCTTTTGTGGGCAGCTAATGTAAACTTTAATAACTTAGTTTGGGTATGTAATATGTGTAGATAACTAATGTTAATAGGTCATGGCCATCAACCAATGGCCCATTTTGTATATCTCTTTAGGGCACTAACTGATGGTCATTTTGTATGTAATATGGGTGGAACATATAGCAGCCACTATGGTTACTAGTTTATGTAATGACCATCTAAGCACAAGCCCATTTTGTACATCCTTTAAGGGCGATAAAAGATGGTCATTGTTAAACTACCAAGTTTAATGTTTAATGAAAAATGCATTTTGAAAGTATGTTTTGTTATTAGACTGTTATTAGACTGTTGCAGCCACTATGGTTACTAATATGCATTGTTACTAACTATGCAATGACATCTTTTTTTATGCAGCCACTATGGTTACTAATATGCATTTTGAAAGTATGTTTTGTTACTAACTATGCAATGACATCTTTTTTTATGCAGTCAAGAGTGCTTTTTTATGCAGTCAATGAACTTAGACTGTTGAAGTCAATGAGACATGGGCATCCTATTTGCGATTTTAACTTATCCAATAATGAAATATGCAGTTTTAACTTAGACTGTTGCGATCAATGAGACATGGGCATCCTATTTGCAGTGTTTATTTATGCAGCCTATAAACTAATTGATAATGCATTGAATCGGACATAGGCTATGTGCGGTCAAGTTGACATCATTTTTATGCAGTCAAAGATTGCTTTTATGCGTCAATGACCTTAGACTATTGCAGATCAATGAGGCATAGGTTTTTGCGGTCATTGTAAATTTAATGACAATCCCACCCCATTGTTTTGAAGACAATTTGCCCTTATAAAATCCAATCAACCAATACCATATCCCACACATCTTCTACTCATATCTTTGTATCTAAACAAGATTCCTAATAACATGAGTTCAGGCAAGAGGATAATGTCCGCCAACCACCACGTCGTAACAACTTTATATTAACCATTTCCGCAACCACCAAATATTCTAAAAACTTTAATGCACATTTCCTTTATGCATTTACTGACAAATTTATTTATTTCAGAGATAATAACCATTTCAAGCTCAACAGAGGACAGTACAGACCAAGGTGGTTCTCAAGGACCCTCATGGGGAGGTTACTTTCCACCATTGCAGCACACTGGTTCCAGCTCACGAAAGGACAGTACAGACCAAGATGAAGATAATTATGATGAGGAGGTGCCCCTAACTGCAAAGCAGCTTGACAAGCTTGCTTTTGATGCAAGGCCCAAAGTGCTGGGTTTGCCAAACAAGGCAACATGTGCTGAGATGGGCATCAAAGACTGGGTTGCCAAGCCTGTCAACAAAGAAGCTGTGGGGAAGGGGAAGGGTAAGGGGAAGAGGACAGGGTCTAGGAAATGAGTGTTTTGGAACTTGTGGGTTATTTTGTGGCTTTAGTAAGGTTACTGCTATGGGTTTAGTATGCCCTATAATAAGGTTAGTTTTAATGGACTCCTGTTTAATCCTATGACTATGGTTCCACTCCTATGTAATATGACTATCCTAACTGTTTGCATACCATACTAACACTTAACAATTCAACACATGTACAAAACTAAAACATTCACATTCATTATCTAAAGTTAAGTTTTTACATTACTACATTAACAACTGAATTAGTTGGATAGTTTCATACCAAACCAAACACAAATGATACATAACACTCCTAACATCATCATGAACAACCTATCATACAATTCAAGTTTTGACTTTGGCCTTCACCTCCTCTTCCAACCTTGTCTTTGTAGCCTTCAACTCCTCTTCCAACCTTGCCTTATCCAAAATAAGAGCTTCAATCATTGGTGCATTTTCAACAGGACTCTCGCCTTTGAAAGAACCCATAAACCAACTCCTTGTAGTATTCACTAGGAAGGTCTACATCCAGAAATTCATATACGCGACATTGAGCACATTTTACAAATCTCTTTCCGGGGTTAGGTCCTTGTGGTTGATGTTTGGACTCTCAATTGTCGATCACACTTACAAAAACGTTCAATCTTACCTCCAACTAAACGTGATTGTGCTGAGGACGAGCTACTCATAATTAGGGTTCTTGATATTCAAAGTATTTGGGGAAAATTAGGGTGAAATGGGTAACGGGTTATGATTGGGTTTGGGGGAAATTGGGTTAGTTTTAATGTTTGTAAAATGTTCCAAAAACCCCCCTAAAGATACACCTTTTGTTCATACCACGCCCAAAATACATAAACATAGGTTAAAACGGGTTAATGATGATTAAGGAACGAAATTTTGGATTTAGTGTGAGTCAGTGCTACAAAAGGAAAATTATGAAAGTTTAGGGCTACAATAGGAAAAAAAAAAGTTTGATGCCTAGAAAAGGAAAAAGTGGCAAGTTTGATGCCTTTTCGGATCATTTTCCCTATTTATAAAACATAACCGAAAGTTAGCTCAATTCGGTTAAAAACGGTTTGAGGGAAGAATCACAACAGTTGGGAAAAGTTGTGTCTTTGATGGGAAAAATTGGTTGGAGGAAAATGGGTAATACGTGAACACAAGGGGCTCTGCTAGGGGTGGAAATGAGCTGAGCCGCTCGTGAAAAGCTCGGGATCGGATCAGTAAAAAGCTCGAACGAGCCGAGCCTAAACGAGCTCGAGCCCGAGATCAAGCCTAGGTTGCAGCTAATTTATTAATCGAGCTCGAGCTCGAGCTTTATATACAAAGCTCGTTTGGGCTCGTGAGCCTAAACGAGCCTAAACTATATTATAATATTTTAAGTATTAAATATTTTTATACGAGACGAGCTCGAGCTTTTAAACGAGCTCAAAAAAGATATATTACGAGCCGAGCTCGAGCTCGAGCCAAGCTTTAACTTCTAATTTTCAAATCGTATAAACGAGCCAAGCCCGAGCCTATATAACACACCACGAGCCGAGCTCGAGCTTAAAATTTAAAGCTCGAAACGAGCCGAGCTCAAGCTCGAGATTTTTAAAACTTAAACAAGCCGAGCTCGAGCTCTGGCAGGCTCGGGCTCGGCTCGGCTCGTTTCCATCCCTAGGCTCTGCCCGCGACCCTGCAAAGGGGTGCGACCCCTTTGAACCCTGTACATAGTTGTGGTGGCATCAAACTAGCTAGAACAATATGAGTGTGCACTCTGCTCCTCTTGACTCGACTAAAAACTAAACCTGATTAAACCTTTGATCTCAATAAATCACAACCTGGCAATGAGCCAATGATAACAAAAAAAAAAGTTGCTCATAGAAAGAGTAGTGTGCAAATATTATTTTGTGCAACAAATAGAGTGTTATCTTACCATATTTTAATAGATTTCCATCGTGTTTTGACTGGTTCTGGCGAACTTTCTAGCGAGTTGCAGGTCTCTGGCTTCTTCTGCGAGTTTTGACCAATTCCGGTTTTAACCGGTTTCCATCGGTTTTTCGCTGTTCAAGACAGTTCATTCACCTCAGTTCACCCCGCTTGAGAAAACCGTCTGAGCCACTGAGCCTAGGGCTGAGCACAAAACCGATCGACAAGCCGAACCGGAAAACCGAGCGAACGGACGGAACGAACCGGACCAACCATTTTCGGTTCGGTTTCGGTTCTATGTCTTATCGGATGTCGGTTTTCGGTTCGGTCCGACCCAAAACCGACCAAACACGCCACATAAAGCATGTAAGCGGGCCGAACCGACCGAACCGACACAAAACCGAACCGAACCGGTTCGGTTTCGGTTCATGTTTTTTGTGAAATCGGTTATCGGGTTGGTTCGGTTTTCGTCAGTTCGGGTCGGTTCCGGACCGTTGCTCAGCCCTAACTGAGCCACCAGTTGTCGGTCGAACTGTCGATTCTATACAGTCTGGAAACACCAGTATACACATGGGGAATAAAACAAACGACCTTACCCATTTATTCAACATCGTGCCACTTGTCGTTTACTAACAGTCTAACTTCAAAGATCGCAACACCTTAATTTGGCTCTGATACGACTTGTTGGTGGACCAACAAACCTTGAAGCTAGCACATAATCTAGACTCAAGGTAAACACACAAGTGACCCCAAACATTACATGCTTTCAATAAACGAATGAGTAAGGACGAATATTGTTGAGAGTGGGGTTGCAATCAAGTCAAGCTCGAGCTTGAACGGGCATGAGCTCAACTCAAAAATTATAAGGTAGGCTTGAGCTTGGCTTGATAGCTTGACAAGCTTTAATAATCCAGGCTTGAGCTCTGCTCAAAAAGCTTGAATTTGTATATAATCATTAATTCGATAACCAAACTCATCAATAAATTCAAAAAAAATACGCGATGAACTCTAGAGCTCGGCTCAAAAAGCTTGAACTTATATATAATCATTAAATTCGATAACCAAACTCATCAAATTCAAGAAAAATACGCGATGAACTCTAGAGCAAAGAACTTATACAAAACATTTAGGAACATTAGATTTTAAATAGTCCTACAAATATTTAATTAGTATACCAATATTCACGTTAGCCTTTAAATGTTTATTTAAATATGTATTGTAAAAATATATATGTTCTAGAAGGCTTGAAAAGCTCGATAAAAGCACGAGCTCGAGCTATCTGAAGCTCGGCTCGTTATATGTTTCGAGCTGGTTTATTGGGCTCGAGCTCGGGGTTGAGCTCGATAGAAGCTCGACTCAATCGAGTCAAGTTGAGAGGGATGCATGCTAGCTCGTTACATTCTTTTTTTCTCGTATTGTAAGTTTTATTAGTCAATTGATAAAGTGGTGTTCGAGGGCATATACATTGGGCTCAAGCTCAGGGTTAAGTTCGATAAAAGCTCGACTCAATCGAGTCAAGTTGAGAGGGATGCATGCTAGCTCGTTACATTCTTTTTTCTCGTATTGTAAGTTTTATTAGTCGATTGATAAAGAGGTGTTTGAGGGCATATACATGGACGGATCTTTTAGGATGGATCTTTTAAAGAGCTCGATAGAAGCTCGACTCAATCGAGTCAAGTTGAGAGGGATGCATGCTAGCTCGTTACATTCTTTTTTTCTCGTATTGTAAGTTTTATTAGTCGATTGATAAAGAGGTGTTCAAGGGCATATACATTGGGCTCAAGCTCGGGGTTGAGTTCGATAAAAGCTCGACTCAATCGAGTCAAGTTGAAAGGGATGCATGCTAGCTCGTTACATTCTTTTTTCTTGTATTGTAAGTTTTATTAGTCGATTGATAAAGAGGTGTTCGAGGGCATATACATGGACGGATATTTTAAGAGGCCAGAGGGGTTGTGCCCCCCACCCCCTCCTCTCCTCAAATTTAAAACCATTATGTGTATTATTATGTGTATTTTACATGAAAAATAATATAAATAAAAGACAATTAAAGGTTTATGCCCCTCAAAATTAAATTATTGTATTTCGGCCCTTTTAAAAATATTGTTCAAGCTCCGTCCTAGATATATACCGTGTGCGTGTACTCGAAAACATGTGTTTTCTTTTCTTGTTTGTCTCGTGTTCTTCAACTGGTTCGGTTGAAGATCACTACTTGTGCTCGACAAAAAAACTTTGTATCTAGTATGTTTTTTCGTGCATCGTAGTTTAGATTGTTAACGTAATTCTCCAACATCGTTAGTTGCAGTACTGTTGATGGGCTAATCATTAAACAGTACGTTCACGAGTAGTGTAAAAACATTTGGTAACTGTTAATAAGGAAATTTAGAAAGTTTTGTTGCGTTAAGTATATATATTTTGTTTAAGAGGATTTGTCTTTGAGAACAACGTGTGACAAACTATCGAATAGTTGGGAAACAATAAGAAGTCACTAAACATTGACATTTCACACAAATTTTGTGAAGTGGTTTAATTAGCGGAACAAAATACACACAGCGCAATTGTACAACTTCACTTCACATTTTATGCGTGCAAAACTTACAAATCACTTCTGTTTAGTTAGTTTTTTTATATATAAAACCTCTTACTCTTCAAAAAATGGTATTTCAACTTCAAATGTTTTTCAAAATTCAAAGCTTGAATACTCAGCCATATTTCAACTATAGTTTTAGGCAACAAATTTGAATATTTTATGATAACAGTGAGCCTTGACAACTAGTAAGCTGCGGAAAATGACATCATAAGTGCTTTTAACCGGAAAAGTTTGTGTTTTTCGTAACAATCGTACTCATACCCAATTGTACTCACAACATATAGAATTTTGGTGCACCTCGGTCAAAATTGTATTTGTAAAAAACTGTTGCATGCATGAAAAAAGTAACCAACATCTTCTGCTCTGTATCACATGCATGCATTCGTTTACTAGAACGTATCTAACATGTTCACATTTTGTATCACTAGTGTTCGAACTTTACTAACTATACATTTCTCGAATTGCATTTACAGTACAGTTATACCATTTTGATTGCTCGATCAATCAAATTAGTAATACCAAGACACGATTTTTTACTATAACCTCCATTGATGAACGAAAATACCAATATCCCGCAACGAACTAAACAATTCCAAGCAATCTTTATACCTCTTTTGATACTTGATACTTCTTTTCCATCGATTATAATGACACTCAACAAACATTTCATCAACTAAGCAAACCGCACCCGTCTCGACCATCTTCTTAATCAAATCAAATTCCGTCCCTTCGACATCCATTTTCACTACAACGAAATCCTTTTCAGTAAAACTACTTTTCACCCAAGCCGCGAAATCAAACCCTTGAATCTTATTCATATCATTCACAAAAGTAGTCGATGTTTGAGCCGATTGTACACGACCCATTCCTTTACCTTTTTCCTCATTTTTAGTACTCGGGTCACGATTGATTTCAAAAAATAATGACTCGTTTCGTACCCAAGCTTCGTATGGCAAAAGGGTTACTTTCTTCCTGGACTTATACTCTTCATGAAACTTTTGATTCCCTTCGATAGCGAAAATTTCAAATTTCTTGTTTTGTTTCGGGTACGTTTGCTTAAACCAACTTCCAATACTCGAACCATAACTTTTAGCCCCAACGTCGATATAAACATATCGAGTCTTGAAACTAATATCCACAATGGAAGTCAGATACTTAATCTTTCTCGGACTCCTTTTAACCGGTTCTTCTAGTACTAAACCCTCCATTTTTCGAATCAACCCCATTTTAAAAGCCGGAACCGAGCAATTTCCAACGACATTCCTTCGTCTTCGATATCCCATTATTTTCTTCATCACAATTTCCCTAATCTCCGGAACCGACCAAAAAATAACATCGATGTCGCGTGTTCTTACCAACCTAAACGACTCAAACAAATCCAATAACGAATTCAAACTATACAAATCATCAGCTTCAGTATGAATAACCAAGAAACCATCCGGTTTCACAGTTCTCGCCAATTCTTTCGCGAATATGGCTTGTTTTTCCGAACAATCAAAACCCGTATGAGTCGAATATACAACATCAAATGTATCGTTCCCAAAAGGTAAATCGACGTTTCTTTTAGTCGACATCGAGTTATGAAGACCCGCATCACGTAATGCAACTGTATATGTATGAAACTTTGCTCCAACTGCTAAAATCTTGGAATCCCATGTCAAGAAACCGTCGTACTTTAAGGTATTGAATATATTTTTGTAGTAATTAGTGAAATGCTGGTCAATATCGGCTTCGAATGAGTTGTAAACTTGGTTAATTTCGGTTGTTGTTTCGGTATCTGGGTCATCTGGGGGAGTATTTTCCATGATTTGGTAAATTGTATTTGTGAGTACTAAAAAGATTACGACGTAAACAAGCTGAACGGAGAGCCGTTGCCGGCAAAAGGCGGTGAATTCGGATAATGGCGGGATAAAGGCATATGGGAATCTTGGTGACGATGACATGGTGAGATTTGTGATTTGGATGTAAAAATTGTAAATGTTAAATGAATGTGTTTAGGTTATTTTTTATAAAGTTTTTGGGTGTAATTGTAGAGTTTGGGTTATTTTTTAAAGTTTTTTTGGGTTAGTTAAGGTTTTCCCGCCAATTTGTGGTGGTTTTTACCATATTGACCCTAACGGTTGAGATTTAGTTGTGATTGGAAAGTGGGTCAATAATGGGTCTAAACTTTGTGTTTTATAATGAATGGGTCGGGTTAAGGTACTAATGGGTTTTAGCAAAAATGCCTCAAATATGATGTTTATGAATAAGTATTTATTAGTTGTATAAACATTTTCAAATATATTGTTTTGATCTAATTATTATATAACACAATATAATAAAACTAAAAAATAAAATTGTTATAGTTTCAATCACACAATCACTCCACACTCTGCTTATGTATTTAGGGTGTGTTTGGTATAAAAGTAGGATTTCGGTTCATTATACGGATTTGGTTTAGGTTTGAAAAAAATGGAAAAATATATATTAAAAAAGTATTTAATTAAAAACTTATTTTTAAATTTAACAATAATATCTAATAAAAATAATAAAGTGACAAAACTTGTGGATCAGAAAGAAACAAAGCAAAAGAATCTGACAAAATTTCCCACTAAGAGGGGTGGGTGTGGTGATGGAGCATAACCTTTTTATCACTGTCACGTCACTGCCATATCAGCATAACAAACCTCCACAACTAACCACAACAAATCCCCCCTCCCTCATAACAAACATCAACCTCTTCATTTGGGGCTCACCACTACCACTTTATTTTTCTTATTCAAATTTTCAAATAAACTAAATTCTTTTCATTAAAAATAAAAATACAATACATAACATAATAATAAGAAAATGAAAAAAAAACACATATTAATAAAAACGATACGCGAAAAAAAAAAAAAAACGGGTAAAAAATACAACACATACTAATAATAAGAAACCTAGTCATCTCTTTCGTGATATTTCTTGACTAGTCGTTCCTGCCTCTTTCGGATGATCTCTGCTTTTACCGGGTCAGGATTCAAATTCGGATCTATCATCAGAAACTCCATCTCGATCTTCTCTTGGATAGCTTTTTCCTTCTCCCGCCTCGCCTCGTAACAAGCCCTTTGAGCGTCGGCTTTTTGAGCATATATTTCGGATATATGTCCCGAAGAAGTACTCGATTGACTCCCACCGAGCTCCAGGCTCGCCGTTGAAGTCAACTTTTGTTTCTTTGCGGCTCGTTTTCCGCCATCTCTTTCAGGACGAGCTCGTCTGTCCTGGCCGAATATATCTTCGAGACATGTAATGTCAATGGGATCTTCGGCATCCCATTTCGGGTAATTTTTCAAAATCTCCCAACATTTTTCATACACGAACTCCTTCCCACCATAACGTTGCGCAAAGCTAACTTTCGCATTCTCGACATGATCTTGGTCATTTTCACCACTCGCAGCTGCGAGATGTTTGTAAATAGCGTTGAACTTCAGCGATCGCCGTTAATCCTCGACCATTTACCGGTTATCATATTTTTGCCACGCTGGTCATTGGTGGTCTGAGCATTGAACATGTCGAGAATGTCGTTCCAAAAGAAATCTTCGGAACGGTCATTTCCCATATCTCGATCTTGGGAAATTTCTATCCAACATTGCGCAAGTAACCTTTCTTCAGACTTGCTCCACTTCCTCCTGTCTGCCTGGGCTATGACTTCCACATCTTCGTCGTCGTCTGCGTCCAAATCCACAACTTGTTTTTTTGCCTTCGTCTTTTTCCCCTACCTTTGGCCGGTTCACGTGGTTTTGGAACTTTGAATTGTGAACCGGACGCTTGTGATTCCATTTGAGGAAACTGTGGAGGTTGTGACGGGTTAAAAAACTGTGGAGGTTGTGACGGGTTAAAAACGTGGTGATTGAAATCGGCGGGGTAAGTTGCGAATCCTTGTTGAAACGCATATTTTTGGTTAAGAAAAATTTCTTGTAGGAACGGTCGGAATTTTGCGAGAGGGGGTAGGCGGGTTTGAAGAACCCCGTATTGTGGTGGGTTTGAGTTAAGTAAGTTTGTGAAATACCCTCCGTCATTTGGGTTTTGAGACATTGTGAGATTTTTTTTTTTTTTTGAATAAAGATATAAAGAGTTGAGGAAGATGGAGGAGATGAATATGATAAAAATGGTAGATATGATATGTTATTTATAGGGGTGGTAAGGTTTTTTTTTTTTTTTTTTTTTAAGTAGTATCCGTTTAATAACGGATATATTTTGAAAATCAAATATATCCGTTGCTTTGTCAGACTCATAGCTTCGTCGTCACCACGGCGATGGAACTCACGGCGAGCCACGGCCAAGGACCCCGGTGTGGCGGCGGGGCACGGCGAAGTGCCACATAAGCCCACGGCGAGCCACGATTTTGCCATACGCTCCGCTCTAAGTTGATATGGTATGATATTTCTCAGTTCATTCCTTTACTTATCTAAAGTTGTACACAAAAGCTACATATTAATGGTATGACTTCATTCCTAAAAAGCAATACCTATCAAACAAACGGCCTCTTAAGAATGAGTAGAAAGGGTATGTTTTTAGATGACTTTAGTTGACTTTTAATTGTAAACAGTCAAAAATACCATTTTTCATTTTAAAGTTTATTTTCTGATCTTCTTTTATTGTTTTCACTCTTTTAATTCTAGGCTTTGTTATGTTTTTTTATTTCATACTAAGGATGAAGCATTAGATAAATTTAAAGTGTTTAAAAGTAAAGTGGAATTACAATAAGGAGCCCTGATCAAAAGATTCAGGACTGGTGGGGGAGGTGAATACATGGATACTTTGTATTTTCAGTCGATGTGTATACTCCATGAAACGACTTCTCCCTATACCTCTCAACAAAATGGTCTCTATGAAAGAAAAAACAGGGTGCTAAAAAATATGGTTAATTCAATGTTGTCCTATTCAGGGTTGAGTCAATGGTTCTGGACTTCTGGGATGAAGCTATGTTGACAACTTTCTATTTATTAAATAGAATTCCTAATAAAAGGAACAAGGTTACCCCTTATGAACTCTGGACTAAAAGGAAACCCAACCTGAACTATCTCAGGGTCTAGGTTGTAGGGCAATTGTAAGACTCCTTGATCCAAAGCTGAAAACTTTGGGTGAAAAAATCATTGAATGCATCTTTGTTGGATATGTTGAGCATTCTAAAGCTTTTAGGTTCTATGTTATTGAACCTAATGAATCTGTTTCAATTAACTTAATTATTGAATCAAGGGATGTAATCTTTGATAAGAATATGTTATCATCTATCCCTAGACCAAGTTACATTATTCCAAATGGAACTGATGACATTGGTGTTTCAGAGTTCTCTGAAAAGGTCCCTGATGAGGTTGTGGTTCAGCAACATAAACCTGAGATTAGAAAAAGCAAAAGGGTCAGGACATCAAAGTCATTTGGACCTAAGTTTCAATTATACTTAATAGAAGGTACAAGGGATGAGATCTCTAACCAACTATTGCTTTAATATTAGGGATGACCCCAAAACATTTGATGAAGGAATGAAGTCCCAGGATGTTGCTTTCTAAAAAAAATAATAAATGATGAGATGGATTCCATCGTGGGAAAGAACACTTGGGTGTTAGCTGATC
>OU343225.1:292060466-292086715 GCA_910596185.1 Chrysanthemum makinoi | reverse complement strand
ACAAAACCATTTAATGAAAGCCCCATATCTCCAGTGATATGAAGGAGAGAGTCTTCATCTGGGGTTTCATAGTTAGTAGAAATTGTGGAAGCCCAGTTGTTGTCGAGTATTTTCGTGTCAGTCTCTGGAATGGACCATGAGGGTTCTGGAGTGTGAGGTCTCTCTTCAGTGAGCCAACTTCTGATGGTGTCTTTTGAAGGTGCAACTCTAGATGGGTTAGAGCGTTCTCCTGTCATGTATGTAACAAACCAATCATCTTCAGACGACTTGGGGATAAACTTGGTGGATGCATCATCGTCATCTGATTCTGATTCTGTCATGACATGCGACACTTCATGAACCACTTGATCTTCAGGGATAGAGGAGACTGTAGGAGTGAACCTTGAATCAACCGTGGTCCAAGCTGCAGATTTCTTCTGTGTACCCTGATTTCTGGATGAACTGGGTTGATTGGGAGGTTTTGGTGGTGGTGATGGTGGTGGTGGTAGAGGTGTAGAGGTTGTCTTAGAAGATCCACCAGCTCCAGAAGTTCCAGCACCCCCAGTTGGAGGCGAGGGAGGAGGAGGATCTTTAGGACCTTTATGCAATGTCTCCAACACCATGGTCCTCCTTTTCTTCTTAGCTTCTCTTTCTCCAATGTCCTTCAAGAACTGTTCATGATTGTCGTGCTTAATTGATTCTTCGAGAGCCTCATATAGCTTCTTGTGGACCTCATGCTTATGCTCGTTAGCCTCATACATCTTATCAGAAAGTACAGCTCTCATATCTGCAATGGGTAGATCTTTGAATTGTTTAAGCAGTGGAGCTTCCATTGCCCATTCCACCGCATCCCTAACTTCGCCTTCAATGGCGTCTACAACCCCTTCATCAAAGTTGAGGTGCTCCAATCTATAGACGCGATTCTCGAGGGCATTAAAGGATTTTGGAAGTTGTCTTTCAAGTGCTTCAATTCTTTTCACTGCTTTGTCGAGCAATTGATCGATGTAAGTATTTGAGGTGGTGAAGTGGTGGAGTTTCCATGTCGATGCTTGTAACCACTGGTTCAAGGGATAGATCTTTATCGATTCGGTGGTGGAAATGCGGTTGTAGGTTTGGGAGGTGGAAGATGCGGTTGCAATAGAAGGTTTTGACATAGGTGGAATGGTTGAAGTGTCTTGTTGAATATCGACAGTAAACATGGATTGGGCATCCTCTTTATCATAATCTTGCTTAGAAGTCTCAGTATCTATGGGTTTGTCATTTAAGAATTGATCACGAAGGAGAGGTGCGTATCTAGGTTCTTCAATGAAGATAGAGAACCGATAGACGATTTGGTTCTTCCATGTGCATGGTCTCATCGATCTTGACTCAAGGTTCTCTGTGAGTCTTTATGCAACATTTCATCAACCTTTTGATCGGAACCGCGGTATCACTTGATGGGAGTTTCTTGTTGCGTTTGGATACTTTCTTTTCCAACCCAGTTGTTCTTGGTGAAGAGGATTCAACACTTCTTTTCTTGGCTCAAATTGAGTGGTAGTTCTTGATGGTGAAGTGGAGATGGTCGAAGCATGTGGCGGCTTGTTAAGTCATCTACACAATCCCTTTCCCTTTGCCTTGTGTGATTGGAATTGTATGGCGTGGCTCAGGTTCAGGTTCTCTCAGCACAATGCCTCCAACCCGGTGCACTCGCATTGACTTTCGGACTTTGCTTGATTCCAAGTTGCGAGCGGCATCATCTTCATCAATCAACGTTGTATTACCCCTCAAAACCTCGTTTCCTCAGCTTTCTTTTTCCACTTCCTTCTTCTTTCTTTTCTGCTTACGGGTTGTAGTGTCGAGGAAGGTTGTGACTTTCATGTCTCCTTTTAGGAAGAAGCGATATGAAGTCTTTGATGTTTTTGAGCCAGAAACAGACTTAGCAGCTTTGGGTTGTGGTGGAGTGGGAGAGACATCAACATTAGCACTTGGATCACGGAGGCCCTTTTCTTGTATAGTTTGAAGTGATCCATCTTCTTAATATCGTCATTGAGAAGAATATCAGGAATTGGCAGACCAAAGATCTCTTTATCCATACCTTTAGCAACATATTTAAGGTTACCGAGAACAAATTCATCCTTGGCATAATGAAGAACTGATTTACTCCTAGGATTGAAGTTATGAGTCTGTAGCAAGAACTGGATGACAAGCTTTGAGAATCTGATGCTAGGGATCACAAGCTTGTTTACTTTCTTTCGACCCTAAGCTTTATTCTGAAAGTTTGTTCTATCGGAGATAAATGTGTTCATTAACAACGAGAATTCTTCCCAGATACGTTATGACACATCAACATTCACCCCATTGACGATACCCCATAGGATTTGCAAGATGGGAATCCTTACTTTATCAAACCGATGTTTTCTGATAGACATAAGTTGACTGTTGTCATTGCTCTCGGGGTTGATACATGTGTCTGTGATGATGTCAAAATCCACGGATATGCCAATTTGATAACCCAAACCAATGAGAAAGACTATTAGCTCTTACGGTGGTGGTTTAGATTGATGGTGGGGTTACAGGTGTGATTCAAGGGCCTTGAGAGAATGTCCGAATTGATCACAAATTCCTTATCATCGACTTGCAAGTATATTGAGTCGTGATTTTGTCCCATTCAATGGTGTTCCAAAATTGTTGTATGTAAATGGTGGGAATTGTGCATTGCTTGGTTAGGGCAATGAAGAAATTTGTGTTTTTGAGGATATCAATAGACACTTTGAGGGTTGGGTTTTTGTTGCATTTTTGCAAGTCCACATAACAGTTACTTTTCCCTAACTCTACCCATTGATTCTTAGGGAAGATTTAGAGTAAATGCGAAAGGACATTGGGTGGAGAGCGTGACGTAATTTTCTCAGCTGAGGCTGTGTTTGCCATTGAAGATCTAAAGATACACACATACAACACCAATGATTGTGAGCATGTTAGATTAGATATGGTTAGTTAATCAACATTGAATACAAACTCATGACATATACGATAACATAGTAACTAAGACAGAGATCTCATAAGCAAGTTGAAATAGATTGAGTGGCACTAGTGAGTTTTTTCAAGGTAAAGGCTCCATTTGACATAGTTTTCAAGAGACAAGTTGTTTTTGAATCAAATTATTTAAAAGCTCAGTTACTATGAAATAATATCATGAGACAAGATACTATTATGGAGATGTTTGTTTGAACCAAGTTGATACCAAGTTGCCACAAGAGAAACCAAGTATAAATTGCTCAAACAATAAATGTTATAGCAAGTCTGAATCAAGTCGCTAACATGAAATTATACTAGCAAATCGCCTTAAAATAATTTAATAAACCAAGTCGCCACTTGAAAATTGAACCAGCAAGTCGCTAGACTTGTAAGAACCAAGTCGCTATAAAAAATGATAGGACCAAGTCGCTACAAGTTTAACAAGTTGCAGACTTGTAAGCACAAGTCGCTACCAACATTGATAGTGATAAATTAAACGCCGAGTTACTTAGGTAAGTCACTAAATAAGTATAAGCAAACTAACTCGCTACCAAGAATATTGGTAAGTCGCCACCAAGAACACACAAACCAACTCGCTACGAAGAACACATCTAAGTCGCTATCAAGAACATTTCAACATAATCATTCCAACTCGCTACGAAGAACATATCTAAGACGCTATCAAGAACATTATCATATCCACGCAAAACTACTAAGTCCAATCAATATCCTAACACGTACAGATCGCTACCTATAGCAAATACAATCCACGACAAACACAAACAAGTACACACGACCCTATCACAACATATTAAATACAATATAACTCGAATCCATTAACACAACACATAAAGTCTCAAGCCATTCCTAAAGAGCCTAAACATACAACATATGCCTGTTAAGTGATTCCATTAGCGCGAATCCATTTACCAACCTAATAGAGGGGATCAAATGATGAGGTTGGTTTAGCGGTGGGAAAGCTGTAATGGAAGCAGAATTAGCATAGCATCTAAATCATACGTTTGGAAGTAAAAGAATAGATACTACACATACTAAGTCGCTAGGATGAATAAAATGCACGAGAGAGAGAAGAGAGAAAAATCCTTTTGATATTTTGAAAATGAAAAAGAAACTGTAAGTCGCTAGGGTAAAGGGATAAATATTTACAAGAATACCAACATGACACTTTCGGTCCTTGTAGTTTTGAGACTCGTTAAGTAAGTCGCTAGCAAAGAAACAACCATGTCGCTAGGGGTTTACAAAGCAAGTTGCTAACACAGTGTTGGTAAGTTACTATCTATTATCACAAAAGCAAGTCGCTATCACATCACATTATGTATAATAGACATTTACAGTCCATGAACTTATCAGATTGCAAACTAGCACATAGCATAATTAAGATGACATAATAGGATAAGCAACCATTGTGCATATATAAATGAGATAACTTGTAAAATTCTCCCCCTCAATCAATGTCACCAAAGACCATTGATTGAATTAACCCCACCCGTTATAAAACGAGAATAAATCATTTGTTCGAACTTCATCTATGATCCCGTGTCATTATTGAACAACATTTCTAGGACCGTAGATGTTATCGATAACAGAGGATATATCCTTTATTAGTTTGAGGAAAATGACTAAAATTATGAGTTGAAAGAATGATTTAGAAAAAGTTTTTTTTTTTAATTTGTACACAGATTTATAAGAGCGAATCCTGATTCAAGTCAAATAGGAGTCAAAGCAAAAGGTACGTCAGTTCTGGCAAGCAACCATTCCAGAGTGAGCAATATTCATTTCAGATGGAAACCAAGTCTTGAAGTTCCTGAATGAGTTGAGCATTGTACACGAAAAGGCGAGAACACATTGCACTAGAAGCACATGTAGTATTGCAAATAGATGAGTTAGTTACATGAGTAGTCTCACTATTGGATGTTGCACAATTTGATCTAGGCATGTCATTAATAGAGATCCCTTTAGGTTCACTATTCTTGAAGAGTTTTCTTGTGGGCATCCACTTAAGGCAAGATCTAGGTATGTAAGTCAGTTTGGATCCTGTAAACTTAAATAGTGCTGCGGTGAGAATCCATTTGAAGCATTTGCTAGTAGAATTGGATTTAGGCACTTTCTTCTTTTTAATATTGGACCTTTTGTAATTATTGGGTTTCTTAGGGGATTGATCTGCCATTTGATGCTTCTTATGAGAAGTAGATGAACTCCTAGTATTCACGATCTTAGAACATTGAACATTAACCTTGGGTTTGTTATTCATCATATCGAACGAAGTAGTGAAGTGGCTGGTTTTGACAAAAGCAGATATTCGCATCAACTTAGGAGGCAAGCCTAGATTTCGATGGTTTAAATCTTTCAGTTCTAAAAGCATTCGGATGCCTAACTCCGGTATGTTTTGAGTTGTTCTGAACAGTTGACTTTCCCAAGGTCGATGGTTTTGCAAACTTAGTGTTTACCCTATTTCCAATAGATTTCCTAAGCTCATTTTTTAAGGCAACAATATTGAAGCTCTTATCCTAAATTTGGGCTTTGAGGGCATCAATGTCAGCCAAAAAGGAATTTGTTTGATCTATCAACTTGGAATCGTTCTCTAATAAGTTCTTTCTTAAGGACTCATTTTCTCTTAATAAGTTGGATACACATAAAGCCAATTCATCATTCCTAGATTTAAGCTCACTACTCACCTCATGGTTAGGATTGCTCATCCTAAGATTGCATTTCTTATACAGATCTGAAAGTTGACATTTCAGATTGCATATGGTTGAATCTTTGTCCTGAATCTTGGTTTTTAAGTGGTTAATTTCAAAAATTCTTGAAATTAAGGGAATTCGGATTAATGCAAGATTTTGTAGCACGAAAACTTTCTTCCTTTTGTTGTATTGCAATTTCAGGGAAATACAATGTTTTTCAAGAATTGAGTATTTGTTTGAAAGTTCATCATAAACCCCTTTTTCTACCATGTCATTTTTTTAAAAGATTTTAGATTCAGACTCAACCAAGACACATTTATTGATATCATATTCAAAGATAGGGTCAATTAAGGGTACCTCAATGCATGACACGTGTTCATTTGTTGGTATGGCATCTGTATTCACCTCATGCACAACATGACTTCTTGACATGCAAGCAATTTCAAGCTTTTGGACTCGAGCCTTTGTGTTGATCTGACCAATTACATCATTCATTTTGTTTACGAAATTCATGCAGTCATTATCGACATCATCTTTTCTTTCAACTGATCCATTACCCAAAATATCACAACGCTCCTTTAGTTTTCCATGACACTCATTCAACTCATTCAAACAATCATTCCTTTGAGCAGCATCCATAATGTACACTTCCACATTATTCATGAGTTGGATATATGTGTTGATGAACTCATGAATTTCCATTCCAGTGTGTTTCTTGAATGAAATTCCGGTCATGTGTTGATCAAAGTCGACAAAATATTCCCCTTTGATAAGCGGTGAAATTGGTTGTAGGTAACTTGAAGTGCAGCATTAGAATCATCAATTAATACCTTCTCATTGGTAATTTGAAGCTTCAGGTTGTTGTAAGTTCAAACACACCTTTTTCAACGTAGGTATGTCTTGGCGGAAGAGAGCACCGCATGTTCGACCCATAGGAGTGGATAACAGTTGTGTGAGGTGCTGATGAAGTAATGAAAGCGACTCAATGTTGCATTCCAAATGCTTTGCATCATGGGTCATTGGCGAGGTGTGATTCGTTGAAGTTTGAGTCGGAAGGTGAAGAGTTTTGATCATAATTAGTAGAATCAATCAAGGTAGGACATTTAGAGATGCAATCAGTTTCATTGTTCTGTGAGGTATCATAAAGTTCAAGCACTTTGGAGATAAAAGGGTCAGTGATGTAAGACATTGTGGGTGGACAAGTGTCTGCTGCATGAACGTCCTCAGCTGATAGAGATGATTGTAGGCATGTTGGTATACATGTTGACAGATTACACGGGATTTTATAACTCTATGATTAAACTAGGAAATAGATTCTTTCACGGAATTTTACTAAATCAAGAGAAAACCGTATTACACACAAAAGTTAACCAAGTCGCTAAGAATCCTTGACCCAAGTCGCTAAGCACCAAGTTGCTAAGTAATAAGATGACAAGTCGCTAAGTTCCAAATCGCTACGAATTTTGGCAGCAAATCGCTATGCACCAAGTCGTTAAATAGCAACTCGCTAGGGTCCAAATCGCTAACACCAAATCGCTAAGAAACTTAAGAACAAGTCGCTATCAAAATCGAAAGCAAGTCGCTACCTCACCAAGTCGCTACCCGTAGTGGAGAATCCACTAAGTATACTGTTTGTCGGCTTGTCTCAAAAGGCAAGTCGCTATGACCAAGTCGCTACCAAAACACACTACAACTCGCTACCTTTTATTGAAGCAAGTCGCTACCAAGAAATTCACTCCGAGAGCCAAGTCGCTACCAAGAAAAACTTTAAAAACACACTTTTCAATCCAAAACAAGCTCAACCACAGTGATTCAAGCTTACCAAATCAAAACCCAAGCACATACAATGATTCTAAACACAAAAGTACACCCAAAATTCAACCTTTAACACTAGAGATGAACCAAATGATGCAAAAACCACTAAACTTTTTCAAACTCAAAAACCATCTAAAACCACTAGAAATCCAAGGATATGTAAGAGATGATCTAACCATGGCTCTCTGATACCATTTATAACATATTGGATTTCACAAGCACACAAACAAACACAAGTGGGGCGTATAATTTAGATGGTTTAGAGAGAGAAAGTGGAATATTCTAGAAAGAGAAACTCTTGGAAGGTTAGATTCCAAATGAACATCCAACCCTCTACCTTGCAAGGTAGAGGGTATTTATAGGTTACAAACTAAACGACCTCCTAACGGCCTGTGGATCATGTATACAGTGGGTAAAGACCCGTCCTTCCTCCATGGTGTTGCACTAGACTAAAACTTAGCTAATGACTTACTAATAACTAACATAATAAACGATATGTCTACGAGCTAACTTAAGCTAGATTATACTTGGGGTGACCGATGCTTCACAATAGAATTTCCAATTCCTAACATGTTATAAAGATGGATAAAGATTAAAGAGAAGGGTGAAAGGTTGGAAGGGTTTAGGTGTTGATTTGTAGTTGTGATACTTGTGTTATTCCAATCCTTGTAAGCTATTATTTACCTTCATATTCATTCAATATGGTTTTAATAATCTCTATAATTATTTGATGTAATTTGATATAAGTAGTATATGTAATATGGCTTAATTGATGTTGTACATGAGGTTGTGACCATGAAAATAAGCTAAAACAAGTACTAGGTAAGTTCTATAAACATGAATTCTGAAACAGTCCCAAATATTTATTAAACTGATCGTCTCAGTAAACCTTGAGGTTAATTCAATAAGATATATGATAACATCAAATAGTCCTGAATATTAAGTGTCAATTTCCCCCGTTAATGCTCGTTATATATCATTTATATATATTTACGCTTGTTTTCCATTGTTTTACACTTTCAGGTAAATTACGAGCATTGGAGCTAAAGAGACGCGAAAATGGAAACGTTACTAAAGATTTATCACAATATGCTTATTTTGAAGAAGTTACGGTGTAACTCATCTCTCACATTATGCCGTAACTATTGCGTGACCCAGAAGTCCAACTTATCAAGAGGTTACGGTAACTCCTTCAAAAGGTTACGGCGTAACTCCATTAGGTCAAAAGAGGTTCCACGCCGTGATACTACGCCGTAACTACTCCATCACTACGGCGTAACCGTGTTTATTGAAGACTATGGCGTAACCACTTATAAGGTTACGCCGTAACTAGCAAATCTAGTGCATTTACGGAGAAATAGAAGGTTACGGCGTAACTCATCTTTTGGTTACGTAGTAACCGGACACGGCCTATAAATACCCACAATTCCAAAGCATTTCAAAGCATCCCATTCCACACAACACTCACGAGAACGTGGGAAAAAGCTCAAGGGAGGTCTAGGGAAGCATCTGGTGTTTCTAAGGGAGAAGTTACACCATTACGATAAGCTTTAGCGTTTATTATTTCTTTTACTTTCAATTCATGTATTTCGTACCTTTGAATATTGAATTGATGTGCATGATTAATATGAGCGGCTAAGCACCCTTTGGTGCTAGCCTAGTTATGATTCCTTAATTGTTTTGTTTGTGTTTACCTTTACTTCCGTACAATTATTTCTAAGTATATGCATGTATAATTCTTTGGTAGTCACCCTTGGTTCGGTAGTTTTGAATGGCGATAGAGGCCAATTTCCTAGGAGATATGACCAATTGACCCTAGGTGAGCGGACTGAGACGGGAAGGGTAAGATATGACCAACTGACGACCCTTTCTACTTGTGCGATTTGACCAACTGATCACCTATCGTTTGGATGAACTTAAGAATTAGGGGGTGTAGCGGTACTTAATGACTCGGCTTAGGGGACCAGGAACAACAGGACTTATGACGGTGCGCCTGATTTCTCCTGTGGTGGCATCTTTTGCTGATAGGTTAGGGCGAATTGACCAAATGTTGTCCTCTCGAATTTAACCCCACCTGAAGTAATTGGAAGTAGGTAGACGTAGACATAACTAGTTAGGAGGATTAACTAGGTTAGCACCATTATTCCTCTATTGATTTCCCTTCTACCATTTATTTGCTTTTATATTCTGCATTAGTAGTTTAATTAATTAAAACCCTATCAAACCATTAATATTCTGTGACAATTAGACTTAGTAATTATCCGACACACATAGCTCTTGGGACGACCTCGGCTTTACCATTTACTATATTACACACGACCGGGTACACTGCCCGTTAGTGCATTAGGGTAGACCATAGGTATAGCGAGACACTATAAATATTAAAACCTGGTCAGTAAAACCTGCATCAATATACTTTTAGAGCTATGTCTTACGGTCGTTTCTCCGGGTGGCGCACCTCATAACTCACCCCGATGAGTAAATGAGAGCCAAAATGGCAAACATGTCAAAATCTGCACACCAGATTTCATTTGGAAAAATGCCATAGTTATGGTCATTTCTGGAAGTCGACTCAGTTTTATGAAATATAGCCAAGACCTAAACTTGAAGTTTGGCGAAAGCCGCATGTCAAAAAAAGTTGTAGAACTCAACTTATATTCTTTTTGGCAGGACTGAATGTGCAGCCAAACTTTCTGCAATGAAATATAAGTATATACTTGTAATTAGACTATTGATATAAGTAAACTTTGGAGCTTGAACTTGATTAAGCTTAAGAAGCTTTTAGAGAATATAAAAATATGAACTTGAACTTTTGAATCACTTAAAAAGGACTTGTGGTTAAAAAGTTATGCCTAGTTAAGTGTTACTAGAGGTAAATATAGTGTTGGAACAAAAGCTTGTTGATACGATTTTAAATCACGATTTTGACCCTTTTCTGGTCCGAATAAGCAAAAGTGTAAAACACGAAAGTTGCTCAGAATGACTTTTTCTACAATACCTCAGGGGCACGTAAGCAGAAAGTGAACGACAAAACCTAAAAACGGCAAAAACTAAACTGACCTGTTATTGACTAGAAAACAACCTTAGTGAGAACTTTAAGTGATATATTGATCATTTGAGGCTAATATAAAGCCAAGATTGAGTCAAGATTGTTGTTTTGAGGTTGTCTAACTTAGACCCATCCTTAATATGGTCTTGATTATTATTGCTTAACCATTACTTAGCCGCACGGCTAGTATAAGTCTAATGACCGAAACTTGTTTTTAAAACTTGTTCACTAGACTTTGAAAAACTAAGTAAATGACCATATGACATGTTAAACAACTTCACGACCTTTTGATTTTGATAGCCTGAATGATGGTACGAGGTTATTTATAAAAGGGCTATAAGCCAAACAACATTTAAGGGATACTTTAACTTAAGGATTCATGTACAACATCATATTGAAAGCCAACAAACTATATATACTTGTACACTTATATCATACACTATACTAAAACACGAATACTATGCTTTCTTAGGTAATCGTTAAAGAATGTGATCTTGTCATACTCTACCGTTGATAAACATTATATCGTTACACTCCGCTGCTGATCACTACAGTGAGTTCATAACCCCACTTTCTATTACTTAATTGTTTTTACAAACCCTTGGGGGAGATACATGCTTTATTTTAAACCGAACACATTGCTTTCAAACTATATGCTTATCTAATTGTTTTATTGTCACTAAGTAACCATCATTGCCAAACATAAGTCCCTAAATTATGAACCATTAATCACTAGAGAGAGTGAGCACGAATATTGTGAATAGATCTATTGGGATTGACGAATCCCGTTCGTGTTGGCCCCATTAAAGACAAACAAACGCACTATATTTGAGTAACATTAGGTAAAACGGCAATTTTACCTATTAGGGCTGGTACCAACAATTTCACCAATTTATATTGGAACACGTTAACGCCTTGGTTGCATGAGCTTAGTGAAATAATAATTGTTTTGTTTTCAACATTATGGGTGTATAACAACGTAACCCACACGAACATTATGTGTTCAACATTTAACAATAAACCTATGGATTCATTCAACCTTTGTGTTGACAGTTTTAAGCATGTATTTCAAATCCATAATGTCGGAAGCTGGCACGGAAGAGCTAGGACTAGATCAAGAAGGCTATAATTATTTTATCATTCACAAAACATCAAAGACTTTATATTGATGTATTTTGTAAACAATGGAACCAACTGGGACCTATTTTGTAAAGTCTGATATATTTAAATAATTTGAATGATAAATCCTTTTTAAAACGACTCATTTAGAGATCGTTTTCTATTATTATAACAGTTGTGCCGTCGAGTAACACCCAGTTTGAATTCCGCTGCGTATCACGAAGTTGGGGGTGTTACAGACGGCGCCCAAAAAACCAGCTCCTTCTCCTCCACACTTTTCTTCGAACTCCCTCCTCCTCCCTTTTTTGACTCCTTCTTCTTTTCGAACTCCCTAAAGCCGCAAACACGTTAGAACTATTAGAGAATAATTTACACTAATATCAAATAATACAACAACGTGATTAAGGCCTGCGAATGCAGCGACCTTAAACCGAATTTCACCCTAACTAATGCGTCTGTTTAGATGATACAATTAATTCAATTGTAAAACTTGAATCTAGCGAATCTGATATGTTTTCATGATGGAGATTAATGAGGTTTTTATTTGTTTTTTTATGCCTTCTTCCATAGATCAATAAACATTTTATATAGTGTATTAATAGACTCTTTGAACCATAACAACTCTTCATAATACAGTTATGTTGTTATAACTGTAAAAAGTGAACGTTGCATCTTTTCATAAAACGTAACAATAAAAAACTAAAACTGAATTAATAAAAAATTAATTTTGAAAATCTAATTAGAGCCCAAAAACCCATCTTTTAATCATTTAATAAACTCTATTATTAAGCCCAATTGAGCCTAAATAATCCTAACTTAACAATTAAGCCCACTACTACGGACTTAATCTTTTTTGTTAGTCATGTGTTCAATGGCCTTATAAAAAGATAAGTGTTTCATTGTGATAGCAATGTGGGATAAAGATTTGCATGTTCCAACATGAACGCTATCGTATCATCCTTCCTACTTCCTCCTCCAGCCATTTCCACCATCATCGTTTCGCCAAAGAAACACAAATTTTATAAAAATCCAAACTTTCCGACACAAAACACAATTTTTTGTAGAAAAATCTTTTTTTTTTTGCTTTTCTTTCTGATCTTACTTTTTCGAAATAATTTGTTTCACTTTTTAATATGATGAACCTTCAAAATAGCAATATATAAATACCTAATTTTGGATATCTAATTAACCACAACCAAACCATGTTAATTTCATACGATCAACTTGTAACCCATGTTGCAAAAATCGTGAATCGGTAGTCGGGCGGTCGACCACCCTGCAGTAATCGGTCAAGTCGGGATTAATCGTCGATTAATCAGATTGGCATTTCCTGCAATTTTTTGGTATTTCTGGAGACCAAACTAAAAATCTTAACCGATTCCAAGCCTGCTATGTTTCCAAACCTCAATAAAAGGCTCTAACTCTGATTATGATGCCCATTGTGCGTTATAATTGAAATATACGATCCTCAAATTAAGTATAATGTCTAAATTATTATTATTTTTAAAATGACCGATTTGATCGATTCGGCCGATTTTTACCGATTCGATTTTGACCGTCGATTAATCGGCCGATTCGGCGATTAATCGGCCCGATTTTTGACTACTTAGTGTCGATTTTTTTCCTATGCCAATTTTTTAACCGATTTTCAAAAATCGACAAGGTACTAGGCCGATTAACGATTAATCGGCGATTAATCGGCGATTAATCGGCCGAGTTTACCGATTTTTGCAACATTGCTTGTAACCATAGGTCTAAGCAAGTAGTGTAAATCTACTGTCATGTAACCCATTGATTAAGTGGTCCAAAAAGCTTAAAAGCCCAATCCAAGTGTTAGGCTTAGAGCATCCCCATTCATAACACCATAACACCAATAACACCGTCCACGTCAGCGCCACATCAGCTTTAACATTTAACATTAACATCCCCAAAAAACACCCACAACCATAACATCCCAATAACATCAATAACACCAATAACATTTCATATTTTCAATTTCAACCCCTAAACTAAAACAAACACTTCATTTATTAAACTAAAACAAACATTTCATTAAAACTAAAAACATATTACAATACGCGATTAAAAAAAATTACAACGAAATAAAAAAAAAAAAAAAAACTGCAAATAAAACGTTACAACAAATTAAAGGAAATGACGAGAATACGATCTACTGACGAGGTTTCAAGTTATATTTTGCGATGATTCGATCTTTTTCGTCATTGATCCACTGCACGACCATTAGATCTTGCCCTCGAGGCGTCATCAAAAACTTTATCTCTTCCAACCTTGTTAATGTGAGATCTCTTTCTCTGGGCCCGATCGCCGCTTTGGAGACTTCTCGTTTCATACGAAACTCGTTTGCCATAGTTTCTGTGAAATAAGCTGACGAGCTCGTTCTTCCAGTGCTTGTTCCCCTAGTGCTTGTTGTAGTCTCGGATCTTGCTTTCTTGGTAGCACGTTTCTTTCCCATGGGGCGTGGTTGTTCATCATTACCAAACAAAGCCTCGTTTGTTTGGCTTAGCACATCGCCGGTTAAATCAACCGGTGCCGGCATGTCCCATTTCTTATAATGACGCAAAACCTCCCAAGCGTCCTCCAGACCAAACGGTGCTCCTTTGGATTCCTCACGATACCAATGCTTTGACCGTTTCATCACATCCACCTCACTTTCCCCGCTTCGTTGTTCCCGTTGCGCACGTAAGTAACAAGCGTTGAACTTTGTGCAGATGGCGTTCAACGTTTTCCATTTGCTTGACATCATGTCCTTGGTGCGCCGTTGAAAGTTGTTTTTATTGAACTCATTTCTGACCCGATACCAAAACGTATCTCTAGGTTGGCACTTTCCAACTTTCGGATCCTCCGAAACGGCTATGTAACACCTTGCAAGTAATGCTTCCTCTGCGAATTCCAACGCGATGCTACGACAACCTCCTCTTCATAAGAATCAATTGGTTCGGGCTCGGGGTCTTTGGATTTCTTTGATTTTTGCTTAACACGACCTTTTCCTTTTTTGGAGGAGACGTGGAGTGTGTCGAGGAACATCTTGTGTTTCAGTTTGTGATTGTTGTGATTGTTGTGTGAATTGTAGATTTTGAAAGTTGGAGTTTAATTGGGTATTTTGATGGTTTTGTTGTTGCCAAAACAGTGTTTTTGTTGTTGATACATTTCTTGGCTCGAGAAGCCTAGTGTGTTGGGGTTTGAAGATGAACCCGCGTTCGGGTTAGATGATGAACCCGGGTTTGAGGGATTCCACCCATCACCGAGAAGATTGAAGAAAGTATCGTCGTTGCCTCCCGACATTGTTTTTTTTTTTTTGCAGTTAATTGAAGTTGAAAGATTGAGAGTATTGAGAGGATTTAGTAGTGGAAGTGTGAAAAAAAATGGTGTTTTAATTGTGTATTTATGGTGGTAAAAAAAGGTTTTTGATTTTTTTTTTTTTAATTCTAGCCGTTAGGGGTGTTTTTTGAAATTTTTTTTAAAACTTAACGGCTAGTAGCCGTTAGAGGGACTAGAAATGAAAAAATTTTGATTTTTTTTTTTCTGCGCCTTAACGCGTGTTAAGGGGGTAACACAAAGGGACCAACGGCATTAAACAAACACACTTCCAAGGGTGTAACGCCGCTAACGGCGTTATTTGCTCGTTAACGGGCGTTACCCCGTTAACAATGGGGATGCTCTTAGAAGATAGAACTGTCCACAAGTAGAATTCATGATTTCATGCAAAATTTCATATTCATCCAACTTAAATGTTAAAATGTCATATTTATATAATCAATTATTATTGTGCAAAAAATATATATATAATCAATTATTGATTATGTGGTGTTTCTTTCAAAGTTCAGACCTTATGTCTTGAACTTAAGAATTTTGTATAACTAAATTGAGAATCCTTGTAATATTTAATTTATATAGAGCTATATATTTTTCAGTCGTGTGAGAATAATCTTGAACAAAATATTTGTTGGTTCAAGTCGCATGTAACACATGTGAAATAGATCTGTAACGTATTATATTATGCGATGTTTAGTTGTCTTAAAATGAGCAATGTATATGCTTCTGTTTTGTGGGATGTTACACATCCATAACTATTATTCTTTGCAAGTTTGTAGATAGATCTCTTATATAATAAGTGAAGACACAAATTGAACAAATGGTTTTTTTAATTGACTAATAGGAGATCTTAATTACAAAATCGAGTCTTTTTATTTGCTAATAAAAGTCAAAATTAAATTAGTTTGCTCAAACTTTTGAAAAACTTGATGCAGAAAAAAAAATGAAATTGTGAGCTACTTTTTTTTTAATGTTTCGGACTTCAGTTTAAATAAACGTTATATTTTGATTAGTTAATAGAATTTACAATTAAACTATAAACTTTTAAAAAATAGGCTAATCTTAAATCTTATTTTATGCACTTAAGTGTAAAATCCGAAACTTACATAATTTGAAAAAATATTTATATATTTAACAAAAACCCCGTATACTTTAAACTTCTTTTATATACAAAAACTACTACTACTGTATCATTATTATGATTTTGATAATTATTATTATTAAATTGAATAATACTTAAAACACCATCGACGTACGCCTACACGCTATTGGGTATATGCACGAATTAAATATAACATACTAAATAGTGTATATTCAATGAATTTGAATTATAGTAAAATATCAAATAAATATGCAAACAATAACTTTATTAAACAAAATTGATCATAGTTTCAAATCCGAGAAAATATAGTTAAGACACTAATCATGGCTATTGTCTGAGCCTAATCGGCGTTTAATCACCTATGCGTACACGGGTTAAAAATGATAACGATAAATAATTCAATTTTGATACTAATAAATCTTTAGATGCACAATATTATAAGTATTAAAATGAAAGCATGATTTATAAGTACACACCAAACTAATTTGGTTAAAATATTACTTTTAGTTATTGTCTTAACCTCGTGCATGTAATATCACAGTTACAAAAAATTAAACACATTTAAATTTTTATATGCACGTATGTTAAACTAAAATTTTAATATAAATTTGATTTATGTCTCAACCCCGTGTGTGCACGAAACTTATAACTAATTATCTTATAAACAATCTCTTATATAATACGAGATTTTCAAAAGATGAAAAAAAAAAGAGTTAGAGAAACTCAATTGGATCAATGAGAGTGTATCATTTTGCTTATGTGGCTAAATTGAGCATTCCGAATGGCTAATAAAAGTTTAAATCGACTTCAATTTGGTCAGACTCATCTAAATGTTATTCAACAAAATACCTATGTATAAAAACACATGTGTCAATTTTATAGATTTAATAAATACCTCATGCATTTTATACCCTCTATACGTTATATTCTATTAAAGAAATACATCAAATAATGTTATTTTTTATAAATACTATTATTAGTATATATTATATTAATGTATTTGTACAGAACTATAAATATTAAGAAAGTACGAGTTACTGTGATTTGTAAATGAATACATTAGATTATACATATATGAAAAACTCGTGTTATTCCTCTTTATTAGATTAAGTAAGGATATCTGAAAACGAATCATGTAATTCTTTTCTATAAGTTTAACCCACGCACTTGTTTGAAATTAGATGTGGCTAAATTATTATTAACAGAATTATAAATATCAAAATGAAGTCACGACCTCACAGGTACGGTGAGATGAAAATTAATAAATGAAGCATACAATTTTTTTTAAAGTATTATGTGCTACTAAACACGCATATTGTATGAAACATGATAACAATTGTTAAACAAGATCAACATAAACACCATGCCAGTTAACAAATAATGAAAAAATTATGTAAAAACACGTGTGTGCACGAATATTATAACTATATTAGTATTATTTTTTTATATTTTTTTGAAAGGTTATAAGTATTAAAATTATGATATAATTTTATATAGAAAAAACTTAAATATTACAAAACTAGTGAATTACCATAATATTTAACTTCAAAACAAAGTTATTGAAATGTTATCATACATACACGAGTTCTAAAACTAGTATAATACGGATTATAAAGTTATAACCATGAAACGAACGGTGCAGTTTGCTACTTTGCTACACAAAAAAGTGTTAATATAAATAAACCGTAAAAACGTTTATTAAATATTTAGCGATCCTTTTGTGTTTTATTGATAACAAATATAATGTTATCATAAGTAAAATTATAAGGATACATGTTATTTTTGTAAGGCATCTACATATAGTCATTTAATACAAATTGTTGTAATAATTCATTTGTTGTAATAGTTTATTGGGATGGGTAAAAACCACAACCCATGACCCATACCCATGGAGCATATCCATAACCCATGGAGTTAACCCATACCCATTGTCTAGATTCATTGCATCTATTAGATACATTGTATCTATTTAGATACCCATGGTTCATAATCTAGGACCTATGACCCATGACCCATAACCCAAAAACCCATGGGCAAACAAGAGCGTCTTACGGATCCCTAGAGTTACACTAGACGGATCCCTCAAGCAAGGGATCCATGCAGCAGTGGCAAGAATTTGCCTATAAATAGAGAGTAATTTCTTCATTTTTACTCACCCCTCTTCTTACAAACTCTCTCATATATTCTTACACTCTTTTAACAAAAGATCACTTGATCTAGAGAGTAGTTCTTCTTTCTTTTATTGGGATTCTCATATAGGTCATTCTCTAAGGCGAGATCACGAGCATTCTACAAGTCATCCAAGCAAGGGGTCCTTGATTGATTTGTTCCTCCACAAGATTTCTGTAGCGAAGATCTTGTATTTCATATTTCAAATATTTTTTGTGTTATAGTAGTGTTGGTTTGGTCCTCCGTGTTACGGACTCGTTATTTAGCTTTGTACCGGAAAAAGTGTAAGCGACGTTGTGAAGGCTTCTCCGCCATGTTGAAGGAGTTTGTTGACATAGTGCTTGAACTCTCGAGTAGGTGACTCGGGGAGTGGAGTAGGGCAAGGAAGGTGTCCTTGTAGCCGAACCACTATAAATCGGTTGTGTCATTTCTATCCCTTACTTTACTTGCTTTCTTTACTTGCATTACTCTTATATTTATACTTTCTCTTCATCCATACGATTTCACATAACATCATATCTAAATTTTTTGAAACTAACTTAAAATCGGCAAAACTATTCAACCCCCCCCCCCTTCTAGTTTTTCACAAAAATTTATCTTCTATCTATATCTATACTATATTATAATGCATTGATAACTCAACCGTAACTCCATGCTTAACTCCTAAATAAAAATTAAGATAATGAGCTCCGATCATTAGGTGACATGTGTCACTTCTTAACAAACTTCAAATCTAACTCCTAATCAAAAATTAATCTATACTATATTAATTATAATGGATAGATATCACTCACATACTGAAGTGCTAGTCGCTACGATGTAGATCTCGTCATCTCCAAACCCTAAATTAATTTCTTCCCATAAATCAATTCAATAAACAGATCTCCCTTCAATCCAATAATCCTTTTCATAAATCAATTCAATTATCTTTTTCATAAACATATCTTGTTCGATCTAAATCCAAATTGTCCATTTATTTTCTTTAAGGATCTTCTGTGGTGGCGATGGTGTCTCATAATCATTCTTATGCGGATTCAACCAGGTCGATATCCAAATCGATCTTTGTGACTATGATAACATCAAATAGTCCTGAATATTAAGTGTCAATTTCCCCCGATAATGCTTGTAATTTATATCATTTATATGGATTTACGCTTGTTTTCCATTGTTTTTCACTTTTAGGTAAATTACGAGCATTGGAGCTAAAGAGACGCGGAATTGGAGAATTATCTAAATATTTATCATAGTATGCTGATTTTGAAAAAGTTACGGTGTAACTCGTCTCTCACATTACGCCGTAACTATTATGTGACTCGAAAACCAACTTATCGAAGGTTACGGTAACTCTTCCCAAAAGTTACGACGTAACTATATTAGGTCAAATGAGGTTCCACGCCGCTGATACTTACACCGTAACTATTTCATCAACTACGGTGTAACCAAGTTTATTGAAGACTACGGCGTAACCACTTATAAGGTTACGCCGTAACTAGCAGATCTAGTGCAAAATACGAAGGAGTTGAAGGTTACGGCGTAACTCTTGTTATAGTTACGCCGTAACCCAGATCTGGCCTATAAATACCCCACGAATTCCATCATTTCTAATCATCCCATTCCACACACAACAACCTGAGGAAAAATCTCAAGGCAGGTCTAGAGGAGCATACGGAGCTGTCTCACAGGGAGAAATCACTCCCCTATGATAAGCATTAGCATTTTATATTTTCTTTACTTTCAATTCATGTATTTCGTACCTTTAAATATTGAATTGGTTTGTATGATTAATATGAGCGGCTAAGCACCTCTTGGTGTTGGCCTAGTTATGATTCCTTAAATTGTGTTGTTTGCGTTTACTTTACTTCCATACAATTATTTCTAAGTGTATGCATGCATAGTTTATTGGTAGCCACCCTTGGTTCGGTAGTTTTGAATGGCGGTAGAGGCCAATTGCCTAGGAGATATGACCAACTGACCCTTGGTGAGCGGACTGAGACGGGAAGGGTAAGATATGACCAATTGACGACCCTTTCTACTTTTGCGATTTGACCAACTGATCACCTACCGTTTGGATGAACTTAAGAATTAGGGGGTGAGTGTTTAAGTTGCTAACGCCCGGGCACTCACTATTATAGATCTAGCATGTAGCGGTACTTAATGACTTGGCTTAGGGGACCAGGAACAACGGGACTTATGAGGGGACACCTGACTTCTCCTGTGGTGGCGTCTTTGCTGATAGCTTAGGGCGAATTGACCAAATGTTGTCCTCTCGACTTTGACCCCACCTGAAGTAATTGGAAGTAAGTAGACGTAGACATAACTAGCTAGGAGGATTAACTAGGTTATCACCACTCTCCTCTATTGATTTTACCTTTACCTATTATCTGCTTTTATTTGCTTTATTCTGCTTTAGTAGTTTAATTAATTAATTCCCTATCGAAACCATTATTAATCTGTGACACCTAGACTTAGTAATAATCCAACACACATAGCTCTTGGGACAACCTCGGCTTTAATGATTACTACACTACACACGACCGGGTACACTGCCCGTTAGTGCATTAGGGTAGACCATAGGTATAACGAGACTTTATAAATATTAAAACCAGTCGGTAAAACCGCATCAAGTTTTGCGCCGTTGTCGGGGAGTTATATTAGGATTAATATTAAGTCTTTCATTTCATTTTAAACTTTTCTACTATTCTCACGATCATTATTCGAGTTTTCAGGTACCATGGAAGTTGTTAACATCGATGACCTCACTCTTGAGGAATATTTGGCGTTGACAAGAGCGGAACAAGGGCCGGGTCTCGTAAGACCGGCAATTAGAGCGGATGTCCGTTTCGAAATCAAAGACCAATTTATGAGGGAGCTTCGTGCTAACCCTTTTGCAGGAAACAGGGACGAAGATGCATATGAGCACGTTGAAAATGTCCTATACATCGCAAGCCTTTTCAACATGCGGTGTCTCATGATGTTGTTATGCTAAGGGTATTCCCAATGACTCTTCTTTGGAGCTGCCGAAGATGGATCGAAGATTGCCGCCGGAAATTAATACTTGGGCTCTACTTAAGAAGCACTTTATTCAAAGATATTGTCCGCCTTCGAAGATTTCTAACCAGCTTTTGGAGATCCATAATTTCAAGCAAGAAAACGACGAAACGTTATATCAAGCCTGGGATAGATACAACGATCTCCTTTACAAGTGTCCTACAAATGATCTGAACAACCAGCAAAAGGTCAACATCTTCTACAAAAGAATCAACGTAACTACAAGGCGGAGATCTTTGGACTATCAAGGACCCATCCCGAACATGACTCCTACTCTTGCTATTGAAGCCATTCAAAAAAATGGCTGATCACTCTCAAAAATGGCACAACGGAGGAAGTAAAAGAAACCAAGGCGGAAGTTTTGATGGAATTGCAGCAATCGCTAGTAAAATTTAAAATCTTAGTCGAGATATCTTTGAAGGTCAGATAAATCATTTATGCCATCCAAGTGGGTTGTGAAAGCTGTGGAGGAGGACACCTCACAAAGAATTGTCCTCATGTCGACGAAGAAAATATAATTGAAGAATCTAAGTATGGAGAAAATCGACCGTTTTACGGAGATAATCAAAATAGTAACGGGTATCGTGGAAATTACAACCGTGGGCCTTATGGAGAAAGAAAGCCCAGTCTTGAAGAAACGATTAAGTTTCTGGAGAGTTCAGCCCAAAGAAAAAAGGAGCAAGATGAGTGGTTAAAGAATTCAGGAAAACACGACAGAAACCTTTCGGCACGCACAACCCTAAAAACCTAGAATCTATGGTGGAAAAGCTCAGTGAAAAGTAAGGATGAATAACAATAAACCTGAAGGATCAAAACCAGCTATGGAATGTAAAGTGATTTTTCCGATGATAACTCGAAGGTTCGGGCCAATGATACTGATTCGGGGTTGATCTCGTCGACAGATCTGAGTTACGCCGTAACCTGCCTTATGAGTTACGGCGTAACTATGTTTTTGACAACGATAACGGGGTTATGAAGAATACTGAGGAAAACGACTCTAACGAATTACGCCGTAACCAAGAATCTCAGTTACGGCGTAACTGGGATACGTGGGCAGAAAAATTCCTCGAAGTGGACCAATCAGGAACATCTGAGATTAACGACTGGTCCCACGACATTAACTTGTGCCCTTTGCCCAGATCTAAGAGGAAATATCACTGGTGCAAAATGATACCAGTTGCTAAGGGAGATTGGTATGATCTTTGGGCCTCGTGTGACCCGGTAAATGAGGTTTGCGATGGAGGAAGCAATAAGGATAAGATCAACCATAGCAAATTTATGTGGCATGCTTATACTGATGATGAAAGAGTCGAGAAACTCTCCCTAGAAGATGAAGAAGAGCCGCTTGTCACTCACTGGTGTACTCCGATCATCATAACTGACGAGGAGTGTACACAAGCATGGCCTACATGCAACCCCTTCCGCGAGTATTGCAACGGCGGGGATAGTGAAAGAGACGAAGAATGGACATGCCCTCACGAGCGTGAAAGACATTGTATAAAGTTCGGTGACTTGGCATTTGATGACTGGTACGTGTAACACCCCCAAATTTGGTTTAGCGGAAGCATACGTGTTATTTGGGAGCGTTACGGGATCGGTGAATCATAACACAAGTAATAAAGAACGGCATACACACTCCGTTTAATTCCATAAAATATTTTAAAACATTATCTTACAATATTGTTTTAGATAAATGGGCACATCCCATTAGTTTTAGTGGTCCCAATGTAAAACATCGTTTCTGTGTAAAAACACTTCTTTAATGCTACTACGACCATTTACCCGCTCCTTGCCTTGCCTTCATGAACATAACTTAAACACCTGAGAAAATATGCTAAAAATGTCAGCTAAAAGCTGGTGAGTTCATAGGTTTAAATTAAAATAGAAAGTTGGACCATAAGCAAATTCATATAATCATTACAACGAATATAATGATATATGGATGAAAGTCTATTACGTTAGCTCTAAGTTCATGCAACCGATACTACGACAGTTTCTGTATGCTAAAAGATGTCATACAATATAGGGGCCCATAGCGAGTGTTTTGTCCCTCTACACTCGGTTCCGACATGGTATACGTTTCGCCTTGGCCTAAGCATGGCCAATCGAAAGGAGGAGTCACCCTCAATAGATCTATTTATAACATTCGCGTTTCCCAATGGGGAATTGACGGTTCATGAAAAAGGGCATTCTCTAGGGACATAAGGGCTTAGGCTAAACCACGTAATAGTAATCATGTGATTGTCTTGGTCCATAAAATGTTTTGCATATTTCTCACCCCAAAATGTATAAAACAGTTTATCAAGTAAAGAGGGGCTATGAAAACTCACCTTAGCAAATGTGCAATCCAAATGTGGGATTAGTGATGATTGTAGAGCCGGCACCGACACGACCTAGATAAGGAGGGCAATGTTTTAGTTCATTGTTTTAAGCATTGCTTACTCAAAGTAGTTTAATTGTATTAAAGCTAAACTTTAGTTTGTAAAAGTTATAAAAATGATCTTACTAGTATGTATACGAATTATATATACTCTTCATGTTGACATTAATATGGTTTTAATATCCAAAGTTTGATATGAAAAATAATTATAACATTCCACTAGTAAGTATATAAATGTGTATATACTTATTTAAGTTGACACAAAATGGTATTGTCAAAATTTATAACTGATTGATTTATTTTCTAATTACCTTTAGAAAATGTCTAAGTTAAGTTTGAAAACTTAAATTTTAATATGTGATGAAATGACATTGTGGGCCTTAGTTACTTATCAATTTGTCTTTAATATATATAGTTCTAAACGGGTGTTTACTTGTCATACATTTGTTTACACATTGATGCTAAATTTTGACGTAAGCATTAATAAATGGATCATGTTTTTATACATTGATTATTCATGTCAAACCTTTGTATATTGTTAGTTAAGTTACAACTAGTGTACACGTATGGCGTTAATACGATGCATGCGAAGTGGAAAGAAAGAATTTATGGAGACGGGTTTAGTGTTTGTTGTCCGATAAGTTTCCCCGGGTATCACCTCATTCGGTTCACTCACTGCTTCTATAAAAAGACTATGAGTTGTGGCCCAAATTAAATTGCAACATGGTGTTAAGTGTTGGGCTTGGCCCAACGTGTTGGTGTAACGAAAAGAAAGAAAAGAGAAACATAGGCCCAAAGTTCTTTGTTAATACTTGAACATGTCAACAGGAGCATGTAGAACAATATTTTCCAGGTTTTATTTCAAGTTCACAAGTGGTCTTTTAAGTTTAACGTGGGTACTTAAGCTCGAGTCGTTGTTTCGATCAAGGTTAGCTAACATCAAAGACTGGGAAGGTGGGCAAGTGAGTGGTGAGGCCATGTATAAGTTGAGTACTACTTCAACTTGGTCTCAATTTCGTCCACTCTTATGGACTTCGACACAACCATGGACTACTCGACAATATTTTAGTAACCAAGCACATTCAACTTAAGTTTCTCCTAGGCGTACATAGAAGTTTAGACACAAAGTTTACTTCTAAGATTAGAGTCAACAAGACATGAGACACTAGTATGTTTCTCATGTTCAAGCAAGGTAAAAAAATCAAGTTCTACACACATTTAGAGGACATAGATGTTGACTAAAAGAAAAATGAGTATCGACATGGTTCACTTGTAGGCTTCGCAACCTTGACTCGTATGCTTTATTTTGTTCTTTTATCTCGATAGAAAAACCAAACGGACTCTTGTGCAAATGACCTCACGAGTTCATGTTTCCAAGATTGTTTACTAATACTAAGAGTATAACTTGTACAACTCAATCTCTCTAGTTCTTGGTTAAGTAACTCGACTAGATTCAAGATTAACATAACAATGCTAAGAAACTCAACTTCTAGTTTTTCTCTTGTTTCTTACACTCGACAAAACATGATTAACGAAGCAAATAAAAACTCAAATCCCAAACAACCAAACTCACAACTTTGACATGGCATCCAAGAACATACACAAATCGACATGACTAAAAAAAACATATGACAATTTCGTTCATTAAATTTTCCAAGCTTAAAATCATAACAACAACATAAAAACATTACAATAAGAAAGATGAGTAACCTCAACTCGAGAGTGATGGGTAAGGGACGAGTATAACTTCGTGGTTTCGGACCAAATGAGACTTGGATTAGCTCCTCCACACCTCCAATTTCAAAACCCCCAAATCAATTTTTGAAAACCCTAACTTTTGTAAACCCTAGTTTTTGGTAAAGTTTGATGAAAAACTGAGTTTGGAGTCTTTGAAATCCGACTAGAGATATAGAAGTAGATTGAGGAGGAGTTTGGTTAACTTTCTTCTCTTTGGTCTTGGTTTGAAGCCAAATTCGGCTATCTTCCAAAAGCTAAGAACATCTTGGACTTTTGGCTCAAGCTAAATATGTGTGAAGATATGATTCCTTGGACGATTTTGCTTTGATTTTCCTTGGATTCGTACGTGATGTTGCAAGAGTATCAAAGAGGGATTTGTGAAACAAGAACTTTCATGAATATGGTAAGAGAGATGAGGAAGTGAAGGTTTAGGCATGTTGGATTATCTCTTTTGGGAAGATTCGACCTACTAGGAGTGGTACAAGTCTAGAGGTTGAAGATGGATGTGATATCTTCTCTCTTGCCTGGTTCTCTTGGTTTTGTCGTGACAGGGAGAGAAAAACAAAAGGGATTTTTATCTCACTTTTCATTTTATGTATTTATTTGTTTAGGTGTGTAAGTAAATAGATGTATTTTCTTATTGTGTAAATTGGAAATGTATGCATATACATTGTACTTATATATAAATTGTATTTGAGTCTTATAAAAGTTATTGCTCAAGTGAGAGTGTGTTAAATATTTTATGTTCCGCGATATTAAATTGTGACCGAGGTATCATTGTTTGATAACTTTTAGGTGTAATATCTTATGGTTACGCATCGG
>OU343225.1:291931360-292060366 GCA_910596185.1 Chrysanthemum makinoi | reverse complement strand
TTTATATGCACGTATGTTAAACTAAAATTTTAATATAAATTTGACATGGTTCCCCAACTCGTTGTGTGCAATTTAAAACTTATAACTAATTATCTTATAAACACCCTCTTATATAATACTTATGATTTCAAAAGATGGAAAAAAAAGAGTTGAGAAACTCAATTGATCAATGAGAGTGTATCATTTTGCTTATGTGTATAAATTGAGCATTCCAATGGCTAATAAAAGTTTAAATCGACTTCAATTCATGGGCTCACTCCATCTAAATGTTATTCAACAAAATACCTATGTATAAAAACACATGTGTCAATTTTATAGATTTAATAAATACCTCATGCATTTTATACCCTCTATACGTTATATTCTATTAAAGAAATACATCAAATAATGTTATTTTTTATAAATACTATTATTAGTATATATTATATTAATGTATTTGTACAGAACTATAAATATTAAGAAAGTACGAGTTACTGTGATTTGTAAATGAATACATTAGATTATACATATATGAAAAACTCATGTTATTCCCTCTTATGAGATTAAGTAGGATATCTCAAAACGAATCATGTAATTCTTTTCTATAAGTTTAACCCACGCACTTGTTTGAAATTAGATGTGGCTAAATTATTATTGTAATTATAAATATCAAATGAAGTCAATTACCCTCACAGTACGTGTGAGATGAAAATTAATAAATGAAGTATAATTTTTTTTAAAGTATTATGTGCTACTAAACACGCATATTGTACGAAACATGATAACAATTGTTAAACAAGATCAACATAAACACCATGCCAGTTACCAAATAATGAAAAAATTATGTAAAACACGTGTGCACCGAATATTATAACTATATTAGTATTATTTTTTATATTTTTTTGAAAGGTTATAAGTATTAAAATTATGATATAATTTTTATAGAAAAAACTTAAATATTACAAAACTAGTGAATTACCATAATATTTAACTTCAAAACAAAGTTATTGAAATGTTATCATACATACACGAGTTCTAAAACTAGTATAATAATGGATTATAAAGTTATAACCATGAAACGAATCTTGGGCTGTTACTTTGCTACACAAAAAGTGTTAATATAAATAAACCGTAAAAACGCTTTATTAAATATTTAGCTTATCTTTTTGTGTTTTGTTGATAACAAATATAATGTTATCATAAGTAAAATTATAAGGATACATGTTATTTTTGTAAGGCATCTACATATAGTCATTTAATACAAATTGTTGTAATAATTCATTTGTTGTAATAGTTTATTGGGATGGTAAAACCACAACCCATACCCATACCCATGGAGCATATCCATAACCCATGGAGTTAACCCATACCCATTGTCTAGATTCATTGCATCTATTAGATACATTGTATCTATTTAGATACCCATGGTTCATAATCTAGGACCTATGACCCATGACCCATAACCCAAAAACCCATGGGCAAACAGGAGCGCCTCACGGATCCCCCTGAGTTATACTCAGGACGGATCCCTCAAGCAAGGGATCCGGCAGTTACAGGGCAAGAATTTGCCTATAAATAGAGAGCCATTTCTTCATTTTTACTCACCCTCTTCTTACTAACTCTCTCATATATTCTTAACACTTTTAAATAAAAAAGATCACTCTGATCTGTAGAGTAGTTCTTCTTTCTTTTATTGGGATTCTCATATAGGTCCTTCTAAGGCTGAGATCACGAGCATTCTACAAGTCATCCAAGCAAGGGGTCCTTGATTGATTTGTTCCTCCACAAGATTTCTGTAGCTAAGATCTTGTATTTCATATTTCACATATTTTTGTGTTATAGTAGTGTTGGTTTGGTCCTCCGTGTTACGGACTCGGTATTTAGCTTTGTACCGGAAAAGTGTGTTTACGCTGTGAAGGCTTCTCGCCATATTGAACGAGTTTGTTGACATAGTGCTTGAACTCTCGAGTAGGTGACTCGGGGAGTGGAGTAGGGCAAGGAAGGTGTCCTTGTAGTCGAACCACTATAAATCGGTTGTGTCATTTCTATCCCTTACTTTACTTGCATTACTCTTATATTTATACTCTCTTCATCCATAATGATTTCTTCACATAACATCATATCTAAATTTTTTGAAACTAACTTAAAATCGGCAAAACTATTCAACCCCCCTTCTAGTTTTTCACAAAAATTTATCTTCTATCTATATTTATACTATATTATAATGCATTGATAACTCAACCGTAACTCCATGCTTAACTCCTAAATAAAAATTAAGATAATGAGCTCCAATCATTAAGTGACATGTGTCACTTCTTAACAAACTTCAAATCTAACTCCTAATCAAAAATTAATCTACACTATATTAATTATAATGGATAGATATCACTACATATCAAGTGCTAGTCGCTACGATGTAGATCTCGTCATCTCCAAACCCTAAATTAATTTCTTCCCATAAACCATCAATAAAAGCATCTCCCTTCAATCCAATAATCCTTTTCATAAATCAATTCAATTATCTTTTTCATAAAATGACTTTGTTCGATCTAAATCCAAATTGTCCATTTGTTTCTTTAAGGATCTTCTGTGGTGGTTGGTGTCTCTCATAATCATTCTTATGCGGATTCAACCGTTCGATATCCAAATCGATCTTTGTGACTATGATAACATCAAATAGTCCCAACATTAAGTGTCAATTTCCCGATAATGCTTGTAATTTATATCATTTATATGGATTTACGCTTGTTTTCTATTGTTTTCCATTTTCAGGTAAATTACGCAGCATTGAGCTAAAGAGACGCGGAATTGGAGAATTATCTAAAGATTTATCATAGTATGCTGATTTTGAAAAAGTTACGGCGTAACTCGTCTCTCACATTACGCCGTAACTATTATGTGACCTTTAAAACCAACTTATCGAAGGTTACAAGAATCCTTCCCAAAGGCTACGACGTAACTATATTAGGTCAAATGAGGTTCAACGCCGCTGATACTTACGCCGTAACTATTTCATCAACTACGGCAGAACCAAGTTTATTGAAGACTACGGCAGAACCACTTATAAGGTTACGCCAGAATCAGCGATCTAGTAAATACTGAAGAGTTGAAGGTTACGGCGAACTCTTGTTATAGTTACTACCAGTAACCCGTGATCCGCCTATAAATACCCCACGAATTCCATCATTACTAATCATCCCATTCCACACACAACAACCGAGAACGTGGAAAAATCTCAAGGAAGGTCTAGAGGAGCATACGGACTGTCTCACAGGAGAAATCACTCCCTACGATAAGCATTAGCATTTTATATTTTCTTTACTTTCAATTCATGTATTTCGGACCTTTGAATATTGAATTGGTTTGTATGATTAATATGAGCGGCTAAGCACCTCTTGGTGCTGGCCTAGTTATGATTCCTTAAATTGGGTTGTTTATGCTTACTTTACTTCCATACAATTATTTCTAAGTGTATGCATGCATAGTTTATTGGTAGCCACCCTTGGTTCGGTGGTTTTGAATGGCGGTAGAGGCCAATTGCCTAGGAGATATGACCAACTGACCCTAGGTGAGCGGACTGAGACGGAAGGGTAAGATATGACCAATTGACGACCCTTTCTACTTGTGCGATTTAACCAACTGATCACCTACCGTTTGGATGAACTTAAGAATCAGGGGGTGAGTGTTTGCTAACGCCTCAGCACTCACTATTATAGATCTAGCATGTAGCGGTACTTAATGACTTGGCTTAGGGACCGTGAACAACAGACTTATGAGGGGATACATGACTTCTCCGTGGGTAAGATTCTTTGCCGATAAATTTTAGAATTAATTGACCAAATGCTGTCCTCTCGACTTTGACCCCACCTGAATTAATTGGAAGTAAGTAGACGTAGACATAACTAGCTAGGAGGATTAACTAAGTTATCACCACTCTCCTCTATTGATTTTACCTTTACCTATTATCTGCTTTTATTTGCTTTAGACCTTTTATTATCTTCATTGCCATCCATATCACTGGTGTTGGTTCAGGATTGCTCGGTGAACTGACGATGAGCATCAATTTCCAAGTTGTTAAGAATGTCGTCTATGTCATATGAAAATGTTGGAGATTTTAGAACATCCAGTAACTAAACAGATTAAACCTTACTTTTGTTTCCTATAAACATATCAACAAACTCATTCACCTCTACCATAATGTTGAAGATTTTGCGATGATAGACCCCACCATTTACAATGTTTATGAGTTTCTTCCTATATAGATTAATGGAAACTTTGCATAGAATAAAATGTGATAAGGTAATATGATATCAAGGTTTATGAGGTTCAGAAGGTTAACGTTAAATAGTGAATTGGAAAATGGGGTTTGGTGTTTCCGGTTACAAATAAGGAGTAATTCTATCTAAGAGAGTGGGGAGAGTTTTGACGTAAAGTTTGACTGCGATAAAGTAAGAAAGGTGATGGGAAGTCGACGATAGTACATAAAGAGAGTGTAATGAGATGACTGTGATAGGATCTATCGCCATAAAGAAGAGGAGGTCAATTTTGCAGGCTGGCAATGATACTTGTAACACCAAGGTGACGAGTAACTTTTTTTTAGGATGGTTGTTGTTGAGCCTTGTGGAGCTATTTTAAAATGCCATTGGGCAAGCCTTTTAGTCTTAGGATTGCGCTTCTTTTTTTCTCTTTAGATCCTATAGGTGCTGCCATTTTCCTGCAAGTTTCAGAATTAAGGAAAAGTTATGTGAATACATTTTATTGGTTTCCAAGAACATAGACGTTGTTATTAAAGTCATCAGGTATTTGATTTTGGAATTTTTCTATTGGTTTGTGGCAACATAGGTATTCTTAGTTAATATACATACCGATATACATGTCAGTTTTGCACACTTTATTGGCTAAAAGAAATTGGGTCAAAAGTGGGTCTAATTGGTCAAAAGTCGATCCAACCTGTTTCAAACTGTACCTATATTTTACTTGCCTTTACCCAAACCCGTTTGACCCATCAAGTATCTATTTTACATATTTTTCCCTGATTTGACATAGAGCGAAGTAGTCACTATGCCAGTATTACATACACAACTTTCAAGAAGCCAATCTAGTATGCACATATGTAAATACACAGGAAGGTCAAGCGCACATATGTATACCAGCATTACCAAAATACACAGGAAGGTCATGTGCACGTCCCACTGATACTCGCTCACTTGCATCATGACAAACTTCCATATTAGTAGGCTTGTTAAAATTTATGCCCCATTTTTCCATTCAGTTCATATATTAAAACAGTACAGTATATTGCCTATATTTAAATGAGGCATTCATTTCCCAAATAACCAAACACTTAAAACAAACTATCACACTAAGGAATATTCAGTTTTTATATTACTTGATGTGTTTGATGTCTTACCTTTTGGAGTCAATTTGCGGTGGTTTCTTTGAGTTGAATGTGAAGAGGCTAGTGTCTTTGAGATGGTCATAGAACTTTGCAACCCTTCTAATAACTATAAGAAAAACTGGAAAGAGTATAATATCAGAAGAATGCACATCATCCAAACTGTGGGGGTGTTTGGTTTTTGTTATGTAGTCACTATGCGTCTTCCAAAGCACTCCATTTCATTGGAGCCGTAGTCACCTATGACGCATGACCATTGATCAAACTTGTTGAAGGTGCAATTCGTTTTACCCACAAAACACCAGCTCAGCTACCTGTAACATGGAAATATTATGTACTATTCTGCATGAGCTCGAACCCAGTGCCGTTGAATACAGGTGTACCTGAGATTCCAGGTCAAACACCGAACTCACATTCATTTACCACAGTAAACGTAGACCCTGAAGCTCCTGCAAATGTGAAAGAAAATTGCATTTAGGTACAAAATCTATGTGCGAGTGTTATGCAAAGACGCTGACTTATTACCTTCAACAAATAACAGGAATTGAAACCAGATCTTTTCCTTTGACACGGTCTCATCTTCAGTAGATATATCAAAATTAAGATGTTTTTTAACTTACGGTGACCCATTGATGAACCAGAACTGATGGCCAAAACCATAACTTGCCATTGTTGCTATATCTGCAGTTCCAATATCCGGCCGCTCAATAAGTGGATTTTAGCAAGATGTAGAGATAAGTAAAAATTCTAGAAGACCACTTGGTATGCCACCTCCCTCATCAGAAACCTGTGATTGATACCAAGCACCCATAAAATCTTTTGGTTAAGTGAAAAAATATAACCGATATGGATAGAAGATGACTGATTAAAACATCAAATCCGACATGCCTTAATTGTAACATCTTCCAAGCCATCTGCAACTATTATTCGTATAGGAGGTGCAAGTTTGTCAGAGTCCATAAACCGCTCCTCAACAGCTCACAATGAGTTTTTAACCTCAAAACACCATCAAATGCAAGTGATTTGGGACGATCTCCCGTATTAACGAATCAAAAATAAATAAACCAAGACATTTAGGTCGCAGAATGGTTGGGCAGGCGCAATGACTAACATGTACAGATTTGAACAGGCCAGTTTTAAGGTCGAGAAACCATCCATACCTGGATGAGTTCACCTGGGAATACTTTTGAACATTTTTGTTTCTTTTATAGGTATATCTTCCAGCAATAAAACTTTTATGGTGCAACGCATTATAAGAAGACATCGGGTGACTTAAAACCCGTTTGATCCATTTCTTTAGATAATTTCTGAATTTGATCCGTTTGGAACAAAAACACAACCCATACTGACCGTTTCAAATGGTCTATTATGAAATGCTGAGAGAAATTCATGACTACATACGGGAATGTGAAATCAGGATCACACCTTGGTGCGTAAGACTCGCATGGTTCCTAGATAATTACCAAACATATACAAAGAAGCATCCTGAATGGTTATGTATATAAGTGAATAGCTACAGCCTGCCTCACCAAATCGTCCGATATATTTACTTACCCTATTAAGGACACCGACCGCGTGGACTTGTTTCTTTTTCTTCTGCTTATTTTGCTATAATACACTACAAAGACAAATCAATTAGCATGATATGTGGTAATAGGTATTGAAAACCATTAATATAAGAAAACTAAAAATACCAAAGCATACCTCAGGTGCACTGACTAATGAACGCACAAAAATGTGAAAGGTGCCAAACTCCTCTTCCACAAACTCATCTACTTTCTACAAAGCATAAATACTAAATTAGCTATTTGATATACATAATGTCAATCATCAACCAACATGAAGATAAATAAATTAAATTTACTAATATATTACTAATATTAGCAAATTTATATATCAAAGATGTGCATGGAAAGTTTTAAATAAAATAAATTTAAGCTGTTGTAATTCTATGCTACCAGGGGGAAACACACATGAGAGTGAATATGTACATCACTTAAACGTCGAGAAAGAGCAGCCTTTTGGCCACACTATCCTTAACGACATCCATATTCAAGAAACAATATTCATATGATTTATTAGCAAAACTAAATGAGACTAATGAATGCATACCTTGTAGATACCTTTGTGCAGAATAAGAATGAACATAGGTTAAAGGATCAAAACTTGCAACAAAAAATATACAAACATTAGTGCACTAAGCTATACATACCGGGATTCAAATATTTTGAAGATGACATATGCACACACGTAACATAATACACGTTTTCTTACAAACCTGTGATGAAGAAAACACAGAAACATCATTAGATGAGATTGTGAGGGAAAAAGGATATTAGGGTTTATGAGAAAAAAATATAATGAACCGTATAAAGAAAAAAATATATGGTTTTTGAGTTTTTGTTTAGGGTTACCTAAGTTGTAGGGATTCTCCTACCTAATTGGTTGCATAGATTTATAATTTTGGACTTGCAACATATATTCCAAAAAATCATGTTGCCTTAGTGGTAAACACACATGTTATTCAACAAACCAACCAAGGTTCAATCCTTGCAAAGCTCATTTTTTACAAAAAAATTTCGAAATAAATTAAATAAAATCCGAAATTTACCAAATAACAAATTAAATTAAAAAATTATTGCTTAGGTGGACAACAAATGCTTATGTGGCATGAAATTTGATTATTTGGCATTGAGGTGGCATTAATGTCAAAAACCTCCTGTTATATATAATATAGAGATATAGTTGTTATGTTATTGTAAAGTGCGATGTTATAAGCACTATGTTATGAGCTTTATAGATTTAGTATCGAGGAGGCCACCTCGGTCACATTTGAAGATTGGAGTTGGTAATTATGCCAAAAGTTGGAGAAAAGGTAGTGTGCCCATCACGACGTCCTCTAATGACACATCTACCTTATATTTCATGATCCGGTTTCTTGACTTTAAAGCTTGAACTTTGGGCGGACGGTAAGTGGTGATGACTTGGTTATAGATTTAGACTACCTGTTTGTTTTTTATTTTACACCATTTATATATCCCATGTCTTATCCTACCCTTTAGTCATGAAACATTTCTAGGTGATGCAGCGAGCAATCTTTGGTGTCTTGGCCATGGATTTGGTCATGTATCATTTATTTTGTCCACTTCGCCGTGACATGTTAGTAATGACGAGTTACCCCTTAACCTTTGTCGTGTCTACCCATATTGCCTTCGAGAATTGTTTAGCCCTTAACTCTAGTGGTGGAGATTTGTGTAACCGCCAAGCTTATGTTAGAATACATGCTATGCGTGCTGATTGAGTGATCACCTGAAATTGACACTTAGAATAGTTGAGAGATTTGAGTGTTTTGTTCCCCTTTCGTGAGGCGTTCGGCTTTGTTTTATTCTAGTATAAGGGATTTGTAAACTTATATTTTCCAGGTTATGGGAGATATATTTTTAGGAATATTTATAATAAGGTCTACTTGAGGGCAAGTAGAGTTCAAGTGGGGGATATTTGATAACATCAAATTGTCCTAATATTAAGTGTCAATTTCCCCCGATAATGCTTGTAATTTATATCATTTATATGGATTTACTTTGTTTTCCATTGTTTTCCACTTTCAGGTAAATTACGAGCATTGGAGCTAAAGAGACGCTGAATTGGAGAATTATCTAAAGATTTATCATAGTATGCTGATTTTGAAGAAGTTACGTAACACGCCTCTCACATTACCCGTATCTATTGCGGACTAAAACCAACTTATCGGAAGGTTACGGCGTAACTCTTCCCAAAGGCTATGACGTAACTATATTAGGTCAAATGAGGTTTCACGCCGCTGATACTTACGCCGTAACTATTTCATCAACTACGGCGTAACCAAGTTTATTGAAGACTACGGCGTAACTCTTGTTATAGTTACGCCGTAACCCAGATCTGGCCTATAAATACCCCACGAATTCCATCATTTCTAATCATCCCATTCCACACATAACAACCTGAGAACGTGGGAAAAATCTCAAGGCAGGTCTAGAGGAGCATACGGAGCTGTCTCACAGGGAGAAATCACTCCCCTACGATAAGCATTAGCATTTTATATTTTCTTTACTTTCAATTCATGTATTTTTGTACCTTTGAATATTGAATTGGTTTGTATGATTAATATGAGCGGCTAAGCACCTCTTGGTGCTGGCCTAGTTATGATTCCTTAAATTGTTTTGTTTGCGTTTACTTTACGTCCATACAATTATTTCTAAGTGTATGCATGCATAGTTTATTGGTAGCCACCCTTGGTTCGGTAGTTTTGAATGGCGGTAGAGGCCAATTGCCTAGGAGATATGACCAAATGACCCTAGGTGAGCGGACTGAGACGGGAAGGGTAAGATATGACCAATTGACGACCCTTTCTACTTTTGCGATTTGACCAACTGATCACCTACCGTTTGGATGAACTTAAGAATTAGGGGGTGAGTGTTTAAGTTGCTAACGCCCGGGCACTCACTATTATAGATCTAGCATGTAGCGGTACTTAATGACTTGGCTTAGGGGACCAGGAACAACAGGATTTATGAGGGGACACCTGACTTCTCCTGTGGTGGCATCTTTGCTGATAGGTTAGGGCGAATTGACCAAATGTTGTCCCCTCGACTTTGACCCCACCTGAAGTAATTGGAAGTAAGTAGACGTAGACATAACTAGATAGGAGGATTAACTAGGTTAGCACCACTCTCCTCTATTGATTTTCCCTTTACCTATTATCTGCTTTTATTTGCTTTATTCTGCTTTAGTAGTTTAATTAATTAATTCCCTGTCGAAATCATTATTAATCTGTGACACCTAGACTTAGTAATAATCCAACACACATAGCTCTTGGGACGACCTCGGCTTTACCGATTACTACACTACACACGACCGGGTACACTGCCCATTAGTGCATTAGGGTAGACCATAGGTATAACGAGACTTTATAAATATTAAAACGTGGTCAGTAAAACCTGCATCAGACTAATTTTCCTGATGGTACATCGGCTAAAGAATTATGGAGGTTTTGCCAAACTTACGGGACTGTCATCGACGTGTTCATTCCTAATCGTCTCTCTAGAGCTGGTAAACGTTTCGCGTTTGTTCGGTTTATTAGGGTGGAAAATGTTGACAGATTAGTGGGGAATCTTTGTACTTTGTGGATCGGTCGCACACATTTTCAAGCTAATGTAGCCCGTTTTGAGCGTTCGTCTGTTGTCTCTCCTCGTGATCATACTACTGCTATTAGGGACCCTCACCCCCTGCAATCCAAGTCATCTGGTTCGGCATCTTTTGTTTTCGCGTTGCAAAGTAATGGGCGTCCTTCACCTTATATTTCTCCTTTGCCTGCTGTGGTGCTCGATGATGCTTGTTTGGTGGAACGTGACCTGGAGAATTTTGTTATGGGTGAATTGAAGTCGTTTTCCTCAATCCCAAATATTCGTGTTCTCTTACAGAATGAAGGTTTCCAAATAGTAAGTCTGTCTTATTTAGGTGGTTTGTGGGTTATGTTCGAGCTGAGATCTAAGGTGTCTAAAGAGAAGCTTTTGGATCATGTGGGAGTTTCATCATGGTTTCACCAGATATGTTCTGCTCAGCTTGATTTTGTGGCTAAAGAAAGGATTGTGTGGATTGGTATCGAAGGGGTTCCTCTTCATGCTTGGTCACGAGCTACATTTACTAAAATTTGTTCTAGGTGGGGTGAAGTAATGGAATTAGAAGAGAATAAGGTTGATTTTTTTTCTCGCAAACGTATTTGTATCAAAACTAAGACGGAGGATAATATCTTGGAGAAATTTAAGGTTGTCCTCAGAGGTAAGGTTTTTGTGATTCGAGTCAAAGAGTTGTTTGTATGGTCTCCGGTTTTTAAAGAAGTTGAGGACGAGGGCTATTGCTCAGATGTGGAATCTTTTGAAGAAGGTGAATCAGTCAAGGGAGAGCCGAGGCAGTTTGGCAAGCAGGATAATGATAGTGATGAAGAAGAGGTCGTGTCTGAGACATGTTTTGGTGATGAAATGGATAAAGTTGTAGGAGATACTGATATTGAGCAACCTGTGTGTGAATCCAAACTTTCTAGTGACCCATTTGATATTTATGGACTTCTTCGTAAACAGGGAGCAGATAATATTGATAAGAGAGTAGATAATGATCAATCCCAAGGGGCTGAGTCGGCTGCTAAGACAGTTGAGAATGAACATAAGCTTTCTGGGAATGTGGCTGATTCAAGTATCCGTTTTCCACCAGGTTTCACCCCTCCTAATCCTAAGGATGCTTCTATTGAGCAAGAAGTATTTGATAGTGGGGCTTGTAGGTCTCATAGCCGATCTGTTTGTTCACGAATTTTAGAGGATACTCACGTGGTTGATTCTGAACTAGGGTATGATGGAGATGGTATCGTTCAATCTCAAAAAAAGGAAGGATCCATTTTGGAGCTTTTGGATGACGTTATTAAAGTAGGACAAGCCATGGGATTTTCTATGGTTGGTTGTGAGAAGGATATTGAAGGTATCATTGGGCGTCACGGAGAGGAAGAGGGTGTCCAATGAATTGTATTTCTCTTAATATCCAAGGCCTAGGTTCCAAGGCCAAAAAAGATTGGATCAGTGAGTTACTAGTTAAATATCGGGTGAATTTCTTGTCTCTTCAAGAAACAAAGGCGTCGACTGTTTCGGATATGGATGTTAAAATATTTTGGGGTAATTCTTGTTTTGAATATACCTTTTGCGAAGCTCTCGGTCTTTCAGGTGGTATTATAAGTGTGTGGGATCCCTCGGTTTTTCCTTTCGAGAATCATACTGTGTCCGATAATTTCATTTCTCTCTTTGGTCTATGGAAGCCTACTAAGACTAAACTCTTAGTTATTTCAGTGTATGCTCCTCAAGCTCTTTCTGAGAAAAGGACTTTGTGGAATTTTCTCTCTTTTTTAATTAGTCGATGGGATGGTGAATGTCTAGTTATGGGAGATTTTAACGAGGTTTGTTGTGAGGAAGAACGATTGGGGACTGTGTTTAATGTTCTAGGGGCAAATGCTTTTAATGATTTCATTTTAAATTCTAATATGCTTGATGTTCGCCTTGATGGATTCTCATTCACTTGGTCTCATCGCTCAGCTTCTAAAATGAGTAAATTAGACCGGTTCTTAATTTATGATGGTTTTCATTCGAGTTTTCCTCACATGTCGGGAATCTGTTTGGATCGTCATTTGTCAGATCACTGGCCCTATATTGTTCGTGACGTGTGCATAGACTATGGAGCTACTCCTTTCAGATTGTTCCATTCTTGGTTTGATTGGGATGGGTTTGATATAATGGTTTCTAGTGTCTGGAGTGCTACGTCGCTCTCTGATAGTAATGGTATGGTTCGGTTCAAGAAGAAGCTTCAACATTTAAAAAAAGATATCCGCTCGTGGGTTATGGAGCGTAAGAAGCAGAATATGGGTAATATTTATGATATCAAATCCAAACTTCATGAGTTAGATTTGACGATTGATCAAGGGGGAGCTAATGCTGATATTCTGGCTTATCGGTTGAATTTGATGAAGAATTTACATGATATCGAAGCGTCGGAGGCTTGTGACTATAGGCAGAAAGCTAAGATCCGATGGGCGGTAGAAAGAGACAAAAATTCTAAATTATTTCACGGTATTGTTAATAAGAAACGGTCCAGCTTATCTATTAGGGGGATCTTGGTTGATGGTGAATGGGTGTCTGATCCGGTTCGTGTTAAGGAGGAATTCCGTTTACATTTTGCTAAAAGGTTCGAAGAGTCGGCAGTTAATCGGAGTAAGATCTCTTTTCTGTTTCCTACTCGATTAAACTCTGATCAGGTTTTTGATTTGGAGCGCCCGGTTTCTTGTGACGAAATTCGTCAGGCGGTTTGGGTTGTGGAGAAGATAAGTCTCCGAGTCCTGACGGATTTACGTTTGAGTTCTTTCGTAAATTATGGGATCTTATTAGTCCTGATTTTTATGTTGCTGTCAAATGGTTTTTTGATCATAGTTCTTTTTCTAGGGCTGCAATTCTTCGTTTGTTGCTCTTATCCCCAAAAACTCGGATCCGAAATTTGTGACTGATTTCCGTCCTATAAGTCTGATTGGATGTTTATACAAGGTGGTTACTAAAATTCTTGCTTTACGATTGTCGGTGATTATCTCAGGTTTGATCTCTGATGTTCAAACGGCTTTTGTTCCGGGTAGGCAAATTCTGGATGGTCCCTTCATTATTAATGAATTACTTGCTTGGTGCAAACACTATAAGCATCAAGCTATGGTGTTCAAAGTTGATTTTGATAAAGCTTACGATTCTGTTAGTTGGGATTACTTGATGGATGTTTTAAAGTCTTTCGGGTTTGGGGATAAGTGGTGTGGTTGGATTAAGGGCAGCTTATCGGCAAGTATGGCGTCTTTTCTTGTTAATGGATCTCCTACGGCTGAATTTCAATTTTTCCGTGGTTTGAAGCAAGGCGATCCTTTGGCGCCTTATCTTTTTATTCTTGTTATGGAGTCGTTACATTTGTCGTTCTCCAGAACGGTTGACGTGGGCATTTTCAATGGGATACAAATTGGTAAGGATTTCACGTTGTCTCACCTTTTCTATGCGGATGATGCTGTATTTATTGGAGAATGGTCCGACGAGAATCTTAGTCGGATCTTGCATGTTTTGCATTGTTTCTCTTTAGCTTCTGGCTTGAAAATTAATGTAAAAAAAAGTCACTTGCTTGGAGTTGGAGTCTCGAATGACGCTACAATAGCAGCTGCCACTAACTTAGGTTGTGCAATTATTAAAGCTCCTTTCAAGTATCTTGGTGTTATGGTAGGTGGGAACATGTCGCGTATCGATGCTTGGGACGAATCTTTGAGTAAATTGAGGTCTCGGTTGTCAAAATGGAAGTCTAAAACTTTATCCATACGCAGGCGACTCACGTTGCTAAAATCGGTACTTAGTTCTTCTCCTATTTATGCTATGTCTTTATATAAGGTGCCAAAGTCTGTTTTGTCTTCCATGGAAGCAATTCATATAAATTTTTTCTACGGCTCTCAAGAAGCTGATAAGAATATTACATGGGTTAAATGGAGTAAAGTTCTAGCAGCAAAACAATTCGGTGGTCTTGGAGTTTCTAGTGTCTTTTCTCTTAATAGAGCCCTTCTCATGAGATGGGTTTGGCGTTTTATTTCTCATGATAATTCGTTTTGGTGTCGCTTTATTTCGGCGGTTCATGGTCCTTCGTTTCATGTTCGACTGGTTCTTCGTTATGGAGAACCACATTAGTGAGGTTAATGGGCTGAAGGCCCAAGGAGTGGATATTTTATCTCATGTTTTAAAACGGGTGGGAAACGGTTTGTCTACTAAATTTTGGTTCGATCCCTGGATTGGTAATGTCAAGCTGCGGTAATGAATTTCCGCGTCTTTTGCCCTTGAACTTAATAAATCGATTAGTGCGGAGAAGTTACAACATTCGTCGATACGTCTTTTCGGGCGGCCGTTGGGGAGGAGCGAGTCGGTTCAACCGAGTCGTCAATTAATCGAAGGGGTTATTTTGTCTAATTCTCGTGACCGTTGGTTTTGGGACTTGAATGGTTCTGGGACTTACAGAGTTAAGGATGTTCGTAATATGCTTGATGACTTTTTTCTTCCCAAAGAGGAAGTGGCTATGCGTTGGCTTCCTCATCTTCCGATTAAGCTCAATGTGTTTACTTGGAGATTATATCTTGATCGTTTGCCGACTAAATCAAATTTGATTCGAAGGGGTATCCAGGTTGACTCTCCTATATGTCCGAACTGTATTTCTTATTATGAAGATGTGCCGCACATTTTTTTCAAGTGTACTTTGGCGATTGAAGTCTCTCGGGTTGTTTGTCGTTGGTGGGATGTGGTGTGGGTGCCTTGTGGCTCTTACTCCGAGTGGCTTTCTTGGTTGTTGTCGATTAAAATGGGTCCCACGATTAAAAGTCTATTTGAAGGAGTTTGGTATGTTTCCTGGTGGACGATTTGGATGCACAGAATTGGAGATTTTTCGTCAAAAGCCTCTGAAAGCAATGATGTTTGAGCGACATTGTTGAGCGCTCTTTTATGATTTTCCTCTAGATGTAAATTTTCTTTTAGTTGGGATGTTTGGTGTAAAAACCCTTCTCTTATTTCCTTGTAAGTTTGTGCTAGCTTCTTGCTAGGTTTTTTTTCCTAATAATAGTTGCGTTCAAATATATATATATATATATATATATATATATATATATATATATATATATATATATATATATATATATATATATGGTAGGGTTAAAATGAAAAGTTTCTTATAATGAAAAGAATGAGAAGGTATGTGGAGGTGACATGTGTCACCTTTGCGGAAAATTTTTGGCGGGATTTTTTTTGGGAATTGATATGTACACATGTAATTTTACTTTGCACACATAAAATTACATGGGGGTATTGTTTGTCTTATTCATTAATTCAATGTGTACAAAGTAAAATACTATGTGTACATATCATTACCCTTTTTTTTTGCCTAAAAAATTTTTTTTTGGAAAATTTTTTTCGGGGAGGGGGGGGGGGGGTGGCCGGGTGGGTGGGGGTGGGGGGTGTGTGGTGATGTGGCATGATGATGTGACAAAGGTGACTTCCACATGCTTCTCATTCTAAGAAACTTTTCATAATAACCCAAACCTATATATATATATATATATATATATATATATATATATATATATATATATATATATATATATATATATATATATATATACTAGTGTCAAAACCCGTCCGATGGACAGGTATGACTTGTAGTTTTTATTTTTAAGAGTTAGTATTACAAATATATACTAAAAAGTAATTAAAAGTTAAATGAAACGGTTAAGATCTACAATTGATGTTACCATAATCCATAAAACGGCTAAAAGCAGGTAAGTTTTTTGATTTTTGGTTTTTATTTTTAGGAACATACCTTCAGTTTCTCTAAGCTAATAGGGTTACGTAGCATGGTTTTGGAGTCCAGAATTGAACATTTCTTCAATAGATCCACTGACATCCAAAAATTTTAACATTTCATGCATGTTTGAACTATGAAAAGAACAATCGTAATTATCATAACAAATTAATTACATGATGGTTATTCATATGCGAAATAAAAATTCTTTGTACAACACGTTTATTGTGGAGTTAATGTATTCGCCATCTTTGTCACAATAAAGAACCTTTAAACTTTTTTTCATATTTACCCTAGAAACAACTACATGTAATTGTCCGTGTGAAAATACCGACTTTTGTAGAAATAGGCCGACTTGCGACCATGTTTGACTTTGACTTTTATTAATCATCATAGCACAACAAACTTGAACAGGGAATTGTATTTGATTGAGTTTGAACGACATCTTGTTGTCCATAGGGCTAATGACCATTCTAGGTATTACGCTTTACCCATATACTACCAAGTTTTACACCAAATATTATCTTGGCTCAATGATACTCGTCCCCATCTGTAGTACATACTGACAGATCGAGCTCTCACATATCTTGAGCTCAATACCGAGTTTGGGTGTTTGGCTGCTTGATATTGTTTTATTCTAAATAATCAAGTTCCTATAAACATACGTGATTAAACATCTTGAGCTAAAGGTCAGATGTACTTGTTTGTGCATTCAAACTTTCTTGTGTTGAGATATATCTTAGTTGATCATCTATTTCAAGTGGACGCAAATAATTTCTTTTCAAATATTCAAATGACAATATTCTCACCAGTTTTCAGAATTTGAAGATGATCAAATCAAGTGTCCAAGTTGTGAATTGGCAGATCAAAAATATCAATGTCGCTTCCCATTTATGTTTCATTCCTTTGTTTAATGTTACTTGACCATTCGAAGATAAAATCATAGACACAAGTTATAGATAAAAACCTACTAAAATCAAATAACTACATTTTCTAACTCATCATAAACTAAGACATCAAACAAAAGAACCAAGAGCCCTGCACGACTTCCTCCCTCTTGCTCTCTGCATGAACGTCAGTTTCCTCAAAAGCAGGCATGTCGACATCGCCATGCTCGACATGTAACCAGCCATGCTCGAGTTTCGTAAAGCTTCCACTTTCATAATTCTTTCCATGTTAGCAGTCCACCCGTATTCACATGTCACCAAATAGCAGAGGGAATCCACCACACAGTCAGAAATGATCACCTTTTCGACCTTGTCGCCAAGAACATCCTTGATCACCTTCTAAAGACCCTCAAATTTTTCTTTCAAAGCTTCCTTCTTTTTCTTCTCATCGAGTTAAAACCACTGTTATAATAACATTCTGTTATTGTCTTGCTACTCACAAACCTTGTAAATAATGTTACACACACTTCAAATTCTTTAACTCTTCATACACAAAGGAGATGGAGACACTGTATCAATCTTAAAGCAGATATATAACCAACACTAATATTACCTTTAAGGATGTAACATTAACGAAGCATGGAAGCTTGAGTTGGGGCTAACACGTGCATCCACAAGTGAAGATAATATCATTAGTACTATTACTAAACCGATGCTAGAGGGATTTGATAAGTACTGGAAAAGCAGTTGTTTCGTGTTGGCAATAGCGGTTGTAATGGATCCACGGTTTAAGATGAAGTTGGTTGATTTCACCTTTGTAAAGAGTTTTGGTGACGAGGGTACATCCTTTATCAATGTTGTAGCCGAAGGGATATATGGGCTTTTTCAAGGGTATGCCACTGATGATGTCAAAGGAGATTTAGGCAACAGGGTCGAGCTTTCAGAATTTAATGCTTTGATCATGCAGAGTTCAAGCCAAAAATCGAAGTCAGAGTTGGATCAATATCTGGAAGAGTCTCTTTGGCCAAGGTATCATGAGTTTGATGTTATGAAATGGTGAAAATTGAATGAGCCTGAGTACTCGATTCTATCAAAGATGGCTCGTGATACTTTGACTCTCCTGTGTCGATTGTTGACCGAGTCCATTTTGATACATGTGTCAAGGAAATAGATCTCTATCAGTGCACTTTGAAGCCTGATATGGTTGAGGCGCTTTAATGTGCTAAGGATTGGCTGCATAGAGAACCAATAAAGATTATGGAATCTTTTGTGAAGATGGAATTTCTAACATAGCTCAGGGCTTAGTGTATTGGTGTTTACACAATTTATTTGTTCTGTTTTTATTTCGATTGTGCCCATTCATGAATGTTGTGGTAAATTGGTATTAAGTGGGTTTAAGTAATATGAGTTTAGTTGGTAAATTAGACCCGACATGTGTTGGTTTAATGTTTGATCTTATATCTGAATTTAATGTTGCACACAAACTATCACCTAAAAAGAATTATCTAAAGAATAAGTAAAAGGAAAACAACATACATTCTGCGTGAGAGCATTATCCTCGCTGCCACAACAAATTGAATCTCAGCATTGGTAATGGGTCAAAATGGCTTCTGATAAAATGAACCATTTTCAATAAATGTGAGGGTTAAGCTGCGTTAAGTCGGGTTGGGTTGGGAATGACCGTCACCATGTATAAGTAAAATTGCCACCTCTACCTGCAAAATATAAGATAAATCGAATTGAATTTTACCTGTCACATGTAGTCCTCCCTGAATCTCATGACCAGCATGGTAAACCAGTTCTGTTTTTAGAATTCTTCATGTTGCAGACACCATAATTAAATTTTGTCATAGCGTTATTATGATACAACATTAGCATTAATAACAGTCCCTATAGCGATCAATCAATACATATCAATAATAGGAAGCATTTCTATATATTTTTTATGTTGAGACCGTAATTCAAGATTGGCTTGGCAATCCGACATTCTAATTATTGATCTTAGCAGGCTAAATTACGACTCTCATGATCATTATTAAGTACAAAAAAACTATTATGTACCTCCCACTACAAGTTTATACCAAGACAAAGCTTACAGGAATATTAGAATTATAGAAAGAACTAAGCTATAGTAATACTTGACCGTAAATTCAAACTTGATTTCAGTTTAACATTACTTACCTGAGCGAACCCAATCTCTCATACATTATAGAATCTTGGTATTATGCATTTTTATGCTCAAACAATCTCCAACTTTCAAAACCCCTAGCCATGCATAAGAGCAATGGTCAGATGCTTTATGTACAAAATTAGTTTAGCTTTACATAATACAAATATGATAAAGTTTACATCGTTTACCACATTAATGCCAAGCATCTGACCATTGCTCTTATGCATCTTCCTTAGCTTTCTCACAAAGTACCTGCTTTCCAGTGGCATAAGATAAATTAGCCATGCATAATAAGCCTATCAAAAAACAACCTTGTTTAATTTATTATAGTACTTACCGCAAAATAAAGAAGAAACAGACCTCAGAAACACTGGTTTCGAGCTGATTGATATATTCCATCATCTTTGTGGTTTTAATTTCAGCAAACTCATTTATAGTTGATGGACCATTCTTATGAATCCTGATCATCATTACCGATTGAGTTCAACATCAATACATCATCATCATTCATCGTCATCGCCAATAATCATTTGCAATTAGGGCGAGGCTTTGTTCCTGGCGCATGAGAACTTGGAACATCTTGCTATGATGGTGAGATTTCTTTGGCTACTACCTCGTCATAGAAAATAGTAACAACTCAACTCTAAGAAATATGACAGGTCATTTGCATAAGATACTAACATACGTTTTCAAATGTATCGTTTTGGTTCTTGTGATTTTTTGTTCACGCGAATGGTTAAAAGATAGTTATGTCCCTTTTTTGGGCCATTCTATAACCTGTATATAACCTATATAATTAAGTTACCTCATTGTTAGATTGAGCAACATTCTCAGCAGTTGGTTCTTCTTGTAAGAATTGAACCACTTTCGTTGACAATGGAATGCAAGTGGCAGATCAACAATTACATCTTCAACTATAAGAGGAATTCCAGATATATCACCCACATTTTTATCCTCTGATGTCTGTGATAAGCTATTTCCACCAATATTATCTTCAAATCTTTCACCAAGAAAAACGTCACTGCCAATAGGAGTAAAATTGACAAAATTTAGAAAACAAATAAAAGTGAGACTATTAGGCAAGCGAAGTAGACCAGTGAAGACCAAAGTTTCAGTGACTGTTAACTGAAGGTATAGGACATTATCTTGTGTGACGGAGCCAGTGTTTCACTTCATTATACTATTTATAGCTGATAGTTCCCTTGAGTTTGCCACCTAGCCAGCTACCTAATGCCGTCAAGAGAGTTGTTTTCCCACTGCCAGATGGCCTAACATCGTCAGTATTTCACCAGGAGACACCGTGCCTATGACTCCTTTCAATATCTATTTTTTGTTGATTCTTTGTTTTTCTTATTAAACCATCGTTGTTTTTCCATATTGATGTTGTAAACTACTTCATGAAACTTTTCAATCCCATTATAAAAAAGTTGTTAACATTTGTGGATTAGATTTAAGAGCTCTTGCAAATATGAACCAAAAAGTTATTCTCAGTCACATACAATAGTGACTGTAGGGGTTCAAATTATCAAATAAGCAGTTTGAATATATAATCGATCCTTTATTAACGGACGATAAGTATGTATAGGGTTCTACTAAGCAATTAAATAATTAAATTTTAGATACTCAACTGAAGTCAAAGCTTTTAAAGCTACAGGTCCAACCCCATAAACTATTCAAAGAAATTTTGGAACTGTGAATTAAAAAGTAATTAGCAAACTACAGTTCAATATTTACTCTTTGGCACCAGAAACCATAAATGAAGATGACGTTTGAAAGCACATTAATAGAATGTTATATCCCAATTACCTCTCATGATCACTGCCCTATTATTGTGCGACTTGATAGAGTTCCTGTAACATATACATGTTGCTATAGTTTTACATATAACAGGTCTGATATAGACCTAAAGAGGTCAGGTTGAGAACCCAGTCACAAACAAACATTTGAAGTTGGTTGTAAACAATTATTGTGTCAGCTGTTATTGCACAATTTAGGAGGTTTTATTAGCATTACAGATAAACTATAGGTGACTTCTGGCCTATTTGACCTGCTTTTGTTTTAGCTTAAGGGGTGTTTGGAACATGTACTTTGAATGCTTATCATGCATGTGTGTGAGTTGTTAACATCAGTGTCATTCGTCGATGGCACTTCAGATGAAGCATTTTCAGTATCCATCTAAATATGCAACTGAGGAAGCTCTTCTCACCAGTTGAATTTACGGGTATCATTTCAAGAAACTTTTGGTAACACTTATCCAAAAATCGGCTGAATCATAAAAATTTCCAATCAGGAACTATGTGAAATTATGTTCCATTTAATCCGTTCTTAATAAACTTTTAGGCATATGATTATCAGTTAAAGCCTCCAAAATGACTAAACTGAGGAAGCTCTTCTCAGCAGTTGAGTTTACGGGTTTCATTTCAAGAAACTTTTTTAGCTCTTTATCAGATTCCTAATATCTATATTAGCCAAAAACCGCCTGAATCATAAAACTTTCCAATCAAGAACTATGTGAAATTATGTTCCATTTAATCCATTCTTAATAAACTTTTAGGCATATGCTTATCGGGTTAAAGCCTCTAAAATGACTATGTGATAAGCCAAAGGAAGTCGGGGTTAGCTATTAGCATTGATTTACTTAGCAGTCGAATATTCTTAATACACACAAAATCTAAAGAATTACCTTGTCTCTTTTAACCATCTTATGTTATGTACTAAAAGGTCAAAAATACGAACCGCACAACGACGAAGAATGAAGCCCGATGCACATATGCTTCTGAAAGGTATGGATCAGCCTCTATGGTGGTTTTAAGATCATTATAGAATCAATATAACGTTTCACCTTTATACTTTGTGAAACTCTCTCAAACAATTCAGCAGTTTCACCGGATTTTCCATCTGCACAGCCCGTAAACACATAAGTGAAGAGCATATGACGCAATTTCTGTCTAATAACAAAAGAAGAGACAAAATGCATATTACATCCAACAAATTTGAACTCATGTAGCTAAAAGCATAAGGCAATGTAACACGTCTGTCCTTTCTTATCTGCACAAAGAAAGTGACAATGAATTTTCAATTCACATTTATCACAAGTAGCTGCTTTCAAATCATAAAAAAAGTTGTCAATCACGGTTTATAATTCAAAAAATTTACAATTAAATGAAAACAATTTGTGTAACTGGATCACGATAAAGCATAAATTGGCAAAGTAACAATCCGCCAACTTTCAAGAGCTAGCCATGGTTTTGCTTTTCTTCCTTTCCATGACACTGCATCATATAAAAATTGCCAATCTTATCTCATGTGTATTGCAATTAAGTATGTAACATAAATCCAATGGGTTAAGTGACATATAGTAGGGGATATTTAGGTACTTTTATCTCAAAATGGTCCACTGTTGCTAGCACCATATACACACTCATAAATACATGTGAAGTAAGTCTTCATAGAATAGATTGGAAAAGATTATTTGGAAAAATTTCATCACTTACTATGAGAGCATGAACTTCTCCAATGACCTTTGCTGCAACCTAGAGTTATATGAGACAAATTGATTCTTATATATGACAAAAACCTATGCTCAAATTTTTGGGATAATATCAGTATAAGATATGAATGCACACCTTGAGTACTGAAGTTGCCATGAGTGTCCGCCATACAATAGCTATCAATGATAAAACAGCAACAATCATCACACAAGTCATGAGAAAAGCAGCAGCACGGATATGATGTTGCTCTTAAATAAAACAAAGTAGTATATATATATATATATAGATAGATATGAAGAGTTCACCACATACAATCAAAACTTGCCATGATTCTCCAACATCAGCCACATATCTCTGCAATCATAACACCAAAGATAAGTCACAATTATTAAGGTAGAATTTGGTTTGTAGTCATGAATCAGATATAATGTGACGAAAATTATCCACAAAGAACATAACGCACAATGTGATACTCTCAGCAGTACTTTTGTCAAAACCACATAGAAAAGTAGAAATACTTTATTCATTTATTTAAATCGAATTTCTATCATCTGCTTGATTTGATTCCTGTAAAACCCTCTATTTCTAATTTTTAACGCATTTGGAAAAGATGCGTGTGTACATTGCCTAAGAAATAAGCACTATTATCACCTTAAAGAAACTTTTTAAAACTCAGAAACCTGCTCACAAAGAAGATTGAGACAAACCTGATCATCTTGCAACAGCAAACCAACCCTTTTTGTGTCCCAATAAACAAACGGAAGATCAACATAAGGCGGGTTCTGATTATGGATTCACCTAAGATCAACATGTTAAAAAGACAAAACGCCCCTAAGCTGAACAAGGTGCAGACCTTCCAATTACAAACTGAGGACTCGATCATGACTTGTGATTATTTGCGTTCATAGTGAATGCTATGGACAAAGTTTATTTTTTGTGGAAATTCAAATATATATATAGATTTCAGAACAACACATGCATAAAGTTTGTTACCTTCACTATTTCAATCACAAACACAGTCTGTAATTACCAAATTCTATGTACCAAAAACATAAGACACATAAAAGCAAATGACATACAAAATTGAACCGTAAATAATAAAAAAGATTACAAATAAATAAAAAAAAAGATTACAAATAATGAACCGTAAATACTAATTATGCTTTTAATAAAAAAGATTACAAATAATGAACGCAAACATCATCCTCCAAACCAAGACCCAAGAGCTCAAGAAACTAAAGCTACTCATATAGAAAGAAAATGAACATCATTAACATTCAAATGCCATAAATTTACCTGATATCTACTGCTAAAGTTTGCTACTAAAACAATATTGCATGCATATTCATCTAGCATTATTTAACATCAAATAAAAAGAAAAATATTAATACCTTCACAATGAACAATAGAGATTTCATAAAAACAAATCATATCAGGTCATTATGTAATTAACAACAACTGCTATGGAATCCTAAAAATAAAAAATTTATTGATATGAGTTACCTGATCATGACGGGATATGCTTTTAGTGTGTGGTGTATTAAGAGCGGCTATGTTAGGGTTTTTTTGAATAGAGGGAGAAAAGTGATCAAATGGAATACGATTTTGGATGCTGATGAATGACATTAGGGTTTAAGGGGATATAGGGTTTTTTAAGATTGACGTTTCAAATACATGATAGCTTTATCATCTTTGATTTGCAAACTGTAAAACAAATATTGAGTTGGTCTAGTGGTTGACATGTTTGTTAATGTTTGTATACATCCTAAGTTCGATCCTTGCCAACATCATTTTTAAATTTAGTTATTCTCGAATTTTAATGCATGCTTACATGGACAAAATATGATGACATGGAAATATGACATGGCATTATGGGATGACAAGTGGCATTTTATGTGGCATGCCTCCTCTTATATAATATATATATATATATATATATATATATATATATATATATATATATATATATACTATATAAAATGGAAAAATGGTCAAAGTGGAAAAAGTGAAAATGTTGAAAGTTGAATGTTGAAAACATGGTCAATGGAGAGAGAAATAAATAATATAATTAATACTCTTATTAAAACACCCCATTACTTTAAAGTACAATAATTTATTCACATTGTACACCCAATTAAAAGCACATCTACCAAATTAAAAACAACCAATTGAAACCGATACCGGGTTGACCCGTTGAAACCGATACCGGGTTGACCTTTGAAACCGATACCGGGTTGACCGGACGCTTCAAACCCGCTGACCCGGTTTAATTTGACATTTTCGACCCAACCTATCGGTTTGACTCGTTTAAATCGACTGCTTTTTTATCGGAACGGTTCAACCAGTTGAACCACCGGGTGAAATCGGTTTCAAATTTGACAAAATTATATGAGAAATGATGAAGTAGTTGTGGAACCCGTGACAATTTTTTTTGAAAGGAGAGACCAAGTAATTGTAGTTTTTTGTTTATTTTGCTTTGACACATGTAATTTGTCATTTGTATAATGTTATTTTAAAAAATGTTGCTCTTGCACCATTTAAGGGACTAGCATATATGAATCGTCGTTTAAAAGTTAATATATATTGTATAGCCCTTTTTCCAGTGTATCAATAATGTTATGTAAGTTTATTAAAATCACAAAAATAAATAGTATTGTTATCTTTAGCGATAATTATTTGTACCTCAAACAAATAGCTTTGAACAATGCATAAATATCTATACAAATTGATAGTACAAAATAATCTTATATGGTGATATCCAATTTGCAAAGTTACAATTTTAAAAGCCACACACCAAATGATAAACGTTACACATGTAAAAAAATAGTTATCACTGCCTAAATTACTAACAAAACAAGAAAAGCGTTTGGCCAACATACGTTGGCTATACCTCTAAACTACAATATAATATTGCCAATTACATAATACCGTTGCTTTTGTAATGCTTGAATCTATTATTACTAAAATCTTAATAACTTAAAACAATCCTATTAGAAAATATACTCACACACTTAGATCGACTCTACATAATTTTTTAAAAAACTATATATTTATGCTTCTATGCAACTATCACGCATCGTAATTGTAGTTATTCTAAAACGATTCTCTAATGCTACAAATACAGTTTGTTGAAAGAAACTTATGGGTCATCGGAACTTTGCAGAAAACTAGACATCGTTGCCGCTAGGCGCGGGTACTCGTCTAGTATATATATATATATATATATATATATATATATATAAATTTGGGATCAAATGAGATCAATATTAAAGTTCTAAAAGTAAGATCAATGCAAAGACCAATAGAATTAAGCCAAGTGTCCCACTTATTAACTAATTAGTTTAATTTAAAATGTAATTAACAATTAAATAAAAAGGGCATCTTGGTAATTTATCAATTCATTAAATGTATACTAGTATTTCACTTCCACATTTCTTTCTCTCACCAAATCAAATAAAAGCTATCCATCCCAAACAAAATTCCGTCACTTTTTTGGATCTGGTTTTTATCTCTCTCCCAAGAAAATAAAAATGCCCGCCGGAAACCACCCGTCCCCTTATCAGATCCGCCCTATATATCATTAACTTTAACCGCCGCCAGAATCCTAAACCCTCTCCGACCATCTAACCCATGTTGAACCTAACCATGAACTGGGATCCCGCCAGATTTTGGATACCGGATCGATATCCGGTGTACCGGATTAATTACACAGATATCCGGTGTACCGGATTAATTACACAAATATCCGGTGTACCGTATTAATTACACAGATATCCGGTGTACCGGATTAGTTACACAGATATATGTTTGAATGTGTATATGGGGTTTGAATCTTTTTATATACCAAGTTTGATACACAGATCTGTATGAATGTGTATCCAGTGTTTCGATATGTTTATGTACCAGATTTGTAAGTTTAGTATTTTTTGAGGTTGGTGAAATTGAATATGACGTTAGAATAGTTGAAACAGAAGGTTTGTGAAAGTGAATATGTAGTTAAAATAGTTGAAACAGAAGAGATCAGTATACATTGTTTTGGTAGATGTACCTGATGTACTTGTTTATATAAGTCCATCATGAATTAGTTCTAGGGTGACGTAATGGTAAAAGTCCATCATGAATTTTTTAATATAAATATAAATATATTTTTTAATGTACCCGATATATCAGTAGATGTACCAGGCCTATTGTCGTGACACATGATATATTAATTTGTTAAAGGTGTGCTCGTGTATAATGTACCAGGCCCGTTGTCGTGCCACATGGTATATTAAAGACGTGTGTATCAAATGTTATATTAATTTGTTAAATGATATCTTATTAAATGTTTAACAAAAAAATAAGGCCTCATAAATATGTTTCAATTAAATAATGTTTTAATAAATGTTTAAACAAAATAACTTTAATTAGTGAATTATTTACCGAAATGCCATTCATCTAACATTAATCTAATTAAATACAAATATCATGATCCAACGGTCCATATTGGGTCTTACTTTTAGAACTTTAAGCTTGATCTCACAATAACCCTCCCCTATATATATATATATATATATATATATATATATATATAGACAAGCGTTCAAATGAGAAGAGTTATTTTGGTGAGAACGCGAGAATATATATATATATAGACAAGCGTTCAAATGAGAAGAGTTATTTTGGTGAGAACGCGATAAGAGATCCTGACCCTCCATCTAATCCCTTCCTTTTTTTTAATCTAATGGCTAAAATAAATCATAATAATTTCTACATTAAAGACACTTTTTTTGCAAGGCTGGTATAAAACATAAAAACACACAGAAGTCACTTTTAAAAGTGTGAAAAACGTAAATACTCTCTCAAACTTCATCTACACTAGCTTCCACCACATCCACCACGTCCACCACGTCATAATCCTCACATCACCACCGTCCACATCAGTCAGCGCCGATCACCACCGTCCACCTAATCATCGCCGATCACCACCGTCCACCTAATCATCGCCGATCACCGTCCACCGCCGTAATCAGCACCGATTACCACCATCTTCCATTGATAATCATCATCATCATCATTATACAAAGGTATTGAGCTTTCTGAATTAAGCTTTTAATCATATGTATTTATTTTTGATTCAGTGATTATAGATAGTTTTTTTCCTATGGTTTATGTGTTTGATTTTAATTATTAGTTGTGTTCATGAATAATTAGATGATTACGTAAACTTGAAGAAAATGAAAGATGAACATGCTTTTGCTGATGGGTTGTCAATGTACATTATGTGTTCGATGAAATGCTAGTTCTTTTCACATGTGAAGATATAAGGTATCGAATACCTTCACATGTGAAGATATAAGGCATCGAATATACTCACATGTGAAAAGTTTAGTAAGTATCTAATAATTTTCTTCGCACGTGAAAATATAGATCTTTTTCTTCGCACGTGAAAATGTAGGAGATATTTTTCTTCGCACATGAAAATACAGGAGATATATTTCTGCGCATGTGAAAAGTTTAGTAAGTATCTGATATTTTTCTTCGCGCGTGAAAAATGTCAAGAAATTGCAACAATCTTGAGCGCGTGAAAAAGCTTGCGACGGAGGGATGTATCTTTCAATTTTTTAACCAGTAATCTTCCTCAGAGCTACATCCTTTGCGCTTATATTTAGATTTTGCTTTAGTCCACCCCTTCACGCTTGTCTTGATGCGGGTATCTGCAGAACAACCAATTTACAGGAACTATTAATGTCCTTGCTGATCTTCCCCGTAAGAACCTGTGAGTATTGCAATACGCTTTCAGAACCCATCAGTTGGTTTATATAGAGCAGACATATGACTAGGCTACTAATATGTTTACATTTGTCTTCTCAGGAATGTTTCCAATAATAAATTTAATGGTTGGGTTCCATTAAATCCGAAACAAACATTCCCTTAATCTATCGTTAGTCGGTCGGCTACCTTGTAGTGAGTAATCGGTACTCATATACTTCAAACATAAACATAATACTTCAAAATTTGACCGCGCTGGTCCGATTTGACAGATAGTTGAACAGGCTACGTGAGTTGGACGATTCACCTCAAAGCGACTTGGTATTTACAATACTGGTTTTAGTTAATGTGTAAAATATGAGGCGGTGTCACTTTATGCGAATTTAAGGTTTTGTGTTGTGATATGGATGTGGGTAAGATGGAGTTTAGGTTCGTTGATTTGAAGCTGTATTATGCTTAAGTTTTTCCGCGAATATTAGAGTAGATGTATGAGAATTGTGTGTAAGGCAGAATCTGACTTTAAATAATATTAAATGTTGAATTGTGATTTCATTTTGCCAGTGAATATTGAATAAGGGCTTATTCATAGTGTTATGTAGTTACCAAAACTTGAAAGGGTAGTTTGTAAGAGTTGATGTCTATTGGTTTATTTGTCTTAGCTTATTTTATGGGCTTATGAGCTTACTGAAATTTTGAAAAGATCGTAAGGTCATTTCTATGGTTTATAAGCTTATCCATTCGAGTTTATGAATTTATGTAAGATATAAGCTCAAGTTGATAAGCTAACTAAAGTTTATTAAGCTCATAAACACCCTTAAATGTATGTATGAAGAATAGTTGATGTTTTAATTGGAAAGTGTTTTGGTGTAAAAGGAAATGGGATGTGCGTAGCGTTGATAGTTTGCTTCTAAAGGTTGTTCTTGCGGCATTATGTTGTCTTTTTTTGTAGTTTTTTTTTTATTTGTATGTGTGTATCTTGTTTTGCAGAGCTTGAGACAAAAAGAATCCTGCTTGACATATTTAAAGAGAAGCAACAAAAGAGTGCTGAAGCTGGCACCATCCCAAGTTTCTACAAGAAGGTATGGATAATGGTTGTTGTCTTTTGTTTTGTTCCATATATAAAACGAAGTATATAACATTTTGACTGTTAACTATAGAAAATAATGACTTCATAAAGTGACGTCATATTATGAATGCCACCGTTGTACCCAATGAATACAACATTTGACTTGACATATAGTCGAATAAAAATGTTTGGTTATAAATCGAATGACTAAAATGTTCCTTCCAATGCCAATATAAAGAGAACTCGTGGACGAAAATTAAGCATACAATTATCGAGTAATGCAGGCCTGCTATTGCAGAGTTTGGTCAGGTGAGTATTTCTGCGTACAGTGAAAAGAGCAGTTCCGAGAAATATCATTGAATACATGTAAATATATGGAGCAGAAGATGAGTTTTCCAATAAAAAACATAAATCTGCTGTAAGCATCTTACTTAGAATGCTATATACAAAACATTTATGTTTTGGATGTTAAATAAAATAAATTGCGTGACAGAAAGGATGGTAACTCATGGGAGCTCAGGCCCTGCGCCACCACCTCCACCTGGTACACCTCCAGCTGGTACACCTTCAGCTAGTTGGTTTTGTACTTGTTGACAACACCTTTAAGGAAAGTATTGAACTTGGTATGGCGTTACTGGCAATAATTTGTTTTCTGAAGTACTAGGTTGGTATTAAGTATCCGAAAAGCGTAGGAGGGTGTAACTGACCCAATTGATTTCTGACCTAAAGTCACTTTGGCATAGGTTTATGGTTTAGGTGTTATTTTCATTAGGCACATGTCTTGTACTACTTTAAGCATTTTATTGTTTTTGTGTGTGCTCGATAAAGTTGATATAGAACTTTTGGTGAATGAGCCAAGCCTCACTTCAAGACTTGAGTAAAAGAAAACGATTATTTTGAGACACGATGAATCAATTCAATAGGACATGAGTAGGTTGTTTTAATTCCTGGGCTACAATCTGCATAATGTCCTGCTACAAGTAGTGTGAGTTTTAACTGTGGATTTGTAGCAGACTGAGTATTCACAAGGCAAAATGATTGCATCATAAAAATTGCTGCGTTGGACTTACTATAAGCGGAGAAGCAAATCTAGTGGTAGATCCTGAGAGTGGCATGTGATCATAGTTTAGATATACATGATTGGCACACCTTTCCCTAATATATAATATGTTATGTGCTTGATAGATTACATCAGATTATGACATACAGTGTGTTTCTTTTGTTGTCATTCTGTTGACAATATTCACCAAGATCAAGTGCATGGCCGTATCTCTGATTTGTGCCATTGCAAGGTTTTAATGGGGTGAAGAGTTCAATACTAGTTTCATGTTTCACTTAATTTACCTTATTTTGAATCTTGAAATGCTGTTGGTTGATCTTTATCTTGTTATAACATTTAGTGTCAAAGTTTAATCTTTTAAAAATGTATGTGCGCAGAGTCAGTTGGATACTTAATTACAGTTTCTTTGCTATTGCTACACAAGAAGATTTGGGACATCTTAAGTGTTAACTGAGAGTCGATAATGGCAGAGCTCAGTGTAAGCACTGATACTTCAACAGATGGGGACACTGAAGACAAGGCTCTTGGGGTGATCTTTTTAACTTCTGGAAAGTTTGTACTTGGCAAAATATGATTATGCTGATATAACTGAATCATAGTTGGTGCCTAATAACGTATATACATTTTCGTGAATGTGGCTCTTTTGGTCTCCGTTCGTTGTGCTCTTATACATATCCATTAGCTGCAGAAAGAATAGGAAGAACAGAATGCATTAATGTGGATAGTGATTGCAATTTTACTTGCCTGGGAAATTGGAACAGTAGTATTATCTTGGTTGAATTGCTCTCTATCTGTGACAGTCTAGAACATTATTTGCCTAATTCTTGTTTAACTTAGAGAAATTTTAATACGACGGATACTTTACTTGCCTCTAGGGTCAAAAATCAACACCCGTTAGGAACTTTGAAATAAAAGTAACTGTTGTTCAATCTATTGGGAAGGCATATCATGTAGTGCGCTTGCTCGAATTAGAGAAACTAGAGTCTCCTTTCCCTTGGTCAATTCTGAAGGAATTACCTTGTACTTTAAACTTGTTCAATTGTTTGTCGTTTCTTTATGGTGTATGTAAAAGCTGTAGTTATCATTTATAAGTGAAGCAAATTTGAATGGAACGCAATTCGGGTATGTGCCTTCAATTCCAAAAAATGACAGATATTATAGGATAGCCATTAAATAAGGATAAATATTGACAGGAACAGTTTACACCACTCACTCTTCAGCACCAGGTCTCAGAGGCAAGGATTTAGACATGACAAGGTATCGAATGCCTTCACATGTGAAAACATAAGGTATCGAATGCCTTCACATGTGAAAACATAAGGTATCGAATGCCTTCACATGTGAACTCTAGGCTTCTTATTGCTACGCTCAGCCGGTGTCTGTTAAGTGGAGGGTAAGTTGCATATTCTTCTTGGTATGTGGGAAAAATGGGTGGGTTGTGAAATCAACTGTAATAGATTCGGGTCAAAATAAATTTTGTTACCGAAAAAGAATTATTTTTATTAATCTGGTTATAAGTATTTGCTGCTCTAAGTAGTTAAGTATGATTACAACAAGGAAAATTGGATTAAAGGGTAATGTACTTTCGGCCACTGGTCACTTTTGAAGCTTGTACTTAACTTTTTTTGGACCAAGGATACCATCAGTTGAAATTGCGGCCTCTAGCTTTGGATGTTAAGTGTTAACCATAAGTAGAGACTGAATCAGAAGTATTTCCATAAATTTGAAACATTATTATACTGTTTTATGTATTTTAACAGCATAATGAAGTTCTTGAGAAAAGACAGTATGATAATGTTTATTCCTTTTCACAGGTTATATTGGAAGGTGAAGTATGTTAGTTGTCTGCAATATCTTTGGCATGATATGAAGAAACGATCAATTGAGATTCCTGATTTTGTAGCTGAACATGATGAAGTTCTTGAGAAAAGACCACTTACGGACTATGGGATTGAACCAGACCCACTCCACTTCACTGGGCTTCCTTCCAACAGTTTCATCTGGTGAGTTTATGTCATAAACATTATGAAAGCTTATGATTGATGTTAAGCATCGTGTAAAATTAAGTGAACAAGTAGCTAAATATGGGTGTGGGTGCTTGTTTTATGTAATCAGCACATTCAAGAACCATGTTTGTTGCTTTAGATATAGCCATAAGCAGAAGTCAACTGAACAGAATTTTGTATTCAGCTTGAAAACTGAATTCTAATTTGAATTTAGTTAATGATATTTGAATCATGTTTTGTGTGCAAGGTTTCATTTCAAGGTGCATGGGATTGGGGTCGTACAACACTTATAGACCATGCTTTTGACAAACGTCAACATATATACATGTAAGTGCATAGCTTATCTTAATTCTCTAGGTTCAAGTATATACAAGCCCGTGAGAGCACCATAATGAGCAGCACAAAAATGAGCTTCAAATTCTTCATAATTTTAACCGATGAGTTCCCATTATTACTTAATAGGGGATAGCTTGGCTACAATTTTTGTAGCCAATTAGCTACAACTCCTCACAATAAATACACATACAATGAATCAGGACCCACAGGAAAAAATCAAGGACCCACAAAATGAATCAGGACCCACATTTTTTAGCCTAAAATTGTAGCCAACTAGCTACAATAAATTGTAGCTAATATATTCCCTACTTAATAATGTTTAAATTCCATTAAACAATCTAGGCCCAAAGCCTTTCTTGTTTTTGGTTAGTTCTGTTGGATTGATTGTTAGGAAACTAACAAGTCATACATTTATGATCCAGGCATATGTATGTCACGCATACCAAATCTTGAAAAATGGTGGCCTCAAGGATGAGAACATCGTGGTTTTCATGTATGATGACATTGCATATAATGAAGAGAATTCTTTGGAAAGGAGTCATATTAACAGCCCAGATGGGGCGTGCCAAAGGTCGACATCACGTTTTTAATCTTAGTTAACTCCGCAAACGTTAAATATCTTTGATACTCATTTGGTTCAGTTTCTCTGTTCACAGGTTTACACCGGGGAAGATGTCTCTGTCGACAACTTCTTTGCTGTTCTGCTTGGAAATAAAACTGCAGTTAAAGGAGGCAGTGGAAAGGTTGTGAATAGCTGACCAAATGCTTGGAAATAAAACTGCAGTTCAAGGAGGCAGTGGAAAACTTGGAAATAAAAATGCAGTTTGGGAAAAGGTTTTTTGCAAAAAAAGTGAAGGAAGATTATTTTATAGACGTTAAAGGCAAAACCAGAATTCTTGTTGATCAACTTTTAAAACTTGCAGCGCCTTAAAACGCAAAAAATAACGATTAAATGCTCGATGTGTAGGAGATTTGTTATATTGTTTGACTAAGGATAGCTTGATGGAGTGTTTGAATAAAAATATGCCTGAAGCTTGCCTGCAAATTGACAAAGATTGCAAGTAAGCTAAGAATATTAATTCAGTCTTAAATAACCAAGAGTCTAACCTATTAATTTTCAGATTGAAAGTTAAAAAGTGATGCTGTAAATATTCTACATTTTAAAAAGTGCTGCTTATCAAATCACAAGTTAGGACATAAGATGTTTAGCGTAAAACTATCAAAGCTAGGAGATCTACTGAATTGGTTTTTTTTTACTGGTCGTAGTCTCATTTTTAAGGATAGCAGGAGGTACTTTTCTTGCATTTTGGAAAATCATCACATGTGACCGACGTGTTCAGGCATCTTAAAAAAACTATGAGATATTTTCATGTGACTAATGTTTGTCTCGAGCATATACTTTTTTCTTCGCGCGTGATTAAATTTTCATCATTAGCGAATATACGTACATTTATACATGAGCTAATATGTTTTCCTCGCTTGTGAATAAATTTCTTTATTAGTTAATACACGTACATTTACATATTAGCATATACTTTTTCCTTCAATAAACACTAGTAAATACACGTACATTTATAAATGAAAAAATATTATTTTCTTGGAGTGTTAATATACAAAGCTAAATACACGTAAATTTATACATGGGCATATACTTTTTTCTTCGCGTGTGAATAAATTTTTTTCACTAGTTAGCTAATGTGAAAGATAGTGATGCAATTCTTAAACCGAGTTCATCCACAAATGGATCGTGGCAAAAGTCGGTAGACTCCTATGGTTAATTCGTCTACCCTATGATTCTTAGAATCCTCACTAAGATGAACAGGTCACCCATGATCATTCGGCAATCGAATAGCAGTCATTAAGAGCCGGCGCTTACTATCACATACTTTTTATAATGGAAGTGTAAATATAGGAGATATTAATATTTAATAGATGATTATTTAAGTCCTGTAAGAATATCTTCACATGTGAAAATTATGAGTAATGATTGAAGCTTTGATTTTAATAGCATATTTTTCATTCTAGAAGTGCAAACATAGGAGATATTGATTTTTAATAGACGATTATTAAAGTTTTATAAGAATATTTTCACATGTGAAAATTATGAGTAAGGATTGAAGCTTTGATTATATTAGCAAAATTTTATACTATAAGTGCAAAAACAGGAGATATTGATGTTTAATAGAGGATTATTTAAGTTTTATAAGAATATTTTCACATGTGAAAATTATGAGCAATGATCGAATTTTTGATCTTACTAGCATATTTTTTATACTAGAAGTGCAAAAATAAGATATATTAATGTTATTGGACAATTATTTAATTTTTGTAATATTATATTCACATGTGAAAATTATGAGCAAGGATTGAAGTTTTTTAAGAATATCTTCACAACTGGTCACATGTGAAAATATTTATGTCGTAGCTTTTTAAGATGCGTAAAAAACTTACTCACATGTGAAATTATTTTTCCCGTAACTTGGTCAGATGTGAATATATATGTCTCGTAGCTTTTTAACATTCGTGAATAATTTTGTCACATGTGAAAATATATGTTGGCATCTGGTAGCTAATTAATATGAGTAACTTGAAAATATATTTCACATGTGAAAATACGTCTTGTATATGACTTGTAGATTTTAAAGACGCGTGAACAACTTAGTCACATGTGAAAATATATGTCTCGTAATTTGGTCACATGCGAAACTATATGTCTCCTAGCTTACTAAGATGCGTTAATAACTTTGTCACATGTGAAAATAATGTCTCGTAGCTTTTTAGGATGCGTGAACAACTTTTTCACATGTGAAAATATATATTTATGTCTCATAGCTTATTTAGATGCACGAACAAGTTGGTCACATGTGAAATATGTCTTGTATATCTTAATGATGCGTGAACAATTTGATCACATGTGAAAATATATATCTCGTACATTTTAAGATGCGTGAACTACTTAGTCACATATGAAAATATTTGTCTAATAACTTGGTCACATGTGAAAATATATGGCTCGTAGCTTTTAGGATGTGTGAACAACTTGGCCGCATATTAAACTATATGTTTCGTATGTCTCTTAGATTTTAAAGATGTGTGAACAATTTGGTCACACGTGAAAAGTATATGTCCAGGTATAAATGTTCGTGTATGTACTAGTGAATAAAGTTTTTTCACACGCGAAGAAAAAAATTTATGCTCATCTATAAATGTATGTGTATTTACTAGTGTTTATTCATACGCGAAGAAAAAGTATTATGTGATTATGTATAAATGTACGTGTACTTATTAGTGAATAAAAGTTTATTCGCACGATAACAAACCTATCAAGAGTTACACACATGCTTGGCTCAGTTTTTATGGGTTCATATAAGTTCTTACTATCCTTAGTCCATGAAAACTTTTCCGATTTACCAAAGGTCAAGGATAGCTAACGGCAACAAGGTGCAAAGCTTCTTAAGTAGCAAAAGCTATCCTTTGGTTTGTTTGTTTTTGTTAAATAGATGTTTACTAATTTGATTGTTGATGGAGTTGGTTTGATTTATTGTCATTATGAGGTGTAAAATCGCAATTCAAAACAAATTGGGTGTAAATGGAAATGCTTTGTTACAGGTATTCGTAAGACAGTTATATTAGGTGCTGAGTAGGTTTTTGAAATGGGAATGGAGTCACAGTTACATGTGAAAATTACAAACAATTACTAGTGTAAGCTATAAAAAACCAAAAAATCCCTTTGTTCAGGCAAAATAATGTATGTACACCATTTCAAAAGAATAGTAAAGATTAATAGCATCTATACTTTACAACCTCTTCTTCCAAGCATATTACTTAATAGTGGAAGAATTATTACGTAAAAGAAATTCCAGTAAGTCAGCGTAACAGGATCAAACAAATGCCAAACCCAACACAAACTAATGATATCACACACGTTAACATTTAGTTTAACTTCATAAATGTTTCCTGAGTATAACAGTATATTACCAAGTTTGTTTACAGTTACAAAACAGAATCCCAATACAGTCGTAGATCGATTACAAACTGCCTGCAAATGCAGTGATTGTAGAATTAAGCAATTGGTGGGTGGAGCGCTTGATTGTGTGAGCTATTGACAACGGCAGGTGACATGAATTGCGACATGACCATTCATGGATAACTAATGATTGGAACCAACTTGTTTCCCAGTGCTTGGCATTGGGCAACAACATATGCAGCAGGGATAGTAGGTAGGCTGCATATTCATTGTGTTTACTTGTTGCTTATGCTTCTCCTTTTCCATCTTCAACCTTTGTGTCTCATCTCGAAGCTCATTCTTCTCAGCCTACACAAGTCAAGACCAAGAGCAACATGAGACATGTAACTTTTTATTTCGAACCCTTACCTTGAATACTGCGCACGAATATGTCATGGTATCATCCAAGAATAGGGCAAAGAGGTCGTAACTCTGAAAGGCACACATATGAATATGTCATGGCAAAGAGGTCGTAACTCGAAGCTCATTCTTCTCAGCCTACACAAGTCAAGACCAAGAGCAACATGAGACATGTAACTTTTTATTTCGAACCCTTACCTTGAATACTGCGCACGAATATGTCATGGTATCATCCAAGAATAGGGCAAAGAGGTCGTAACTCTAAAAGGTACACACATGAGAGAATTCAATAGATATGTTTCTGCGTGCTTGAGAAAGAGAATGCTGCCTCGAAATATGATGATAAAAATATTTAGCAGATGCTACTCCAGCTGTTAGAAACATCGGTGTCCACCAGCCTCTAAAAAAGGTAACACATAGCTAAAAATATTAGCTATAACTACCTTTTTGCTGGACCTCGAGGCTGAACTTTTTAAATCTCTGTTTAAAATGAAGATCTATAAAATAACGAGTTCCATGAGGAATTGCAGCACAAAAAAAGAAACCACTAATTAGATATTAACCATACTAAAACCATTTATGTTACCTTAAACATATTTAAAAGGCCTTCCTTTTTATCAACAAAGGAGAAGTACCCATTTATATACGCATCCGCAAGACCTAAGTTAGCTTCTGTAGCAATCTGCACAGGGTAGGGTAGCAGATAGAATTAGTAACTATTTTATGGGAATAAATGTCGGGTTGGTTCTATAAGAAAAAGCAAAAGAAAGTGTATTAACATTCCAATAAAATTGGGGATTGTGAACTTTCAAGTAAACTTTTAAAGGGGCTCTTCTTTTTGGTTCCCTCGAAGGTGAACATCGTACCACCTTCTTCCAATAAACTGTTAGAAATAGATAACGCACTGTTAAGCCAAAATTAAGAGAAATCGTCTATGTGAAGAAATTCACTAGGGACAGAACTAAGGTGCGCATTCGGCCTCAAGAGTCAAAGGTGTGAGAATGTTACTCACATCAAACTGCCCATACCAATATAATCTTGAGGGAACCTAGAAACAAAAAACCGAGCACCAGTTTCCATCAAAGAGGGTACCATATGTTTAGGGTTGTTGAGAATTTCACAACTCATATTCAGCAGGTCGTTTGCAGCAAGCATGCCAGCCTGAATCACAGTAAAAAAACTTGAGATAAATACTCTTAACTCTTCTTCATAAGCCAATATAGTGTACTAACTTAAAGCCAATACCAGATGCATTAGTAGGTAATTTCACTAGAGGTTTAAAAACTTTAAGAAATTAGTTACCTTTAATCCATGCTCGTGGAACCCGTAACCTGCAAAGTATGATATAATCAATAAAGACTGAAAATTTCTAGTTGTGACTAAAGAAAAGGGAGTGACATTGATGAAATGTATAACACCAGATATTATGGATGAATCTCACAAATTTCTGGTAGCCCCCGAATTCCAGTATCTCGCTTTATTATTTCTATGGTCTGTATTCTTAAATCGGGAGGATTTTGAGCATTAAAACGTACACGAAGAAGAATTATTCATGACAAGAAGCTGACTAGAGATATATATTTTGAAGTTAAAGGCTAATTCACTGATATTGATCAGTGATCTGTCATCATTACAAATTGTGATTTAAAACTCTCACTTCAGCATAAAACATAATGTTTTTTTGTGTGGGAATATTATGACTGCTTCAAAGAGCAGCCATGCCTAGCTACCGTTTTTTGTAGGAGAGTGACAGTGAAACAACCATAATGATAATATATAGTTGAACCAGTTCCGAACGATACTACTTTCGTATCTCAATGGCACTGTTTGACTTTTCAAACAACTCGACACAACCGTTGACTCATAAAGTCAATTATCCTTTTTGTGAGGTTTGTTGGATTATATGCAAGTACACAACCGTTGACTTTATAAAGTCCTCCAGTTTCTAAATGTCTGGAAAATACGGACGTTGCAGAATGGGCGTCAAGTTGATTCATACTCGCCTCATTATATATTTTCGTTTACAAATTGAAATTTTTTGCAAGGTATGTTTTAGTATCTTAATTTTTTATGAAGGATCAAAACCTCGAGAGGAAGAAAAGTGTGTACCTTGGTATGCTCCACAGAACTAGATTCCTCTCTTCCCTTGAATGCGATGAAGCTCAAGTGAAGCTTTTGATGCAGCAACTGATGGCATTGGATGTCCAGTTGTCCACTTGTTGAAGTTACGAAATAGTTGAAGTATATTTCATTTATATCCATAACTAGTATCCTTACCACAATTGCAATTTAACTACTATGACATACATTGCTCAAATTTATATTCAGAATCGATTCAAAAGCATATCCAAACACCCTATATGTAATCCCTCCTTGTGAGTTTATGATTAGTCCCAACTCCTAAGTCCTAAGTATCTACATAATCAGACATCCTATTAAAGCTAATAAATTTCATGTAATTCTTAGTAAACACATCTATAATTTGTTCTCAATGGTCAACCAATTCAAGTAACTGCATATGCATTCGCATCAGAAGCTCATAGTCCTAAAATTTTTATGCATCAAACAATTCAAGTAGTTGGACGACATCAAATCTGAAGGATTTTGACAACATCATACCTATAGACAGTAACTTGCCTATCGAACCTTCCTGGTCTCAACAAAGCCGAACCAAAAACATCAGGCTTATTAGTAGCAGCAAGAACAATAACACCTGAATTACCCAAAAAATCATCCTGATTTAGTGAAGGTAACTATGACCATCTAACTACATATGATCAAATAATCGGTTTCAGAGTTGCTTGAACAGAACTAATTTTCGATTGTCTCATTATCACAAACTTCAAACAGCAGACCACATGTCCAAACACTTTCCTCCACCCTGATATGTGCAACATATTTGAAAGTTTATAATCTATAACATTATGCTAATATATTCCTCGAGTGAGAATTTGAACAGACATGAATACGAGCTCCTGTACTGGCTTGCATATTTTTTATCGTCTCACTCCCTTTACCAATAACAAATCCAATTACATAATGTCATGTACAGAGCTGTAAGTAAGCCACTTACAACAAACTTGCAGCAACTGCAGTTACTTTTGAAATAGACTAATAGAGTACCTTTTTGGTCGGAATTTGCATCGAAAACTGTTGGGTCCCACCTGGCTGACCACCCACTCTACGGCCAACTGCACCAGAACCTACTGATTCAGCCTGTTTCAAATAGAACGTAAGTCTGTGTGTCTATATGCAGTTATATCAATAGCATGTTACCAAATAGCCTTAAAACAGATAACGAATACAAAACACCAAATATGGTTAAAGGCTCTATATATATACCTCAGCAAGAACCTATATTTATATATTGCATGTACTCGTATGTGATCAGTTAGCGTTATCGAGTGATTCAGAACAATTAGAGATCCCCACATGCGAATACACTTATAACCTTAAAACTTCATTACTTACTTATATTTTTCACACGCGAAGATGATGTGATACAAATTTAAATTTGCTAATAACATCAGAACTTTATTCCTATCTGATAATCTTCACATGCGAATATATTATAACTAAAATTATATCCACTTATAGCCTGAAAACTTCCACTGATAATCTTCACAATCTTAAATCCGTTATTAATGTCAAAACTTCATTTCTAACTAAACTTATACGCACTTATAACCGCAAGAATCAATTACTTACTAATATTTTTCACACGTGAAGATAATATAATCCAAACTTAAATCCGCTAATAACGTCAAAACTTCATTCCTATATGATAATATTCACATGCGAAGATAATATAACTAAACTTATACGCACTTATAACCGCAAAAATCAATTACTTACTAATACTTTTCACGCGTGAAGATAATATAATCCAAACTTAAACCGCTAATAACGTCAAAACTTCATTCCTAACGGATAATATTAACATGCGAAGATAATATAACTAAACTTTATATGCACTAATAAGCTCAAAAATCCATTACTTACTGATATTTTTCACACACGCAGATAATGTAATCCAATCTTAAATCCGCTAATTGCATCAAAACATCATTCCTAACTCATAATCCTCACATGTGAAGATGATATAACTAAAATTATATGCACTAATAACCTCAAAAATCCATAATCTTCACATGTGAAGATAATATAACTAAACTTTATATGCACTAATAAGCTCAAAAATCCATTACTTACTGATATTTTTCACACACTCAGATAATGTAATCCAATCTTAAATCCGCTAATTGCATCAAAACATCATTCCTAACTGATAATCTTCACATGTGAAGATGATATAACTAAAATTATATGCACTAATAACCTCAAAAATCCATAATCTTCACATGTGAAGATATTATAACTAAAATCATATGCACTTATAAGCTCAAAAATCCATTACTTACTGATATTTTTCACACACGCAAATAATGTAATCCAATCTTAAATCCGCTAATTGCATCAAAACATCATTCATAACTGATAATCTTCACATGTGAAGATGATATAACTAAAATTATATGCACTAATAACCTCAAAAATCCATAATCTTCACATGTGAAGATATTATAACTAAAATCATATGCACTTATAAGCTCAAAAATCCATTACTTACTGATATTTTTCACACACTCAGATAATGTAATCCAATCTTAAATCCGCTAATTGCATCAAAACATCATTCCTAACTGATAATCTTCACATGTGAAGATGATATAACTAAAATTATATGCACTAATAACCTCAAAAATCCATAATCTTCACATATGAAGATATTGTAACTAAAATCATATGCACTTATAAGCTCAAAAATCCATTACTTACTGATATTTTTCACACACTCAGATAATGTAATCCAATCTTAAATCCGCTAATTGCATCAAAACATCATTCCTAACTGATAATCTTCACATGTGAAGATGATATAACTAAAATTATATGCACTAATAACCTCAAAAATCCATAATCTTCACATGTGAAGATATTATAACTAAAATCATATGCACTTATAACCTCAAAAATCCATTACTTACTGATATTTTCACACGTGAAGATAATGTAATCCAAACTTAAATTGGCTAATTGCATCAAAACTTCATTCCTAACTGATAATCTCCACATGCGAAGATGCTCTAACTAAAATTATATGCACTAATAAAATTAAATCAATTCACATGCGAAGATACTCTAAATAAACTTAAATTTGCTAATAATTTCACAATTCAAAGCAATTATTTATAAAAATTAATTAAACAATAATAAATTATGATAATTACTTGATATCTCTGTGTATTCTGGTGATATCCCGGTGACATCAATGATTTCAGTTTCATCCGGTTGAGAGTCATCTAGATCCATATCTTCTTCATTAATATTCCGTTGATTACTGTGATTGATCGACGGTCATATACAGCGGTTATACGGCGGTGGCATAATATGGTGGAACGGCGGTTGATCAGTGGTTAACGACGGTGATGATTCTGGTGAACGAAGGTGGAAGAAGGTTGTAGAAGGTGAAGAGGTGAAGCGATAATTGTTGAGGAGTGGTGGTTGTTCGATTTGGTGAAGTGGTAACTTTGGTGGTTGTGATAGGAGAAAGTTACTTGGATCGAGAGAATAGCTGTGTTATTTCACCTTGGTGTGTAGCCTGTGTGTTTTTTTTCTTTATGTATGGACATGGTTTCTTAATTACAAAAATGCCCTTAGTTAGGGCAAATGATGGGCTAATCTTAGCCATTAGATTTAAAAAAAGAATGATTAGATGGAGGGTTAGGATCTCTTCTCGCGTTCTCACAAAAATTAGAGTTCTCACAAGAAACACCCCCTATATATATATATATATATATATATATATATTAATTATAATGGATTGATAACCCAATCCTAACTTCAAGTCTAATTCCGAATCAAAAATTAAGATAATGAGCTCTAATCATAAGGTGACATGTGTCACTTTTTAACAAACTCCAAACCTAACTTTTAACCAAAAATTTAGGATAATGAGTTCAATCATTGGGTGACATGTGTCACTTTATAACAAAAAATTAACCTTTATTTTCAAACTGAAATATTTTTCTATTTTTTATTTTTTTATAATTTAATTTCACCATATTTTTAAAAAATTTATGCTTATTAATTCAACATCAGTTTTGATATATTTTTATTAGTTTTTAAATTTTACATTTTTAGTGGGTTTATTTTATTTTGATTCATATTTTTACAATTTTAATGTTTATTTCAATCGATACAATATTGATTCGTCAAAATCATATACTTTTAGGGAGAGTGTTTGACGGGTAAGAGATTACGAGGGTATTTCTATATGCGGGAATAATGATGTCAATGAGAAACTACGGAAAATCCAAACAAACACATACAACTAATACGTATACATTCGGATTGTTGTGAAACGAATTCACTCAGCAGATAAGCAAACACATATAATTATACTCATTGCTGCCGTTGTGCGCGGGTATCTGCCTAGTTTTATATAACCGTGCAATTCTAAATTTAAATTTCTTGTGATTTTGGTGGAGCTAAGAGGAGTGTCACATCCATTTATCAGAATGTGATTTTAGTGGTTTTTTTTAGGAAAGGCTGTGAATTTAGTGGTTTGGTTTGGTTTGGTGTGATGATAGTGATCGTATTGCACGTGAGACATTGTATCTTCCAGTTAAATAGTGATTCGTATTTTCAACATGCTGGTTGGTGGGTAACCACTATCACTAATTGTTGGAACATGTCAACTTTTAATAATTCAGAATATGGTCAAGAAAGTTCATGAATTTAAAGCTATGCAAAACCCGAATCTTGAACAACTGAAATCTAGGTCGTCTGGCTTTTAGCCGATTATGGAATACTAATAATTTATAACCATAAAGACTAATTGGTTTGTAGGCTGTAGCTGAGTGATATCCGGTGTTTCTTCAAACTAATTTTGCAAGTTTAAGTCTCGATGCGTACAATATTTACCTCGTATAACTAGCATTTAGTATTTAAAATACAAATTTTTTTCGTTTTTTGTTTTGATTTGGCTTAAACGTCCTCCACGTGGCATTACAGTTGAAATACTTGTGAGGTAGACAACCTCATGACCTGCGTGAAAATAGTAAGGACCTTGCCTACGGGGCTTACTGAGACACTCAACTACGAAGGAGTTCTCCACTTAATTTAATTGAGAAAGGTTTTAGAGAAAAGCAAGGGAATGTCCGGTCGGGGTTTAAGTACGGAAGTGAGGCCAATAGAGAAACATAATAAATTGAGTTATTATTAAAATTGCTACTCTGAAAAACGTTTAAATATAAACGTTACTCCTTACGGCTACTGGAAGCAACTAAGTTATGCCATTGCTCCTTACCACCCCTAATTTTACCAAAGACCACTATAGTGTCTGTAGAGTATTCGCATTGCACCAAGTCTTTCAATGACTTAATGCATTTATGACAATAAATACTAAGCTATTTTGTCTTGAAACATTTATTAATAATGCTAGCAAATAAAAAGCTATTGCTTTAAACACTTGCTTGTGCCAAGTCTTTCTTTCAAACTAAAAAAAACTTTATTACAATGGTAAAAAGCTTTTAAAAACTTTTTCAAATTTCATTACAGATGCTCTTAGAAACCTTGTAATCGAGCAAAGACTCTTTTCCAAATAATGGATACAACCTCCTAAAAACTACTCCGTACTACGCATTGAAACAAATCTTGCTTTATATTTCAAGACTTTTACCCGTTATTTTCACCTCACTTCAGGATTTCAATATTTATATGCGTCACATGTACTTATGTACAGGTGTTGATCTGTAGTCTTTTACGAGTGACGTTTTGACCAATAGTACCAACGGGTTTATAAATTCATTGACAATTATGTTGCCATTAATATAGTGGTCCATTTAAAAACAAATATGTCTTCAAATTTACGTCGTAAATTGTATCTCTCAATGTATAAATGATGGATGGGACTTGATACTTTGGTATCAACTATCAAATACCCCTAGTAGACACCAAAATAAAAATCTGTTTCACAATATGTAATCATAATGTAATATACTTAGCCACTACTAAGGGAGGAGGGAGTGGTCACCTAATACCCTAGGTGTCACATCACCTCTATCCAATAAAAATCCTCCAACTCAAAACTACCCAATTCTACCCTAACACTACCCTAAGGGAAGGGAGTGGTACCCGATCCTACCCAATTCTACCCTAACCCCACAAAAAATACATACACTCACACAAACAACCCTTGTTTCACACACAGCTCGATCGGTTTGTGAACCCGAATTTGGTACCCAATTCATGAACCTGATCATGTGGCGGCGGTGTACCCGATCGGGTACCTCTACCCGAATGCCTTACCCGAACCCACTCCCTCCCCCCTAAAGGTGAAATCCCAGTTAATTAATTTGTGATGTTATTGATACAACTCCTAGCCCACTTTTAAATCATATTAACATAATTAGACAATTTTTTATCGTTTTGTTTTATGCTTCGTAGTTTTTGTCATGTTCCGTATTTTCCGTCTTCTAATACTTATTATCTTGTCAAAGTTTATATTTTTTGTTTCGTACTTTCAGCTCCGTATTTATATAATAAAAAGAAATATAATAATAATAATAATAATAATAATGATAATAATAATAATAATAATAATAATAATAGGAGTGGGGGCTCAACTAGTATCGCGACTCCCCACTAATTTCTTGTAAATCTTTTGAGTTTCTAATAAAGTGATGTTTAAAAAATAATAATAATAATAATAAATTTATATTTTTTGTTTCGTACTTTCAGTTTGGTATTTATGTAGTAAATAAATAAATAATAATAATAATAATAATATCGATGCCGCATGCGGTTAGGTTCTTGATGCCGCACAACGTAAACGGTCAAATACGACGATGCTAAATGTGGATATTGGATATGGGTTTCTCCCCTTTCATTCTCTTCTTTGGAGAACTTGAGAAGGATGCAGAATATTACTAAAGCGATTCGACGATTCTCTATGACTCAAGACATTGGAAAGCACGTGCATAGTTCATATTTTTAATAGGATTGGCTATTATTGCTGTAGTGTGGGTTTGATTTCTCCCACTAATTTTTTGTAAAATTCTATGAGTTTTTAATAAAGTGATGATTTATAATAATAATAATAATAATAATAATAATAATAATAATAATAAGGTATTAGAATCATTTTAGAGGTATAGATAACTTGTACTTTAATTTATTTATGATTTATGTCATGGCATATGTACAATCTAAATATAAACCACCCAAAGTTGTTAAAAAAAACTATAAAAAGACTTCAAAAATAAACAATAAATGAAATGGATACTTTAAGTTCATAAAGTATATTAATTAAAAGTATTCTCTACAATTTAAAATTAAACTACTTTAGCTTGTTAGAAGCTTAACATTAGGGCATGTTTGGTACGCAGCTTTTTTGGAGCTGTAAGCTTTTTGTTACAAAAATAATCTTTTCCAAAATAAATAGCTTCGTTTGGATATATCAACTTCAAGCTTTTATTTTAAACAAGTAATTCAAAATGAAAAGCTGATTCATGAAGCTTTTTAAATATCTCGGAGCTGTTAAAACATAAAATAATTGTTAACAGCTTATAATTACATTTAACAACTAATTTACCAAACACTTTTATTGAAAAAAAAAATATCACGAACTTGTAGTCATGTTAACACCTTTACGTAGCCTACACCTTTACGTACCTTACAGACACACAAAGATTCAGATACAGCCTAATTTGCACAAAACATACCCTACATGCGTCTGGTGTGAATGTGTAATACATAATGTGGTCCATGAGACAATGACTAGTTTTAAATTTGCATCGTGATGGACACGTAATAACAACAAGCCCACTTTCCTCTTAACGTACTACAACACACTATTATTTATATTTTGACTTCTTCAAAGGAAATGCGATCAAGAGTGATAAAAAAGTCTAAAGGTTAGAAACGAAAAATAATAAAGTTAGAGAATTTAAAGATTAAACATAATGTTTTGAAACCCGGTTCAGCTCATAAATCAATTTTCAAACTTTTGCTCAGTTCTTTCCTGTTTTATAACTTATTTCAAAGACTATAATATTTTCAATTTTACAAATATAACATATTCAAAATTTAAATGAAAAAAGTGCATAAATAGATGTTTCATAAATTAGTTTGAAAGTCAATTAATACTTTCCAAATGCCGCAAGCTTTTGAATGTGTTCATTTTCATGTTTGATCAAATTAATTTTTTTCACTTTTCAAAATTGACCATTTTGCATTATAGATAGTATAGATTAGTTTTTTTTAGAACGACAATTTTTTATGACCTACATCACTTGTTTTTTAAACTCTAGCTGGCATGTTTCTAACGAGACTTGAACCCATAACATTTAAGTAGATGGGTCACTCGCATACCGTTACACAAAAATGCTTTTGGTCATGTAAATTTATTGTTAATTAACTTAAAAGGTTTTCAACAAGCTCAAGATCCTACTGTCTTATTTATTGTGCGTATAGTTACAAGGAAACTATAACCTATTGTTCCGATAGAAGGTTAAAGGGTATCGAAGATTATGAACCGGTAAAGCGACCACTATTTTATTGAAATATTTGCATATTTGTGTGATTATATATCAAGTCGGCTCATTCTTCTGCTGGTAGGAAACTATGCATCAATCTTTTATTGTTTTTTAAAGATGTACTAAATAGTGAATCGAAACTTTTTTCAGTTGGATAACTCTACCATAAAGAGATTACTCGATAAAACGTTCAAGAACTATGTCTCATGGTGCCATCATTTGCATTGTCAATCAATCCTTGAGTAAGTTGTCATTTATCAAGATGGTGCAAATATTTATTGTACTTTAAAAAAGTGATGATACACTTTTCGATTTTTAACCTTTTTATTCTACTTGTTGTTTTGTACAAGTTCGCCTGATGTTCCATCTACTGCTTGATAGGTAACATTTGCAGCTTCTCTACATTGCCCTCTATCTACTTATCTGGGTCACGCGTTTAAATATCCGTTTCATGCCTGAATGCATTTGCAAAATTAATGTACGCGTGGTCTGGAGCTTGTTTAAGAGGGTGTTTGGGATTGTGTTTGAAGGTGGATTATTTGATTATTTCGTTTTCAAAACGCAATAATCTAGTTTATAGTGTTTGGATAAGAAGTGATTATTTGCGTTTTTATGCCTCAAAACTGCTTTTTCAAAAAGTGAGTGGGGGATGCAATTTCAGAACATCATTTTGTAAACGCAAATTTGGTAAACCGCACTTTTACCCGAACACCCCCTAAAATGCTATAAGCGACTTGTCGATAACTACATCACAAAATCGGATATCCTTGCGATGATGGTTTTAAGTTATACATTATGTTAGCTAAGTTTTTTTCATTTTGGATTTTTAAAATTTCAGATAACAGTTTTATATATCTAAATATTCAAATATATATATTGCTGAAAAACTTTTATATAAGTTCCAAAAGTAACATTTAATTAAACCTAACTTTTTCATAAAGTCTTATCAAATTTTTGAATATCCGAATATGTATACTTTTTGAACACCTCACAACCTAAATCAAAAAATTCTAGAAACTAAGTTGAACATTTTGTCAAAACATAATAAAATTATATAACATGTATATAAAGTTGAGAAGTGAACATATATGAAATAAATAAAACTTATTTTACAAATTTATTATAATGTTAGTTAAATATGTTACAAATATCTAATACATGTAAATATCTAATACATGTGTCTCTTAGTTTTTTAATTTTGGTGATTACTTGTATCAAAACTAACATATGTTTCTTTATTTGTTTTATAAATATTAGTATGGGTTAGTTTTTCGGTTTGGGTATATTCATATAGAACCAAAGATCGAACCAAAATTTTCGGTTTTTCTAAACCAAAATCGCACCATCAATTTTAGAATTAGTTCGATTTTATTAGACTATTTTTTAAAGTTTTTTGGTTCTTAGTTTTGTTGTTCTCCTCTGGTAAAAACTTTTTCAGGTTGGTGCATCATTATTTTTATCTTAACATCACCAAAAAGACTTCAACTATATACTTTCCTTTGTTTGTGATGTAATATTGTCGTATTGAACTTTTAATTTAATTTATAATCCTTCCGTTTCAAAATTATAGTCTATATTTCCTTTTCGAGATGTTTTAAAATAATTGTCAAATTTTCTTTTTATGTAAAAATTATAAAATTTAGTGGAAGAATATTCTAGATGGGTGGTTTAAAATTAAAATGATCTTATTTTTATTAAACTATATAATTTTTGTTTCATAACAATAATTTTAAGAATGAAAGAGTAAAAGATACGAGCCACTTTAACTCTCGAAGATGTATTTAAAAGTGATGTCATATTACCTTTATCAAATTACTACGTATCATTTTATTATTTGACAAAAGTGTAAAGTTAAAAAAGAGGAAATAAAAAGGAAGGTTCTTTTGCAGAACACAAATTTGACCATTGACTTTCACCAACGTGTTTAACAAGTTAATCTAATAGACTCGCAAGTCACTATCGTCATCATCACTCGGCCATAATTCTTTGACACATTCAAACCTCTTTTTTACAATTATATTCTATAAATTCGGCATACAACCATTGTTTACACACTATATTTAAACTATATATAATAAAAGAAGATCATATCCTGTATTAAATAAATATATATTTAGTATTTTCAGTTAATATAATTATTAAAACATCTTTTAGAACAAAAATATAATTAATAAACTACATGATATAAATCAAACAAATTATTAAAATAAAACTTTAATATTCTCTTCAACCACATTAAAACATTAATGAAATAAAAATTAATATAATCTATCAAAAAAAATGACATGCCGGTATTTTTTACTATCTACTTTTATCATAATACAGTTTGTTATTATTTGAAGTTATTAGAAATAAAATTCTCTTATTCTATAAAGTTAAGTCACTAAAAACGTATTATCAAAAAATATTGTTTGTCGAAAATTTTATTTACATGATACATGTCACCGCAACGTGCGGATACCCTGCTAGTATTAAATAAATTAACAATAAAAAAAATTAATAATAATTCTTAACATAAAATATACAATAATCAACTTGATATTTAAAAGCTGGGTAAAAGCCATAAAATAACAACGTACTTTTCAAATTTTACCGACTTGAAACACTTACCTTTTTATCACCTTACTTTCATCAACTTTCAAAATTTGTTCCGATTACACATATGACCCGTTTATATTAAAATAATAACTAAAATGACTATATTACCCCGACATATACGTGAAGTTAGAACAAATTTTGAAAGTTCACGTAAAGTCATAACAAATTTTAAAGAATACAAAGGTAATATAATTATTTCAGTTATTATTTTAATATAAATAGGTCATATGGGTGAAATCGGAACAAATTTTGAAAGTTCATTGATGAAGTAAGGTAATAAAAAAATAAATGTTTCAAGTTGCCAAAATTTAAAAAGTATATTATTATTTTATTGCTTTTACCCGAAAAGATATGAAAGTTGAAATAAATGCATGTGAATGAACCTTAACATCATTATGTCACCAGTGACGAATGCTAAAATAAATAAAACTTCTCGACCCTAGACTTCAGAAAGTTATCATATTCTTCCCTTTCTTTCCATGTCACAAATGAATGAACCTCAACATGATAATCTGTAAATTTGAAGACATAATATTTGAATTTTTATATAGTATTTCAAATGAACAAAATTACAACATACCCCCAATCTTACATGCTACATGAGGCTCTTTACATTGTAGAGGCCTCGAAACAACGAGGGTAAAAAGATACTCCGTAACTAGGCTCCTATATGATTATTTTTTTTGACAAAAAATACATTAGTAATGTAAAAAATATACACACAAATAAACTAAATGACAATAAAACAACAAAAGAATATTTTTCTGTATATTCTATGTAAGCCTTTTGAGTATCCAAGTGTGATAAACTGATAATCAACCCTTCTTTGTTTAAAATAGCAACGACTCCAAGAACATGTCATCTCGCGGCTCTTCTTTGGTTTCAGAGAACTCGCGTTCTGAATCATGTTGCTGATCAATGTAGTTCGACTTAAGTGCATTCTCAAATCTTGAGAATTTGAAACTTCCTGGACTTTGCAACATTTCCAATGTAAATGGTGATTGATTGTCGGATGATGGAGCGAACCTAGATCCACGAATTGGATCAACCATTGAGTTGTTTGCTTGATAATGAGAGATTGCCATAGGCTTAATTGCCATTGTGGGCACATTGTTGCCTGCAGTCGCGGTTGCTAACCTGTGACCTGACCCACGAGCCATTGGGACATCATGGTTGTGTTTTCCTTCGTATGTTGTTATAACTGACCTCATGTCTTGCGATGCTCGCTCAACATGTTTTCTAACAGAGCAACCAAGACTTGTGCATTTATAGTAACTCCTGCATAGATTAAACCAATAGTACAAACTTCAAATTAGAAACCAAGATTTTACCACTTTCAACATAATGAACCGAAAATGTAGTAAAACTTTCTTTACCTTGGATTAGGATTTCCCTTGACCACTTTTTGCCCGTATTTTCTCCATCTATAACCATCATCGAGTATATCAATATCACTTGTTGTTTGAACCACGACCCTCGGCTCTCTCACTGTCCGAGTTCCTCCAATCATCGATATCCCTTCGTTTTCCGACGCCCTCCTGCAAAATAGTGCCATAAGCATTAGCAAATCGTTACAAAAATTAAAAGACTATCAATAAAACAGTAAAACTTTTACAAAACAAAAAATTACCATCTTTTAGTCTGAGGCTCATCTTCATCAGCATCAAGATCATCACCACCCGACCTACTCCTACTCCTGTCAAACTCGTCATCTCCAACAGAAATCGACGAATTTTCAGGTGTAGCAACTGAATTAAACGGCCCGGATCCTTGAGAGCCATAAGACTGCTCAGGGTAGTCATGAACTTCATGATTACTCAATATTTGACTACTCATTTGTAAATTATTCGAACCCAATGAAGATGTGGACGACGATGATCTTCGAGTAGATTGAGGTTTAGGATGATTATGACTACCCTTATAAACAATCTCAGTAATTTGTCCATCCATATTAGTTTCGAGTTTTTTCTTCATTGAACAATTCGGATACGTGCACTTGTAGTAACTCCTTGGATTTTCACTTCCTTTTACTTGTTTTTGTCCATATTTTCGCCAATTGTATCCGTCTTCTGACTTTTTGTTTGTTGTTTGGTTGGTGTTGGTTGCGTAGCTAGATTGGAAACTTTGTGTTTGTGAATTTGAGTCGGTTTGAACCATGGTGAGTTCACTTTGCGCGAAAGGCTTTTGTTCTTGGTCTCTAAATTTCTGATTATTCCATATTTGTTGTTCCTGAAATTGAACAAAAAAAGTTTTAGTACTTTTTTCTTATTTCTTATTTTAGTGTCAATCATTAGGATTGCGTTTTCAGAACGGATTATTTATATGCACAAGTCCTTTTTGAAAACACAATAATCAGATAATCTACTCTGAAACGCAATTTCAAACACGATATAAAGCGAACAGCCCTTTATAAAATATGATGAAAAACTTACATCAGAATAATTCAATTGTGGCTGAAATGAGAAATCTGAGAGGCTTTTCTCCTCTTTCTTAACACCCTCTTCTTGATTCTTAACATTCCCGCAAAAATTCTTCCAGTTAAAAGCTTGAAACGGAAACGACCCTGTAGTCGGAGACGGCAATATCTACAGAAAATAAAAAGTCAACTAACTTTTAACTCAAACATTTCAGGGGGTGTTTCATAAGCTATATTTTTAAGGATTATTTTCTGTAAACTTATTTATAAATTTTAAGCCATAATAAGCAAAGCCAAATAAATGGTTCATGAAAACTAAGCCGAACAAAATAAGCCCGTAAGCTCGAAAACAAGGTAAAAAAACCACCCCTTATGTGCAAAAAAAGAAACAATTTCAACAAATTTTTTCTAACTTATATTCCACTTTATAAAATTATTTCTAAGTTCCAAAGCATAATACACAAAGCCAAAAAAATAAGCTCACAAAAGCTAAGCCAAAACAAAAACTAAACCAAGTTCTTACGTTAGAAGAGTTTAGAAGCACAGGTGAATCAAGTAGCTCAGCAGGGCTTAAACCCGCAGGTATAGCAAAATACGAAGAGGGTGATACAGCTGGTGGTGAAATAGGCAAAGAAGGTGGTGGTAAAGATTTAAATTTGGGCACACCGGATATTCGAGCAGCTAGTCCGGTGGCGGCTGGAGCTTGATCTGAAAAAGAAGACATGAATGAAAAAGTGGAAGTTGGTTGTGCGTTTGTAGGAGATTGTATGGCTGTGGAACTCATTGTAAGACAAGTTGCTTGTGAGATTTTAAGGATGGATTATTGGGTAGTTTATAGAGGAAGTATGGAAAATGCACACGTATGTTTGTTTTTAATAGTAGCTTTTATATTTTGTTTTAGCTAGGATTATATTATATAGAAGAAAAGGAAAAGATGTTATTGTGTGTGAATGTTGGAAGAGTTGTGTGTGAGTGTTGGGAAAAAGGAAGTTACCTAGCCTTTTGTACCTTTTTGTGACACTAGAAGATTAGCCCGTCCAAACCGATGGTATATAGCGGCAAATAAGAGTAAAGTCCAAAATACATCCTTGTGGTTTGCCTTTTGTCTCGGTTTACATCTCTAAACTTTTTTTTGGAACAATTACATCCCTCCGTTAGTAAAGTTGGCACAAAATCATCTCTAAGGACGAATGCTACAAAGAAGTCCTCAGAGTCCCCCACGCTAGTCACGTGAGGGGTATTTTTGTCCATTTATCACTCCCAGCTACCACCCACCTCTTTTAATACCTAAAAAACACTAAAACCTACAATTCTTTTCCCTCTCAAACTCACCAACACTGATTCCTAGACACGTTTCCCTCCCAAAGTTAGCAAAAACACATAAGAAAAACAAAAAAAAAACCCAAATCCTACGTTCAATTGTCGATTAACAACAATGGTAGTTGTGGAATGGGTCCTTCGTGACTCTGATGATCCTGTGGATGAACAAGAAGCGTATAGTAAGTTATAATTTGATTAATACATATTCAAAGTTGTTTGTACATTCATTTGATGTTTATTAATTGAAGATTACTTGCTGATAACAGGTACACAACCAAATTTTTTCTCATTGAAGATTCATCATGGTGGTTTTTCATCGAACCTCCGTGTAGGAGCTACACAAATGGCCGTAGTTAATTACATAGACTTTGTAGATGTTGACTTGTTTTCTGTAATCGAGTTGAATGACATGGTTAGGAGGTTAGGTTACAAAAGCCCAAAGTGTAAGATGTACTATCATTGGAGAATACCTAACACTGAATTAGATCATGGCTTAAAAGCACTAGGTGGTGATGCAGATGTGTTGAAACTAGTTGGGTATGCTGATAAGGTCAAACTAATTGATGTCTACATTGAGCATGAGTTTACAGTCCTAGATACTTATTGGAAATCACCGTTTAATACATCAAAGGGACTGAGTTTGGAGGAAATAGATGAAGAAGAACCAACTGCTTTAGTAGTTAGGAATCCTTTTAAGAAGCCTTGTGTGAAGAAAAATAGGTTGCCATTGTTGCTTCTTGATGAAGGAGATTCTGTGAATGTTGATGAATTACATACTGATGGTTTTAAGGATAGTGGTAAGAGTGTTAGTGCAGAGATAGAAGCTAGTCCAGAGTGTGAGGCTAATGCAGAGTGTGAGGCTAGTGCAGGGTATGAGGATAGTGCAGAGACTGAGTCTGGTTCAGAGACTGATGATAGCCAAGATAGTGACTGTATAGTTGATGAGGAAAATGAGGTAAATTTAGTTGATGTAGATATGGAAGAATTCTTTAGAAACACTGATGCAGATGTAGAATAAGTGGGAGTTAAGGGTGGCAATCTTGAAGTCCCTGTTGAATTAGATGTTGAAGAAGGGTATAATCTAGATGACTTTGATATGGATATTGACATAAAGAGTGATAGTGGTAATGAAAGGGGTTATGATAGTAGCACTAATACAAGAAAGAGAGCAATGACAAAGCTAAGAAGGGAACATGATAAGCAGTCTGGTAATCCAAGTAGTACTAATGAAACATTTTTTGTTGGGAGACAGTTTGGGATTAAAAAGGAAGTAACAAAAATGATGACTGCTGAAGCTGTAGCAACTAGAAGGCAATTGTATACTTGGAAGAATGATAAAAAAAAGGGTTAGGGTTGTATGTAGGGGAAAGTGTCCTGTGTTTAGACATGATACTGGGCCAAATAGTAGCCCACTTAAAAATGTGAATGGAAAATGGGTAAAGTCCAAAAAGAATGACTCAAAAGGTAGCAGCCCACTTAAAAATGTGAATGGAAAATGGGTGAAGTCCAAAAAGAATGAGACAAAAGATAGTGTAGAGGGAATAAATAAAGAGGGGGGATTGAGAATAAAAGTAGGTGGCACTAAAGGCAATTATATTTATGAAGACATCACATGTCCTTGGACTTTGCACATTTCTTCTAACAGTCAAGGCACGTGGGTTGTGAAAACACTCTCTGATTCACATACTTGTTTGCAAACAAGAGAAGTGAAGAAGTGCACAAACAGCTTTCTTACCAAGGATATTGAAGAAACCATAAAACCAAACCCAGAAATCCCAATTAATGCCTTAAGAGAGCAACTGCAAAAGAAATATCAAATTGGTATCTCTACTAGCAAGGTGAAAAGAGCAAAGGGTAAGGCAGTGATGAAGGTTAAGGGTGACTATACAGAACAATATGCAAGGTTAAGGGATTATGTCTTAGATATGCAAAGGAGCAATGAGAACACAACTGTCAAGCTAGATCTAGAAAGAGATTACAATTCAAATGATACTACAAGACAATTTAGAAGGATATATGTCTGTATTGGAGCTTTGAAGAGAGGGTTTAAAGAAGGGTTAAGAGATTTACTTGGTCGGATGGTTTTTCATGAAAGGAAAGTACCCAGTGTCGTTACTCACAGCTGTTGGGATAGATGCAAACCATGGGATTTATCCAGTTGCCTACGCTATTGTGGAAGCAGAAACCACAAGTTCATGGTCTTTGTTTTTGACTTGTTTGGGTGATGATCCGATTTGAAACCCATGTCTAATTTCACATTTATATCTGATAGACAAAAGGTAAACATGCTTAATTCCTAATTATGTTTCTGATTGTGTTTAATAATTACTAATTCTAATACATGTTATTCTAGGGCATCATACCTGCAATTGCAAAAGTTTTCCCATGAGTTGAGCATAGGTTTTGTGTAAGACATATACATGAGAATATGAAGCATACTTGGAGAGGTAAACAATACAAGGACTTGGTTTGGAAGTGTGCATCACCTACAACTATTCAAGACTTTGATAGAGCAATGGAGCAGTTGAAAAAACTTGGATGAACAAGCCTATGAGTATTTGAAGAAGATACCGCACAACACGGTCTAGAGCTCATGGTAAAGTATTGCTTATTATATGTAATTGCTACTTATTAGATTATTGCTTATTATATGTAATTCTGAATGTAGAGCACACCGTAATGTTTTGTTAAACAATTTATGTGAAGTGTTTAATAAACAATTGATGGATGGGAGAGATTCTCCAATTCTCACAAAGACTAGAATTTGTTAGGGAATACTTGATGAAAAGAATTGTTAATGTTCAAAAGGTCATCTCAAAAAGTCAAGGACCTCTAACTCCAGCTGCAACTAAGTTATTTGATGCAATAAAGAATGAGGCCAGCTATTACATGGTAAACTGCTATGTTTCTCAAATGTTCAGTAAGTTTAGTCATTCTCCAATTGAATTGTTTTAGTAAGCAGCTACAACTTGTATGCTTATGGTAGGTGCTTTTCAATGGTGGAACAAAGTACCAAGTTAGTGGACCATAGGAAGATCAGTGTGTTGTTGATGTCCAAGACAGAACATGCAGCTGCAGAAAATAGGAGCTTACTGGAATGCCTTGCAAGCATGCTGTTGCAGTGATCAATGACATGGCTGGAAACACAAATGATGTAGGGTTGCCAGAGACATGGGTGCATAATTGTTATTGGCTTACTACTTGGGCAAAGCAATACACTCACACAATCAACTCTTGCACTGGACAACTTTTGTGGAAGAAACACCCTAGTCCATAAACTATCCTACCCCCAAAGATCAAAACACAAATAGGGAGGCCACCAAAAAAAAAGGAGAAATACTGCAGATGAGATATCAAGCCAAAGGATGTCTGCAAATGGTAGGTTATTGATCTGTGCTAAACCGTCAAGCTACCTCACACAAGCTAGCCACTTGTGAATGGCTAACCGTAAGAAGCTTAAAACCGCTTAAAACACAAATACAATGAAGTCCTAGAGAATAGAATGAACCCGTCGTTAAGTCCCACGGAGACTCAATGGTGTGTCAAAACTAACTCATATGATAGAGTGATCACTAAGGATAGTGATCAAGAAGGTTTTGGATTGGAAATTATACTACTGATTGATTGGAATGAGATTGGAAATAGAATTGGAAAACACAACAATCAGATAAAAGAAACGTAAAACGACGCTTAAAAACTACGATACGCATTACAAAATAAAAAGTGATATCTAAGAAATAAAAGACCTAAAAATATGAAAATGACATTTTTGAAATCCTAAAAATAAAAGAAAATTATTAGAAAAAGAAAATTATTTTTAAAACTATTTATTTAATTATTATTAATTAAAAACTATTTTAACTATTTAAAAATAACCTAAAATAAAGGAAAATACAAAATAAGGCTAGAAAAATAAAATTATGATTCAGAAAAATCTAAAATATTATAAAACTAATTTTAAAATTAAAATTATATTTTTTTACACTTTTTATCTAATTATTACTAATTAATTATTATTTAAAATACACTTAAATACTAGAAAATATAAAATAAACCTGGAAAAATGAAATTTTAACTTGGAAAAATCTAAAATATGATAAAAATAATTTTAAAACTGAAAAGATATTTTTTATGCTTTTTAATTATTTATTACTAATTATTTAAGACTTTTAACTATTAAAAATTCTAATAAATACTAAAAAGATTAGGAAAATTATGAAACTTTTTCTAAAAATAACTTAAGGTGACAGAAAACTAAGAAAAATATAAAAACAAGATTTGCTTATTAATAAGATGAAAAGAAAAATCAAAAAGCTAAAACCTATTAAATAAACACTATCACTGTTTTAAAAATGAAGTTTTTCTGGATTTTCTTTTTTAAAACTGTTTAACTACTTAAAATATGAAACTTTTATAAAGACAAAAATTTTACACTTTAAAAATAAGCTATTTAAGAGCTTATTAGCTCAACAGTGGACTTATGAGCTTATATTGATGAATTAAGCTTGAACAAGCTCACAAACTGAAACAAAAGCTAGAATAAGATAAAATAAGCTACAAGCTACTTATATGAAGCTAAAAGACACAAAGATTAACACCAAAAGCTAGGAAAAGCTAATAAGCACTTGAGTCTGAACTACTCAACCAAACAGGCCTGCAGCCATGTTTAAGGGAAAATTAAGCTAAGCAATTAAGCTCAAAAGCTCAAAACAAGCCTTGTGGTATCAAGATAAGTTGGTTGGCTTTCCAAAAAACTAAAGATCACTTACTATGGACAACTATAGAGCTTTTGGTGAGCTTATGAATATAACACCAAACCACCGCTCTAAGCTCTGCCGAGTCAAGATCAACCGAGTGTTGGCCAAAACAAAAGCTACTAGCAGCCCTATCTAACAAGCTAGAAATTGAAATATGAAGCTTGGGTTCTCAAGATGGCTAGGTTGGCTCTCCAAAGAACCCAGTATCACAAGTTTAGACCAACAATTAAGCTCATGTGAGCTTTTCAAAATTGGACCATTCATCACGTACTGTGGCATTTTTCTAAAAGTGGTCCAAAAGAAGCTAGTTAAAAAGCACTTAAAAAGCTGATTGAAAGAGAACTAGTATTTTTCTAATTTTTTTTAGCAACTAAACTTTGATAACCCAAAAGCTTTTAAGCTAAATCTTACTATTAAACACACAGTGAAATCCTAAAGTTTAATAAAAAACGACCAAATGACAATTTGACTTTTATAAAAAACTAGTTAAGTTGACTAAAATGAAATTTAAATCACTACTACTCACTGAATATGTTGTATTAAGGTAAACTAAGACTAATTTGAGCAATGTTAACAACTTATGAGTACAAAATCATGATCTTGAATCATAAAATCCAACAAAGGGACACAAAAGATTAGATCAAAGATTATTTTGACTTTTTGCTTATGAGCACTGGTTTTTATGACTGAGATGAGTTATTAGGACCAAGTTAAACAAACTTCAAACAAGGACAATGACTAGAGAACTCTTAAACACAGTAAACCAAACACTACTTATTTAGACAGTTTTGGTGGTTTTCAAAGCTAAACACAAATCAAAACCATGAAACTGATTCAAGACCATGTATTATCATATATTAGGACTAATGAAACATGAAACAACAACATTAACAACAAGAAACTAAGAAAAGACAGTTATGCACTTTTAACTGTGAAAATAAAGCTTTAGCTAACTACAAATTTAAAATAACAAACAACTGATTTTAATACTCAAATACACTTTACTATAACTGATTAACAATAAAACGCAAAGATTTAAACAATGAAAGATCTAAAACAGAGAAATGCCAAAAATGAGCAAATGGCTTAGAATGGCTTCCAAGCTCAAAATCGAGAACAAGGACCAAATAACACCCCTATTAGCTTACCACTAAGCTACTAACCCAAGGCCATCCAAAATTCACACCTGCCCAATGTGAACACCATTTCCATGGGATTTTTGATTTTTCACTAATTATTTGGTATTTTTGGTGATTTTTCCTTTTAACTTCTAAACTGGTTTTAAGTGTTTCTAAAAGCTTGAACAAGCTTTATGGGAGCTTATATGTACTATATCAGTCCATAATAACACCTAACAACAACATTTGATCATTCATGAGATTTTTGACTTTGAAATTACATAAACTGAAATAAGACTTGGAACTTGAAATTGATAATTGAAAAGGTTTAACAATACACTGAAATGCTTAAACAAAGTACTTTGAAGTTTTAAATTACACTGAAAAACTTACAATGATAAAAACGACTAAGAAAAATAAAAATTACACTAGATATATTGATACATCGTTTCCTTGCTCCTCTTTATAGCCTTTTTGGAATCCTTGATGACCTCTGATTGTTTCCCACCAATTTCCAGCCATTAGATCTCTCTAATTCATCATATCCGTCCAAGTGGATTTTGGCGCCAAAAGTCACATAGCAGGTTTAAGCTATTAATGGGGTGGGTTTGAGTCAATTAAAGATTTTTGGTGTTAGTGGAGGTGGAGGGGACAAGGTAAGGTGAGTGGATGGAGAAAATCATGGAAACCACCATGGTTTCTGGTTTAGGCACCAGGAGAGGAGAAGCACATGTCAAGGATTTGACTTTTTGACCGAGCGGTATTAATGTAAAGAGGGTCCAAAATGGGGGTCACGTGGCTTTTGGGTGGGTCAAGTGGATATTGGCCCGGGGCTCAAGGGTCAAGGTTCATGTGGGATTGGGCTAAGGGTTGGGCCAACAGGTATATGGATTGGATTTGGGCTTTGGTTTGATATAGGATCCGTTTGGTGTAGCTTATTAACCCAAGGACCAAACTTACAAATCTGCCAAACATGAGGGACCAATCTTGTAGTATTCCAAACTTATCACAAGGACCAAACTTGACAACTTTGATAGTACAAGGATAACTTTTGATCACTTTCCATTTTAAAAATATCCAAGGACTATTTTTGCAATTTTTCAAAGTTTAGGGACCTTTTCCGCCATTTGACCAAAGAATCATTCAAGGACCAATTTTAACAACTTAGAATATTTCAGGGACCTTGAATGATAAAATTCCACCTTTTTGAATTCCAGGGACTAGATTTGACAACTTTTAAAACTTGGGGACTAAACCGCCAATTTTGCAAACTTGATACATTTTCATCCGATTTTGATCTTTTGCATTTAAAACACATAAAACACTGATTTGTGATATTTTCATCATTTTGATGTATTTTTGAGTGTTTTCGATGATGCCTTTTGCGCTTTAGATTGTACAAAAATGATGAGTATTTAGACACTCATCAGTTATCTATAGTGGGAAAAACAGTAACTTGCCTAAAGTGTCACAACATTGGACACAACAAAAGAACTTGTAAGGTTCATGTTACTGGTGTTGCTGGATCACAAGGTTCTGGTGTTGGTGGATCACAAAGGTCAAGTGTTATTGGAACACAAGGTTCAAGTGTTGGTGGATCCCAAGCTTCTGCAAGAACTAAGGGAAAAGCAAAGATATGAATTACTTTTGGTCTTTTGGTCTTGTGTTTTAATCTGGTCTGTTTATGTTAGAACTGTTGGTAATGTGGTATTTTGGTATCATGGGTCTGTAATGTTTCAACACTTTAGATCTTTTGGTAATCTGGTATGTTTATGTCTTGTTAAAAACAATGGATGATATGGTATGTTTATGGAAATGGTTGACTTTGTTTATCCTGATATTGTATTTGTATTATTTTTGTATTTTATCTGTATTATTTTTGTTGTTGTAAATGCTTATGCAGTGGTGGTTGATGTGAGTTTTTAAACCATATAATGCTTATGCTTTTTGTGCAGGTGTAAATGCTTATGGTTTTGTGCATGTGTAAATGCTTATGGTCTTTGGTCTTTCAACTACAATCAAGTCACAACAGTTGAATCCATTTCACACATTTGGTAAGTAATTCAACCCATTTCAGTTGCATTTTTTTACAAGTCCTACATGATACTAAACCACACATAAGCATTGCATTCATAATAGTTGGTACAACAGATTTATTAGAGGGCATTTAATCCATAGTTAACCATTTCATCCATTCTACTAAAACATAGATACTAAACCATAGATATTAAACCAACAACCTTAACCAAGCATACTAAAACAGTTTTCCTTTCCCCTTCCCTTTTGCATCTGTGGGACTTTTGGGAACATAAGTCTTGATACCTAGCCTTTCACATGTTGCCTTATTTGGCAGACCTAACACCTTCTTCCTATCAGCAAAGTCTTGCTTTGGATTGATGCTACCTTCAACCTTGAATCTGCCAGCATTAACCTTAGGAAAGTAGTTAGACCATGAAATTGGAGATGATGCATCAGATTCATCACTGCTGGAAATTGTGATGATTTCTTTACCTTTGTCATCATTGCTGGAAATTGTTATGATTTCTTTGCGTTTGTTTGAGCTCATGTTTGCAGTTGTGGGATTAGTTAGAAATGTGAGATGAAAATGATATTGTGATTATGCATGTATATAAACACCTTGTGAAAGGGTTTGGTAGTATAATTAGACATAAGATTCTAATAGTGTTTGCAGATTGAGTTGAAAAAAATAGTGTATTGAATGACACTAATATTTTCACCCATGTACAAATGCTTGTCCAGTCATTTCAATATCTATTACCAACACAATGACTGCAAATTGCCCTATCTTTATGCAGTCTCTTTTAGACCACATCAGCAAACATTGACTGCATTTTTTATTCTGTCATGGTTTTTGCAAATGTATTTTGGTCCATGTGTGGTTTGTCCAACTGTCTTTGTTTGCACCTATGCATTGTTTAATCTGTGTTGGTCTTTGGTTTGCAGATGTATTTCAACCAATGTGAACATATTCAACCCATTTACAGTCAACAATTTCAACTCATTTCAACCCATTTCATGCATTTCAACCAATGTGAACATATTCATAAAAAGATGACAAAGATATTAACATATAAACCTGACATTTCATTCATAACTAACAAGAACATTACATTAATGGATTTCATTTCATCATCAAATACATAACAAAAATAAACCAACTGAATCCTAACATGAACTTGTATCTTCTAGCTTTTAGTGAATTTTCCCTTGATGATTCTTCAAGCTGAATCATGTTTCTTAATAATCCATGAATAATCATGACGGATCTTGGACACATTGGAGGATCCACCCAGTCTTGAAACCCATCATTAGGTACCTTAAAAAAATTTCAAATTACAAATCAACATTCAAAATACACATAAAATCAACCAAGTTGATGTCTTACATGTTTTGGACAACAATAAAAACGTCTTCCAGGATTTGCTGCTCTCCAAGAAGTACGAATAACAGTGGGTAACCCACATCTGCAAATCATAGCGTGGGACATTGTTAGGGGTTTTTGATTTTAAGGATAGATTAATTTGATTAGAATGGTTAGGGTTTTTTGGATTTGGGGATATTGAAATTAGGTTAGTTGATTTGGGGAAGAAGATTACACGTTATAAAAGTTTAGTAAGAAATGGACAAAAATACCCCTCACGTGACTAGCACGTGGGGGACTTAATGGGGACTTATTTGCAGCATTCGTCCTTAGGGATGATTTTGTGCCAACTTTACTAACGGAGGTATGTAATTGTTCTAAAAAAAGTTTAGGGATGTAAACCGAGACAAAGGGCAAACCACAGTGATGTATTTTGGACTTTACTTGGCAAATAATTATATTTACGAACTTGTGGTTATGGTGTGACTCTTGATGCAACACTTACAGTCCAATTATAGTCATTGCGAGAAAATACTTTATGGGTTATAAATAAAAAATGACAAAAGTTTGAAAATTAAACAATATTTAAAATATAAGTTTAGTGGTGGACGTTGTTATCACTTTTAATTAAGAGTATTATTGAGTTTACACATTACTCAAATTTAAAAGTTTTAAATTTAAAGAAAAAGTTATGCATGAATTATAAGTACTAAGTAGTATAGATTTGTGTTGAGGTTAAAAAGTTTAAATGAGTGTATAAATCATTTATTATATGATTAGAAGCATTGACCTAACTAGAGAATAACATGTTTGTTAAACCTTAAACCGTATATTGATTTTCTTGATGATTCCGAATACAGAGAATGAGTATTAATAACAATATAATGGGCCAAGATAATAACATAAGCCAATACAAACTATAATTGGGCCAAGCCCTCTAATCATCCGCCTCAGCCCCTCGCAGTTTGAGCGGGAGAAGATCGAACACTCAAGCTGGACCGAAACTCGTCAAACAACAAAGTAGGCAAGCCTTTGGTGAAGATATCCGCATACTAATATCGAGAAGGGACGTGAAGAACACGAACATGACCAGTGGCCACCAAATCACAAACAAAGTGAATGTCAATCTCAATATGCTTCATGCGTTGATGCTGCACGGGATTGGAAGAGAGGTAGACAACACTCACATTATCACAATAAACTATGGTGGCAGTAGTAAGGGGTGTAAATAGCTCCCGTAGTAAATTACGCAACCAACAAGTCTCAAAGAACAGCATTGGCAACACCTCGATACTCAGCTTCACCACTAGATCGAGAAAGAGTAACCTGACGCTTAGAGGACCATGAGAGAAGATTGTTGCCAAGAAAAACACAGTAACCTGAAGTAGACCGGCGTGTAGTTGGACAGCCGACCCAATCCGCATAAGAGTAAGCCACCAAGGATGATGTCGACAACGAATAAAGCTGTAACCCATAGTCTAGGGTCCCCCGAGCATAACGTAAGATTCTCTTGAGAGCAGAGAAATGCGGCTCCCGAGGATCATGCATAAAAAGACATACCTGCTGTACTTCATAAGAGATATCCGGTCTGGTAAAGGTAAGATACTGGAGAGCACCTGCAAGACTACAATATAAAGTAGGATCAGAAACTGGATCACCATCAGCTGCAAGTTTGGTGTCGGTGTCAACCGGAGTCCTACAAGGGTTGCAATTAAGCATAACAACACGCTCAAGAACCTCAGTAGCATACTTCGATTGGGAAAGAAACATCCCCGAAGTATTACGTGTCACAGATATGCCCAAAAAATAATTAAGAGGGCCAAGATCAGTCATGGAAAACTCCGCATGTAATGAAGCAATAACCTGCTGTAAAAGTGTTGATGAAGATGCAGTCAAAACTATATCATCAACGTATAATAATAGATAAGCAGTATCCAATCCTTGTTGATAAATAAAGAGTGATGAGTCACATCGACTGTGATGAAACCCAAATTTAGTAGCATAAGCAGCAAATCTCTGAAACCAGGCCCTAGGAGCCTGTTTAAGCCCGTATAGTGATCTCTGCAGAAGACAAACATGATCGAGATATCTAGGATCCCGAAAGCCAGGAGGCTGATGCATATAGACAGTCTCAGATAAAAAACGATGCAAAAATGCATTCTTGACATCAAGCTGATGAACAGGCCAATGTCGAGAAATAGCAAGGCTTAGAACTGTGCGTATAGTAGCTGGTTTAACAACCGGACTAAACGTCTCATCCACATCAATACCGTGAAGCTGTGTACTGCCATTGGCAACAAGGCGAGCCTTGTAGTGGCTAAGACTACCATCTGCATTATGTTTGTGTCGAAAAAGCCACATGGAATGAACAATGTTGGCGTCCGTTGGTCGAGGCACAAGAACCCAAGTATTATTTTTAATTAACGCATTATATTCATCTATCATAGCACTATACCAATTTTGGTCATGAAACGCATGGGTGTACGACTTGGGAAGTGGTGAGATGGTAGACACATTTAACGTAAAACATTGGGTAGGACGATTAGTACTAACACGAAAGCGAGTGACCATGGGATGAGTTGACACGAGATTGGGATTTGGGTGGTGTGCTGGTGGGATACTACTAGCTGGTTGTGCCAGGGTGGTAGTCGAAGGGGCCGGAGTTGGGGTGGGAGTAGTGGGCTGTGATGTTGGTGTGGTTGTATGTCTGGGTGAGGCAAGTGGGCCGGTTGGTGAATTAGTTGGGTTGTGATTGGTGGAGGGTGAGGTTGGTTAATGTTAGTGGTTTCGGCTGGTATAAATGATTTGGTTAGAATATGTTCTTGAATAATGTTGGGAGATGTGTCAAGGAACGTATAGGAGGGTGATGAGTTGGGTGTCATAGAGGCGTAAGGGAATTGTTTCTCATCAAAGGTTACATGGCGGGATATTATGATTTTGTTTGAATTTAGGTCAAGACATCGATACCCGCGATGGTTTGTTGGATAACCGAGAAATATGGAAGGTGTGGCACAAGATTCCAATTTTTTGTTGGTATCTATGTGAAGGTAGCAAAGACAGCCAAAGACACGAAGATCCGCATAATTGGGGTTAGTCTGATAAAGGCGAGTGTAAGGGATTTCATTGTTGATGGCGGTGGAGGGCAAGATATTCAAGAGATAGGTTGCCATTGGAGGGCTTCAACCCAAAATGTGGGTGGTAAGTGTGCTTGAAATAAAAGGGTTCGGATAAGGTTGTTAATGGTACGGATCATTCGTTCAGATTTACCATTCTGTTGAGATGTTCTAGGACAAGAGAATAGAATGGTAATGCCGTTAGAGGCAAATAGTTGGTGTAGGGCAGTGTTGTCAAATTCACCCCCAAGGTCACATTGCAAAGATTTGATGTCACAATTGAATTGATTCTTAACAAATGCACGAAAATGAACAAATTTAGATAGCATATCAGACTTGTTACGTAAAGGGTACACCCATAAGTAATGCGAATAATGATCTAGAAACAAAACATAGTATTTAATACCCGTAATACTCTCAATTGGAGAAGTCCATAAGTCGGAATGAATAATATCAAAAGGAGACTTAACAATAGTTTCAGAAAGCGAAAAAGGAAGTCGCACGTGCTTGCCAAGCTGACAAGCATGACAAAGCACGGAATACTTAGTCTTATTACACGAAATGAAATTTTTAGAAATCAAAGAACGCAACACGTCACTTCCTGGATGTCCAAGTCGTTGATGCCACGTGTCTTGACCGACTAGAAAAACTTGAGGGAACTTCGGGTAGGTGACAGGATAGAGATCCCCGGTGCTATCACATCTTAGGAGGATTTGGCGGGTCCAGTAGTCCTTCACAGAAAAACCGAACTTGTCAAATTCAATGGTACATTTATTATCACGCACAAATTGACGAACATATATAAGGTTTTTAACAATATTAGGGGTAATGAGAACATTATTTAAGTGTAGGGTTCGGTGAGGCGTGGTCAAAGTGCTATGGCCCGTGTTGGTTACGGGAATAGATTTCCCATCACCAACAAAGACAGATGGATAAATGCGAGAATTAAAAACATTACTTAAATTATTAGCAGATGAATTAAGGTGAGACGACGCACCAGTATCCATGTTCCAGTTTCCATGAGTTGGGTCTTGAAGTGTCATGGTGTTGAAAGCTTGAGGGTGAAGCGTTTCTTGACCGTGCGGAATAGCTTAAGAACCCGAACCATACACCGCTTGAGCTAGTAGAACCTGTTGTTGGGGGGTCAAAGCAGGTGAAGTCTGTTGTACGCCTGAATTCCCAAAACCAGTATGCAAAGTGGACTGCTGTGAATGAATGGGCCCAAAACCAGGTGGTGTGGAGATGTGGCCCAACAGTGAGGCCTGCTGAGGATAATTGGTGTTCGATTGTGCCTGCGAAAAATGGGCAATTAATTGTTGTTGGGCGTGTAATAGTGCCATGAGATTGGGATGTGCATATGTGGTGTTTTGTACACGTCCAAGGATAGTACCAGATGGGGTACGATTGTTGTTTTTGTTTTGCCTAGAAGAACTTTGTGCATCAGAATTGTTACCCACACGGTTAGAGTCATGTATGTAGAGACATGCATTACCCCATCGACAATACCCACGAGAGAAATTTCTACAAACCTGAGGGGATTTGTTCCGAGTACCACGTGTATTACGTGAATCTGGACCACAACCTAAATTGGAGGCCTCGATAATTAACACTTGTGGTGCCGAGGTTGTCATATTAGTAGAAATAGTTGGAGGGCGAGAATTGAGCTGCATCTCTTCAGTGGCTACCATAGAGCGCATAGTGTCAAGATCAGGAAATGGGTCCTTGTGAGCAATAACGGTTGCAAGGTTGGTATATTTGTCACTTAGGCCGTCGATAGCATAGGTAACGATATCATCATCGGACATTGGAGAGCCAAGATCGTTCAAGAGAGTAACGATAGATTCAATTTTACGAAAATAAGCATCGGCGGTAAGATCGCCCATTTGTATGACACGCAACTCACCTTTTAAAGCAATAGTCCGTGTGCGTTTGTTGTCGAGGAAGATCTTCTCAACTTGATCCCAAGCGGCTTTGGCCGTGGGAGGGTTTGCCTTGATTAGCCTGCCTTGAAGTGTAGGAGCAAGAGTAAGGAAGATCCATGATTGGACTATGGAATCCGCGGTTAACCATTCTTCCGTTGGTGGAGAGGAAGAGGAGGAGCTTGTGGCGGCACTTTGGATGTAAGTTAGGACACCAAAGTTGTTTCAATGTATCTTGAAAAAATAGCACCATGATGAGTAATTTAACTCATCAATGTCCAATTTTACGGGAACAACACTGTTAAGATTGTTCACAGCGTATAGTTTTTCAACGAGGGTTAGTGTAGGGGGTTGTGGAGGTGAAGAATCATTAGTCATACTGGTGGCTGTGACGAGGGTAAGTGGCGGCAGAAAGGTGGAGTGGAGGAGCGGTTTGTTTTAGGGTTAGGTATTTTTGGAGGGGATCGATTTAGGCTGATACCATGTTAAACTGTTAATACAAATAAGCCGTAAAAACGTTTATTTATATTTTACGATCTTCTAATGTTTTGTCGATAACAAATGTAAAATCATTTTAATGAAACAAATAAAATACGTAAATGGTTTGAACTATTAGTTTCTAACATATTCACATTTTCACATAAAACACTAAAACAAGTATAAGTGATTTTATGATTTAATATTACATATGTACAACAACTAGTGTTTACATATTTGGGTAAAATATACACATAACTAGTATGTAGTATATTGGGTAATATAAATGGGTAGAAACTTAAGTATCACAACCCATTGGGCAAATACATTGAATGTAGTTGGGTACAACCCAAAGCCCATGACCCATGGAGCTTGACCCATAACCCATTGCATGACATCATGCTTATATCATACATGGATAATATCCATAACCCATGGATCAACCCATGCCCAAGTGACCAAGTGCATTGCACTCAAAAGATACATTGTATCTAGCTAAAGATCCATGGTTCAACCCATGACCCATGACCCATAACCAAAATACCCATGGGTAAAATGGAGCGTCCCACGGATCCCTAGCTTAACGCTAGACCGATCCCTTGTGGAAGGGATCCGTGGGATCCGGGGAACAGTAGGTTTTTCCTTCTATAAATAGTGAGCCATTTCTTCATTATTCCTCACCCCTTTCTAACACACTTTCTCCCTGAGTTTAAAACTCACTAACCTCAGATCCAAGAGATCTATGTTTGTAGTTTTGTTTTTGTGTGATCTTTTAGGTTCCTCTTAAAGGCAAGATCACCACCTTTGAAGTCGAGCAAGCTCAAGTCCATGAGTTTCCATGCTTCCTCATCATCAAGGCTACTGAAGTATTCTTGTTGATGATTTCTTTCGTTCTTCAAAGAAGTGTAGTGTTGAAGACATTAGTGAAAGATGTCTCAAGAGTCAAGACGAAGATATTAGTGAAGGGTATCTATCGTCTATATCATAAGCACTTGTGGTAGGTGCTTAGAATTCAAGATTAGAAGCATTAGTGAAAGGTGCTTAAAAGTCAAGACTAGAAGCATTAGTGAAAGGTGCTTAGAAGTCAAGACACAAGACATTAGTGAAAGGTGTCTTGTAGATCTAGTCAAAGGCATTAGTGAAAGGTGCCTTAGATGTACCTTCGATATGGTGTGTTTCGATGTACAAGATAGACTAGTATTAGATCCAAGGATATTGATATCCTTGATGATGTTGTAAAGGAGTAGATCTCCTTTGGGATTAGTCGTTGGTGTAGTGTGGTAGTAGTTCCTCCATTGCAATGGTACTAGGTGCTTAGCCTGTACCACGTTGTGAAGGTGTAGTTCACCTTGGAGTAAAAAAGAACTAGGTACTTAGCCTAGTACCTTATAAAGGGTAGGCGACGTTGTGTTAGGTGTGGTTCGCCTTGGTGTGAAGGAAATCGGTATTTAGCTTTGTACCGGAAAAAAGTTTAAGCGACGTTGTGAAGACTTCTCCGCCATAAGGAGATTGGTTTAGTGATTACGAACTCTCGAGTAGGTGACTCGGGGAGTGGAGTAGGGCAAGGAAGGTGTCCTTGTAGCCGAACCACTATAAATACTTGCGTTGTGGTTTTGTGCTTCTTACTCTTATCTTTTCATTACTTACCTTTATATGCTTGTTTATCAACATCCAACACACACATCCAAATAGATTGACATAAGTCGATCTAAATAGATTAAAAGGAAGTTTTAATTGGCAAAACTATTCAACCCCCCCTTCTAGTTTTCCACAATTGGCATCAGACCTTCGTTACCAGGTTTCTTGAAGTATATTGTACTTTAAAAACTTGATACGATCCATGGTTAATTGAAAACTACAAAGAAGGTTTTTTTCATAAAAACAAACACCATGTCTTTTAAAACTATATGTTTGGATGTTGATTTGATAACAACATTTTTTTTACTTGTTTCATTTAATTGCACTAATCTTCTTTGTCATGTTGATTAGTCAAAGCTCATACCCACCAAGCTATAGGAATCGCTTGGTAACAAGAATACCTTCCTTAAGAGGTATCTTAAACGCAAAGGAGCAGGAATCGTCTAAGTGACATTTGTTGTGTCATTTGTAAAGACATTCCTAAGTGCGCTAGAGGTATGTTTTTCTTTTTTATTTTGCTTTATAATTAAGTATGCCTATTTAGGTATTTATATGATTATCTTTTGTGCATATACATGTATTACATGAAGCTCCATTGGGAAGCCTTTCTCTCACATACGTGTTTTATTTCTCGTCTAAAGTCGTGGTATATTAAACTTATGTTTTGTTTCTTTTAAATCCAATAACAAAACAAAACATAAATTTCGAAAAATACTCCTTCCCCATAAATATTTCACTCTACGCCCACTTTATCAAATCCTCACTTTTTCAAATCTTTCAATTTCAAAAAATTCCCTCTCATTCAAAACTTCATCTTCCTCTTCATCATATCCCAACCGAAACCAAGAAGGATCGTCTTCAACATGGTTTACATCGCCTTCGTGCTCATCGTCTTAACACTCATCGCACTTGTGTTCCCTATGATGAAGTTCACATACGGAGACATTTACTTTGTGTTGTTAATCTACATCGGGGTTATATACCCAATCCTTTGTATCATTCTTAGTATTGAAATGAAATATTATTAATAGTCTAGTTTATCTAGGTTATTATTATCATAATGTGTTTGTTATTTCTTTTGATTTATATGTTTCATATTCTTTCGTGATACATTAGAAGTCATGTATGCATGCTAAAAGAAAATGTAGGATAAAACACATATCGTGGTATAAAATTGTAAAACCTATGTTTTTATCAAATCTGTTTCTGTAACTACAGATCTACGGATCCCGGAAGACATACTAGCCGGATCCCTTTTGAAAAGGAACCGTGGGATCCGTCCTACTGGAGAACAGTGTTTCATGCAAATTAAAAACCACGTCTCTTCTAAAAGTAATACTCCACTAGTATGTCAAAACCATAAGTGAGTTTAGTGTCTTTCTTGTTAAAAACCATTGTTAATAAATATCTAATAAAAACGTTAGATAATCATAGGTTGACCACAAACATCACTTTCTATTAACTCATCATTTCTATAGGTTCAACTATGACGCATGAATATGAGTTTGATTTTTCACTCACTAGCGTCTACACTCCGAACATCTCCCTTGAACCCAACACACCTGGTAATCATGTCCGTGGGTTCAATAATCTCGAAAACCGTCACTTCCATGAAGGACGTATTGTAGACACCTCTCTACAATTCGAAGAAGGTATCAATACCTCTTTCCGAGCCATAGGACTAAAATGTCTTCTTGAAATCAACGAGAAGATATGTCCAAGGTTCATAATGGAATTCTTCCGTCAAGTCGAACTCGTTCGTAACGAGGATCGTTCTCTATCCCTTTGGTTTTATATCAAAAACCAAAAGTTTTCTCTAACCCTTGGGCATTGTGCTCACATCTTCCGGATTCCAAACCATGGACAATGTACCTTCACCAAAGATTGGTCTCTTGATTCTCTCTTCAACTTTCGTGAAGAAAATAGCCCATATTGTTTACACATACCCTCCCCGGAAGATTTAAATCGCATAATATGCAAACCTCGACCATATTACTCCGATCCAAACATTATCTTCACACGGGAAATCCGAGAAGAGTACAAGCCTCTAGCACTCATCCTACATGAGAATGTTTGGAGTCTTAGGGGAAATCGAGAAATCCTTCCCGCTTGTTGTGCTCACATGTTGTATTGTTTGCTAACACAACAACCATACAATCTCGCCTACTTCTTCGCAAAGCGAATTGCAAATCTTCAAGGCTCCAAGAATAAACTCATCCCTTATGGAATGTTTTTGACGCGCCTCTATCATAACGTTATGCACTTTCATCCTCAATTTCAAAGTCCGTTTATGCGTACTTGTGAACAAGATGATGGAACCGCTAAACATATCTCTCATGAAGACTTTCTTCATTCTTGATTCCACCAACACTCATCAATCACATAATGATCCTCCTAGTGAAAACACTCAAGGAACGTAGTAGTATTTCAAATAGGATCAATCCTCTTGTACTCGTGCTTTATCAATGTAATCCTATTTCCTCCATGAAATAAAACATCTTACATTTGATATCTTAGTGTTAGAACCCCTTTAAACTAACCTTGGAATATAATGCATTGTCAAGATCATTGCATACCTTTAGTAAAGGTTCTGCTGAGCAGATGGACGGATCCCAATGGTTGTGCTAGACGGATCCCTACACTTAGGGAACCGTGGGATCCGACAAACAGAAAATGCAATTGCAAGCATTATATTTCAAACATATCCTTAGAACACCTCACACTAAGCTAAACATAGTGTCTTAAGGCAAATTAAGTCCTTATCAAGATAGGTAGATCCTTCCTACTCACACATAACTCACCTAGATCACACTCTATGACGCTTGTAGATCTATCGTTTCATCTTTAATCCATTACTCTTCCGCTCTTAAACTCACACTTCATTTTTCACTTGATCCCTCACATCTAGTCTTAGAAATCTTTTCGATTATGGCAAAATTAATCATAAATCATCCTTACCTCAAAATTGATCAAAGTTGATCAAATTCTAGTTTTTCCATCTCAAAGCTTCTAGGATATTTTCCAAAACACTATCCTAAGTCACAAACTGATCTCTAGGATCATTTAGCTTCAATTGACACTCTCATCTTTAGTGTCATCCTTGCTCATCCATTGGTACTCATGAAAGTTCAAAATCCTTCCATAAAAGACAATCATTAGCTACATCACTCATTACCTTCAAGTACTTAAGCACCCCTTCATTTAAGACACTTAGGAGGACTGAAACACTCAAGATGATATAGATCTTAGATCTTAGAAACATCATTTCCACTCTTTCATAGCTGATGAGAGCCGGATCCCTAGGATTAGCCTAGACGGATCCCTCTGAGGAGGGAACCGTGGGATCCGGATAACAGTTTATGTCAAATCTTGCTAAAACAATCATTTCAACTCATCTTTCTAACTCAAACACTCCATCCATGGCCGGATTTGGGCATGTGCGGAGTGATCAACCGCACAGGGCCCCAAATTTTCGGGGGCCTCAATATTTTGAACGGTAGTGATGTTTTAGTTCGGGTTTTTCACGTTAATGTGATGAAGATGTACACTAAAATGTAAGATACAATGATTTTAATCGAAACTAAGTTAAAAATCGAGTGGTTCCATTAAAATGACAAAAACAGTTATGGTGGTTTACAGGACATGTCTAGAAGAAGACAACTTTTTGAGTTTTGACTTTGCACCCTAAAGTTTCTAAATTCTACACTTTTGCCCTAATATTTGAGTTAAATTTCTAAATAAGCCCAAATAAGTTCATGAAACTAATATTCAAACAGGTTTGAGACAAAGTTTAAAAAAGCTTTAAAGGTGTTCTAATGCTATCGGTGTATTACAAATAAACTTCTTAAACATCGTTATTTAATGTTCGATGGAATTTCATATTTTTGAATTTTTATTTTTATATATAGGTAAATTTTTCGTGTTTTTAAAGGGGCCTAAATATTCATTATAGCACAGGGCCTCCAAAATTCACGGGACGGCCCTGACTCCATCTCATCTTAAATGAGTTCCTAGATCAGTACAAACTCTGAAGTTGACTCTTGTGCATGTTAATCATCACACTCCAATGAATCCTAGTGGCTTAAGGCTTAAATGCACTTGCCAAATCTCTTGGTTTATAAACCACTTTGTTAGGACCTCCATAGTCATCACCTTCATCCTAACTTTCAGCACTTTAGAAATCCTTACAAACCTCTTGAAATCATCTCATCATGAGGCAAACCCCAAATAGTAACCTATCCACCAAAGAACCACCCAAGAAAAAGGCTCGTGTTATACACGAAATATCCTCAACCGAATCATCTCCGGTCAAGCCAACAAATGATAAGATCTTTACTCAACCAATCAAACCAATTCCTAAAAGGATAGTACCCACAAAACTACCTATGCAAAACACCACCATACCTCCTAGGCCAAACAATATCATCTCCACTAAACCATCACCATTGGTTCCTAGAGCTATCTCTTTTACATCCCCACTATCATCACCACACCTATACAATTTAGAGGATTTGCCTCCTAGGCCGTCTCATCCACCTCCGCCGACAACATTCTCCTCATTAGGAGGAATAATGGTACAAAATCAAGGTGTTGAGTCAACACTTGCTCCGGCTTCCTTTTCGCCGTTTCCATCATATAATCCCATTTGGATTATGAGAAATCATCAAAGTCAACCACCCGACCATATGGAAGTTGACACTTCTCTACCACCACCATCATTCTTGGTCGAGCCATTCTCAAATGCGCCTCCACCAATCCCTCCATCGTTTGAAGCTCCACAAGCCGCTTCACTTGATCCTTCGCATCAAGCCATTTCACTTCTTCCACCACCACTACCTAGCCATGACAAAGATTGCTATCATTGTCAACATGTTTAAAGTTTGATACATGAAGTACGAGAAGACCAACGTTTCATGTTCTATCATATCCTCGAACGTTTCGACGAGATTAAACCTAAACAAAACTTGAGCTAGAAGATTTTAGTGGTGTCCTAGCATCAAGCGATAGTTGGTCTAGAAATTCCTAGTCATGTATTTTCTTATTTTCTTAGCTTTTAGAGTCATGTATATCATAACTCTAGTTTTATTAAATGAAATTACATGCTACTTGTTATATTTCTGAGCATATGATTACATTGTATTCATATCTCATTTTTGTGATAACATTACTTGTTATATCACCTTTGCTGAAATTAATCATCAGCTATACGGATCCCTCAAAATTTCCTAGACGGATCCCTACTAGGAGGGAACCGTGGGATCCGTGAGACAAAAAGCTATTTTCCATTAACTTGGACCACATTTGCAGGAAATTGTGAATTATACTTGTTGTCTAACCTTTTGTTTTGTAGTTATTCAATTTACACATGAAGACTTTGACATCCTAAAGCTAGGGGGAGCTTTATGTCAAAGCAATACATTGCAAATTACTTGCAATATTAGGTTTACATTTCGTGACATCCCTTTGCAAAATTGCAATCATCAAGGGGGAGCACATTCGTCACTTAGACGAAATATTTTGCAAACTTAGTTGCAAACAAACTAGGTTAGTATTACTTTCTTGACGCCCTTACTTAGGGATGGACTCGTCAAGGGGGAGTAAAGACGAGATCCTTTCCCCGTTACTTGCTCACTATCTCTTTTTATTTCTTTCACATGTTTTTCTTAAAAACAATGTGTTGCTTTCTTTCGAAGCTCTTTTTGTTTCGACAAAAAGGGAGAGAAGAAAGTAAAACTACAAATTCAAACTTCTACGAATTTTAGCTTTTCCTTAAAATAATTTTATGTTTTGTCATCAACAAAAGGGGAGATTGTTAATACAAATAAGCCGTAAAACGTTTATTTATATTTTACGATCTTCTAATGTTTTGTCGATAACAAACGTAAAATCATTTTAACGAAACAAATAAAAAACGTAAATGGTTTGAACTAATAGTTTCTAACATATTCACATTTTCACATAAAACACTAAAACAAGTATAAGTGATTTTATGATTTAATATTACATATGTACAACAACTAGTGTTTACATATTTGGGTAAAATATACACATAACTAGTATGTAGTATATTGGGTAATATAAATGGGTAGAAACTTAAGTATCACAACCCATTGGGCAAATACATTGAATGTAGTTGGGTACAACCCAAAGCCCATGACCCATGGAGCTTGACCCATAACCCATTGCATGACATCATGCTTATATCATACATGGATAATATCCATAACCCATGGATCAACCCATACCCAAGTGACCAAGTGCATTGCACTCAAAAGATACATTGTATCTAGCTAAAGATCCATGGTTCAACCCATGACCCATAACCAAAATACCCATGGGTAAAAGGGAGCGTCCCACGGATCCCTAGCTTAACGCTAGACGGATCCCTTGTGGAAGGGATCCGTGGGATCCGGAGAACAGTAGGTTTTTTCTTCTATAAATAGTGAGCCATTTCTTCATTATTCCTCACCCCTTTCTAACACACTTTCTCCCTGAGTTTAAAACTCACTAACCTCAGATCCAAGAGATCTATGTTTGTAGTTTTGTTTTTGTGTGATCTTTTAGGTTCCTCTTAAAGGCAAGATCACCACCTTTAAAGTCGAGCAAGCTCAAGTCCATGAGTTGCCATGCTTCCTCATCATCAAGGCTACTGAAGTCTTCTTGTTGATGATTCCTTTCGTTCTTCAAAGAAGTGTAGTGTTGAAGACATTAGTGAAAGATGTCTCAAGAGTCAAGACGAAGATATTAGTGAAGGGTATCTATCGTCTATATCATAAGCACTTGTGGTAGGTGCTTAGAAGTCAAGATTAGAAGCATTAGTGAAAGGTGCTTAGAAGTCAAGACTAGAAGCATTAGTGAAAGGTGCTTAGAAGTCAAGATACAAGACATTAGTGAAAGGTGTCTTGTAGATCTAGTCAAAGGCATTAGTGAAAGGTGCCTTAGATGTACCTTCGATATGGTGTGTTTCGATGTACAAGATAGACTAGTATTAGATCCAAGGATATTGATATCCTTGATGATGTTGTAAAGGAGTAGATCTCCTTTGGGATTAGTCGTTGGTGTAGTGTGGTAGTAGTTCCTCCATTGCAATGGAACTAGGTGCTTAGCCTAGTACCTAATAAAGGGTAGGCGACGTTGTGAAGGTGTAGTTCACCTTGGAGTGAAAGAACTAGGTACTTAGCCTAGTACCTTATAAAGGGTAGGCGACGTTGTGTTAGGTGTGGTTCGCCTTGGTGTGAAGGAACTCGGTATTTAGCTTTGTACCGGAAAAAAGTTTAAGCGACGTTGTGAAGACTTCTCCGCCATAAGGAGATTGGTGTAGTGATTACGAACTCTCGAGTAGGTGACTCGGGGAGTGGAGTAGGGCAAAGAAGGTGTCCTTGTAGCCGAACCAGTATAAATACTTGCGTTGTGGTTTTGTGCTTCTTACTCTTATCTTTTCATTACTTACCTTTATATGCTTGTTTATCAGCATCCAACACACACATCCAAATAGATTCACATAAGTCGATCTAAATAGATTAAAAGGAAGTTTTAATTAGCAAAATTATTCAACCCCCCCTTCTAGTTTTCCACATAAACCTTAAACCGTATATTGATTTTCTTGATGATTCCGAAATACAGAGAATGAGTATTAATAAAAATATAATGGGTCAAGATAATAACATAAGCCAATACAAACTATAATTGGGCCAAGCCCTCTAATCATCCGCTAACAATGTTATGGCGGGACATGACTTACTTTTTAATGAGAAGAAAAACTAAAATGATAAAAGTAAAAAAAACTTATAATCATATATTTCAGATGTATTTACAAAAGTAAATGCATCTATCTTTAAAATCCTTCCTCTTATTTGAAATGTATGGCTAAAAATCTTTCTTATTTTTCTCATTTTAATTTTTGTTCTCACCCGATTCATTCCCTATAACACAATACTTTCAGTCACACCACTAAAACTGTAACACCCCCAAAAATGACTCAGCGGAAGCATACAAGTATTAGGGTGCTACTAAATTGATACCACAACATAAGCATAGAACAACGGATTTTCATAAATAAACTTTTATTCATTTCTTAAAAACAATGTTTACATTTTTGATTGGATGCGGAAAATGGCCCATTAATAAAATGTGGGTCCCCATATCGTCATCAGAGTCATCTATGACCATGCCATGCCAATGCAAGCGCCTCGAGTTAGCTATCGCCTTTTCATCCCGAAAATACATGCTAAAAAGTCAACACAATGGTTGAGTGAATTCATAGGTTTAGTAATAAAGCAGTTGATCACAAGACTTTCAAGTTTAAAATGCATGGCTCACGTTGTTTATCGCCCATAAAAGAAAGTTGATATTATTGCACTAAGCTCATGAAACCAATACTAACTGCATACACCTAATTACTGGTGTAAGTAATAAAATTGCCCTCCGAGATGTAATAGCCAATTACATAGAGATACCAAATATAGTGCGCCCGGTTATTTCCGATAACCGAGTCGGGGTCGTCAATTCCCATAGTACTATCCACGATATTTGCGTTCACTCGCAAGTGATTAATGGTTTATGATGTAGGGGAATTTTGGCTGGCAACTTAGGCAGAGTCATAATATCAAGAGTACAGCAAACGGTTTTCAAGCAATTGTGATCATAAAAGCAGTAGTAGCATGTATTCTCCCCCAAGGAGTTTATAAAATAGTTAAAAGAGTAAAAGTGGGGCTATGAACTCACCTCAGTCCGAAGCAATGCAAGAATCATAACTGACACAACTGGCATCAAGAAGCATAACACAACAGTGGAGAAAGTACAGGTACAATGGTATGGGATCGACACAACCTAATAAGAGTTTGCTATCTCAGAATAAATCTAGCAGAGCAAATGAACTTCCGAAAGGTATCGTGTTTTAGTTTTCGTGGAATCTTCGTATCGATATCTTATAAAATGCTTAGTGTCGTTTCTTGTAAGAAAAGTTTAGTATCAACGTTTCGTGTGGCGGCAGAGAAAACAAAGACTCGACATGTAAATCACGCCCAACATAACTCACACTAAAACATAATGTATATCCCGATAGATTATAAGGAATAGTCAAGAAATATTGACCAAGACTTAAGTATGCACGCTACAACAACAAAACATATAAAAGAAATTAAACAAGTAGGGATCACTTAGCAAATAAGCAATAAGTAAGTAACAGGTAGAGTTTTAGTAATTTACCCAGTAACCTCAAACAGAATGTTTGAGAATAGTATGTTTTATATGAAACATAAGTTTTAGCATATAAATTAAATAGAAATGGTTTTATATAGAATAAAACTATACTTTTCATTTTTATTATTAGGTTTGCATAAAAATCAGTCTCTTTGGCTTTAATAAGTATATAGATACGAGTTTGATATTATTCATTGATTAAAATACATTTCAATAATAATTAATCCGATTAGATAAGTTCAAATAAATAAAGACTGAAAGTGTTTAATAATTGTTACGTCCAATGTATATTAAGTCCGATAAGTAATCGATAACTAGTCCAATAATCCAATTCGTCCAATGAATCAACAAATATCAATATAAGTCCAATAGTATTAATCCGTATATGACCACTTGTCAAATCACAATCCGAACACCATAACAGCCACTGTTAAACTCACAAGTTAATTATAATATCAACTAGTTTTAATATTTCAATCATTAACTCCATATCACAAACAAAGTAATCAAATTAAACAAACCCGAGACAAAACAAAAGGAAACAAGCTTATTTTCGCTATGACACCAAGTCTTAATCACAACAGTAACATCACAATTACTAGATTCAAATCCGGGTCTAACCCGACCCGACCCGACAACTCACAAACTGAAGACAAAACAAACACACCATGCCAACACAAAATCTAAGATCAAACTATCAAGCCAATAACATGAACAAAAATCAATATCCATTTGACGCAACTGACCAACTCGGCTCCTCGACTCATGACCGAATAACAACAGCCACATCGCCACATTCCAAATATAGTAATTAACAATAACCAAATCCAATTCCTAACGAGACTATCACCTGGACATGAAACAAATCCGAGACACAAGCAAACAGATCCAGCGCGCTTGTGAGAAAGCATTCATGCTCAAATCCTCAACACACGAATCAACTTTTTTATAAAAAACACGAAAACAACAAACTCAAAATGTATACAACCGGTTCTCATTTTAACCAGTAACACCATGACTCCACAATCACCTTTATCTATGTGTCTAATAATAAATCCATATCTGAAGCCAAGATACAACTGGGTCGTGCGGTTTTGACCCAACCCGTTACATATTGAATCAAACAGGCGCCACCTTGAAACAATACTAACCACAATTTAAAGTTTAATAAAACGTTTTAACCCGTTAAGAACAATACAACTCGTTCTATCAATCATTTTGATTCCACGAAAATTAACCCAAGTGTTTTTCGGTTTTAATTAAACAAAAATATAGGAGTTACTTAGGTTCTTGGCTTACCCAAAGAGACGGACTAAAAGAAAGAAGCGCGAGTGGTGGTGAATTTCGAATCAAGAACAGATTCAAACGAAACCCTAGTTGTGGACCTTCACACTTGACCCATAACAACGAACCCTTGGTCTCATCTTCGTCTTGAATAGTGGTGGCGAAGCAAGATGGTGGTGGTGGCTGTAGTGTGGTGGTTGTGACAGAAGAAGGTGACAGCCGAAGTGGTGGTGGTAGCCGTGAAGGTGTGGCCGAATCGGAGTTTGGCCGGAACCAGAGGAGCAAATACGTGCCGGAGGTATGAGAGAGAGGAGGAGGTGAAGATAAAACCCTAACACTAGCATCTCATTCTATTTATACCCACCCAGGGACCGGTTTGTCAAAACCAAAGTAGAGGGGCTGTTGTAATTTAAACTGCAGGACCATTCTTGTTAATTTCATTAATCTTTTATAAATATTAGATTCGAGACACATTTGGAGGAATAAACGTTCGACAAAAATTACGAGACTTGCGCCATTGTTCACAAAATCATTTTTCCATTAAAATTGAGTATTTACTCGACCACTTTCATAAATAGAAATAGTGATCACTTGAATGGTTTAACGAGTTTACGCTGAGTTTTATGGTACCAGGTGTTTTGTCGAATCCTCGAGTAAACGTACTATCACGTACGCATTCAAAAATATAAAAGTTATATTTTTAGAAGCGTTTTTGTAAGTGTAATAATATATTATTATTACTACGTAGAAATTTGATTATAACTGTTTTGTCGGTACTAAGTCGGTGTCGGTATACGTGAGATACCGGTTTTTATGTTTCACGAGAAAAATCTATTGTTTTTTGTTCAAATAAACTTGGAAAGAATCCAGGAGTGAAACTTAGTAATCATAGTTACTATAGTTTGTTGTTAAAATGTGTTTGAAATTTTACGGGTTGTTATAGTATCTACCCCTTATGGTAACCTCGTCCTCGAGGTTAAGTTTGTGTTAATCGCTTATGTGACAAAGAGAAGTTTTTGAAATTTTCTAGTTTTGTTCGCAAAGGGTGTGGATAAATTTATTCGAATAAAAAGAATATTTCAAGAGGCACAATTTCTTTGGGATGAAAAATTGGGTAAGAGGTTTGCATCCTCGAAAGGATCCTATAAAAACCGGTGACGGAAATAAAACAATTTCGCAATAGCTGATGTTTGATATTTCTTAGCATAAGAAGTTTTGATAAGCTTTGACGAGAATTTTTTTAGAATAAATCTTTCTTTACACATGACACCACGAGTTTTATTGTTGGCACAATTGTTATTTAAAGAAAAGTCATCGAAGGTGAAAACGTCATAGAAAAAGATGTGGTTGGATATGTACGTTTCGATACGTTTTAAAAGTCTATGGGTAGGATTTAGTTGTTAAGGTTATGCTTCTCTAATGTGGGGGTATGTATAAAAATACAGAGCCTTTAAAAAATTTTTTTTTTTTTAGAGAGAACTTGATGTATGTAAAGAATGTTGCTAAATTTCAGCCTTTGTGATGAGAACTTGTTAAATAAAGTTTTAAGCGACAACATGGATTCGGTTTCAAGTTGGAGGTTTACATGTGAATTCAAAAGTTGTTTTTCAATTTCAAAAATTTCAAATTCCTTAGCTTTTATAGATGATGAATCAGTATTGTTTCTTAGCATTTCTCATTAATATGCTTATTATTTATGGCTTCAAAACAAGGTGTTTGATTTACTCCAAAGATTTGATTAAAGTTACAAAAGGAGACATCGTTTTTCAAGAGGAGTAAATAATTTATAAGGAAATTGCAGTAAAGTTTATAGAAAGGTTTGTGAAACTACTTTATTGAGTAAGAAGAAAGTATTTTTATCATTCACAGTTTAATAATAAATCGTAGTTTGTAGTTTGGTATTAAAACAACATCTTGGTAAGGTAATTTTTAAAACAGCTTATAAGATAATAGCAAACAATTTATTTATAGAACAGTAGTGAAATCGCAGTTAACTTTGTGATATTTTGGTAAGACAACGATTCAGGTTATAAAATAACTCGTGAAATGATTTGTAAAATAACTTATAAGGAAATAATTTATTGTTTGTCAAATTGTAGAAGATTTCGTAGTCAATTTGTGATTTAATATCAAGGTGGTTTATAGGGTGGTAATAAAATAGTCAAGAAGTAACGAGAACAGTTTGTGAGGTAAGAGTAACGCGGTTTTATGGTTTTTAGATCAGGCAGTGGCTAAAGCAGCTCACCGAAGAGTAAAATAGTTCGTAAGATTGTAATAAAACTTGCAGGAGCAATATGGTTTGCCAGTTGCTTAGCGAAATTGCTTGCTATTTTATAAAATATTAATAAGGTAACGAATCGGTTTATCACATTATAGGAAAATAGTTTGCAAAGTATTTGTAAGGTCATTGTTTATAAAGTGTTAGTAAAGTCATAAATTTTTTGTTTAATGGCACAGTAGTAAGACTTTTTGTAAAATGACCGTGAAATGGTCGGTAAAACAGTTGAAAGTAGTTTGCGTTAGATAATGAAAAAGTTTATTATTTCATAAGAGGGTAGTAGGACGGACTGAAAGGTTAGGGATCCGTTTTCAGAAAAAGTGACTTGAGTTGCAAGTTGACTCTTGGTATGTCTTTAGATCTTTAGTCGTCCGTTTATTATTTATTTTTAGCGAGGGGTTCCCTTTGTAGATGTCGAGGTGTGTTGTTTCTAGAATGGCTAGAGATGTAATCCGGTTCATCGATTGAGTACGAGTTTTGGGGTAGAGGTGACATTGTTACCGCAATGGATGAGGAGATGACTTCGATCTCAAGGTCTAAGAGAATGATAATAAGATGGGATGATGGATACATAGGTTGCGACGACTCCGTAATAGAGGTTTAATGGTCTAGTAATGAAGACGATAAGTCGATGGGACGGGAAAACATAATACTTGGTATTGTAGCGACCAGAAAATATAATCTAAACATAGAGTAATGTCGTGCGGTAATTAAAATTTAGTTAGTCGCGCGTAATGTGCTAAGCAAGTCTAAATGGTACTTATAATCATTAACTCGCATCATGCAATGTTTTTGCTGGTTTTGTATTATCTGCTCGGCAAATCTCATACATAACGTAGGTACGGCGGGCGTGAAGTGGTGGCGTAAAGTGGTCCATTTCAACATGGATCACTGTGATGTCCTTGCGCGAAGTGGTAGTGTGCATCATCTGCCATGCAAATCTCCATGCACGATGCTAGTAAGATGTAGACGCGGAGGTGTAAGGTAGTGGTGTAAAATGGTCAGTTTAGAGAGGTAGTAATGAGAAAGGCGTTCCACTTAGAGGAGAAAAGTATTGTAGTAAGAAAATGCTGCGACTTCAGTGTGTGATGTGTAGAAGTAAACTTTTATAACTCTTATGATGAAAAATTTTCTCTTTTTAGAAGTCAATCAGGAGGTCAACTAGACATACCACTATTATAACTACTTTCAGTATTGCAAAATTCACCTCTGAGTCGGACATAGGTGATCAGGCTATGTCCCACCTGTCCCCTGGCTGAATATAGGTGATGGCTATATTCACCCGAGGTTCAATGAATCTTGCAATGCTTAGCTTAGTTATACTAGTAACATGCCCTAATGCCTTTAAAGTTTGGTATGAAAGATTGAACAATTAATTCATTTATGTGGGGGAGAAGGCGTAGCGCAGTGGTACGTAAACATACGTATAAGTAAAGCAATCATAGCTAATAGTGAGACTAAGTTGTCAGTAATAAAACACATATCGTATCAAAGATGACTTCAACGAGTCATAGGTGAGGCATTCAGCTTGGCAGGCAGGCATGTGTCGGTCATATGGTTAAGCTTTTTGAAAAAAAAGTGGTTATAGTCTAGGTTTGAAAAATACCTAGTTCTCTATAACCAAGGCTCTGATGCCAATCTGTAACACCCCCAAAAATGACTCAGCGGAAGCATACAAGTATTAGGGTGCTACTAAATTGATACCACAACATAAGCATAGAACAACGGATTTTCATAAATAAACTTTTATTCATTTCTTAAAAACAATGTTTACATTTTTGATTGGATGCGGAAAATGGCCCATTAATAAAATGTGGGTCCCCATACGTAAATCAGAGTCATCTATGACCATGCCATGCCAATGCCCAAGCGCCTCCAGAGTTAGCTATCGCCTTTTCATCCTGAAAATACATGCTAAAAGTCAACACAATGGTTGAGTGAATTCATAGGTTTAGTAATAAATCAGTTGATCACAAGATTTTCAAGTTTACAAGAAGCCATGGGCTACGTTGTATATACCATAAAAGAAAGTTGATATTATTGCACTAAGCTCATGAAACCAATACTAACTGCATACACCTAATTACCGGTGTAAGTAAATAAAATTTCCTCCGAGATGTAATAGCCAATTACATAGAGATACCAATATAGTGCCCCGGTTATTTCCGATAGCGAGTCGGGGTCGCCAATTCCCATAGTACTATCCACGATATTTTTGCGTTCACTCGAAGTGATTAATGGTTCATGATGTAGGGGACTTTTGGTGCAACTTAGGCAGAGTCATAATATCAAAAGTACAGCAAACAGTTTTCAAGCAATTGTGATCATAAAAGCAGGAGTAGCATGTATTCTCCCCCAAGGAGTTTATAAAATAGTTAAAAGAGTAAAAGTGGGGCTATGAACTCACCTCAGTCCGAAGCAATGCAAGAATCATAACTGACACAACTGGCATCAAGAAGCATAACACAACAGTGGAGAAAGTACAGGTACAATGGTATGGGATCGACACAACCTAATAAGAGTTTGCTATCTCAGAATAAATCTAGCAGAGCAAATGAACTTCCGAAAGGTATCGTGTTTTAGTTTTCGTGGAATCTTCGTATCGATATCTTATAAAATGCTTAGTGTCGTTTCTTGTAAGAAAAGTTTAGTATCAACGTTTCGTGTGGCAGCAAGAAAACAAAGACTCGACATGTAAATCACGCCCAACATAAGTCACACTAAAACATAATGTATATCCCGATAGATTATAAGGAATAGTCAAGAAATATTGACCAAGACTTAAGTATGCACGCTACAACAACAAAACATATAAAAGAAATTAAACAAGTAGGGATCACTTAGCAAATAAGCAATAAGTAAGTAGCAATGTAGAGTTTTAGTAATTTACCCAGAACCCCAAAACAATGTTTAAGAATAGTATGTTTTATATGAAACATAAGTTTTAGCATATAAATTAAATAGAAATGGTTTTATATAGAATAAAACTATACTTTTCATTTTTATTATTAGGTTTGCATAAAAATCAGTCTCTTTGGCTTTAATAAGTATATAGATACGAGTTTGATATTATTCATTGATTAAAATACATTTCAATAATAATTAATCCGATTAGATAAGTTCAAATAAATAAAGACTGAAAGTGTTTAATAATTGTTACGTCCAATGTATATTAAGTCCGATAAGTAATCGATAACTAGTCCAATAATCCAATTCGTCCAATGAATCAACAAATATCAATATAAGTCCAATAGTATTAATCCGTATATGACCACTTGTCAAATCACAATCCAACACCATAATGACCACATCTGTTAAACTCACAAGTTAATTATAATATCAACTAGTTTTAATATTTCAATCATTAACTCCATATCGCAAACAAAGTAATCAAATTAAACAAACCCGAGACAAAACAAAAGGAAACAAGATTCAAATCCGGGTCTAACCCGACCCGACCCGACAACTCACAAACTGAAGACAAAACAAACACACCATGCCAACACAAAATCTAAGATCAAACTATCAAGCCAATAACATGAACAAAAATCAATATCCATTTGACGCAACTGACCAACTCGGCTCCTCGACTCATGACCGAATAACAACATCCACATCGCCACATTCCAATTATAGTAATTAACAATAACCAAATCCAATTCCTAACGAGACTATCACCTGGACATGAAACAAATCCGAGACACAAGCAAACAGATCCAGACGCAACAGAAAGCATTCATGCTCAAATCCTCAACACACGAATCAACTTTTTTTTTTATAAAAAAACACGAAACAACAAACTCAAAAATGTATACAACCGTTCTCATTTTAACACTCGTTAACACCATGACTCCACAATCACCTTTATCTATGTGTCTAATAATAAATCCATATCTGAAGCCAAGATACAACCCTGGGTCGTCACGGTTTTGACCCAACCCGTTACATATTGAATCAAACAGACGCCACACTGAAACAATACTAACCACACGAAAGTTTAATAAAAACGTTTTTAACCTGTTAAGAACAATACAACTCGTTCTATCAATCATTTTGATTCCACGAAAATTAACCCGAAGTGTTTTTAACTGGTTTTAATTAAACAAAAATATAGGAGTTACTTAGGTTCTTGGCTTACCCAAAGAGACGGACGAAAAGAAAAGAGAGGCGCGAGTGGTGGTGAATTTCGAATCAAGAACAGATTCAAACGAAACCCTAGTTGTGGACCTTCACACTTGACCCATAACAACGAACCCTTGGTCTCATCTTCGTCTTGAATAGTGGTGGCGAAGCAAGATGGTGGTGGTGGCTGTAGTGTGGTGGTTGTGACAGAAGAAGGTGACAGCCGAAGTGGTGGTGGTAGCCGTGAAGGTGTGGCGGCGGCGACCGAGTTTGGCCGAACCAGAGGAGCGGCGCCGGAAGTATGAGAGGAGGAGGAGGTGAAGATAAAACCCTAACACTAGCATCTCATTCTATTTATACCCACCCAGGGACCAGTTTTGTCAAAACCAAAGTAGAGGGGCGTGGGTGTAATTTAACTGCAGGGATCATTCTTGTTAATTTCATTAATCTTTTATAAATATTAGATTCGAGACACATTTGGAGGAATAAACGTTCGACAAAAATTACGAGACTTGCGCCATTGTTCACAAAATCATTTTTCCATTAAAATTGAGTATTTACTCGACCACTTTCTCGCAAATAGAAATAGTGATCACTTCGAATGGTTTAACGAGTTTACAGTTTTATCGGTACCCCGTGTTTTGTCGAATCCTCGAGTAAACGTACTATCCCGGTACCCGAAAAATATAAAAGTTATATTTTTAGAAGCGTTTTTGTAAGTGTAATAATATATTATTATTACTACGTAGAAATTTGATTATAACTGTTTTGTCGGTACTAAGTCGGTGTCGGTATACGTGAGATACCGGTTTTTATGTTTCACGAGAAAAATCTATTGTTTTTGGTTCAAATAAACTTGGAAAGAATCCAGGAGTGAAACTTAGTAATCATAGTTACTATAGTTTGTTGTTAAAATGTGTTTGAAATTTTACGGGTTGTTATAAAAACACTCTCTCATAACATGTCATCACATGACATTTGGGCTCCATTTCTTATTTTATTTGTCATTTATTTAAACTAACATAATCTATTAATTAAGAATAAAAATACAAATAACATAAAACTTAAAATACAGTTCGAAAAAAATACAAATAACATAAAACTACGTCTAACGTTGATATTTGGCGTGGATTCCTTGTTTTTGATATTCGATGACCGTCGCGTCCTCGTTCGACATTCCAATTGTGCTCATGGCGAGAAACATCATATCCTCCAACCTCGTAATCGTCGCATCCTTTTCCTTCGTAATCTCATACATCGACTCAGCCACCTCACGTTTGCGCCTCATCTCTTCTCGCACAATCTCCCCAAATTCTTGAATAGAACTCCCCCGACATCTGACGTGGAATTCGATTAATTTTTTTTGCTTTTCTCGGTTTGTCAGGGGGACGTGCTCTCACATCATCCCCAAAAATCTCGTTCAACCTCGGCATCAACTCCAACCGGCTCGGGAGGATCCCATTTGGATTTTGGTCCTTAAGAAATTCCATGCTAACTCTTGAGTGAATGCGTTATTGCCTTTTTCTCGTCACAATATTGTGTGGCAACGTTGGATTAAATCTAGCTCATTTCCGTCACTTTTACTAAAATGTTTTAGACGTTTGTAAATGGCGTTGAACTTTTGGCAATGATTGTTCAACATTGCCCGCTTTCCCGTTATTATATCCTTGGTACGTTCAACATTTGAAGGATTTTTATTCATTTCCAATCGAACCTTGTGCCAAAATGAAATTTCATCTTGGTCATTTTCGATAGTGTTTTCCTCGGATACATTGCGATGTAACATTCGGCTAATACTAGCTCTTTTTCTTGGGTCCAACGAGTATTTTTTTTCCTTGGGTTGCGTTTGAGGATGTGGATCTGGCTTTTTTTTTTATTGTTGTTGGGTTTGATCGGTGTTTTGCCTTTTCTACGCCACCTTTCATGTTCCTTTTGTGGCTCGTCAGTTGGTTGTGGTGTTTTGTCGATTGGTGGTTGTGTAACAGGTAGTGGCATAGAGGCGGGTGGTGGTTGAGAATGTTTTTATTGCAGTTGTTGAAATTGGGCTTGAAGTTGTTGTTGGAGGATATAAATGAAAGGGTTGTCGCATAAAGAACAACGTCTTTCACAACTGGCATTCATAGAAATACTGAGTGGTCGCACCAGTGCATACTAAACAGAACACGTAAGCGAAAATAAGAAAAGAGTGACAGATAGAAATAGAACTAAAGAGGAAATAAAAATATGGTATATTTTCATAGAGGAGTAAAAATGGTAATTTACCAAATTATATATTTATCGAGAGATAATTATAATTTAGTGTAAAATGCAAAATCCCAAACCGTAAGGGTTATGGACTGAATACCCTATGGGTATTAAAGGGATTAAGTTTGACAAGTTATCATACTTAATATAATTAATGGTTAATTAAGGTTTTCATAATCCTATAAATACCAAGGGCTTTCCAAAGGATCCATTATTCAATCCACAAACCCTAAAAAGCTCCCCTCCCCCCCATCTTGGTCAATCGGCCAAAACACAACCACATGGTTTCGAAAAACCCTCTAGATGATCCTAGTTCGATTGAACTTAGGTTTTCTCAAACCCTAAGTCGACCACTCGACTTATAGTCGAGTACCCGTGGTTCGTATTCTCCAAACTTGCATAGGTTCGTAGCCCTTGTTCTACTGGTGCAGTACTGGTGGGTACCTGATGCAATCCAAGTGGCGATTCTCCCCACGAAACCCTAAAGTATTCGTGTAGCATCAAGACAAGAAGAAGGTGTTATGTGCAGTTCAAGAAGGTCAAGAAGCTTACGCTGTCATAGGTTCAAGTAAGTAATTCTATAAACACCTTTCTTATGTATTAGCTAGGTTATATCACTGATTAGAAGATCTGTCTATCAACGGTTTTGGTTGCATGGCATTTACTTATTTATTTTATGTTGTGCATGTTTTATAGGCCATGCGGATGACGACCAATACCCTACAATAATTTTGTATGGCTTCTTGTGTAGAGTATTGATTACTAAATGGGGGAAATTGTGGATTTTAGGACGTTATTGAATATCCGGACGAGGGTGTTGTGGGTGTTGAAGAATTTTGCATTTTGACTCATGCTGAGAATTAAATTAAACCTCGGGTCTTGTGGATTCATTTTTGTGTAATATATATGTGAAAGAGAAGTGAAAATGGATAAGTTGGTTGTGTTTAACTGGTATTTATAGGTTAAAGTTAAAAAAAAGAAAAAAATTATTGAAAAACTTCCAACGGTCATTTTTTACCCTATCCTTTCTCGTCATAGTGTACGGCATTGTGGTGGCGTCCTCGGTCACACACGCCCTTTGACACGGTCCCTACTGTCGTGACGAGCCAATGGTGAGCCCTCACACGTTACCATCCCCAATGTTCTTTAAGATATTTCTAATCTAAAGTGTTAAAAGAGTTTTTTAAGCAACGCAATTTGGTTCAACCAAATAACGAATAGTTTAAAAGCGTACAAATATGTTACATCATGCTTGTTAAGTCTCAAAATTTCTATCAGAAAATGATGCTTAACATTGAAATGATACTAACGCGCAACCAGGCAACATATCGTCTAAAGACCCGTAAAAGGAGAGCCAATAACTTTTGAAGGTAATTATTTAAGAATAAGATATCTCAACATTGTAATAAAACGTAATGATATATAATTAAAATTATCAGTAAACCCTCCATGTAAATAACAGTACAAATTTAACACCATATTTTGGAGTGTAATTCAACAGATCAAGACAACTTGTCAAATGGGGCACATGCAATCTCATAGAATTTTCCTCAATCGACCCTACTTTGAAAATATTTTCCATAATATGCACAACAAGCAATTCCTTTCTCATTAATTGTAATTTTGTCTTATACTAAAGAAACATTTGTGGCATTTGTGTCTTATAAATGTTCTATACTAATCCCCCTTTGTCAAAAAAATGCCTCGGATACTTTAATCTTTACTGTCCAGCTACACGCGCTTTGCGACGGTAAACACCTGAGTTTTAAATTTTCTTGTGAGAGTATATGTCTTTCGATGGTATCTATTTTTGGCAATTAATTTTCTTGTTTGTATACTTTGTTTGACGATAACCTTATCGCGATAATGAAGATTTCGGATGAAATAACTTTAAGAAATAGTAATACAAGGATGATATTTTTTTTAAAAATTAAGTACAAAATAATTACCAAATTACTTTTAAGACATATTCATATTATTTAACCTGTAGAGAAATAATTAAATAATTTATAGTTGTATTTTAATCAACATTTTTTTAAAATAACCTTTTATGTGCTTATTTTCATATATAAATAGAGAAAAGTTAAGGAAATGAATCATGACAAATTAATGAATTAGTAAATTTGTTTAGAAAGGGCATAATAATCATTTTAGATTGTTTCCTAAATTATGTGAATAAATTTTAGGGGTAATTTAGTAATTTTTTTGTGCTTAATTTTTCGACAATGTCATTTTCTCTATTGTATCTATTATAAATATAGATAATCTTATTTAAATAGTGATGTTTTATGGCTGAAGTTTATTAATTTTAGCTTAATTTACCTTTAAAAATAATCATGTAATTTTATTATATACAAAATTTAATAGTGCTTAATGCAATTTAAGTAGTTAACATAAGATAAAGTATATTTTTCTTGGTAAAATTGATAAACATTATTATTACAAGGGTTTTAACTTTTACTAACGTGACAAACTCTTGTGTTGGTTGCGCTTACGAATAGTATGCAAAATAATCTGGTTTGGTCGTAGATATGTATTTCATATCTTCGTATATGTGACTGTGTTAGCTTTTATTTTCACTTTACCTTTAATTTTGTGAAACTCAGCCTTGAATCCTTATCAAACAACGAAAAATCCATAACCACCTCTAATGGCCACCACGAACCCTATCCATCTGCAAGACAACCGAAACCACCCTTATCACTACTTAACACACATTTGAAAACCACCCTTAGATTCACTTTATATAAACGGTATATACTATGCTTTTTTCTAAGAAGTATCTTGTTGCCATTATTTATTTCAAGATTGCTATTAAGTATGTAATTCACTAATTTGTAATATATGTAATTTTGCATTTAGTTATGTTAGGTTGCATCAGGTTGGAAAGTTATTGATCTAATATTATTTATGTAATGATAAATTAGAAAATTATATAGCAACCATGAATGACAATTTCGATACGTAATTTCAATAATATTTAACGGTATTTAAGTAAGTTACTTGTGCTGAATTTTCAACAATTTAACAATGGTATACGTGTTTTATATGTAGTATTGATACGCGAAAACGCTGTTCGAGGTCAAAGGAAACTTCCTTTTCTTGAAAGCAACTTTTTCAACCACCTAGGCTGTGAACCTAATCGTTGTAGTGTAGTATTAGGGTAAGCCTCGGGATTGATATCCTTCTCTAGGGGAATAGGAATGCTAGTGAGAAATTACTACGCTAAGGTTGGGGTTGAGGAAGATTATTTTTTATATTTTTATATTTTTTAGGAAATTGAAAGGTACGATCTGGGGTTTGGATTTGGGGGTGGTACTTCGCGGATTACTCTACTATTCTAATTATCTAATTAACTAAGCTAAGGGGTAGTCTATGTCCAATTGATGTGTGCTCGTATGATTAAAAATGTGTCTACCTAGATACTATTACTCCCTAGTTATCTTTTATTGATGGTTGAATTGACACGTCCTTATTTTTAACGCGTTATGTCTTCTAAGGTCGTAGGGTATGCTTTTTTCTCTAACTCTTTGAGGATACCTTAAGGTTATTGCCTAAAAAATCTTTAGGATTCATAAACTAACTCTAAGGTTATCTTTGGATTTTTAGCCTACAATAACTCTAGGCGATTATAAACTAATGTTCACAAAGATTACTCAAGCATTAACAACACAACGATGGCCTATTGCAATCCTAAGCCAATTACAATTAAGATAAGAGACAACCAATCAATATTCAATAACTAGATTTCATAGATCTAAGCAAACACACAAGTAAATTAGCCGGACATGGTAAACATGCAAGCATACACACATACAATCGAAGACATAATGAAATCAATGAAGTAAATTACTTATCTTAATGTAAAATAGGGTATGAGAACCCTAAGATACTTCCCAAGACAGCTCAAAATCGTTTTAGGTTTTTACTCCACAATTCTACCTCCCTTAAAAGTCTGAAAATTCGAATTCTATATATAGAGTTACAACTGCGACGGCGTCACTCTTTAATTGTGACGCCGTCAGATCGCCGCCATTAGGGTTTCGTCTTGGCCAAGTCAACTTTGGGACGACGTCACATTGTGGTTGTGACGCCGTCAGCTTCATCTTCTAACGCCGTCTGAATCTGGATCTAGGCCGTGCCACGAGTTGTGACGCCCTACTCTTTAAAGCCTGACGCCGTCAGGTACAAAATAGCAATTTCACTCCTGAGCCGTCGCAATTAGAGGGACGACGTCGCCCTTTGTTTGTGACGCTGTCGGGTGTACTTCCAGCAGCTTGAGTGTCTTGACTTTAGCCATTTTCTTCACATATTCACGACTTTTCGTCCAAATAAGTCATTCCAGCATTTTGCCTTCAAGAGACCTAAAAAGTGAAAATGAACGAAATTAAGCAGTAACGGATATAAAAGTGGTCGATTAAGGGCTTAAATGACCCCTCAAAAGTGTACCTTTTAAATCCTTATCAAATATCCCTACACTTGGTATTTGCTTGTCCTCAAGCAAATGTACTTTTGGCCAATTAATTAATAAGTTAGGGGGCATGAAGCATTGGTTTAGAACAATTCACAACAAGTATAAGCCCCGCAAAAGTCATAACAAGCACGGAAATTGCATACTAGCACCTCACAAGTGGTGTTTGGATACTCTCATCTCTCGGGTGTATAGGAAATATATCAAATTGGAAATGGAAGATAAACACTCATTAACCGGTCCTAGTACATAGTTTACCATAGGCTTGAGACTACATCAAACCTCCACCGCTTTGGCGTAAGCACATAGGAAAAACTATTTAAGAGGTCTTTTAAAGGATTGTAACGTTAGGCTTACGGTAGGGAAAACAAAGGGTTTGGTTGGATAGGCGATTTAGTGGTGGCAAGTCAAAAACTATTTATGTTACAAGCATGAGAAGAATGGCGTTGCTAAGCCAAGACTCGACACTCTAAACTCTAGATAACTTTGAAACAAACAAACATAAATATAAAGATAGATGTAGGATGGTATCCCGTATGTTTTTTTTTTTTTTTCATTTTTTCATTTTTTTTTCAACACTCTTTTTTTTCATTTTTTTTCATACACTTTTACTCTACCATCCTCTACGATAACATCAAAATAGAAGGGATTTATAGGCACATCCCTACACTTGAGTTTTTATTATTCTAACACTAATTTGACCCGAATTAACTAGATAATTGAACTAAGGGTTTAGTATCCTAACAATAATGCACTAAAAGTGAGTGCATACAAGGTAGGCTAAGGCGATTTGGGTGTACATTTAGAGGTGGATTGTAAACAATGCTCTTCATTGATATTCCGAAAAACCGAAACATCACGAGAACCGCGAAAAGGATAGGCTATGAGGGATTAACTAGGGGTATCGTGTACTAAAGATGAGTACAATGCAAGGGTGTGGGGGAATTACTTAACCGATGTGGAAGAAGTCATTATAATACGGGTATCAAACAAGGGTTATCCTAATGTCTCTTATCATTTAGTTATTCCTAACTACACAAGTGTAGTTGATAAGGATTTAAAAGGTACACTTTTGAGGGGTCATTTAAGCCCTTAATTGATCACTTTTGTATCCGTTACTACTTAATTTCGTTCCTTTTCACTTTTTAGGTCTCTTGAAGGAAAATTGCTGGAATGACACTTATTCGGACGAAAAGGCGCGAATATACCAAGAAAATGGCCAAAGTCAAGAATCGAGACACTCAAGCTACTGGAATTGAAAGGGGACGGCGTCACTGCTTAAATGCGACGCCGTCGCGACACATCTTGAGACGACTCAGTAGCCAAATTGCTAATTTAAAAGTGACGGCATCAGGTTTAAAAGAGTAGGGCGTCGCAACTCATACGGCATAGATTTGAATCAGGACGGGCGCCGAGGTTGAACCGACAAATACACGAGCCTAAGGTGACGCCGTCACAGAGTTGACGTGGCCAAGACGAAACCCTAATGGCGGCGACCCGATGGCGTCACAATTAAAGAGTGACGCCGTCTCATTTTGTAACACTATATATAGAATCCGAATTTTTTAGTTTTTAGAGAGGTAGTTTTGTGGAGTAAAAACCTAAAACTGAACCAAGGCTGTCTTGTGCAGTATCTTAGGGTTCCATACCCTATTTTGCAACAAGGTAAGTGTTTTACTTCATTGATTCAATCATGTCTTCAATTGTTTGTGTGTATGCTTGCATGTTCTCCATGTCCGACTAATTTACTTGTGTGTTTGCTTAGATAATATGAAACCTAGTTATTGAATATTGATTGGTTGTCTCTTATCTTAATTGTGATTGACCTAGTATTGCGATAGGTCATTCGTTTTGTTTTTAATTCTTGATTAGTCTTTGTTGAACCTTAGCTTATAGTTACTTGTGGAATTGTAGGCTAAATATCCAAAGATAACCTTAGTGTTAAGTTTATGAATCCTAGAGATTTCGTAGTCATTAACCTTAGGTAGCTTCAAAGAGTTAAGGATAAACGCATACCCTACGACTTTAGAAACACAACGCGTTAAGAATAAGGACGCGACAATTCAACCATCAATAGGAGATAACTAGGGAGTAATAGCATCTAAGTAAACACAATTTTAATCATCATAAGAGCATACAACAATAGAAAAAGACTACACTCACCTTAGTTTAGATAATTAGATAATTAGATAAGTAGAGTAATCGGTAGAAATACCAATCCCTAAATCCAAACCCCGAGATTCGTACCTTAACATTTTCTAAAAAAAACATAAAAAAGATAAAAAAATAATCTTCCTCAACCCCAACCTTAGCGTAGTAATTTCTCACTAGCATTCCTATTCCCCTAGAGAACGATATCAATTCCGAGGCTTACCCTAATACTACACTACAACGATTAGGTTCATGCCTAGGGTGTTGAAAAACTTGCTCGACGAAAAGAAAGTTCCTTTGACCCCGCCAAGCGTTGTGTATCGCGTATCAAGTTTTGGCCGGGGAATATAATAGCTAGTTAGGAGTCCACCTCGTTTAGGTTTCCTTGCTTGATTCCTATCAAGTAAGCTTTTTTCCTATTTTTAGCTTCCTCGTAGTCTATCCCCCTTCTTTGTGACATTTGTTAGTAATCCCATCACTTTTCATCATGGAAGGTGATAATGAACCACCACTCATCAACCCACCACCAAATGACCCACCAAGAGGCCGTAATCTTGGTGAATACTCAATACCAAGCCACCTAGGCTATAGGAACACCATTGAGCTTCCCGACCAAGCCCAAACTACGGCCCTGTGATCCGACACCATCCGGTTGGTGCAAAACGGATGTGCATTCCATGAACTTCGTTCCGAAGATCCTAATCAGCATCTTAAGGATTTCCTATTGTATCTATTATAAATATAGATAATCTTATTTAAATAGTGATGTTTTATGGCTGAAGTTTATTAATTTTAGCTTAATTTACCTTTAAAAATAATCATGTAATTTTATTATATACAAAATTTAATAGTGCTTAATGCAATTTAAGTAGTTAACATAAGATAAAGTATATTTTTCTTGGTAAAATTGATAAACATTATTATTACAAGGGTTTTAACTTTTACTAACGTGACAAACTCTTGTGTTGGTTGGGCTTACGAATAGTATGCAAAATAATCTGGTTTGGTCGTAGATATGTATTTCATATCTTCGTATATGTGACTGTGTTAGCTTTTATTTTCACTTTACCTTTAATTTTGTGAAACTCAGCCTTGAATCCTTATCAAACAACGAAAAATCCATAACCACCTCTAATGGCCATCACGAACCCTATCCATCTGCAAGACAACCGAAACCACCCTTATCACTACTTAACACACATTTGAAAACCACCCTTAGATTCACTTTATATAAACGGTATATACTATGCTTTTTTCTAAGAAGTATCTTGTTGCCATTATTTATTTCAAGATTGCTATTAAGTATGTAATTCACTAATTTGTAATATATGTAATTTTGCATTTAGTTATGTTAGGTTGCATCAGGTTGGAAAGTTATTGATCTAATATTATTTATGTAATGATAAATTAGAAAATTATATAGCAACCATGAATGACAATTTCGATATGTAATTTCAATAATATTTAACGGTATTTAAGTAAGTTACTTGTGCTGAATTTTCAACAATTTAACAATGGTATACGTGTTTTATATGTAGTATTGATACGCGTAAAACGCGCGTTCGAGGTCAAAGGAAACTTCCTTTTCTTCGAGCAACTTTTTCAACCACCTAGGCAGTGAACCTAATCGTTGTAGTGTAGTATTAGGGTAAGCCTCGGGATTGATATCGTTCTCTAGGGGAATAGGAATGCTAGTGAGAAATTACTACGCTAAGGTTGGGGTTGAGGAAGATTATTTTTTATATTTTTTATATTTTTTTAGAAAATTGAAAGGTACGATCTCGGGGTTTGGATTTGGGGGGTGGTACTTCTGCCAGTTACTCTACTATTCTAATTATCTAATTAACTAAGCTAAGGGGTAGTCTATGTCCAATTGATGTTTGCTCGTATGATGATTAAAAATGTGTCTACCTAGATACTATTACTTCCTAGTTATCTTTTATTGATGGTTGAATTGACATGTCCTTATTTTTAACGCGTTATGTCTTCTTAGGTCGTAGGGTATGCTTTTTTCTCTAACTCTTTGAGGATACCTTAAGGTTATTGCCTAAAAAATCTTTAGGATTCATAAACTAACTCTAAGGTTATCTTTGGATTTTTAGCCTACAATAACTCTAGGCGATTATAAACTAATGTTCACAAAGATTACTCAAGCATTAACAACACAACGATGGCCTATTGCAATCCTAAGCCAATTACAATTAAGATAAGAGACAACCAATCAATATTCAATAACTAGATTTCATAGATATAAGCAAACACACAAGTAAATTAGCCGGACATGGTAAACATGCAAGCATACACACATACAATCAAAGACATAATGAAATCAATGAAGTAAATTACTTATCTTAATGTAAAATAGGGTATGAGAACCCTAAGATACTTCCCAAGACAATTCAAAATCGCTTTTAGGTTTTTACTCCACAATTCTACCTCCCTTAAAAGTCCGAAAATTCAATTCTATATATAGAGTTACAACTACGGCCGCGTCACTCTTTAATTGTGACGTCGATCGCCGCCATTAGGGTTTCGCCTTGGCCAAGTCATCTTTGGGACGACGCCACATTGTGGTTGTGGGCCGCCTTCATCTTCTAACGCCGCCTGATCTGGATCTAGGCCGTGAAGTTGTGACGCCCTACTTTAAAGCTGCCCGACCGCTCAGTACAAAATAGCAATTTCACTCCCGAAAGCCGTCGCAATTAGAGGGACGACGCCGCCTTTTGTTTGTGACGCTGCCGTGTACTTCCAAAGAAAGACTTGAGTGTCTTGACTTTAGCCATTTTCTTCACATATTCACGACTTTTCGTCCAAATAAGTCATTCCAAAGATTTTGCCTTCAAGAGACCTAAAAAGTGAAAATGAACGAAATTAAGCAAGAATCGGATATAAAAGTGGTCGATTAAGGGCTTAAATGACCCCTCAAAAGTGTACCTTTTAAATCCTTATCAAATATCCCTACACTTGTATTTGCTTGTCCTCAAGCAAATGTGCTTTTGGCCAATTAATTTATAAGTTAGGGGCATGAAGCATTGGTTTAGAACAATTCACAACAAGTATAAGCCCAGCAAAAGTCATAACAAGCACGAAATTGCATACTAGCACCTCACAAGTGGTGTTTGATACTCTCATCTCTGTGTATAAGAAATATATCAAATTGGAAATGAAAGATAAACACTCATTAACCGGTCCCTAGTACATAGATTACCATAGGCTTGAGACTACATCAAACCGCCTCCACCGCTTTGAAGTAACACATAGGAAAACTATTTAAGAGGTTGATCCGCTGAACCGGCCAAGTCTAAAACAGACTTAAAACGCCGCACACAAATGCAATGAAGTCCCGGAGAATAGAATGAATTCCCGAATCGTCTATGTCCCACCTGAGACTCAATGGTGTGCAAACACTAGATCAGACGATAGAATGATCACTAAGGATAGTGATCGATAAAAGTTTTGATCAATAATTACACTACTCTTGAAAAGGTTTATAAAATAAAGCTTACTTAAATACAAATTAAGAAAATTAAAAAGATAAAAGATATTAAATAAACGCTTATCACTATATTTAAAGTGATGAACGCTTAAAACCTAAAACGTACGCTTAAATTAACAACTACGTAACGCATAAAATAAAACGTGAAAATAAAGAAGGAAAATACCTACGGATATGAAAAATACATTTTTACAATCCTAATAATATTAGAAAATTATTAGAAAAGAAAAATTATTTTTACAACTATTTATCTAATTATTATTAATTAAAAACTATTTAAACTATTTAATAATACTCTAAAATAAAATAAAATATGAAATAAGACTAGAAAAATAAAATTAAGACTTAGAAAAATCTAAAATATGATAAAACTAATTTTAAAACTGAAAATATATTTTTTAGACTTTATATGTATTTATTATTAATTTAAAACTATTTAAAACTAATTAAAATGCTAAAAAATACTTTTTAAACTAAGAAAATTATGGAAAAATACTTTTTATGACTTTTACATTTATCTAAACTTAAGAAAAATGAAAACTTATTTTTTTGAACCTTTTCTTAATTATTTGTATTAAATACTATTTAAAAAGGCTTAAAAACTAATTTAAATTAAGAAAAATAGCAAACAAGCTTAGAAAAATCTGAAAATTTTAGGAAAAGTCTAAAATAATATTAGGAATATAAGAAAAATGGAAAAACAGGGGCTTGTGTACAAGATAATGAAACTGATGAACAAAGTGCTTATAAATAAGCACTTTGAAGAGGCAAATGGAAACCAAGAAGCACCAAACCAAAACAGGAACTACTATAAGCTAAAGGAACTAAAATGGAACAAGAATCAACAAGCTACAGCTACTGAATCACAAGATGCTAAGATTTGATATTTATGATGATAAGCTAAAAACAGGATTTAGGTGCTCACTTCTAAGCCATGAAATAAGCTATCCTACTAGCTAGAAATGAAAAACAGAAGAAAAGTTTTAAACTAGACCTGGCCAAGGATCAATAGACCAAAGACCAGCCCTTGTTGAGCTAAGATGAGCTCAAGCTTCTGCAAGGTCCAAGACAATCATCAGGTAGCTAAGTGCCACGGGGCACTTGGCATCACTTTGACAAGCTGATTTGAAGGCTATAAAAAATCACTAAAATCTATGAAAATGGTAATAATCGCTGCACTAACTTGAAGTTTTATAACCAACAAGTTTCACCGATTTTGACTTAAAATGAATCCAAGAAAAATACCCCTATGTTGGCCAAAACTTAGTTTTAACTTTTGACTTTTTATCAAAACTGAAAGTTTGACTAATATGAGTTTAGATCTGGATTTAAGGAAGAAATGAAGTAATGTGATGAAATAAAGTTATGAAAGCTAGGTTATGGTATTTTAAACACAAAAGAGATTTTTGTTTTACAAAACTTAAATGTGATAAACCTGTTAAGACGCTTAACTCATGAGATTGACTTTTAAGGTTCTAAGGCTCAATTGATGACTCCATCATGAGTCTTATTGGTTATTTTGAGACAGGTAATGCAAATTTCTAATACAAACAAAGACTCAAACTCAGATTATCATACTAATCCAAACACCCTTAATTCCAACTGATTTGCACTCAAAATAAGCTAAACACTAAACAAACTTGTAAGAATGACCCAACTGAGTCCAAATAACCTAAATACAACTATCTAAACACATGAAAAACAGTTGTGACCAAAGATGCATACACAAGACTGATATGCAACTTTGCTTGAAAAATTGAAAAGTGAAATATAACTAACCATGCTTCCAAATTTTAAGCTTGAGGCCAAAACCGTAACCCAATACTAACCTAACCTATGCTATTTCAATCCTATTCCAAATTATTTCATCATCTGCAACAACCAAGATACCATTTTCCGCTTTTAGCTCCCAAGTTGACTTTTGTTGACTATCAAGTGAAAATGATTGAAACTCGCCTCCAAAGCTTGTCAAAAGCTTAAATAAGCTTGATTAAACTTGTTTAAGTGAGGAAAGAAGCTATAGGCAGCTTAAACATAAGAGCATGAATTTGAAAATCCAAACAGTAAACACAGAAATAAGAACTTTAACCAAACTTGAATTTAATCCTTAAAACAGATCACAGTGGTACATTAACTTGAGTTTTGATCATAGGAATACAAAATTACAGATTTTAAACTAGTTTAAGACATTGAATAAAAAAAACGACATTAAAGGAAAAAATGAAAACTAGCTACCCCATCTGCTGCTTCTCTTTTCTTCTCTTTATACCCAAATGTGCTTCCCACTAGTACTCTGAATAGTTCCCACTTGATTTTTCAGCCATAGGATCACTAGATGCAATTTTAGCCGTTTGATGCATTTTTGGCGGGAATTGGATTTTTGACAGTTGTTGGGATTGAGTGTTAAGGGTTTAGGATCATTTAATGGCTTTTGGATTGTGGTGTTTGGAGGGGGGACATGGATGTTGATATAATGAGGTGGAGGTGAGGGTGGACATGGATGTGCAGGGAAGCAGTTGAGAGGGAGACTTTAGGCGGGCAAGTGGTGGTTTTGGTTTTAATTATTAAACGTGGGTTGGTCGGGTTGGGAGTTGGGTAAACGGGTTGGATGGGTATTGGGCTTGGGTTGTGTTAGTTTGGGTTTGGGATAATAATTAGGTCCGAATGGTTTGTAATAATAATAACAAAAGGACCATCTTTGCAATTTCACAAAACCAAGGGACCAAACATGTAACTTATGAAGATGTAGTCAAAGGGTTGGTCTTGCCAATCTCAAATAATCCAAGGGCAAATTTTGACATTTTTGAAACTCCAAGGATTAATTTTGACCAATTTAAAAGCCCAGGGACCAAAACTGTAATTTCTCAAAACTTTTAGATTTTTCACCAAAGGACTAAATATGACAATTTGTGATTACAAAAGGACCTTTGGTGACTTTTCTTTTGAAATTTGGGCTCAGGGACTATTTTTGACAATTTTTGAAACTTGGGGGACTAAAACTACAATTTTTGCAAATTTGATATGTTTTTCATCTGATTTTGATAATTTTGCATTTAAAACACATAAAACACTGATTTGTGATATATTTATCATTTTAAAGCATTTTTGAGTGTTTTCAGATGGTTTTGCAGTCTAGATAGTACAAAAATGATGAGTATTTAGACACTCATCAATCCCCCACACTAAGATATTGCTAGTCCCTAGCAATGATTTGAGAAAACACAATGGATTTTAATCTATTTACCAAAAGCCATTACTTCTGGAGTAGCCAAATGTTTCAGTTCAAGTAAGAACCATGGTACACCGATAACCATGTGATTTTGAGCAAACCACCAGCTTTCAACAGATTTGATTTTGTCTACCGTAAGCCGCACCCTCGACTAGCCAACTCTTAGATAAATTATCAATATTATCTTTGGTAGGCTGAATACCAATTATGGTTTTTCCACCGCATTGCTTTACCACAAGCCATAAACTTGCGGGCTAGCCAACTCTTCACTTTTTAGGATATGGTGAGTTGAGAACCATACAATTTTGGGCAAATTGCAAGCCATATAAACGGATTTGAGAAATCTTTACCAAGAGCCGCTTGCTCCTGGATTAGCCAATCCTTTTGTCTTACGTGACATGGCGGATCGATAACCAATTGAGTAAGTGTAGAACACTTACTCCAAAAAAATTTTGGCCAAAACGGGGGAATTGGGTAGATAATATATGAAATTCGTGAGAATTCCCCCACACTTAGAAATGAATATTGCCCTCAATATTCAAAGCACCTTGTGATTATGCGAAACAAAGAACGTAAAGGAAATATTACGGCCTTTTATTTAGAAAGATTTTTTTTTTTAAAAACATGTGGGCAACCCCCACACTAGGGTGGTAGAAAATAGAAAGAAGTCAGAAATATGGGTGAAAACCCATATGGCATGCTATTGCTTTTGATTTCCGAAGTCGCTAGCTTGACTCGAGCCTCAATTAATTGGTTCATGGGGAAGCAAGTGGAAGAGATAATCTCCATCGGACTTTCATTCAAGATGTTTGGACAAACATTTGAAGCACGCGAAAGTTCCACACCGACGAGATATAGAGAGACGCACTCCCGGCTCCGCACGATGATAAATGAAAATGTCGGGATCAAAGATAGTGTCCTCCTTTGCTAAGGAGGAAGAAGAGAAGAAGTCACATCATATGTGAGGAATGGGAGAAAGATGTTGATAACAATCAAGATCCATTCTTCATCCTCAAATGTAGACATATCGGGAGGAAGGGTGAAGGTAGTATCATCAATAAGCAAACTCTTATGATAGAGTATACCTTCCTCCGAGCCAATATCATCCTCAAGATCAAAATAGAAATGATCATATTCAGGAGGAGATATGTCATGAGAGAGTTCACCGGAGAACTCTTCATGAAGAGAATCATTGTAAAAAGCCTCAAGTTCGTGAGATGTTTCGGGCTTGTCCAATGTAGAGTCACTATCCACAACGGGGATAGGAGATGAAGCTGGTTTAGCACAAAATGATTCGATCTTAGAAACGAGGAGATTTATATTGAACAATTGTTCACGAAGTACCTCATCCTTAATTTCAAGATCATCGTCTTCTCACATCTTCTAAGCTAACTAGCTCGAAGGTAGCTCCTACGACATAATCGATGTCTCCATAGGATAAAGAATCGCCAAACTAAATACAATCGTTGTCGAATCGGAGAACATCACCGACATGATCATATGGAATGTCAAGAGGAGGAGAAGAATCACCATTAAGAGGCTCATCACACATATGCCGGAGATAACCTCGACTCACTTGGGATTGGGACAAGGCTCTCAACACTAGAGCGATTCCATTTCTCGAATAGTGCTAAGAGGCTCGGCCCCCATTATGAGAGAGTCTTTGGAAGCAATTATAGGTAAGATAGGTGTGATAGCAATAGACCGAGGGAGTTGAGAAATAAGATCGCTCAATTGAGTAACACTCTCCTCGTCGTTCTCATAATATTCCTTCATTTGAATATTATCCTCATCATCATCATCGCCATCATATCCGATTCTTATATTCATCTCTGAACCGCTTACACACCATTCTTTTCATTTGCTGATTTCTTTCAATGCGTATTTCTTCGTGAAGAACTTTGAGGAAGATTACACCCTCGTGAATCATTGAAATGATGTGAAGGCTCTGAAGTCCGATGACGATGGAATATCGCTGGGTTGGAAATTGTCAAACCGGAGAATTGAATTTTGAAAATTTTGATTCATCGGTTGACAATCAAAAGTCTCATGAGGACCCCCGCAATCTCACAACAGAGATAATTGAAAAATAACTTTCACCAAAGTTCTCGATTGTAACACCTGGCTCCTACCATAGACAAGCTGACCTCGTGGTGGACAATCAAAACCGTAATGAGAATCATTCCCACAATACTCGCATGAGTAGGATTCGTATTGGGGCTGTGGGGGTAGGTAGGAAAAATCGGTGTTTATTTGAAATGGGATCGGGATTACCGACAAATTTGTCTCCAAAACTCACATTGGTACATCGCCGACAATTTCCACCGTTAAATGGACCTCCACACCATGAACATGTCAAATACCATGACATAGAGAATTAAATGTATAGGGATAAAGAGATGAAGAATTAAACGTGTTATAGAGGATAAGGAATGAGAATTAAACATGACAGAGGGTAAGGGAAATGTAGAATCAAAAGATGTGAGAGGGTAAAGATGGATATTTTTGGATTTTTGAAAAATATGCTATAAAAACAAAGAATGAAAATATTTTTGGTGTTGATAACACTTCAAGAAAAGTGTTAATGAACTTTTAGGATTTTTGAAAACTTACAAAAAAACTTTTACAAAAGATGGAATATGTGCAAGAATGGGTCTCAAAAGGCTAAACACACGCTAAAGCCTCCCTGTCGGGCCAAAATTTGATCCAAGCCGAACCGGCCAAGTCTAAATGCACTTTAAAACCGCCTCAGCACACAAATGCAATGAAGTCCGGAGAATAGAATGAATTCCCGGTCCTGTCCCACGGTGACTCAATGGTGTGCAAACACAAGATCGACGATAGAATGACACTAGGATAGTGATCGACAAAAGTTTTGATGAATAATTACACTAAGAAAAAGGTTTATAAAATAAAGCAACTTAAATACAAATTAAGAAAATTAAAAAGATAAAAGATATTAAATAAACTCTATCACTATATTTAAAGTGATGAACGTTTAAAACCTAAAACGTACGTTTAAATTAACAACTACGAACGCACAAAAAATAAAACGTGAAAATAAAGAAGGAAAATACCTACGGATATAAAAATACATTTTTTACAATCCTAATATTAAGAAAATTATTAGAAAAGAAAAATTATTTTTACAACTATTTATCTAATTATTATTAATTAAAAACTATTTAAACTATTTAATAATACTCTAAAATAAAAGAAAAATATGAAATAAGGCTAGAAAAATAAAATTAAGACTTAGAAAAATCTAAAATATGATAAAAACTAATTTTAAAACTGAAAATATATATTTTTAGACTTTATATGTATTTATTATTAATTTAAAACTATTTAAAACTAATTAAAATGCTAAAAAATACTTTTTAAACTAAGAAAATTATGGAAAAATACTTTTTATGACTTTTACATTTATCTTAACTTAAGAAAAATGAAAACTTATTTTTTTGAACCTTTTCTTAATTATTTGTATTAAATACTATTTAAAAAGGCTTAAAAACTAATTTAAATTAAGAAAAATAGCAAACAAGCTTAGAAAAATCTGAAAATTTCAGGAAAAGTCTAAAATAATATTAGGAATATAAGAAAAATGGAAAAACAGGGGCTTGTGTACAAGATAATGAATCGATGAACAAAGTGCTTATAAATAAGCACTTTGAAGAGGCAAATGGAAACCAAGAAGCACCAAACCAAAACAGGAACTACTATAAGCTAAAGGAACTAAAATGGAACAAGAATCAACAAGCTACAGCTACTGAATCACAAGATGCTAAGATTTGATATTTATGATGATAAGCTAAAAACGATTTGTGCAAGCCACTTCTAAGCCATGAAATAAGCTATCCTACTAGCTAGAAATGAAAAACAGAAGAAAAGTTTTAAACTAGACCTGGCCAAGGATCATGACCAAAGACCAGCCCTTGTTGAGCTAAGATGAGCTCCGGCTAGTTTCAAGGTCAAGACAATCATCAGAAAAGCAAGTGCCCTACACGTGGCACTCGGCATCACTTTGACAAGTCGATTTGAAGGCTATAAAAAAATCACTAAAATCTATGAAAATGGTAATAAAAGCTGCACTAACCGGGTTTTATAACCAACAAGTTTCACTGATTTGACTTAAAAATGAATCCAAGAAAAATACCCCATGCCAAAACTTAGTTTTAACTTTTTGACTTTTTATCAAAACCAAAAGTTTGACTAATATGAGTTTAGATCTGGATTTAAGGACTGGAAATGAAGTAATGTGATGAAATAAAGTATCAAAAGCTAGGTTATGGTATTTAAACACAAAAGAGATTTTGTTTTACAAAACTTACCAGATAAACCGTTAAGACAGCTTAACTCATGAGATTGACTTTTAAGGTTCTAAGGCTCAATTGACTGACTCACATGAGTCTTATTGGTTATTTTGAGCATGTAATGCAAATTTCTAATACAAACAAAGACTCAAACTCGATATCATACTAATCCAAACACCCTTAATTCCAACTGATTTGCACTCAAAATAAGCTAAACACTAAACAAACTTGTAAGAATGACCCAACCTGAAGTCCAAATAACCTAAATACAACTATCTAAAACACATGAAAATAGTAGACCAAAGATGCATACACAAGACTGATATGCAACTTTGCTTGAAAAATTGAAAAGTGAAATATAACTAACCATGCTTTCCAAATTTTAAGCAGCCAAAACCGTAACCCAATACTAACCTAACCTATGCTATTTCAATCCTATTCCACCAATCGCAACAACCCAAGATACCATTTTCCAGTTTTAGCTCCCAAGTTGACTTTTGTTGACTATCAAGTGAAAATGATTGAAACTGCTTCCAAAGCTTGTCAAAAGCTTAAATAAGCTTGATTAAACTTGTTTAAGTGAGGAAAGAAGCTATAGGCAGCTTAAATATAAGAGCATGAATTTAAAATCCAAACAAGAAACACGAAATAAGAACTTTAACCAAACTTGAATTTAATCCTTAAAACAGATCACAAGGGTACATTAACTTGAGTTTTGATCATAGGAATACAAAATTACAGATTTTAAACTAGTTTAAGACATTGAATAAAAAACGACATTAAAGGAAAAATGAAAACTAGCTACCCCATCTCACGCTTTTCTTCTCTTTATACCCAAATGTGTTCTAACTAGTACTCCTGAATATCCCACTTGATTTTTCAGCCATAGGATCACTAGATGCAATTTTAGCCGTTTGATGCATTTTTGGCGGGAATTGGATTTTGACAGCTGGTGGGATTGAGTGTTAAGGGTTTAGGATCATTTAATGGCTTTTGGATTGTGGTGTTTGGAGGGGGGACATGGATGTTGATATAATGAGGTGGAGGTGAGGGTGGACATGGATGTGCAGGGAAGCAGTTGAGAGGGAGACTTTAGGCGGGCAAGTGGTGGTTTTGGTTTTAATTATTAAACGTGGTCAGTTCGGGTGGGAGTGGGTAAACGGGTTGGATGGGTATTGGGTCAATTGTGGTTAGTTTGTTTGGGATAATAATTAGGTCCGAATGGTTTGTAATAATAATAACAAAAGGACCATCTTTGCAATTTCACAAAACCAAGGGACCAAACATGTAACTTATGAAGATGTAGTCAAAGGGTTGGTCTTCACAATCTCAAATAATCCAAGGGCAAATTTTGACATTTTTGAAACTCCAAGGATTAATTTTGACCAATTTAAAAGCCCAGGGACCAAAACTGTAATTTCTCAAAACTTTTAGATTTTTCACCAAAGGACTAAATATGACAATTTGTGATTACAAAAGGACCTTTGGGACTTTCTTTTGAAATTTGACTATTTTTGACAATTTTGAAACTTGGGGACTAAAACCCATTTTATGTTCCTCCTGATAATTTTGCATTTAAAACATAAAACTGATTTGTGATATATTTATCATTTTAAAGCATTTTGTGTTTTCATTTGCTTTAGCCTGCGGATAGTATAAAAATGATGAGTATTTAGACACTCATCGGGTCTTAAAGGATTGTAACGTTAGGCTTACGGTAGGGAAAACAAAGGGTTTGGTTGGAAAGGCGATTTAGTGGTGGCAAGTCAAAAATATTTATGTTACAAGCATGAGAAGAATAAGCATAAGCCAAGACTGCACACTCTAAACTCTAGATAACTTTGTAACAAACATACATAAATTAAAAGATAGATGTAGGATGGTATCCTCAGATGTTTTTTTTCATTTTTTCATTTTTTTTTCAACACTCTTTTTTTTCATTTTTTTTCATACACTTTTACTCTACCATCCTCTACGATAACATCAAAATAGAAGGGATTTATAGGCACATCCCTACACTTGAGTTTTTATTATTCTAACACTAATTTGACCCGAATTAACTAGATAATTGAACTAAGGGTTTAGTATCCTAACAATAATGCACTAAAAGTGAGTGCATACAAGGTAGGCTAAGGCTTATGGGTGTACATTTCAATGGATTGTAAACAATGCTCTTCATTGATATTCCGAAAAACCGAAACATCACGAGAACCGCGAAAAGGATAGGCTATGAGGGATTAACTAGGGGTATCGTGTACTAAAGATGAGTACAACGCAAGGGTGTGGGGGAATTACTTAACCGATGTGGAAGAAGTCATTATAATACGGGTATCAAACAAGGGTTATCCTAATGTCTCTTATCATTTAGTTATTCCTAACTACACAAGTGTAGTTGATAAGGATTTAAAAGGTACACTTTTGAGGGGCTTAAGCCTTAATTGATCACTTTTGTATCCGTACTACTTAATTTCGCTCCTTTTCACTTTAGGTCTCTTGAAGGAAAATTGCTTGAATGACACTTATTCGGACCTAAAAGGCTAATATACGTAAGAAAATGGCCAAAGTCAAGAATCGAGACACTAAGCTAATGGAATTGAAAGGGGACTAAGGCCATCGCTTAAATGCGACGCCGCTGACACATCTTGAGATCTACTCCAGAGCCAAATTGCTAATTTAAAAGTGACGCATCAGTTTAAAAAGAGTAGGGCGCCGCAGAACTCATAATGGGCATAGATTTGAATCCGCACGGCGCCGAGGTTGAAACCGACATAGCCACGAAGCCTAAGGTGACGCCACAGAGTTGACGCGGGCCAAGACGAAACCCTAATGGCCAATTCGATGGCCACATTAAAGAGTGACGCCGTCTTCATTTTGTAACACTATATATAGAATCCAATTTTTAGTTTTTAGGTAGTTTTGTGGAGTAAAACCTAAAATCGAACCAAGGTCGTTTGTGTAAGATCTTAGGGTTCCATACCCTATTTTGCAACAAGGTAGTTTTTATCATTGATTCATCATGTTCAATTGTTTTGTGTATGCTTCATGTTCTCCATGTCCGACCATTTATTGTGTGTTTGCTTAGATAATATGAAACCTAGTTATTGAATATTGATTGGTTGTCTCTTATCTTAATTGTGATTGACCTAGTATTGCGATAGGTCATCCGCTGTGTTATTAATGCTTGATTAGTCTTTGTTGAACCTTAGCTTATAGTTACTAGTGGAATTGTAGGCTAAATATCCAAAGATAACCTTTGTGTTAAGTTTATGAATCCTAGAGATTTCGTAGTCATTAACCTTAGGTAGCTTCAAAGAGTTAGGATAAACGATACCCTACACCTTTAGAAACACAACGCGTTAAGAATAAGGACGTGACAATTCAACCATCAATGGGAGATAACTAGGGAGTAATAACATCTAAGTAAACACATTTTTAATCATCATAAGAGCATACAACAATAGAAAAAGACTACACTCACCTTAGTTTAGATAATTAGATAATTAGATAAGTAGAGTAATCGGTAGAAATACCAATCCCTAAATCCAAACCCCGAGATTCGTACCTTAACATTTTCTAAAAAAACATAAAAAAGATAAAAAAATAATCTTCCTCAACCCCAACCTTAGCGTAGTAATTTCTCACTAGCATTCCTATTCCCCTAGAGAACGATATCAATTCCCCAGGCTTACCTTAATACTACACTACAACGATTAGGTTCATCAGCCAGGTGTTGAAAACTTGCTCACTCTAAAGGAAGTTCCTTTGATTCCCTAACGCCTGCTTGTCGCCAGATCAAGTTTTTAAGGCCGCCAGTTTGGAATATAATAGCTAGTTAGGAGTCCACCTCTCTTAGGTTTCCTTGCTTGATTCCTATCAAGTAAGCTTTTTTCCTATTTTTAGCTTCCTCGTAGTCTATCCCCCTTCTTTGTGACATTTGTTAGTAATCCCATCACTTTTCATCATGGAAGGTGATAATGAACCACCACTCATCAACCCACCACCAAATGACCCACCAAGAGGCCGTAATCTTGGTGAATACTCAATACCAAGCCACCTAGGCTATAGGAACACCATTGAGCTTCCCGAACAAGCCCAAACTACGCCCTCCCCAGGATCCGACACCATCCGGTTGGTGCAAAACGGATGTGCATTCCATGAACTTCGTTCAAGATCCTAATCAAGATCTTAAGGATTTCCTATTGTATCTATTATAAATATAGATAATCTTATTTAAATAGTGATGTTTTATGGTCAAGTTTATTAATTTTAGCTTAATTTACCTTTAAAAATAATCATGTAATTTTATTATATACAAAATTTAATAGTGCTTAATGCAATTTAAGTAGTTAACATAAGATAAAGTATATTTTTCTTGGTAAAATTGATAAACATTATTATTACAAGGGTTTTAACTTTTACTAACGGACAAACTCTGTGTGGTATGGGCCAATAGTATGCAAAATAATCCGGTTTGGTCAGATATGTATTTCATATCTTCGTGATATGTGATTTGTTAGCTTTTATTTTCACTTTACCTTTAATTTTGTGAAACTCATTTTGAATCCTTATCAAACAACTAAAAATCCATAACCACCTCTAATGGCCACTACACTAACCCTATCCACCAAGAAGACAACCAAAACCACCCTTATCACTACTTGACACACATTTGAAAACCACCCTTAGATTCACTTTATATAAACGGTATATACTATGCTTTTTTCTAAGAAGTATCTTGTTGCCATTATTTATTTCAAGATTGCTATTAAGTATGTAATTCACTAATTTGTAATATATGTAATTTTGCATTTAGTTATGTTAGGTTGCATCAAAGTTGGAAAGTTATTGATCTAATATTATTTATGTAATGATAAATTAGAAAATTATATAGCAACCATGAATGACAATTTTGATATGTAATTTCAATAATATTTAACGGTATTTAAGTAAGTTACTTGAAATGAATTTTCAACAATTTAACAATGGTATACGTGTTTTATATGTAGTATTGATACGCCGTGAAAACGCCGCTCGAGGTCAAAGGAAACTTCCTTTTCTTCGAAGCAACTTTTTCAACCACCTAGGCAAAGGAACCTAATCGTTGTAGTGTAGTATTAGGGTAAGCCTCTGGATTGATATCGTTCTCTAGGGGAATAGGAATGCTAGTGAGAAATTACTACGCTTAGGTTGGGGTTGAGGAAGATTATTTTTTATATTTTTATATTTTTAGAAAATTGAAAGGTAACGATCTCGGGTTTGATTGGGGGTGGTACTTCTACGCTTACTCTACTATTCTAATTATCTAATTAACTAAGCTAAGAGGTAGTCTATGTCTAATTGATGTTTGCTCGATGATGATTAAAAAATGTGTCTACCTAGATACTATTACTTCCTAGTTATCTTTTATTGATGGTTGAATTGACATGTCCTTATTTTAACGCTAGTATGTCTTCTAAGGTCGTAGGGTATGCTTTTTACTCTAACTCTTTGAGGATACCTTAAGGTTATTGCCTATAAAAATCATGTAGGATTCATAAACTAACTCTAAGGTTATCTTTGGATTTTAGCCTACAATAACTCTAGGCGATTATAAACTAATGTTCACAAAGATTACTCAGGCATTAACAACACAACATGGCCTATTGCAATCCTAAGCCAATTACAATTAAGATAAGAGACAACCAATCAATATTCAATAACTAGATTTCATAGATCTAAGCAAACACACAAGTAAATTAGCCTGACATGGTAAACATGCAAGCATACACACATACAATCGAAGACATAATGAAATCAATGAAGTAAATAACTTATCTTAATGTAAATGGTATGAGGAACCCTAAGATACTTCCCAAGACAAATTCAAAATCGCTTTTTAGGTTTTACTCCACAATTCTACCTCCCTTAAAAGTCCTAAAATTCAATTCTATATATAGAGTTACAACTCCGTAATTTCAGCTGCCACTTTTACAGATTTCGCCGATCGCCGCCATTAGGCCCGCTGGCTAAGTCATTTTGGGACGACACGTCACATTGTGGTTGTGACGCCACAAATTTCATCTTCTAACGCCGCTCTATTCGGATCTAGGCCGTTCGAAGTTGTGACGCCTCTACTTAAAGCCCGACTGTCAGTAAAATAGCAATTTCACTCCTCGAAGCCGTCAATTAATTAGAGGGACGACGCCGCCTCTTTGCTCAGGATTGCCGTGTACTTCCAGCTACTGAAAGTGTCTTGACTTAGCCATTTTCTTCACATATTCACGACTTTTCGCCCAAATAAGTCATTCCAAAGATTTTGCCTTCAAGAGACCTAAAAAGTGAAAATGAACGAAATTAAGCAAGAACGGATATAAAGTGGTCAATTAAGGGCTTAAATGACCCCTCAAAAGTGTACCTTTTAAATCTTTATCAAATATCCCTACACTTGGTATTTGCTTGTCCTCAAGCAAATGTACTTTTTACGGAATTTAATTAATAAGTTGGGGCATGAAGCATTGGTTTAGAACAATTCACAACAAGTATAAGCCCCAAAAAAGTCATAACAAGCACGGAAATTACATACTAGCACCACAAGTGGTGTTTGGATACTCATCTCTGGGTGTATAGGAAATATATCAAATTGGAAATGGAAGATAAACACTCATTAACTGTCCTAGTACATAGTTTACCATAGGTTGAGACTACATCAAACCTCCATTCCGCTGGGCGTTTAGCACATAGGAAAACTATTTAAGAGGTCTTTAAAGGATTGTAACGTTAGGCTTACGGGGAAAAACAAAGGGTTTGGTTGATAGGCGATTGTGGTGGCAAGTCAAAAATATTTATGTTACAAGCATGAGAAGAATGGCGTTGTTAAGCCAAGACTCGACACTCTAAACTCTAGATAACTTTGAAACAAACAAACATAAATATAAAGATAGATGTAGGATGGTATCCCAGATGTTTTTTTTATTTTTCATTTTTCAACACTCTTTTTTTTTTCATTTTTTCATACACTTTTACTTCCATTCTCCTATAACATCAAAATAGAAAGGATTTATAGGCACATCCCTACACTTGAGTTTTTATTATTCTAACACTAATTTGACCCGAATTAACTAGATAATTGAACTAAGGGTTTAGTATCCTAACAATAATGCACTAAAAGTGAGTGCATACAAGGTAGGCTAAGGCGATTTGGGTGTACATTTGGGGTGGATTATAAACAATGCTCTTCATTGATATTCCGAAAAAACCGAAACATCACGAGAACCGCGAAAAGGATAGGCTCTGAGGGATTAACTAGGGTATCGTGTACTAAAGATGAGTACAACGCAAGGGTGTGGGGGAATTACTTAACCGATGTGGAAGAAGTCATTATAATACGGGTATCAAACAAGGGTTATCCTAATGTCTCTTATCATTTAGTTATTCCTAACTACACAAGTGTAGTTGATAAGGATTTAAAAGGTACACTTTTGAGGGGTCATTTAAGCCCTTAATTGATCACTTTTGTATCCGTTACTACTTAATTTCGTTCCTTTTCACTTTTTAGGTCTCTTGAAGGAAAATTGCTGGAATGACACTTATTCGGACGAAAAGGCGCGAATATACGAAGAAAATGGCCAAAGTCAAGAATCGAGACACTCAAGTTTCTAAATTGAAAGGGGACGCGGCCATCGCTTAAATGCGACGCCGTCGCGACACATCTTGGACGACTCAGTAGCCAAATTGCTAATTTAAAAGTGACGCATCAGTTTAAAAGAGTAGGGCGTCGCAACTCATACGGCATAGATTTGAATCTAGACGGCCGTGAGGTTGAAACCGACGCACACGAGCCTAAGGTGACGCCGCCACGAGTTGACGTGGCCAAGACGAAACCCTAATGGCGGCGACCCATGGCGCCACATTAAAGAGTGACGCCGTCTCATTTTGTAACACTATATATAGAATCCGAATTTTTCAGTTTTTAGAGAGGTAGATTTGTGGAGTAAAAACTAAAATGAACCAAGGCTGTCTTGTGCAAGATCTAGGGTTCCATACCCTATTTTGCAACAAGGTAAGTGTTTTACTTCATTGATTCAATCATGTCTTCAATTGTTTGTGTGTATGCTTGCATGTTCTCCATGTCCGACTAATTTACTTGTGTGTTTGCTTAGATAATATGAAACCTAGTTATTGAATATTGATTGGTTGTCTCTTATCTTAATTGTGATTGACCTAGTATTGCGATAGGTCATTCGTTGTGTTATTAATGCTTGATTAGTCTTTGTTGAACCTTAGCTTATAGTTACTAGTGGAATTGTAGGCTAAATATCCAAAGATAACCTTAGTGTTAAGTTTATGAATCCTAGAGATTTCGTAGTCATTAACCTTAGGTAGCTTCAAAGAGTTAAGGATAAACGCATACCCTACGACCTTAGAAACACAACGCGTTAAGAATAAGGACGCGACAATTCAACCATCAATAGGAGATAACTAGGGAGTAATAACATCTAAGTAAACACATTTTTAATCATCATAAGAGCATACAACAATAGAAAAAGACTACACTCACCTTAGTTTAGATAATTAGATAATTAGATAAGTAGAGTAATCGGTAGAAATACCAATCCCTAAATCTAAACCCCGAGATTCGTACCTTAACATTTTCTAAAAAAAACATAAAAAAGATAAAAAAATAATCTTCCTCAACCCCAACCTTAGTGTAGTAATTTCTCACTAGCATTCCTATTCCCCTAGAGAACGATATCAATTCCCGAGGCTTACCCTAATACTACGTTACAACGATTAGGTTCACAGGGTGGTTTGAAAACTTGCTCACGAAAAGGAAGTTCCTTTGACCCCGAACGCTGCTGTACGTATCAAGTTTTTGGCGCCGCTGCCGGGGAATATAATAGCTAGTTAGGAGTCCACCTCGTTTAGGTTTCCTTGCTTGATTCCTATCAAGTAAGCTTTTTTCCTATTTTTAGCTTCCTCGTAGTCTATCCCCCTTCTTTGTGACATTTGTTAGTAATCCCATCACTTTTCATCATGGAAGGTGATAATGAACCACCACTCATCAACCCACCACCAAATGACCCACCAAGAGGCCGTAATCTTGGTGAATACTCAATACCAAGCCACCTAGGCTATAGGAACACCATTGAGCTTCCCGACCAAGCCCAAACTACGGCCCTGTGATCCGACACCATCCGGTTGGTGCAAAACGGATGTGCATTCCATGAACTTCGTTCCGAAGATCCTAATCAGCATCTTAAGGATTTCCTTAAAATTGTCAATTCCATCGACCTCAATGCTACTACTCGGGAGACCACGCATCTGCGTCTCTTCCACTCTCTATGACCAAGCTAGTAATTGGCTTGAGCGACTTCCCGCCACCTCCATCTCAAGTTGGGATGATCTCACCTCTCGTTTCCTTGCTCAATTTTTCCCACCGGGGAGAACTACTAAGCTTAGGAATGAAATCTTGATGTTCCAACAACGTCAAGGTGAATCTCTACGAAGCATGGACTCGATTCAAGGACTTACTCCATAGAGTCCCTCATCACGACATTGATCTTTGGCTTTAAGTCCTAATCTTCTACGATCATGTCAACTTCCCCACTAAGCGATCCATTGACCAAGCGGCCGGTGGAAAACTTAGTGATCTCACCGTGGAAGAATCATGGGGTATAATAGAGGACCTTGCTCCCTATGACAACGAAAGTTGGAATGACCCCTGTGAGTTGCCCAAAACCGTAAAGGCAATCTCCTTGCCTCCCATTGACTCACAATCTTTCGACCGTAGGATGCTCGAGCTTGAAGATCAAGTTAAATTCCTAATGAGCTCCTACGAAAATCCTAAGTCTTCACAACAAGTGAACAAAATCACTCTACCTTGTGAATTGTGTAGTGGTTCCCACGACACTCGAGATTGCACAAGACTCTCCGAACAAGCTTTTGTGACTACGCCCACGCTGCACCGACGGGCGAGAGAAGTGGTACACTTTCAAGCCCGAACAAAACAACTTAGGAAACTCCTACAACCTCTCATGGAGGAATCACCCTAACCTTAAGTGGAACCAAAATTCAAACCCACCCCAAAGCTCATCTAGTCCACCTAATAGGTTCAACCCTCCAAACACCGGGAACCCCACTAGTCTTGAGGAAATTGCGTCTAGATTCATGTCATTTCAAGATACTCGATTGACTAAGCTTGAAGCCGATTTCAAGCAACGACAAAACAAGATGACAAACAAGCTTGACGCCCTCTTAAAAGCCTTCAACGACCGGGAAATTGGAGAACTCCCAAGTGATACTATAAAGAACCCAAAAGTGTGTTCAATTTCATCGACTTCATGTTCTTGTTCACCATGGGAGAGTGCACATCCATGCCCCTCACACCCAACGGTCAACTCGGTAAACGATATCAACAAGAGTTCCAAGCAATCCAAAATGAGGTACCAAGGCCCCGCACCATTGGTAAAACCTACTCTTGAGAAACCCGTCATCCAAGAACCCACACCTAATTTAGAGGAGGAGTACAAGGAACTCCATCAAGAAAAACTGGTTCTTGAAGTCTTAGCTCATGCACCTTATTATAATGCTTTAAAAGAAAAATATGAGTTAGAACTTAAACTTGAAAAACATGGGTCCGCATTTGTGCAAAATAATTTACCTAAGAAGTTAGACGGACCTGGGCTATTCACTCTTCCGTGTAGGCTTGGAACTTCCAAACCTCTTGATGCTCTAGCCGACTTAGGATCATGCATCAATCTTGTTCCGTTGTCCCTCCATAAAAGCCTTAACTTAGGTAAGATAGAACCAACGGAAACCATCTTAGGTCTAGCGGACGGTAGTATTGCATATCCGGTAGGGATTATAAAAGATTTGGTAGTGCACGTAGGAGAATTAACTCTTTTGGCAGATTTCCATGTGCTAGACATGAATAAGGACCCGACATGCCCATTGCTTATAGGAAGAGGATTCTTAGCTACCACTAGTGCCATCATTGATTGTAAGATGTCCAAAATAGTGGTAGGAGAAGGGAGTGCTAGGTCAATTTACGATGTCAAAAAGCATACTTACAACAAAGAAGAGGAAATCCCACATGAGATTAGGTTGGATAGAGCACAATCTAGATATGGACCTTGGATTAATAAAGACTGCATAGGTCCCCAACGACCTTTCTATCTAGATGAAGCCTTTGCTAGTCAGTTAATTTCCTCCAAAAAGAATTGGCTAGGGACATGGAAGTGAACCCGTTCGAGGATGCCTTAGTATTTAGGAAGATGACCGAGTTCCTAGGAAGCTTGCCCATCAACCTTGTCATGAATAAGTGGAAAGTTGAGAGCGATAAGCCTAAGCATAAGTGAAATTGGGATAAACCGCCTAGTGATGGTAATGGAGAGTGGCACATTAGGATAACGATCTATGACCCCGATGGAGAGAAGTTTGAAACGGCATACTGAACCAAACGTACCACTAGGAACTTAAATGATAAGTTTGATCCTTATGACATTCTAGAGGATAGGCTTACTTATATCGGTACGTAGGGGCACGACTTCAAGTCTAGCTACAAGACTCATACATAAAGAAAAACGCTTCGTGGGAGGCAACCCATGCTTAATTGTTTGCTTGTTTGTGTCGTATATTTTTTATTGATTGTTTATTCTCATGTTTAAATTTTTAAAAAGGCTTTATTTTGTCTTTAACCTCGTCTTAATTACATATAAAGGTATTTTACATAAGGGATAAGTGTAGGGAGGATTAGACACGTTTTCAAAGAACGTGAACATGAGAATTACAATTATTTAAAAGATATACATGTGTGTTTGTTCGAGTCAAATGCTTGTATCGAGTCATAATGGATGTTTTGCAGGAAATTTTTCCAGATTCTAAAGATAAAAATTTTCCAGAAAATCGCAGACCAATTTCTGTCATGATAACCTGAAGGCGTCAGGGTCGCAACCTGACGGCGTCAGGAAGAGTGAGTATAAAGCTTACTAATTTTTTCTTGTTTCTACGAGCTACTTATAAATTTTTGGAATTTTTCAGGTCTTAATTTTTCAGAAAATCTATAAACATCCATTCCACAAGCATTATATCCTAGTTTAGTAGAGTCATATATATATATTATTACCGCCGATTTTACGCGAAGGTTTCATTTGTTTTCTTCAAATGTGCAGGTTTAATTTATCAAGAAGAAGATACATAAGATTGAAGGAGCTTTTAAGCAAACAATCTTCTTGAAGAAAGATTTAACCACTAACGGATCCTACCGAGCTAATCAGGGGAGTACTAGTTTCTTTCGTTTTTAATTACCTTCCATTATCATAACTTTGATACTTTCAGAGAACATTGGGGACAATGTTCAGTTTAAGTGTAGGGAGGGAAAATAAAACAGGAACTTTGAAACTATGCTTATCCTTGACTATTTGCCTTGTCCAATTTTATTTGTGTAATAAACCATGAGAAATATCGGTTAGGGTAATTTTGGCACCAAATTTAAAATTTTTTATGACATGTAGGAGTGGGCCATTAGTCTTAATAAAGCGTCTCATGGATAGGAAGTTATTTACCACTTAAATTCTACTCAAAATGTGAGGATCACTCTTAGATTTGTAGGAATTAAAGCATTCCACTTTAATGCTTTGAGTGTGAACCGGTAGTATAATAGATTCTAGAACTTGTTTTGTGATGCATTCCGAGATCGCTAGTAAGACTACACTTGTGTAGTTAGGAATAACTAAATGATAAGAGGCATTAGGATAACCCTTGTTTGATACCCGTAATATAATTAATTCTTCCACATCGGTTGAGTAATTCCCCCACACCCTTGCGTTGTACTCATCTTTAGTACACGATACCCCTAGTTAACCACTCAGAGCCTATCATTTTCGCGGTTCTCGTGATGTTTCGGTTTTCCGGAATATCAATGAAGAGCATTGTTTACAATCCACCCCCAAATGTACACCCAAATCGCCTTAGCCTACCCTGTATGCACTCACTTTTAGTGCATTTTTGTTATCATACTAAACCCTTAGTTCAATTATCTAGTTGCTTGCATAAGTTGCTAAGTCGAGTCATATCCTTTGTACACAGTTTTGGGACTCATGGGACTCATGGGAAAAGTTAAATTTTATGAAATGACGGGAAGGGAACGTTAAATTCAAATTCCCTTTATTTGCGTAATAATGTACTCCAAGTGTTTTGATCTTTTCAATTCGGGTCAAATTAGTGTTAGAGTAATAAAAACTCAAGTGTAGGGATGTGCCTGTAAATCCCTATTATTTTGATGTTATCGTAGAGGATGGTAGAGTAAATGTGTATGAATGAAAAAAAATAGAGTGTTAAAAAAATACGGGCTACCATCCTACATCTATCTTTAAATTTATGTTTGTTTGTTTCAAAGTTATCTAGAGTTTAGAGTGTCGAGTCTTGGCTTAGCAACGTCATTCTTCTCATGCTTGTAACATTAAGATTTTTGACTTGCCACCACTAAATCTCGTATCCCACCAAACCCTTTGTTTCCCTACCGTAAGCCTAACATTAAAACCCTTTAAAAGACCTCTTAGATAGTTTTTTCCTAGGTGCTTACGCCAAAGCGATGGAGGTTTGATCTAGTCTCAAGCCTATGGTAATCTATGTACTAGGACCGCTTAATGAGTGTTTATCTTCCATTTCCAATTTGATATATTTCATATACACCTGAGAGATGAGAGTATCCAAACACCACTTGTGAGGTGCTAGTATGTAATTTCCGTGCTTGTTATGACTTTTACGGGGCTTATATGTGTTGTGAATCGTTCTAAACTAATGCTTCATGACCACTAACCTATAAATTATATGGCCCAAAGCACATTTGCTTGAGGACAAGCAAATACCAAGTGTAGGGATATTTGATAAGGATTTAAAAAAGGTACACTTTTGAGGGGTCATTTAAGCCCTTAATTGATCACTTTTGTATCCGTTACTACTTAATTTTGTTTCTTTTCACTTTTTAGGTCTCTTGAAGGCAAATTGCTGGAATGACACTTATTCGGACGAAAAGGCGCGAATATACGAAGAAAATGGCCAAAGTCAAGAATCGAGACACTCAAGCTGCTGGAATTGAAAGGGGACGGCGTCACGGCTTAAATGCGACGCGACACATCTTGAGAGGCGACTCAGTAGCCAAATTGCTAATTTACAAGTGACGCATCAGGTTAAAAGAGTAGGGCGTCGCAACTCGGACGCCTAGATTTAGATCCAGACGGAGTCAGAGGTTGAAGCCAACGGCGTCACGAGCCTAAGGTGACGCCGTCACAGAGTTGACGTGGCCAAGACGAAACCCTAATGGCGGCGACCCGACGGCAACACAATTAAAGAGTGACGCCGTCGCATTTTGTAACACTATATATAGAATCCGAATTTTTTAGTTTTTAGAGAGGTAGTTTTGCGGAGTAAAAACCTAAACCGAACCAAGGCTGTCTTGTGCAGTATCTTAGGGTTCCATACCCCTATTTTACAATAAGATAAGTGTTTTACTTCATTGATTCAATCATGTCTTCAATTGTTTGTGTGTATGCTTGCATGTTCTCCATGTCCGGCTAATTTACTTGTGTGTTTGCTTAGATAATATGAAACCTAGTTATTGAATATTGATTGGTTGTCTCTTATCTTAATTGTGATTGACCTAGTATTGCGATAGGTCATTCGTTGTGTTATTAATGCTTGATTAGTCTTTGTTGAACCTGTTGGAGTATGCTCGTGTCATAATAAATAATTATATGGCTAGTCATATGTGAGCCTATGGGGTCACACACATATACACTTAGACACCATTGTCATAATGTAATTATCGTATTTACATTATGTATAACCTTTGTTACATAAGGGAGTAAAGTGGGGTTTTTGGATGTTGAAGGGCTTAATGTGTAACATTAGATTTGATATCAATTAGCATTAATGCTAATTGATTATGATTTGATTATGATTGGGAGTTACACATTAGACTTGATAACTTTTCTCCCCCCTCCCCTTGGTGAACGTCCAATACAACACACACACATAGTGTTTTTGTTTTGGTTTTTCTCTCCTTGATAATTCTAAGAGTAGTCTTGTGCAAGGATTGGTTCAAAGGTTAAGACTAGCATCAAAGGGTGATTGTTAGACGTGTAGTGTGTTTCACACATCGGGAAAGGCCAACCTAATTGGTCTTTTGGTTTCTTGGTTCCATTCGTAGAGGTCATTGGTGTCTCGTTACCGGAATCACACTACAAAGGTATAAACCTTATCTATGTTTTATTTGATTGATCATATGGCAATATGGATCCGTTGTTGGTGATGATTCCACTGCGTTTATATGTTTTCTTTATGTTTATTATATTCATCATCACCTATAGTGGTATCAGAGCCATCATATGTGCCATATGGTTATCGGGTATGCGAAAAATGGTCAAAAACGCGTGTTTTTAAGTGTTTTATGCAACCACTTTCAAAACAGCCCCGAGGGCTCTATTTTTCTTGGATTAAGAATATTATTAGTAATATAAATATCTATGATTTTTGGTCCTATGGCCATTGGTTTCGCATACGTTTAATTAAACAATGTGTTCGGTACGCAAAAAATGGCTTTTATCGCGTTGTTTTAATCGATTCTTGAAACGATTTGAAAACAGCCCCCAAGGCTTTATTTTCTGTGGTAAAATGATTTTTCGAAGGTCTAATATCAGTTGGTTGTGAACCTAAATCCATTTTACTTGCGTACCAATCGGGGTTTTAATTCTTGTTGATTATTTCTTTGATTCGTTGGCTAATTCTTTTATTTCATGTCATTTAAATTGTTCCCATGGCAAATACATTCATGTTTTCTCATGGGATTAGCCAACACCTTGTTATGTTCATAATTTTATGGTATTATTATGTGTATATGCAAAGCTGATGAAAACCTAGACCACTTGTGCCATGTATGATTGTGATTGTCGTTTATTACTTGTTATTTGGGGTTTGCCATTGTTTCGGCTTTTATGTATGAATTTTAATTTTGGTTTTTGCCATTGTTTGGGCATTTTACAATAGATTGATAGTAGATTAGTTGTATTTTACATTCTATATATTGTAACCGATGCTTGGAATGGAATGGCAAAGCGTAAAAGACATAAAGACGCAAAATGGCTGCTAGTACAAGCTGCAGTAAAACGGCGTTTCCCGGTGATTGGTAGCGTATCTTTTAACAAAATTTTTTCTGCAGGTAGACAACTTATGGGCCCACAACTTTGTAGTTTGGTGCTAAGCTCGGGGATGACTCCTTCTAGGCCGCTTAGCCTCCCGAATGCAGAAATTATGGGCTGGCAGATTCACTTTTCATATGCATTATGGGCTTCTACTTGTCCTAGCTTGGTCTTGGAGCAAGTGGGAGTCCTCCGTGTGGTTGTGGTTTATGTCCCTAGATGACTCTTGGTTCTCGTGATGGCTCACGAGACCAAGCATAGATTCTTTCATCGGTTGAGGCTTTGCATATTGTGGTTGTGTGTTGGTTGTTTGCTTATTATGTATGTTGTGAATGTATATAACTTGCAAATCGTTTTCTAAAACTTAAAACGCAACACAAACCGTTTTCAAACTAAATCTTATGATTTAGTTTAACTAAGTTTAAATATGGACTTAACTTAAAATCATTATTTTAAAAATAACACTTAACTTGTTATGTATGTTATTCGATTTATGTATTGTCCAATCTCTATTATAATCCACATAGGTTCTATATTAGACTTGAAAATGGACAACTTGACACACATAAATTAAAACAATGATTAGACTTAAGTTAAGAAGAGTTTTTAACTTGTGCTACGAAGAATGAATGCATGCTTTTTCGTACACCTTTTTTTATTCAAATCAAAATATTTTACCCATCACAAATTTAAGTCATGCCGTCCAAATTCAAATCAAAATATTTTACCCGTCACAAATTTTGCCTATGCGTCCAAATTCAAATCACCTTGGGTTACAAATTCAAATCAAAATATTTTACCCGTCACAAATTTGAGAACACTTGCAATTACTTTTTGCCTATGCGTGGGACCTAGGTTGAATTGTAACCCAAGGTGATTATTGTCTATGCGTGGGACCTAGATATATTTTCGCTGGTTCTCAAATTGGATGACTTAATCGAGTTAAGCGGTGAGACCTTGACCCGAGGCAAAGATGGGACTAAACATGCCAGCTTGACACTAGATGCTTGTTCACTAGTACTATGGGTCCCATAAGGATCTAAGAGTTGCACTTGATTTGCAATTGGTCGACGTTACCTACCTATTGAATCCACCATTGCTAGCAGATCAACTGATGTGATGGTGGAATCTCAATGAGGATCTTAGCCTTTTTCGCAAAAATAATTGTTTTTTTTTTAAAACTTGGGTAGTTAATTTTAAAAAGGATTAATTATTGAAAGATACTAAAATTTGAATTTTGTTTGTTTTGTAGATGACAACTCCAACTCAAACCATTAACAACTCGTCAATCGATCAATTCTCGAAAGAGAGATTGAATGGTAACAACTTTTTGGAATGGTACCGAAACTTGAGGATTGTCCTCAAGTCTGAACAAAAGTTTTACCATCGAACAGCTTTACCTGAGCCTCCTGGTAAAATGCCACTGCTGCTGTGCGTAATGCCTACACTCGTAGGTTTAATGAACAGCAGGAAGTCGCTTGTCTTATGCTTGCGAGCATGATCCCAGAAATTCAAAAGAATTTAGAGGACCTCACAGCATTTGACATGATAACCGAACTAAGAACAATGTTCGAACAGCAAGTGAGCAGAATTATTTGAAACTGTCAGATTATTCCATGCTTGCAAGAAGGAGGAAAGACAATCGGTCAGTAGCCACATCATGAAAACGAAAGGATATCTGGATCAGACGGTCGATGGGCGGCTTGGATACCCCATGCCTCAGATCCTTGGAGTGAGCATGATACTAGCCTCACTTTCAAAGGAATTTGAACAATTTGTGCAAAACTACAACATGCACAACATGGGCAAGACCATACATGAACTACATAATATGCTCAAACTTGCAGAAAAAGGTATGCCCAAGAAAGCTCCAGTTGTCCTAGCTATCAACCAAAATCCAAAAAGAACAAGGGGAAACCGCAAGCACCTAGCAAGGGACAAGGGAGAGGCAAGGGTAAGCTTGCTTACGCCCCCAAACCTAAAGTCCCCCACCTGCTAAGAAGGAGCACAGCCAAGGACGACTCTGCCATCACTGTGGAATGGTAGGGCACTTGGAGAGAAACTGTCCGGTGTACCTGGCGGAGTTGAAGAAGAGCAAGGCTAGCGGGGCTAGCATCAGTATCTTCACTATAGAACTCTATACTTTTCCTAATAAATCCGGGTATATGATACAGTTGTGGGACTCACATTTGTAATGATGTGCAGGGTCTTAGGGGAAGTCGAAAGTTGAAGCATGGCACTTTGGACCTTAGACGTTGGTAATGGGAATCGTGCACCAGTCAAAGCGATAGGAAGCTATGATTTAATCCTTCCTAATGGACTAGTTATTGTTTTGAATAATTGTCATTTCGTACCTACTATTACTAGAGGTGTTGTTTCACTTTCTCGTTTGAAGGATGATGGTTTCATCCATGTTTTTACGGATTTTGGCATTTCGGTTTCTAAGGATAATGTTTTTTATTTTAATGCTATTCCTAGAGATGGCATTTTTGAAATTGATATGCGGGTATCCTAATTCAAACAATGGTTCTATATATAATGTTAGCAACAAGAAATCTAAACGTAACATGGATTCCACTTTTTTATGGCATTGTCGTCTTTGCCCATAAATAAGACGCATTACGAAGCTGCAACAAGATGGGCTTTTAGAATCAATTGACGGTACGTCTTTTGATAAATGTGTTTCTTGCATATCTGGAAAGATGGCGCGCAAGCCTTTCTCCCATGTTGGAGAAAGAGCTAAAGACCTACTTGGACTCATACATACTGTATGTGGCCCCTTTAGGATCATGTCTGGGGAGGAGCTAACTACTTCGTCACTTTTACCGATGATTTCAATCGATATGGTTATGTTTACTTGATTAAACATAAACATGAAGTCTTTGAAACGTTCAAAGTGAGATTGAAAATCAACTCGATAAGAATATAAAGGCTCTTTGATCCGATCGTGGAGGCGAATATATGAGTCAAGAGTTTTTAGATCATCTAAAAAGTGTGGGATAGTCTCACAATTCACTCCTCCACATACACCACAACATAATGGTGTATCTGAAAGGAGAAATCGAACTTTGCTAGACATGGTTCAATCTATGATGAGTCTAACAACGTTGCCAATGTCCTTTTGGGGTTATGCCCTAGAGTCTGCTGCTCGCATTCTCAACATGGTTCCAACCAAGACGAGGTAGATAAACACCATACGAAATATGGCATGGGAAAGTCCCTAACTTGTCTTACTTGAAGGTCTGGGGTTGTGAGGCCCTCGTGAAACGAGAAACGCCAAACAAACTTGAGTCTAGATCTATCAAGTGTATCTTCGTAGGATACCCAAAGGAAACGATGGGTTACTACTTCTACTACCCACCCGAGAACAAAATATTTGTTGCTCGTTATGCTGAGTTTCTTGAGAACAGTCTCATTTCACAAGAAGCAAGTGGGAGCAACGTAGACTTTGATGAAATTCAAAGTGAAGATGCACAACCTTCTGGTAACACAAGTGGGAGCAACGTAGACTTTGACGAAATTCGAAGTCGTGCCCCTACATACCTATGTAAGTAAGCTTATCCTCAAGAATGTCATATGGATCAAACTTATCATTTTAGTTCCTAGTGGTACGCTTAGTTCGGTATGCCTTTTCAAACTTTTCTCCATCGGGGTCATAGATCGTCATCCTATTGTGCCATTCTCCATTACCATCACTAGGTGGTCTATCCCAATTCCACTTATGCTTAGGTTTCTCACTCTCAACTTTCCACTTATTCATGACAAGATTAACGGGTAAGCTTCCTAGGAACTCGGTCATCTTCCTAAATACGAAGGCGTCCTCGATCGGGTTCACTTCTATATCCCTAGCCAATTCTTGGTCATGGAAAGTTGAATTACTAACAAAGGCCTCTTTTAGATAGAAAGGTCGTTGGGGACCTATGAAATCTTTATTAATCCAAGGCCCATATCTAGATGGCGTTCTATCTAACATGATCTCGTAGGGAATTTCTTCCTCTTTGTAGTAGATATGCTTCTTGACATCGTAAATTGACCTAGCACTCCCTTCTCCTACCACTATTTTAGACATCTTACAATCAATGATGGCACTAGCGGTAGCTAAGAATCCCCTTCCTACTAACAATGGGCATGTCCTGGTCCTTATTCATGTCTAGCACATGGAAATCCGCCAAAAGAGTCAATTCTGCTACGTGCACTACCATGTCTTTTATTATCCCTACCGGATATGCAATACTACCGTCCGCTAGACCTAAGATGGTTTCCGTTGGCTCTATCTTACCTAGGTTAAGGCTTCTATGGAGTGACAATGGAAGAATATTGATGCTCGATCCTAAGTCGGCTAAAGTGTCGAAAGGTTTGGAGTTTTCAAGCCTACACGGAAGAACGAACAACCCGGGGTCATCTAACTTCTTATGTAACTTATTTTGCACAAATGCGGACCCACATTCTCCTAGTTTTAGTTCTCGCTCATATTTTTCTTATAAAGCATTTTAATAAGGTGCATGAGCCAAGACTTCAAGAACCGGTTTTTCTTGGTGGAGTTCCTTGTAATTCTCCTCTAGATTAGGTTTGGGTTCTTGGTTGACGGGTTTCTCAAGAGTTGGTTGGACCAATGGTTCGGGTCCTTGGTACTTCATGAGGGATCGCTTGGAACCCGTGTTGATGGCGTTAACCGGATGAACTTTCGGGTGTGAAGGGCATGGATATTCACTTTCCCAAGGTGAGCAAGAACATGAAGTCGATGAAATCGAATTCACTTTTGGGTTCTTTATAGTGTCACTTGGTAGTGCTCCAATTTCCCGGTCATTGAAGGCTTTTAAGAGGGCGTCGAGCTTGTTTGTCATCTCGCCTTGTCGTTGCTTGAAATCGGCTTCAAGCTTAGTCAATCGAGTTTCTTGAGATGACATGAATCTAGACACAATTGCCTCAAGACTAGTGGAGTTCCCGGTGTTTGGAGGGTTGAACCTATTAGGTGGACTAGATGAGCTTTGGGGTGGGTTTGAATTTTGGTTCCACTTAAGGTTAGGGTGATTCCTCCATGATGGGTTGTAGGGGCTTTCTAAGTTTTTGTTCGGGCTTGAAAGTGTACCACTTCTCTCCCGCTCCATCGGTACGCGTGGAAGCATAGTCCGCAAAAGCTTGTTCGGGGAGTCTTGGGCAATCACGAGTGTCGTGGGGACCACTACACAACTCACAAGGTAGAGTGATTTTGTTTACTTGATGCGAAGACTTAGGAATTTTGTAAGAGCTTATTAGGAATTTGACAAGATCTT